>OX940879.1:100082761-100707761 GCA_954870665.1 Stratiomys singularior
TATATTTGAACACCAATAACGGGGAAGTGTTCTTTTGCAGATATAAGAAAAAAATAAGCCTTATACTGGACATTCAACCAAAAAAGTCTATTTCAGCGTCGAAACAATAACAGGACTAAATAAAATAAGATCAGGCAATAAATGGCTTTCATTTAATGAAACTCACCGAACGTTTCACTTTTAATTTGGTTCGGTTGCAATTCCAAACAACCACTATTACTATTATTCACTTTATTGAAGTCCTGCACACTCTCCTCCTTAATATTCATCGGCATGAGAGGATTCATTTGATTCGTCTCGTGACGATATATTGAAGGCGATGGAGTCGGAGACGACAAGTGATTATCATCAATAGTATTTGGTTCATGTTTAATATTGGTCGCATCGTGCAACGGATTATTACTATTACTATCATGTGGCGAAGGTTGCGCCAGAGCATCATTCTCTTTACGAAAATATTTACTCAGATTCCATTTGCTCGTTTCTAAAACGGATTTAGAGCATTTACTGAGCAATCCTGGTTGGGTTGGTAAAGAATATGTGGGGGACTTACGATTTGATGTATCTCCTTTATTACCGCCCGTCGATTCTTCACTTTCTGATTCACTTGACGCCGAATCCGAACTATCGCTGGAATTATCAATCGTCGGTGACGCACTAAAATGGAGATAATTATTGTTTAGATATTTTATCGCTGTATATTAAAGAAAATAGTTGATTTAATTGAAACTTACGGTTCAGCTGATGTTTGTTTCTTACGTTCATCATCACTCTCGGAGAGCTCTAGATCATTCTCGAGATCCGTAGATTTAGGCACAGTTAGACTTTTTTCGCGTTCTGCAAGTAGGGGTTCTTTTTTTCAATAAAAAGGATGTAAGCATTTGATTTTGTCATTTTCACTTACGTTTTGCCAAGGAATCCTTGAAGACTGGAGGCAATGCGGCATAGACGTGAGGGTTTGGCTGACCCAATGTGAATTTATTTTCAAATTCTTTACGTGGTGTGGCCGCTATCTCCGTCACAGGATTCGTTCGCATTGTCATCTCTTTCAAAATATTCTCTATCGTATTCGATGGTGAAGGCGGTTCCATCGATGTATCTAATGGTGGAGGATATTTTGCTTGTGGCTTAGGCACAGGAGGTATTTGAAACCGGCCGTTAGGAATAGACCCACTACTACTTGTACTTCCACCATCTCCCCCGGGCCCCATTATTGGTTTTTCACTTAATCGGCCGTTTGGCATCATCGCGCTTGTACCGGATGATGATGATGAGGAGGACGAAGGTGGTGGCGGTCCCAAGCCGCTACCACTATTTTTGAGATGAGGTACTGGATAACGGCCATTGTACGTAGGTTTTGGATCCGGTTGTTTCAAATATGTCCCGCTCCCGCTCCGATTTGATTGTGACGATGACGACGAGAGGGACGGAAGTGGCGGGTAACGATGCGGAGGTGGAGGAACACCACCTACTCGATTCGTTTGCGACGGCGGTGGTGCAAATGTTGGTACGGACGAACCTGAGGACGATGAAGAACCTAATACGCTTCCAGCAAATGGTGGAATTGGCTGCTGAGTCGGTAACCGTGGCAAAGGTTGAGGTTGCGGAGGTTTTGTGACTGTTGCTGTAATACCAATTATGCGTGAATGTTTTGGTTCGGCCGAAAACAGATTGCGCGCGACCGAATAGTCGCCCAATTTTGATTCAATTGTCGAGTCACCCTCGATCTGAAAAAGGAAATTTAAATTCAATTAGTCGATGTGTTTTGCAAAAAAAAATAGGTATAAATTTCTTTGATATTCTTAAATTTTATTGAATTATTTTTAAGGTTTTTATTTAGTTCTGTATTTCATCAAAATTTAGAAGGCATTGTATCTATTTTATCCGTATAATTTTTGCAAAAGGGAAATAATTGCTTAGTGGACAGGTCCTATGATGCAAAATTTTTCGAAGGTTAATCCCTTCGGTTAAGTTGAAGATGACTCTGGAGAGCCAGAGCGCATCCTCGTTACAAGGCATACGTACGTTAGTCTCACTTTAATTCCTAGATTTCTTTCCATCTTGTTTTCTGGATAACTACAAAACGTCCATAGGTTATCCGAAGTAGAGTACTGTTTCTGATGGAAACTGAATCACAGTAGAGTAAATGGCACCCTGAGAACCACAAATGAAAGCACAGGAGTTAATCATCTGTTGTCAAACGATAGTTCTTAGATTCCTCTGAGCAAAGCTGGAGTTTTAATTCTTCAGAGACCACTTTCATTTCAGCCAAAAGATTCAATCAATAAACCTTCTAAACCAGAGGGATAGAAGGTGCCTGCGTGCCCGAAATAAATCGGCAATGGAAATAGATTGCAAACAGACTGTTTCATCATGGGGTAGACTCTTAACGATGCAGAACCTGTCAGTGAGTTGCGTTAAAACTCGTGTTTTAGATAAGCGTTAGATAAAAGTTTAGACATAAGGGATAGCTTTTTTTCTTCGGACGTCCTTTTGTAAAGGCTGAAAAGACATCATTTTTAAGTGAAAACATAATTCTCAGCGAATTTAACCAGATCTCGGTCCCTTGAAAAACTATCGACAAAAAAGGGATTACAAAAACCCTTATGGCAATGTAATTCGATTCATAACTGACATGATTACAGGGTAATAAGATGTAATCAACATCGGTGATATGTGGCATCTTTTGACAATTACTTCCTGTAATTTTTTTGTGGCTCTCTTCTCAATATGCTAAGTACTAATTTATCATTTCAATACATGCGTAAGGAGGTTTGATTTCAAAGGAAAATAAATGAACCAGCTAAAACCAAGGGACCAAAGAAATACTCATGTAACATTGTTTTATATGCAGACCGAAAGAAACGTTGAAGTTTTTTATGCATAAGCGAAAAATGAAATGTTTGCTAAGTAACAATTATTTTGATGTACTTCTCATCTCCTATAATGACATCAACTTCAGGAACGTTAGTAATATGGCGTCTAAAGTTTAAAATGAAAGTGACTCTAAACAGTTATATCAATGATGCTCCAAACTTCCTGCTAAGTATTCACATAAACTACAACAGCGATTTCGAATAAAAAAATTCTAATAGATTTAAGTTTCCACGTCCACCGCATTTTTAAGCTATTTAATATTGTTAAAATAGTGTTTTTTTACCCACTCAAATTAATAAATAAAATCTATTTTAAAAACTTACCCGAACTGGTTCAGGGAACAGTGATGATTCGGGCGTTGGATTTTGAATTTGTTGTCTTGCGAGCTTATCGCGTTCTCTTCTTTCCATACGTCCGCAATCTTCCATGCTGCAAAAAGTTAAAAATCAACATTTAGGCATCTAAATTTCACTGGACTGGCATTTTGAATTAATTCAATTATCGTTTTTTTTATGCACACGAAAAAGAAAAATTAAATGTCATGCACAAAGAAAAAACATAAAAATAACGCAATGTCAACACAAAATGATCACACAAACACGCGCATACACTTTGAAATTATGTAATAAAAAAGGACATACGAAAAACGATCGATGGATATCATAATTTTTAACATTAAAAATTGAATCACTTTAACTTGGGTGCTAACTATAAATAGTGAATTTATTAATTTTTTCAACCACTTGATTGTCTGATTTGATGCTATTTAGCGACTCTATTTGTCAAATTTTTTTTTCACTCTAACAAAAACCTTTAGTGTCTAGTTCAATAGTACAACTGATGACACAACTGATGCAGGAAGGATACAACAAGTAGCGTCTACCTGTTTTAATGACTTGAAAAGGCATTTAGTAGGATCGACTCATTAAAAACAACCAATAACATATTGGGCGTATTTGAAACGGAAATATGAGGGGTTGGTTGTTAAGGATGTTTTTGCAATGGTGAATTTGCAACAACAAGATGTGTGCAAAACGAAAAAAACACAATCAGGCGTATGTTGATAAGGTAGATTTCGTTGGTTATTTCGACTTAACAATTACAAAGAAGATTTTTTTTAAATTTCACAGCTGATCAATTAGTCGATTAAGAACGATCCGAATGCGATATTGAATGAATGTTAGAGTATACATATGAGTATGTGACGAAAAATCATGACTAATTAACTAGATGGTACTATCAACTACCTTAGTCATGCTTTGTTAATTTTTCAGTAGGTTTAGGGTTTATTTTTATATGATGAATAATATCAAGTTAAATTATGTAACATTCACAATTCCAACAGCGGATGATAACAGAAATGTCCTTTAAAGTCAAGCATGAAACACACAAAAAAATTATTTGACCAAGGCATGAATCCTGGGCCTAACATTCCGTCCTGATGGAAATGTTTTAGAAATATATCGTTTTCCTTTTCTTGTGCTTCCAGCTAATATCAAAACGAGCAATTTTTTAATAGGCGTCATTCGGTGATGTTTTTATTTCAATGCAAATAACGAATTTTGTCCAATCAACAAATAGTTTTGCGAAATGTGTTGCGTGAGTAGTAACAAAACAACAAAAATTATTCCAGAAATATGCAACATGTTTGCTTCGTTTTATTATTTTTTCTTGAATGCAAATAGCAATTGCTTTATTGTGTGTGCAAGAAGGATGAATTTGGGTGCACGCTACACAAAAAAATTTCTCTTGGATAATAGAAACGAAAATACTTACTTGTCTTCTTATTTAAATTTTTTTTTAATTTGCCGTTTGTTTTTTTGATTCTGTGCTTTTTCTTCTTTTCTTTAACATATATGTATAATAATTATATAAATTAGGAATTGTAAAAATCTATTCTGGTTGAATTTTTGCTATGTTATTGCATATTACTTTTGTATTTTTTTTTCTTTTGCTGCTTGTTGTGTTGGTGGATTTTCTTATCTTTTTGATTTCAAGATACAATACAGAGATACAATAAGGCAATTGTTGATATTCGTGTCTTGTCGCTACATATTTCACGCTAATGTAGACTTGTCTTCGTTAGACTTAAAAGGATTAAACTTTTTCTTCCGATTTTTTTTACGCTTTCTCATTGACTTGGCAACCTCGCAAAGATAATTTCATTGATATTATTCTCGTATGCTGGCTTGAATCACGTTTTCTTTATAAATATATTTTTTGTGTGCGTATTTATTACTTAATTTTGACCGATTTTTCGCAATTATTAGCAAAATGCTTTGGATCCGTTTCTAGAATATATCGATAGTAAATTTGCTTGGACTTGTTTTGTTTTGATATCACAAGAAACTTCGCATGTAGTATCATTTGAAAGGCATAGGAAATCTCATTAAAATCTATGCCTGGAATGGAGAAAATAATTGTAAAACATTAGTCAACTGGCATAGCGAAGAATTGAACAAATCATATAGAAATTAAAAAAGGAACAAAACAGACCAAAGGAATATTTGTGCTTAATACTTTTCTGTGATTGGCGATAAGCACGTAAGCATGTAAACAAATCAAAAAGCCTCGACGCTATTGTAGGAATTCACTAACCAATCCTCTACCCCGTTCAGTAATATTAACTTATTCAATGGATACCAACAAGCGAAGATAGGATTGAATTAGTCACGTGTTGAACAATAGCCCTGTAGACTAATCAGTCAGTCGAACAAATGTGATTAAATAGAAAAAACATTAATAAATCTGGTATATATCAATTTGATATAGCTTCGAAAGGTTTCTAAAGTTTGCATTGTGGCAGAAGCACCGATCTAAATTTCCGAAGTATCCGTTTATGGTATTTCGCTTTTTCAAGAGTAGAATTGTGGTGAAATATTTATAATTTTGCAAGTAATTTTGAAATTTTTAGGTGACTATAATGTGTTCATTGAAAAAACACACGTTGCCTCTTCGTATCTGAAGAACGATTTTTATTATCTTCCTTAGGCTAATCCAAAATTATTCATCCCGTATACAGCAACGGTCAATGTTTACCTTTGAAACTTAAACTTCCCTTTTTGACACCCAATTGCACGTGGTGTACTTTGAGCTGAACCAGGTGAAACCATCACTGGGCAACTCTACCGACTACAATTGATGCGTTTGAGCCGAGCATTGAAATAAAAACGGCCGCAATACGAGCAAAGACAATATAAAGTTATTCTTCAGAATGACAATGCTCGACCACATGTTGCAAGACCAGTCAAAACATACCTTAAAACGCTTAAATGGCAAGTTCTACCCCACTCGCCGTATAGTCCGGACATTGTCCCTTCCGACTACTATTTGTTTTCGTCAATGACGAATGCCCTAGATAAACAGCACTTCCGCTGTCTTGAAGAACTCCAAAATTGGATCGATTCGTGGATACCCTCAAAAGATCAGTCGTGCTTTCGACGGGGAATCAGTATGTGACCAGAAAGATGGAAAAAAGTAGTGGCTAGTGATCGACAATGCTTTGAAAAATGAATTTGTAACAAATTTTAACACAATAAAGCGTGAAACTTGAAAAAAATCCTTTAAAACTTTTTTTGTACCCGTTTTTTTTTAAATTTATTAGTTAAATAATTTTTTAATGTGAAATAAAATACGAAACGAAAAGTATTAAAATCCTAAATCCAGTGTTGTTGATATTTTTCAATGTCTGCAAAGGCGATACACAACGAAAACAACGGTTTAGCTGACCACATGTTCGGCCTTAAAAAGGATCGACTTATGTGTTCATTTTAAAACAACGCATTACATCTTCCTGTTTAAAGAACAATTCTTATTATCTCACGTAGGCTAATCAAACTACGGCCGAAATTACTCACACCATATACAGCAACGACCATCGTTTACATTTGGAACTTAAACTGTCCTTTTTGACAAAAAGGCTGCGGTCTGATGTGAAAGAGACAACAATAATTTCGTTCAAACATTTTTGCATCATAGAATATTTGAAATAAAAAATAATAAAAAAAAAATTGTTTTTCATCACCATAAATCGAGATGAAGTTTGGAAAAAGTTTCACGCTGAAAATGGTATTTAGAGCAATCAAAATTTGGCATTTTTTTCAACAGACGGTATCTTCTTTGTCAAAAAGGATGATTTAAGTTTTGCTGACCGTTACTGTATACAGTCTGACAGTTAAAAAAAACATTTAAAAATAAAATGAAAATAAGGAATGCTTTTGCGGCAGATTAATGTTTGAAAAAAAATGTCAAATGTTGATTTCCCTAAAAATCAAATTCATCTTCAGTTTTTTTTCAAAATTCTTCATCCCGATTTATGGTGACGAAAAGCAATATTTTTTTATTTTTTTAAATCTATTCGAATTTTTCTTGTTTTGATTAAAAATTTTGTACTTACAAAAACCATTTAAAAATTTAAGTTTTTTTTTCTAAGCAGTCGAACTGGTGATTTATTTATATTTTCTACGAGTGTGTGTATGTAATAAGATATTCCTTGATAGTTTGTATGATTTATTCAAATGCATTAAAAATTTTCAGTTAAAGTTTCAAAATGACTTAAAATTGCCGTAAGGACTGGATTTGAGATCTTCAATTGCATGATTTAATTAGTCGAAAGAATTTCAAAGGAACATATTATTTTTAAAATGAAAAAAGCGATTAAGTCTTCTAGTCAGGCAGCATAATTAATTTCAATTTAATTTTTGTCTTTTTGTGATAATTTTCTTTTTTTTAATTATAATATACTTCAGACTTTTTCTGGCTAAAGTCTTCAATTTTTCATGTCACTTCCGTAGTAAATACTTTCGACACATATATTTGGCTGTTTCTTATCTCCATGAAAATGAAAAGTCAAAATATATTATACTGATATGAAAGAATTGGAATTCCTTTATCCACCAGTTGTAACAACAAAATAATCATTTTGTTTATAGCCTTTTTTTTTAGTTAAGACAATTCTACAGAAACATTCGCCTCTACGTGATTATTTATTTGAAATATTTCAGCTTACATATTATATCGATAACGATATTCAATCTATGTATAGCCATTTGTGACGCTTGCTTTCAACACAGCAGTTCCTTGGTTCGAAAATATTGGGTAATTGCTGGGATGCAATATGCATACTATTACATTTAATTCTTTCCTAGCTGGTTTGTTACTTCTGATTTAGGTTCAACATTGGCAACTTACTTTCAACATTATAAGACGGAAGGATCTGATTGTAAGGTCAGATAAGCCATTGGTTTGATTTGTATTCGAGCTTACTTGATGCTTCTGATAAACTGCAGCAGATATTAAGAACTAACTTTCGGCAAATTTTTTGATATAGTAAGTCGAATGGATTTGACCAAACGGTCAGTTTTTCATTGATCTGATTTAGTTAAAATTTTGTTTGTTGACACAATTGTGACAGATGATATTACAACACTGATTTCTGGAATTGTTTATATTTAAAAACGTCTTTTAAGGACGTCTTGAGTTTATAGCGATCTAGTTTATTTGTCAAAAACCCCAATAGAACCAAAATAATGGAGAATAAATCAGGGAATCATTGTCACCAGTAGAACCACTTGCTCAGGCATTCATACGATGGAGTCGACCGCTCTTAATATGACATGACCCAGATAAACTCGTTGACTCATCGCTCCAAGGTAACTATCAAAGCTAGGCATGCAGGTAATTCAATAAACAAATCATAAATCAGAGAATTACTTTCACCACAAGAATCTCTTGCTCAGGAGTTGAGGGGAAGATGCCGAACGCTCTTAATACGATATGACCCAAATAAATTACGTATGCCTAACTTTATCTTTTTTCTATTTTCGAACCTTACCAAAACTTAAAACCTATGCAAATATCATAGCGTAAGCACGAAACAGCGAGTGCACATCAAATTAAATATTGACCGAGCGGCATTCAACCAGGAGTAATAGAAATTGTTTCTCATTTCATCCTCTTTTTTTTTTCATTTGAACAGGGTAACACTCCCTAATACGCTAGAGTTTAATGCGATACAACTATTAAGCTATCTCTTTCTGCAAGAAGTCGTAAAGGAGTGTCATTGCTGGTGTGTGATTATGCTATGCATATGTCTCGTAGGGAGCAACAATAACGAACTTAACGAATGTACTCTCCCTCAATTATGTTATAAATATTCAAAAGTCCGGTAGAATGTTTTCAACTTCATTTTTCTTAGTTGGTGAGATTGGGTTGCGTTGAAAACTACACTAACTATAATTCTTAAATCGTTTTCAAAATCAATACTTTGCCAAATCCCTTTACCGGTCGAAAAATTTCGAAAATCTAGAATTTTCTCCAAACGTAATCATGGCATTAATTGTTCGGAGGCTTTTCACAAGGAAAAAGGGATGTGAACATACATTTCTCAAATGTTTTATTGCAGATGTTGTGACGAGATTATAATCATAAAGAAGGTGATTTCTAGCTGCACTCAATATTATGCTGGCTTTAGGCAAACATGTACTTCAAAAAATACACAACACGCTTGAAGTTTTTACCAAATGCACATATATTTGAAAATTTGACACATTTAGTTTAGCGCCTTTTAAACTTAAGGAATAAATCTGCTCAACATCTTTAGACGATACAAAATCATTAATAAAATAAAATAAAAACTTTTTCGACAGTTAAAAACAATCTGAACATACAAAATGGTTTCAAATGTTAACAGGCGAAAGCAGAGTATGTCAAACCTCGGTTGACATACTCTGGTAGCCAGCGTCTTGTCAAAATATTTTTTAAATTTTGTTTTTGAAACATTTTCGTTATAAGCTTAAGGAAAGTATCCAAAATCAGATATTCGATGCATTCAAAAGTCCTCCACATTCTTTTAAGTATAATATAGGTAATATTTTAAATGATAATAGACGCTCCCTTATCCTGATCTAGGAATGAAAAAAAATCCAACAAGTTACTAATATAATTTTCCGTCACACACTTCGTATCAAATCTCATGGTCAATGATCATTGTCCTCTATACTATTATTATTTATCGACAAAGGAAAGCAATTCAATTTGAGAGGTTGGTGGTGTCATTGTTGTATGATAAAACCAAAAAGAGCGACAACCGAACAACCAACCGGCATTATATTAGTCAGCAGCCACTAAAACACCCTTTTGTACACCAAAATCTGCTACCCTCGAGTACTTTTCGATTGAAATTTACTCCTACACACAGCCACATATCCTGATAATATTATACATGTACTGTATTACTTATAAACGCACGAGTGCTTCCTCATATGTTGTCCGTCCATCATTACGACCGTCATAGCCATTGTCATCATCATACGAGCAAATATAATGCTATTGGGCTTTCTATCAACACCATAGGACGCTAGGATGGAAGAATTGAGTGTTACTCGATATTTTCCTCCTTGTTTGTCATCTATCTCTCTCTCTCTGGTTGAGTGCCTTAATGTCTGTGCCTGTGTCCGTCTGATTGCCTACTTCAGTGTTGCCACTACTGGTAATGCTACTGTTCCTGTCTTGTTTGTTACTTTCTACCTCTGTTGTGTTGTGTTAAAATTTTCTTGTTGTCTCCATGTTTCCGTTTTCCTCTTCACATTGCCGAAAGGCACCAGAAGTAGTACCATGTTTGTTGTAAACATTTGTAAACATTTTTGTTTAGGACGAACGATTCGCAAACGCTCTCGTGTTGTTATTAGAAGATACTATAGCCGTTAATGCCGGGGTTCTGCTGACAATCATTGCCTATGTTGGATTGACCGATCTCAGTGTTGTATAGTAGCTGACATTCGATTTTGGCATAATTATATGCAGATTGTTGTGTCCAATGTCCTATGTTATTCCAAAATGGTTCGTTAATATTTCATGAGGTTTTAAAATTGAGATAGATGTTTATTAGATTAGCACACACGTCCTGCATCAAAATGAAATAATGGATGATAACAGAAAGGACGAAGTTTGTTGTTTCGCTTTCAGTTGGTAAATGCATATAGCATATATGTCAAAATTGATCCTAAGAAATGACCGAAATTGTGCTGAATTACGTTAGTGTGAAAGCTTTTAAATATTTTATACAGACAGGAGATCCTAGATTGTAGAACTTTGATGAAATGAAAATGAAAAAAAACCTCTTCGGTGAAAAAAAAATTTCCCATATTACGATACAATCTTTGACACATCTACAAAAGTTGAACTCAATAAGGAGATTTGGTCAAAAACTATGCTTGACTTTGACCACTATCCTTTTACCTATTACAGGCAGGAAGAACAGGAGTACGAAATCAAAGGAATAAATCAAAGGGGTAAATGCTCTTTAACTGAACCATCTGGACTAAATGCTCAATTACCATGAATCAGAAATTATTCACTAGTGGAAATAGAACGATATTAGTTAGTACATTGGCTCGGATAAGTTTTAGTTTTTCAGATCTCCGTCGGTTTTAGGTGTCTGAACTTAGCATCGATTTAAATCCAACGGTCTCCAATCTACCATTTTTGAATCCTTTTTTGGATAGTTTGACTTAAAATTTTTAATATTAATTTTGTTATTTGTTCATGCTTTATTCTTTGCACTCTACTAGGTGTTCATTTCAGTTTAATCATCTTCTAAGAAGAAACAGACGAAAAAAAATGATAGCGTTGCGTTCGAAACGTTGCAAACTTCACACACCTTCCGTTTTACCAATAGTACCAATAGTAAAGTTGTTATCGGTACATTAAACAATAACCTAACAGGATTATCCCTTATATATCCTTATGTATATCGCTTTCTTAACTCACTTCTTGTAAAAATTATACTTCAGTCAGTTGTGGTAAATAGTTTGAAAAGTCAAGCTGATAGCCAAACACATGAGAACAATCTAGTTTTTTTTGTGTCTTTTTCGAAAAACGACAGTCTTCAAAAAAATTTTAATCATTAAAAATATGTCGAGTCTTAAATATTTCGCCATTTTATTGTTTCGTTAACACATCATATAGTAATAAAAAAACTACTCACAACCAAATCGAAATCTTGCAGAGATTTTCTATGCAAACGTTATTTTGACACATCCTTAATAAAATCTATTTGAAAAAGACATGACATATTAGGCTATCAGCAAGGTTTCATTTTGGATAGGAAGTGGTAAAATTGATAGAATAATTGTTTGCATCAAAACCGTTAAAGGCTCTATGTCATTTCTTAAAGACCTTTTTCGACATGTCTGGTACATACGCATGCCTGACTAGCTTAAAAAAAGCTACAAGTAAGCAGAAACTCATTATCTTCTGTAAACTTTTTAGAACGTGTCCGAAGTATTAGTCTTTCAAAATAATTTCGCAAACAAAAGTATACAAAAATGCAGAGAATAATTTCATATAATGTACCTTTATTTGCCTTCATACATTTTTCCCTTACAATTTTCGGTAGTGTTGATATCCTTTTTGTAGAGAATATTGTCACGAACAAAACATGAGCAATTCTTTTACCACCAAGCTATCCTTTCAAAACTGAAAAAAATAGGTACAGAAATGTGCCTGTGAAGGCAATCCATGCATTTCAACTAGGGCATTGTTTTCAGGCAAATCCTATTCGTTTGCCAAATCTTGTTTTGAATTATCTTGAATTTTACATTTGACCAATATACGCTTGTCGTATTCCAGCTCTTTTGTAAACAATAAATAAAAATAGTACACTGTCACTGCTGTCTTGTTCCACAAGGTTCTTTACAGGTTCCAAAAGTTTAGTATAGCGCCATAGATTTTAGTCTAACCTTTAGGTGAAACAAGCAGGCGTCTAAAGTTTGCATCCTTGCAAGCGAAACTTTCTGTAATTTTTTCACTTTTTGAATGTATTTTTGAATATTTGACTTAAAAATTTCGTGAATTTTACGCAGATTTTTGATTATTTTACACTCTACAAGGGTTTCGTTTCAGTTTAATAATCTACTAAAAACAAATAGTGTCAAAATATGACAGCGTCGCGATTGCAACGATGCAACCTTAAAGCACCTTAACTGACTTTAGAGTCAATTTTCACTCTCTAATTTGTCTTCTGACTGTTTATTTGTCTTAACTACAAGAATATACTGTGAGTTCTCTCTTTTATTTGGGCTTACAAGGCACTGAGATCCGTGATCGATTGAAAATAAGCAAGTCTGGAACGATATTCAACAGGAAACTGGCCTAGATACCTAAGGTTCGCATTGTTGTTAAGCAATAGTGCAAATTTTTCCACTTTTTTAATGTTTGTGTATGATTTAATTATAGAAAAAATTCGTGGACTGCAGTAAATAATTATAACGAAAAATCAGCCCTTTTATCAGGTCTCAAAAAATACGAAATGTGCAAAGCGTCGAGACCGTTGCATTTGCAACGATACAACTTCATATACCTTACGAGTCCTTGTTTCAGTCATTGCCATACGCGAAATGAAAAGTTTAGCTTTATTGTATTCAGTCTTTGTCGCATACTTCATAGCATAGTCATTTTTGGGTTGGGGGTGAAGGCAATTTACGCCCGGAGTGTGGGACTCCTAGCAACGCATGCTACCAGACTACCCACTAAACACCCCCCCTGTCAAGAGACCCTAGCCAGGAACTGTTTGACACATTACTTCGGGCTACGCCTCTTTTTACTTCGCCCTAGGGCGCCGTCAGCGTTGAAAAATCTCCCTTCAGCGGGAGGGGGCAGGATGGAGGAGAACTGCTGGAAAGGAGACCCTTTAGACCCCGCGCCCAAGGTTATCCATGGTCACTTTTTTTTGCTGTAAGTATTGCCCGAGTAATGTGCCACACAGGTCCATTGGTCGAAAGTTTTCAGCATTTCTCCGACTAGATTGTCTGGAGAAAGCTCTCCCATTACCTCCCACAAGTCCTACCGCACCCTGTTCCACTTTCTATAGTTGAAGAAGGTGTGACATGCGTCGTCCCTTTCCCCTGGACAGAAAATGTAGTCTGGGGACCGTGATTTACCAATATTGTGCAGATAAGACTGAAAATACCCATGCCCCCCGCTAGGAAGCTGGGTCATAGCGTAACAACAAACAGCGCTAACACTCCGAACAAGCGACCGATCTAACGGTATTCAAAAAATTCGGGAGAATGCATTGGTGTTCGTAAAAATGTTTATTTTTCTCTATTTTGTCTATCTGTTTACATTGTGCTTGTAAACAAAACGAGCAGAAAATAAATATTTTTACTAACACTAATACAATTCTGTAAAATCCGTTATGGATTTTTCTGGATCGGTCGTTTGTTCGGAGTGTTAGCGCTGTTTGTTGTTACGCTATGGCTGGGCAAGGTAATAATCAGTCTCACCGTGCCTTCGATTTAGCCACGATCCCACGTCCCCTATAAGGCGGGCAGTCCAGCAGGTAATTAAATTCGCCTCAAATGAGACCTATAAGACTGTTTTTGTTTTATTGAAATAAACTTGGGATGAGTCTGCGCAAAGGAGCATTTTATTTTCTAAATTGTCGGTCGAGTTCGATGCACCAAATTTTTTGAAACGTCTTCTACACTTCGAAGCTTACAAATTTGCAGAAGCAAAAGGCTTGCAGCATAGTTAGTAGTTTCTTCATAATTTAGCTATTATAAACAAATAGAGCAAAACATCACACATATCTTTTTGACACCTTAAAATTTCTGAAAATATGTTATCTACATGAAAAGTATATTAAAGATGTTTGGCACTCAGGATAATGACGAAAATTGTTTATTTGTAATGAGAGCAAAGAATTGTTGAGAAAGCTAGAATCGAATGGATCTGAACATCCCGAATATTATCTTTATGAACAAAAGTCAAAAATTCATTTTTTGGCATTGCTTTCACATCCTTTTGTCTTTTTGTTATTTCAACGGGATTTTCAAGATTTGTTTCTGCAATCTTGAAAGTGCACAAATAATTGTTAAGCAGTTAAATCCTCAGCTAGGTCAGCTTTTTTAACTGAATATTAATGAAAAAATCTAAGGAACAGGACAGTCTTATTCATGTAAATGTAATTATATCAACGAGCCCATTAAAACATCTTTGTTTTAAATATCCACTCATCATATCCACTCCACTCTTCCGACTTCCTTTCACAATCCTTGCTTCATCCTCATCAACATCATATCCTTGACAAGCAGTACTGAGAGCAAAAAAAAAAAGATTCATTTCGATTGGATTGGTGAAGGATTTAGTGAAAATGAACTTGTTTATACATATTTATGTGTGTAACAAAGAACATTCTAAACATGAAAAAACAACATTCAAGTCAATAAAAATGTCCTTTAGGATCTCCTCAAGTACAGTAATAACAGAAGAACAAGAAGAGAAAAATCGTTCGACAAAGAAATAAAAAGGATATACAATATGTACAAAGTAATACTACACATAAGCAAAAAGAACACACTCCTGCCCTTGCCACTGCTAGTACTGCTACTGCTCCATCTCCTGCACTTCTGGTTCCCATCAGATCAAGAATATTACATTCGTCCCGACTACGACGACCTCGGGAGACCTCCCATCAGGAATATATTCTGTACATATGGTGACATACTTAAGCGTGTGCATCATACATATAACAAGCAGCTAAAGGAATAAGGATATATCCTTTCTCTGTCCCCGATGCCTTCTTTTCCTCCGCATGGACTCCTTCGATTGGAACAGTAGATGAAGAAGAGTGGGTGGAAAATGATGCACACCTTCCCACTTATATCTGTCCCATCTAGCCCTATAATACACAACGCGATGTGATACGGAATCGTTTCTGGTCTCCGTTGTGTACCTAAGGTTCTCGAGAATCGATTACAAATATAACCAACAAGCACAAGAACAATGTTTAGTGGAAAACCTACTTTTTTCTCATCACATCGCTTCTGTCTGTTGGTTGGGCCATTGGCTCTGGCTTTGCGATCTAAATTTTCCTCTTGTTTTTTTTTCTCTCCTTTCGGTTCTGCCTCATTTTTATTTTTATTTTTGTTTTTTATACTTATTTAGAACTCAAAGCAAAAGCACGAGACATACACGGAACACATGAACGGTGAACAGCTACCGACCGATAACCAAGGATGGATGGAAGCATAGCAATCCCAAGTATCCAAGTCGTCTCAAAGCTGCTTAGTACAACAGTCACGGGGAAGACCCCCAATAAATAAATGCAGTAGCGGATTTTAGTGTTGTCAATTTGCCATGCGGGGGATATTATCTGCGCCTTGAAGAGTGGACGAGCAACAGAAGTCATCTTTGTTGAAAAAAGAAATGATAATTGGTAGGTAAAACGGTTTTATGATAGAGTTCTTACATCTTCTTACTCTTACATGAGTTCTCTTACATGTTTGCCTTTCAAGTGCTTTGATTGCGAGATTGAATGATGGCACTACAATTATTTTCTTGGTTGGATTTTTTATTTAACCAAAGTTGGTGACCTAGTTCCGATTGTCCGTTCAAACTTAGAAGTGGAGTAGAAGAGCAGCAAAGCCGATACGATTACCTAAACAAGGATCAAGGTTTGTGGTAAAAGATAAAAATATTATCAGCCGATTCCATTCATGATTCCTCTTAGAACTTCCTTCAACCGGCAACACGGCGTTCTCGCACGAATTTAGTTTTTCTTTTTTCCTTTTACGCCTGCTTTTCATTTAGATACAAGAATGAATAAAATTGCGCTACCACCGACCATCATCTACATATTATTAAAACGTTATGAAAACTTTGCGCTTCTGGTCTGAAATTCTATACATTTCGCTGGAAGACGAGGAGAGCGAGTCCGTCGTAAAGTGTTATATGTTTAAGCGTAATGTTAGTTGTTTTTGTAGGGTAGCGACGAACAGGACGTCGAGAAAGCAGGGGCAGGTGGATGATAAGCCAACGCGGTTGTTGACGATAGTATGGTATTTTATTCGAGTAGCTTATTGACAAATTAATTTACTCCACTTAGACAAGACGACGACGACGTTTACGAAGACAATGATCCTGCAGGAATATCCCAAAACGTTACTTCGGCGATATTCTAACCGCCATTCGGTTTACAAGAACAGCAGCTCAATGCTAATATACCTCCTGCGTTTGCTTTTCCTCATTTTATTCATTTTTAACACATTTGTTGTTCCCTGGTGATAAGATTTGCATGTTGCTGTATTTTTGAAATATATTTGTATTTTATTCCATTGGCTATACCTCTCTTATCTCCCTTTAGATATTTTCGATTCAATGAAAATATTTAAACTTGATGTCCTTAAGTAGTGATAGCACAAAAGGGAACCACAACATACCAAGTCGTTTTGTTATAATTATTAATTAGGAAGCACTCGTGCGCATTTCAAACAATGAAATGGCAAAAAATTAGGGGAAGTAGAAGCGTCCCTTTGGACGTGTTCTGAAAATTATGTAAACTATTGAAGGAGCGACAATCGATTTGTAATCTTATAAAAATTTTGCAGCGAAAAAAGGCAAGTAGCAGACCAACTGGACTCTTTGTTTTGTGTTTAAAATTTGCGAGTCCTCATGAGCCCGGAACGTAAGCATTGTATTTCTTGGCTGTGATCCGATTTTGACGAAGTTTGTAAATTACATTTAACATATATAAAACGTCAGGACAAAATGAATTAATATTAAAGTAACAGAGATAGGGTTGTAGGAACAGTTAGGGTTGTATTTAATACTTTTGTAGGTAATTCTGAGTTAAATCCAGTAAATCAATTGAATACTAGTCATAAAATCTAATTGTCCTTCATCCTTAGTAGCAATTATCTTTTACATAACGTTTATATTGTGATGTGACTTTTAAGCATCTATTTTTAAAAAAAATTGACAATGTTGAACAGACAATAAGAAACTATACGGAACCGAACAGTTAAATACATGGCGCTAACTTTTGACGATAGGCTGTCGTAGACAGATTTTACACACAAAACCCCGAGGACACTGTCACTAGTCTTCATCGTTCCGAGATCTTCTCATTAAAGACAAAAGGATTGGCCTCAAAAACATATTGTACGAGTGATGTCAATATTTTGTATTTAGTTCCACTTTCTATCAAACTTTACTTGACTTCATCAGTTTTTCTAGAAAGGGTGATCAAAAGGAATTTGACATGCCTTGGAGAATTTGTAGAAATATAGACATATCTTGTCGTGGAGAGGCTATATACACAGATTTCGAGGTCACTGTAACTATTTCCTATCACAAGGAGATCCCCGTATGAAATTTAACAGATTCGGTGTCAAAAACAGATTGTACATTTATATGGTTGTGTCTATCATTTACAATGACTAATAAATGCTTTTCGGTTCTTCTAAAAACGAGCAATTAGAAGGTTCTTGGAAAATTTGTAGAAACACAGACAGACAGACTTAATCGTGAAGAAACGCAGGGCACTGTCACTGTCTCTAATAACCTGGAGGTCCCCTAATAAATTCCAGTGCGAGCGACATCAAATATTAGTAGTTCGTATTTCATCAGGTTTTCAACAAAAGTGATGATCAGAAACATCTTGGACGTGCTATGGATAATTTGTGGAAACACAGAGGGATCTTGTCCTAGACCAACTTTATATAAACTAAAATAACCGAGCACACTTCCACTTTTAATAGCATACCGTGATCCCCTCATGTAATCCAGCAGGATTGCCATTAGAAACATATTGTACGGGGACGTCAACATATGCTAGTTCCACTTTTTATCAAACTATACTTATCTTCAGCTCTTCTAAAATAGCGTGATCAGAACGATCTTGGCATGTTTTTCTGCCTTCGTTTCCCATCGTTTCTCTCGGGTTATTTGTTACCCGAACACGTTTCGGCGGTGTGCCATCTTCGGTGTGTAGTTAAGTTCAGATCCTTGATTGTCCAGATGGACACTTTGAATTTGAAAATGCACAGGAACTTAAAAATTGGGACAGTGATAAATACAGACGCGAAAAATACTTAACTTTTGGACATGTTTTTTTGGCAAAAGTTTGCAAATAAATCTGAAACATTTGGCAATTCTAATGGTTTCGGCTTGAGGGATTTGTGAAACATTCATAGATACGATATACACTAGTGGTCAAAATAATTAATACACTCTAAATTTTCTTGTAAAACATCTAATTTCAAGCGGCGCAATCAACTGCAATGAATCATTTAATTGGTAGGACAGTTTTGTATGTAGCAAGCCTGTTCCTATGATTTGTTCGCATATGTCAAATTGAAGTTCATAGCCAAAGAACCATTTTCACATTGGACAAAGTACTTTCAGGCCACTTTTTGATTTTTTCTATATTTATTTTCTTTCGAGTACATTTAGTGAAAAATTTTCTAATAAGTTCAAATTATCGTTTTCGTTTGATTTCGTAAAAATCCTTTAGTTCAAACATTGGCCGAAATAAGTACTGTTCTGCAGAATAGAGAATCGAAATTCAAAGACAAATTTTCCACTCCTCTTTGGTACGATGAAGGCCCAATTCATTTTATTGACAGGATTATTATCAAAGAAAGTTATTTGGACATACTAAAGGACATAATGCTGCTATTTGCAGAGGAAGACATGCGGCTTCGTTGGATATTTCAACATGAAAATGATGCGAAACACTCAGTAAAAATAGTGAAGAATTGAAGAAAAGAAGGCCCAAAAAAATTCGGTTCCCGATTTGCCGGCGCATTGGGAACTTGTGGAAGCCAGTCAAGGATAGGGTTCATGTACATAAACCCAGAAATAAGCTCGAATTGTGGACTGCAGTAAAAAGAGAGGGTGGCATCTGATTTCAAAAGAAAGCTGTGAACGTTTAGTGGATTCTTTGCCGACTCGTTGCAAGCAAATTTTTGAAAATAAAGGTCACGCAATAAATTTCAAAGTCGATATTATGAAAAGATATAAAGCTGAAAACTTGTCTCGAGAAAAACATGAATCTTCAATACAATTTCTCATAATGACTTTATTTTTTTGTCCACTCTATACTTAGGATGAAGAATCCAAATTGACATATATTAAAATTCCTTCACAGCTAAGGCGCTTGTTGGGCTGCTAATATGTTCTACACATTTCAACGCATCGTTTCAATAGACTGGCTCAACTTACAAGGCATTGAAAGCTGAAAAAATGGATATTTTCCAAAAAACGCAGGCGTGTATTTATTATTTTGACTACCAGTGTATATAATTTTATTCGTTAATTTTAATTAAAAAAAAATACGTTATTAAAAGTAATCAAATTAATATAAGGAAAGGCTGATCGTAATAAATGAAAACGTTAGTGGGGATTTTATTGCAACGCTCAGCGAAAGAATTGGAGTTAACATTCCAGATCCAACAAACTCGATAGCGTCGTATATTCCAATGCAATATGGAAAAAATTTAACACAAAATGTCGTAAAAAATACAATCTGGGATTTATCAAAATATTCACATTATTTGTGAATATAATTGATAACTTATTGGTGAATTTTTCGAGAATTTTTGAGAACAAAAAAAAACAATTGGAGATGTCAATTATTTTGACATACTTTGTTTAACAAGTACAAGAGAAAGTCTAGTACTGGCAACCTTTTTACAACTATGAAAATGATAAAATTTGGAAAAAAAATCTTAATATTAAAATGATAAAATGCTTCATCCAGTTGAAGGAGTTTATTCATATTATTCCAGTTTATTCATATTAAAATTGTAAAATACTCTATCCTGTTGAAGGGGTATGGTTTTTCGGCAACAAATTATCATTGAATTAAAGGATTTTATGTAAGCAAGATTCATTGGTTATTCCATTTATAAGAGTCTGAAGTCTGTATCGTTGCAAAAAATTCTCTCGTTTTATCACGTTTTGATTTTTCTCGGATAATTGACTGAAATTTTAGCATTTTCTTCAGTCATTTTTATAAATTACACTCTAAGGGTTTTTCATGTTAGTAAAACCATCGAATGACCGAACAGTGAGGAAAAAGGAACGTTGCGTTTGTAATACCACAAACTACAGTCAGTTTAGTTTTCGCCAGGTGAAGTATGTGGGTTGACCTTAAAAAACCTGTATATGGAATTCAACATCAAAACGATTAAGGCAAGGTTGAAAAACATAAACTACCACCGAATTCCTGGAATTGTATAAATATATATTAGACAATTTTAACTTTCCATTAAAAGACATCTCACTTTCAGAAATCCCATCGAAGCTTCACCAATAATCAGACTCGCTAGTCACCATCGACGAGAAAATTTCCATAGATATTTTTTCCCCATTGTTAACGCAGAATATAATAGAATAAGATATGTCAACAATAACGTAATAAAATGCAATCAATTTGAACCGAACCCACCTACGGAAAATTGAAATGCGGAACGCTACTAAATAAATGTGCCATAAACTTATTCACATACTGACTGAATTCACCAGTTCCCTTGCATCGCGCCTCCCGTTCTTGCGCTCCACTTAACTCTTTATTGGCATTTCCAACAAATTATCTGTATCTATAAACGCGTGTCTCCTGAGTCGCCGTAGGTATCCCCTTGGCCAACCGTTCGACTCGATTGGCAAAATATCCATCTTGCTAGCCATCCCATCCCCCATTTCGATGGACTGCATCTTATTCATAGATCACCACATCGCTGAATTTCGACGAGTTTCAGGAATGGTTGCTAAACGTTGTTTTTCGTCTTTTTGATTCGATTATTTATCATTTCTAAATTCGCTAAACAAAAATTCAAAGTTGCTAGTAAATATTTCACTTTCGGATTTTCCTTAGCATCGGGGTGGAACGCAGCCCGCGGTACCATGCACGTTTTTTGCTCATATGTCAGCAACGTTCTGAGGTGTTTGGTTCTTACTACATCTTGCTAGACTTTTCTTCGCGCCTGTTTTTCTGGATTTTCTGGCGTGCTTTCACCAGATACCGTTTTTCTTCTTGTTATTTCGCCCACCATGTTGAGAGTTTCTTGGTTCTTTCGTTGCCTTCTCTCTTTGTCTTGTCTTGTTAGCTTTTGCATGGTCGTCTGCATTCAAAAAATTCAACGAGAGGATAACATTTCCGCTCTAATGTTTGACATACTAAAAAAAACTGGCACACGGTTCAATTTTCAGGGTGGCGATATAGCATTGCTCCATTGGTGGGGACAATGTCTTCAAATTGGGATTTTCGATATCGTGTTGATAGTGGGCTTGGGAAACATTTTAGACTTTAGAATCTATCTTTTGTGTACGTACGAGTCGGATTGAAGATGAGAGATATACTCATCATTGTGGCTTTGACGAGTACGTGGCCGACGGACAAAGTATGCATAGAAAAATGAGTGGATTTGTGGAATTCCAATGTGAATTCTTAGTCGGCAAGAATTTCGACGGTGAAAGTTGTATGAGAGGAGAAATTATATGTGTCGCAAATGTTTAGTTGTTTTTTCTTTCTTTCGATATTTATATCTGAATTTCTTTGACTTTTGTCAACGTACATCGTTGGTTAAAATGATTAATTGAATTGGAATTTGTCTCACAATAAAACGTGCGAAAGTGTTGAATGTTCTTTATTGATATATGACTGAACTTAAAATGCATTTTAGACAAATTGATAATTCTTAAGGGGTGTTTGTATGCAAAGAAAATATGTTAAGATGGTCTTAAAAGTATACAAGATATCGATGCCAACTCATCTGATCTGCTACGAGAACGAAACTTGAAATGGCATAGTCACTTGGGACGGCCGATATCTAGAACAATGTTGACAGTGATTAAAATTTTGAAGAGGTGATACGGTGTTATCAATTCGTTTGCACACAAACCCTATGAGTTTATCGCTGGTTTTCGTGGTCTAATCTACCAAAGCAAATGAATAATTTATACCAAACTCCTTTCATACTAACCTGAATACTACATAAACTTATTTCTTGTTTGCAATTCTGAATAAATATTAAACTGACATGAACTTCACAGACGATCAACAATATTTCCTACGTAATTTGTCATTGTGATGTGCTGATAAACATCACCCCTCATTTCGACGTCAGAACGATGTCTTTTCGACTGATGAAGTATGTCGTTATCATTTCATCATTAAAATTCACTACCGCGCTGAACAAAGTCTAGTTGCTTGACTTTCCCCACTTTACCGCCACTAGGCAAGTAGAAAAACTAAAGTATCTACTTATCAGGAAACCTAGTATTAATCCACATGCAAACTGACAAGCCTTGTATGTCACAAACCGATAAATCGACCAGAGATTGCTAAAAACAAAGCAAACTACCACGTAGAACTACTTCAGCCGGTTACATTCTAATTTTCATGTGATGTATCTATTGTATGACAAATTGGCAAAATATTTCTAAGGGATCATTTAATAACATTTCTCAATAATTCTCAACTTACCAAGATGATTTTCAAGTAATGACTTAATGTCTAAACAAGTAAACTCATCGTGTTCTGACTCTATTATCAATTAAACTGTGTGTTAGCTAGTTCTATCCCAATCGCTAATACTAACACTATTGACTGATGACATACTAGAGCAGATACAATGGTCACTTAGCTAGTAAGTCAGTCGACTTAGCCAACAAGCATGTTATAATAAATATTGTTTGTTTTCAATCTTCTATTTACGTTGTGGTGCTCTTAGCCAAACATACCCTGTATTCGTCTCCCTCAGCGAGGAGGCACGCGAAGGGAACGCAAGAAAAAAGCTCAGTGCGCTTAACAAACACATTAAAGAAAAAAAAAATAGTATGAAAGTATTTAAATAAATTGAAAGCAAAAAGAAAATAAAAACAAATGCGAGTGAAGCTTGAATACGAAATTGCGCTAAAATTATTTATCTGTGAATTTACACACATTCATATGTGAAATGTTTCAGGCCAACCAACGAGCAATCAAACGACCGAATCAACGATACTCAGCAAAAAAGAATGAAATGTTAAGAATGTCTTTTCCAAGCTTGAAACAACGTCACCAGGCAATCAGCCAGCTAGCTAGCTCGAATACTCGATTGCTAGCCAGTTGGTCAACAAATGCAAATACGCAAGAGAAGACCAAGACGCAAGAAGAAGAAGAAGAAGAAGCAGAAGAACGGATCAAGATCCCGAAGACGTTAGCGAGGGAAGCGACAGATATTTGCTTTGGAAGCGCACGATCGGCCAAGTGATATTTCCAGAAACACCGAGGAAACATGAAATTGCATGACCGCAACCAATGCGGCGCTTTAAAAAGATTCACTAGCAAGCAGGTTGTGTTTGCTGGTGTTTATTGAAAGCTTGAGGAAAAAAAAACCAGCGTTCAAGCTTCATTATCAGCAGGCGCCCGTGTCGGCCGTTCTAGTGTGAACTTAACGATTTATGTATGATGGTTCCATTTGGTAATTGTAAGAAATTACTGTTTCAGATAACAATGAATGACGGACTGAGACTTCTTAGAATTATTTGCGAACTTCAGATTTCCTGTAGTTCAAGTGTTTAACAAAAAAATTCACAAATTCACAAAAGATTAGGATCTACTTCTTCCGATCAGTAAGCCTAATATGCATAAAATATTTCAATGAAAGGAAAGAAAATAGAAAAACAACTTAGTCTCTCCGCCATTTGAGATATGATAAGCCAAATGATTCTAACGATGCGATAAGCTGAATGGCTGCTTCGGTACAATGTATATGAAATCACCTGAAGACGGAAAAACCTCCGTTGAAGAGTTTCAAATCTCATCGACAACCATCAGTAGCACTGGTCAGATCGACATTGATATTTTATGTCAAAGTTTCATATGTACTACATGGGCTAAAAATTCCTAGGATTTGTCAATATTTGGCACAACTAGAAAATGACTCATTTTGAGAGGCTCATCTGTCACTAGTTTATGTAAGAAGTTTCGTGACCTTTCGTTTATTCGTTTACAAGCTACCGTCGTTTGAGTGACGCTTCTTCGTAATCAAAATCGACAAACAGGAATATCGCGT
This sequence comes from Stratiomys singularior, assembly GCA_954870665.1. Taxonomy (NCBI): domain Eukaryota; kingdom Metazoa; phylum Arthropoda; class Insecta; order Diptera; family Stratiomyidae; genus Stratiomys; species Stratiomys singularior. Next base: position 100,107,484 of record OX940879.1, read on the forward strand.
CTTGATCAAACATTGTTTATGGGTGGAAAAACTTCTAAACAATTATGGCAATGGTTTCAAAAATGTTATCCCACATCGACTCCTTCGCGAACAACAGTTTATCGGTGGTTTAGTGAATGTAAAATGGGTCGTGAAAGCATCAAAGACGCACCTCGTTCTAGAATGTCAAAAGAGGCTACGAATACGGAAAAGCAATGGGCAAAGAACGGACAGGATAGGTTTTGCACGATATATTGGAGATCAAAAAGCTATCGGCGCGATAGGTGTCGCGTTTGCTGACCGTCGACTAAAAACAGCAGCCCGTGGATGATTCAACAGCCGGTTTGGCGTTGTTGCAACATAATCGAGCGGACTTCTTCGACGTTTTGTGACTATGAATGGAGCATGGGTCCATTAACATACGCCTGAGTCCGATAGGCAGTCTATAGAGTGGCTGGAAAGCCAAGAAATCCAACCTAAGCGATCAAAAAGCCAACGTTCCGCCGGAAGGGTTATGGCCTCCGTTTTCTGGGACGCCGCTGGTATTATTTTAATTGATTAACTGCAGAATGGAAGAACAGTCACAGGCGAATAAATGCAGCATTTTTGAACAAACTGAACGACAAAATAATTTAAAAAAAACCCATATGGCGAAGAAAAAAGTTCTGTACCGTCACAATAACGCACCATCACTTACGTCCTTGAAAACGATGGCCAAATTGGACCAACTACGATTCGAATTGGTTGCTCATCCAGCGTATTCTCTAGACACGACCATCAGCGACTGTTATCTGTTCACAAGCCTCAAGTGGTTGTTCCTGAGAAAGAGATTTAGATCGAATGAGGAAGTTTTCGCAGAAACCGAGGCGTTCTTTGAAGGCTTGAACGTTTCGTATTAAAGAATGGGCATTGAAATGTTGGAGAATCGCTATGCCAAGGACATTATCCTTGAAGGCAACTATGTTGAGGAATAAATATAACTTTACCCAAAAATTGTAGTTTTCATTAAAAATCCCGGAACTTTTCAACCCATGTAGTATTAAAGATATCTATTCTGCTGAATACAAAAAAAATATTTGCGTAATTGCAACTGATATTCATTTTTGTTCAAATCAAACTTCACTGCTAGAAACTTTCGATAAAAAACGATTCCGAAAATAATTTTTTTTTATTTATATAAGGCCTTTTTTGAACGTACCCCAATAATTAAATAATTCTTTTCTGAATCATATGATCTTGGAACTGTTCACTATTGCAAAAATAATTGATTGTTGTTTTGATTGTTGAATTGATTGTTGATCTTGGAACTGTTCACATTTGCAAGAATAATTGATTGTTGTACTCGCTTCCGAACTTCTTACTTACTTGTGGCTTACTTCCGGCCATTTTCAGAACATTTTACACGGGTACAATACTTTTGGACCCTTCTTCCGTTTAACCCATTACGTCGGGTTGGGCTTCGTGTACCTATTGAATTCCATTTTTAGCCGGGCGGAAGAGGGAGGAAGGGGCTTTAAGAGAAGAGATCGCTCCGTCACCGACGCCTCCTGACGCTTCAATAAGTCTCTTTTGACTATCAGGGTTGCACGAGTACAATGTGATACTTAATTCCATTTGTCAATCGTTGTAAGCATTTCACCTCCTACACTCTCTCCAATTTCGCTGCAGAGGCTGCTTACTCTATATTTTGCAAACGAAAAATGAGAGACACTCGACACTAGACATCTATTGCCTAGGGCAAGAATGGTCCTTTTTCTTTCCTTTCGTCTAACAAGTTCTCTCTCCAACTCCCCGTTTACGTAAGGAGGCTCGCCTTTGCTCTTCAGCAAGTAGAATTAGGGGGACCGACCTCGCGATAACCAGCACTGCCGACTCAGAGAGAGTAAGGTAAGCAGCTGCTATCCGGAAAGCTCCATGCCTGTGCTCCATGCCGTCACCTTACTTAGAGCGTCAGCTCAGATTTGGCAGCCTAACAAGAGCACTTACTCCATTGAACTCATGAATAGACGTCTTTTTCTCGAGGTATATTCCTCAGTGTTGTCAATAAGACGACTGAGAGCCGACATTCCCGCAGCAGCGTTATCTGCTGACCCTCGGACCTGAACAAAAAGCTCACCTACGAGCCAATCATCCAGCGAAGGTATTTTCTTGATTTCTTCGACGTGCCTGTTCCGCAGTACTTTCGATAATTATTGCTGCTACTTCATCAGCATAACCAGTAGCTGCAACATCTATAGGTTGTCGTACGAGACATTAAATAGGTCCGGGCAAAGAATGGAATCTTGTGGCACCCTAAATGTTACAACCATTCTTCGCCGAGCCCCCAATGTGTCAATATAATAAACTAACACTGATAATTGATAGTGTAACAGTTCACTTTTAAAAACCTGGGGCTTGAAATGTTTTTGACGGACCTTCTTTGAATACTTTAAATATATGAGAGCCTGTTTTCTTCATAACTATGTTTGACCATGAATACTGACCTGAAGATGCTTTCTATCAGAGCAAATGCATCGCCAGTCCTTTTTCAAAACTACAAACTCATTGTCCAATCCAATGATTTTGATTGGAATGAATTCGTTTTGAAATTTTTATAATTACGCTATTTGTCCTTTCCAAAAAATTCGAGGTGTTTATGCAGTGTGGCGAAGTAAAAATAAGGACCCTTGATATGGAAGAGAAATTTAGATAGTTCAAGATGTCGGTTGAGCATAATACATCGCTACTGGAAAAATTCCAGCGTTAGCAGCGTTGTTTTAGCACATACCTCTTGTGGACTTGAATGGACGTTTTGTAATTCTAATTTAACGAAACAACACAAGACAAAGAAATGAAAAGTGATGAATCCATAGAACTTAACTAAACTTTAGAGGTCCTCAGAACAGATTACCTCGCAGATTACGTTTGTATTGCGGCTGCCGTGACTAGAGGTTGTCAATGCGTGGAATACAATGATATTTTTTTCGGAAATACTGATGCAACACAGGATATAATTCACATATAAGAAAAAACGTGAACACAATTTGATTAAATTTTCATCCTGATCAAATTTTGAGTTCAGACAAAATATCGACTCAAGTCAGTCTTCAGGGACTGACTCATTGAACATGACACACATTTTGGCTATGTTCACCACCTTGAAACATGGATTGAAAGTACACTGTTGGTGATTGAATAATATTAAAGTAGATAAGAACGATATTATTTTTCCAGGAAATTTACATTGAAATGAATATATCAAATGTGCCCCGATTTCAGAAAATATTGCCATCCATTTACATAATTTTCGTTTATGTTTAAAGAAAAAACTTTTCTGGAAAATTTTTTATCCAATCCCCACAACACCTTCTGGTCATGTTTAATTCTTCCATTATTTCCCATTGGGAGTTATTCTATCCTCAACAACATTATTAGCTTTTTTAACACCCATTATACATGCAATAACAACTGATTAAATGAAACAAAAATATGTCAACACTACCATACTTAATTTAATTCGAAAGTTTAACGTTCATATCGATTCCTCGCACAGAATATATACAAACAATTATTATTAGTTTGTTGTTTCCTTGCACGAAACGTTCATTCAGTCATAGCCGGGCGGCCAAAAGCTTATCAAAACTGAAAACATCCACATTGGGCGAGCTATCTTCACGCCACTTCCAAGCAAATTTCAACAACTATAACGTACACATTGGGCTGAATATTATTATTATTTATAACATAACATTTCATATAGCACAATAGTGTGATATTTATCAACATCGTGATGATGATCGTCATCGTTATACCGAGAAGCGGCACAAATCTTTAGACGCAGGCTCTCAAGAGGTTTTGCATGTACCAATCTACGTATGGCTTGGATATGTGGGAAAACACAGTAAATATTCAAAAGACACAACAATAGTCGTGTAAACTTTTACTGATGGCGTCAATCGGTTTTCGAATGAGTAGAAAGTGTTTTTACTCGCTTATTTGTTACCATGTAAACTTTTGAGATGTAACAAATATACATTGAAGCCATTGAAGCTGGCAGCTATTATTTTACCCCGAGATAGAACTCAATATTGGTGCTATATAGAGTGAACTCGGATGTACAATATATTCATCACGCACATATGTCCGTGTGTGGATATGGGGAACATACAAAGTGTGTAATTTTCATAGCTTATTACACGATTACAAATTAATGCTGGCTGATGATTGAAATGAGATTGATGGTGGCTTTTAAGGGTATAATTTTATTAGTCATAACATTGGAATTATGTTTTGCTTGGGAAAGTGAATGGATACGATTGTTGAAGGAAATTGATGAGATTTCACTTGTTGGACCAAGTGAGGGATCCAAGTTCTTGTGATTTTCTAGTTATTTATGGAATTTTGTTCGGTAATAAATGTGGAGTATGCTATTGACTCACATGTTTTGTGTGATTTGTGAAACGGTGTGATTTAGGAATATGTGGGATTAAAATTACTAAAAAAATATGAAAATGCAAGATACAACTTCCTAATTAGTACATCCTCAAATGAGTTGTCACACATGCGAAATGAGTATATACAATACAAATGAGTAGCACATTATGCAACTTCTCAAATGTGTTGTCTTAAGTAAGTTTACCTTTTACTAGTAAAGCGTCTTGAGAACTCACACGAACAAGTCAGTTCTACTATAATACAGAAGCAAAAATGACAGCAGGATTCACAAAATACAAAAGTAAATGTAACAAAATGACATCATAAGATAGCGCTGTATTTACAGGAGATTGAAACGTATGTTCGGTATCAAGCGCGCTTTGGGACTTGAACGTATGTGAAGCAAAATATTGACGTTCATCTCAACAATCATGCAAGGAAACACAATCAGAATAAAAAACCAAGTCATATCAATCAAACAGCTGTAGGACGTACCTTCAATCAGAGGATTCGTACTAAATATCAGCCCAAAGGGAATTTTTTATACAACGGAGTTGCAGACGAATTTGATTCCTATATCTTCTTCCAACATAGAATGAAATACCAAAATATCAACAGAATATTAAGGTACAGTAGAGTTCACTAACAACGAACCCGGTTATAAGGATCCATTATCAAATGATAGAACGACACATTTATAAAGTCACTATATTTCCTACCGGAAATTACAAACCTGCCTTCAACGAATTATCTGGATATAGCGACCCAAATCCTACAAAAAAAAAAAAAAGATCAGCCACTTACGAACGAATTTTTAACAAACTTTTAAATGTCAAATTTGGAGATTCGTCGGAATGCGTTGTATATTTTAAAATTGGGGGATTCCCCGGCATTTTTGCAAATACAACGCTGTTGTATTTTTATATTAGCTGTTCTAGTTCGATACTTTTACCAAAATGAAATCCTAGTAGGGTTCACACCATAATTTTATGTCAAATTATCCAAAAACACATTAAAGTGAAAAATTGGAGACCTTTGTGTTTGCATCGATGCAAACCGGAGATTCCTATTGAATGTTGTGTTAAACAAGGTGGTTTAAGCATCTAAATGCAACAATATTACCATTACAATAAGTAGGTCAACAATAGCTTCAATATGGAAAAATCGTGAAACCATCGTAGGTTGAATTCGGATACGTGATACGGACACATGCTTGGGCATATTAACCTGAATCAAGGACTTATAAAGGCTTCTGCAACAGACGCAGAAGTTCAGAGGAACTCCGAATTTTAAATCGTCCAATCGTCCAGGTCTTGCTACATGACCTGGATTGAACAATTGGAAAAGCGCCATGGTATCGGTTTCGGAGATTTAGTCGGAAAATTTGCAGCAATCGAGGTTGTTATTATTATATTACTCATGCTTAAATACAATTATAGAAGCTGTGACATCTCGGACGCAGTTTAAATCGGATTACTTCAAAAGCTCACGCCGACAAAGACACTAAAATTTGATAATATCTGAAGTTTGCATCGTTGCCAACGCAATGAACTGCCTTTTTTTTCTCAACTTTTTGAATTTTTTTGGATAATTTGAATGAAATTTTTGAAATTATATTCTTAATTTTGACGACTTGAACTGAACGTTTTATTTCCCCTTGAGTCGTATATTATGCAAATATAAAATAAACTGAAAAAATTTGAGTGCATTGGGTTTGCAACGATGCGAACTTAAGACACATAAATTCAAAGGAGAATCATAACTAGAAAATTGCACGGTTCACCTGGATCTAAAACATTTAAGATTCATCAATTGGCTTTCATGCTACCAAACACTTGTGCGAAGGTGTCCGTCTTGAGATCCCCCCAATATATCTCCTCCTTGAAAAGCAATTACAGACACATTTTCTCGCGAAGTGGATGCATGGTACAAGTTTGCTCTCAGGCTTTTAGATGCAAAAAAAAAAATCCTTCACATGGCTTGTGAAAAAGTTTCTACACGAACAATCGCAATTTGAACATGATTTTCTTCACTGTCACGATGACATATTAGGATTCGAAGACAGACTGAAATCCAGCATCCTAGTAATAATTGTGGATCATCACTTACTGTATAGCATGTGTTTGTTGGAAATCTCATGGCTAGAAGCATATCGATTTTCGGACTATTATTTTTGGCAAGAAGATTAAGAGCATGGTTGACTACTTGTATGGGATAAAGTCGTTTGAAGATGTTTATAATAATATGATTCAATGGTTGCAGTTTGCTAAGAATTCTCAGGACTAACATTATAACTGTTTGTTAGACAAGGTCCCCTTGTGTGGGTAGAGCATTTATAAACGAGTAAAGTACCACACTTGACCATTGAATTTTCTAGATCACTTTTACTTTGACCATCTGGAACGCTTCTGCAAGAAGTGCTATCAAACACTCTACTTAGATCTCCTACATGAGACTGTTGATCCTTAAATGTCAGTGCTTTGTCTGAAGATTTCAAAATTAAACCAGTATCGTTTGAATTGTAGACTTGATTTGGGTGATACAATGTTAAAATATTTAGTAAATCTTAAGTCAATTTTCTTTACTTTTTAGCCGCTGCCTTTAGCCACGGACACTTCCAGTGATTGCAAATACGTTGACCCACTGAATTACTGTCTCTAGCCACTTTCTTAAGTCATATCTTGTTTTTTCTGAGCTTCAAACCAATCATTGAAAGATCCAATTCACAATATTTTAGCAAACACTTTACTTTTTTCTTTGACAGTAGTCCATCCTTGGGATTATTCATGTCTTTTTTAATCCACACCAAAATAAAATATCCCAGGATAATATCCAAACAACAATTTTGTTTTGTTCATATTTCCACGTCCTTGTCATCCAAATTATATAACATTGCGACTACATTGTTATAATATGGTCACATTGGCTCGTTAAAAGTTATTAGCAAAATAATTGACAACTTCCCAATTTTCCGTCGATATTGAAGAATTTCCTATCGATTTCAAAGTTTTAAGCAAAAGGAAAATTTATTTAAAAAATGAAGGACATAATTTATTGGCGAAATTCCTATTTTGAAACCAAACTGTCAACACATGCAGTACAACGTTACTCTAAACCTTATTTTTGTAATCTTATTACGATAACAAATTAAATTTCTTCATATATTGTCACATTTTCTACTGTATCTAGACTACGACTATTTTTTTCATATTTATCCAACGTTAAATGATAAGATATTCTTTTAAAACGAAGATTGAGGTCGACTGCTTATGAAAGATTCAGTTTGATTAGTAGCCGGTGAAGGTCGCATTGGGTTAATGAACATACGTGTAAGTCCAAGAATAGTACCGTTGGGAATATGTGATTATGTAAATAATAATAAACGGGTTGTAAATTTTGATTTCATTTCTATTCATTAGTTCTTTGAATTAATATATTCATGCATTAAATCGGGTATCAGTTGAAGACCAATAAAGTTGAAGACTGCGGCGTATAGAGATGAGAATAAAATGATACTCAATCTACAGATGTTCTACGCTAGCGATAGTAGATATTTTTTCTTAGAAATTTAGAAAAAAAATTTTGTTCAGGCTAAATAGTTCGCTAAGTCGTTTTATTATTTCACTTTGATTTTATTTTAAACTCTTTGAAAACAATTTTATATTCTCCATCATGCATGCGTTCCCTGTATTTCCTCCTATTTACTGTGTTTGCCTCTCTTTCTAATCATTAATACCCGTGACTATTAGAGCTAGTTATTTTGATTGGCGGTGGTGCTAAATATTTACGAATCTTTTCAAAGGATTTTGCACAAGGACACCCATTTGGCCTCGTTCGAGATTAAAGTCAAGGGAACATCAAAAATTAAAATAGATTCGGTGTTAGACTAGTATAAAGTTTGAATAAGTTTCCAATTGACAATTTTCCTTTCAGATGAAGCACACTTCACACTTCTTCCCGGATGACACACATTTCAGCATTCTTGTTGTTGCATTTTGCATAAAGCTTGTTCTTACTCTCGCATAGTATATGATCTAGGTGATGAATTAACGTAGATTGCATGTTAGAACATACGGCGGAAGAAAATAAAAACTTTCAAAGAAAATATTACAATCCAATAAAGCACAATTCAGCATTTTAGTCATGCGATAATGTACAGCAAATGTTGGTACTCTAAATATAAATTTTATTCTTAATTCAGCTAAAATTCATTCCAACTAGTCCAGATATCAGGTCTTTGTTGGCGAATTTTTCTTAATAATATTGATTATATCTGTATCCAGTGTATTCCGAACTAGTGAGGAACCTCCAGCTCCAGTATGTTACAATAAAATAATTTATGAAAATTTTCTCTTTAGATGAAGCAGAATAAATCTAACCATAGTTTTCAGGATTCCCAGGATAAAAGAACATTAAAGTTCCACATTTCAAATTAACAAAATTCTTAATTTTCAGACAAGGCAAGATTGAATGCCCAGAAAGTTGCGCTCTTTGCCTGGATATCTATTTTCCTTGTTAATATATTCATAACGAAGACGAATCGATTTCTTGGGAAGCCCGTATAGGCGCTTTACAAGCGTTTTATTCCCTGCAAAGATTAACGCACAACGTTCAAAACTATTCTCTAGGAAAAACTATTCTCTAGGAAAAACTAATCTCACATACATTAATGCTCAGAAGGCTAGCCATCGCAATCTTTCCACTCAATTCTTCAATTAATTTTTAAGCTCTCTATCTTGCAAAGCTCTCTATTGCTATATAGGGTTTTCGTATCACTTTTTTCGTGATGTCCCTCCAGAGTTAGAGCGCTGGATAGCAGCTACATTGTGCTGGTCAGTTGCTAATTACTTTCCTGAAGGGAGTTGAATTAGTTTTGATAATGGAACGGTTGATAGATAGACAAGCAAATACATGGAAGTATATGGTACATGGAAGTACATGGTACATGGACAAGTACAAGCAAGTACATGGACAACCAATACATGTCTACGTTCGCAACAGTTGATCACGAAACATGATCTTATTTTTATGTAGTTCAAACATGAAATTATGTTTGACCTAAACGGGGAGCCTTACTTCAGAGTTATCAACGAGGCCTATCGGGTACGAATCACGCAGTATGTTCACAATTGAGTGCTGCACCATGAGATTTGACGCCATAATTTAATTTTAGCTGCTGATGAGAATTTCTCTATAAATAAGGAAAAACAAAACAGAGGCTATTTATCCCGAAGTGCAGACGAATTTTAACTTGAACTGTTATTATAGATCATCGCGTCAGAAATGAACGGCGAAACTGGGAATTTAAGGGAACACATGATGCAGTCGCACAAGAATGATATAATGCGCCCTAAATATCTGTCTTAGTCTGCTTGAAATGGAAATATAATTTTTTTTGCGATACAGAAAGTATCTAAATTTTTTCACTGTTTTTTCTTTTGCTTTTTTTGGATAATTGGACATAAAATTTTGGTCAATTTTATTCTATATTTGAATATTTTGCGCTCGTATAGGTTTGGAATAGTGATATAGTGAGAAAATTTGACGAAAAAACCTAATATTTGGCTAACTTTTCATTCAAACTGGATATCTATGCACCTTTCTTCGATGTAACTCTCTTTTGGATAGATCTTTCAACCAGTTTGATGAGCTCTTCTCCTTCCAACGCGGCTGCTGACCAAAACTTCTTGCACATCAGTCCTTGAAATTCGTCAGGTATGATTATATAAAGGTCATAGCAAAAGCTTTTGCTCACTGTAAATTTCGAACTCATCAATTCGAACACTTTATTGATGTTCCAGTCGGTATTCTATTATCTGGTGATCTTATAGAAGTAAAACTACATGAACAAGTTATCTTTTTATCAACCATTTTGATTTTCGCTCCACTCTCGTTGATTTTTTAGCATTGCTCCGATAATGTATAATGATCAGCACAATTCCAAATTATCTGCTACTTTTTTTTCTTTCTTCAAATACAACTTGATAATCTCAACTACATATTAACTAAGTGAATTCGTTCAATAGAAATTATCGCTTTGACTGCGTAGCGAAAACATGCAAGAAAATATATGATTTGAAAATATCTCAAAGTAATACAACAATTTGGATTTCTGATTGATTAATCAATCATAACAATGTAATGGCAGGCTTGTGAAATCTTCATAAATAGCGTTTCTAATTGAATTTTTTTCATGATAAATAATCTTATCAGTAGCAAGATTCTCATGTGGTCGAAGCAACATCAAGAAAAAAAGTAAAAACTTTGCTCAGTTTTTATGTATTTATCCTAAACAAACTTCTCAACTCCTTGAAGACAGAATCGGAAAAACAGCGGAAAACAATAAAACAAAATGGCAAGTCAAATCGGGCACTGAGTTGGATATGAATATGAATGAAATAGTCGGTTCACAATCTATCCTATATGTAAATTTTGTCGAGCTGTATGCATATTAACCGCATGCATATTATATCATTCAAAACTTTATCTATTATTATAAGTACGTACTTATTTCTAATCTATTCTCTTTTATGCGTAGCTTAACTGATTATGTTTTTTTTTTTTGCAACACTCACTTTTCATCTTCAATTTCACACTTGTGCTGCTTTATTTTCTTGTTGATTCTATTTTTGGCAAAATTGCCGATAAAAATTTTGCTAATGCAAAACAAAATTCTGCTGTATGATGAGATAGTCTAATCGACAACTAAATGAATACACCGAGTATAGCATTGATGTACACATACACAAGGAAATTCAACGGCAAATATGTTTGAGAGTGTAGTAAATACTAATTTTTAGGATTTTATCGGGGATAATTGTGTTTATTTGAGTTGTTTGATATGGGTTATATCTAACCTAGATGTAACTAATTATTTGCAATGGAAGAAAAAATACTTGAATGTTCATGTCAAAACTTTTGTTGAGTCTGTCAAAAAATTTGACGATTGTCCCAAGTTCCGGCTGGTCAAAATCAGGATTTGCAATTTGCTGGTTTGTTCACAAATTATAAGGAAAAGAAGAAAAAAAATACTTAAATGTTCATAAAAAAGTTATTTTGAGTCTGTCAAAAAATTTGATGACTATCCCAAGTTCCAGGTGGACAAAATCAGGACCTTCAATGTGCTGGTTTGTTCATAAAACTATTTTAATGTATTATCAGCTTTAGTTTAGATTCAGCTCCAATTTAAAAAATTATCTGAAAAGTGTTGAAAATAAGACTCTATGCTAATACTATTAACGTGGTCTGAATCTAAGAATATCAAAAGATTCCCTATTTTTAAATGCTACTGACCTATTTCGATATCTAATGCTTATTGAGTTTTTTCAGCTACTTCCCTCTTGTATGTAGCACGCTTAATTTTGTTTCTCCCCATTATACGTTATCATATTTATGTAAATCACCACGCATTGTTTTCCGTGGACATTATCTGTCGAATCAACTATTTTGTCTTGAAAAACATTCTCTTTTATTTCGTTTTTTTTTGTCTTCTTTCAACGTTTCACCGAGCCAATGTTGTTTCTCCCCTCACAAGACAATTTACAATCAATTTCGTGCGCAAGTAAGGCTAAAAGCCAATGTATATTGAGACAAATTTCCTAAATTTTTCATCTGGTCATCCATTGTATCTAACTACGCGTACAAAAGTATATAAATACTAAAGTTACTGGAAACACACAACTTAATTACTATAATTCGTTGTTGTCTATTATAACTTCTGATGTACAACGTTACGATAGTGTATCTAGATTAAGCTAACTTGACTGTTTGGGTCATGTAATCCATGTCAAACAAGTGAAAAGTATGATGAAACGCAACGGTGTGGAAATAAGATGGCCAAACGGACGGTCGCATTATAAGAGCGTATAACGATTTCTATATGTGTAAGAATTAACTTGAGCCCTTTTTTCAGTGGGACGCAGAGATAGATATGATCCAATTTCATGACTATTTGTCTATCCTGTACACTTCCATCGTATGCACGGAAAACAATAGCGATAACAACGATTACGGAAGTGTATAAATAGCAGTCGATGTAATTTAGATTTGTTCTTCACTTATGAATTAGTTAGATTTTCGTCTACAGCGGAATGTAGGACAAGTTTAGGGGGTTGGAAAAGAAGATTAGATGCTCTTTTTTATGGCATAATGGTGGAAAGGCATTAACACATTTTCTTGCTATCCGTTGCGCTACCAAGATACCCGAATTAGTGATAGAAGGTCAACCTTCTATTATGCTCATTATGATAAGAGCTCCCATATTGCGGCTATCTTATCACAACGTTCGGTATCTTCCGATTAACAATACTTTATCTATAGTCGTTGAATTTTTATTTCCTTGAAGTGGTTGCAATTTAGCACAATTACCACATCTGGTCTGTGACCATTTCCTGCCCACCAGCGATGATCACAAGAAATTGATTTACGATATGTATTTACTATTTCCTTTCCTAAATCCCAACTATCATTCTTCTGTTTCTCAACGAGTATCTGAAATCTCTGAGGATCCTCCACCTACTGTGCTCTATATGTGTGATCGTCTTTTCATCTGCTCCACCCTGTACCATCTAAAGAGTGGGCCATCTTACGTTTAGAATTACAAGTATAGGTTATTTTGAGGCTGGAAGGTTTAATGACATTTCCGATGTGACAAAAAGTTAGTTTTATATTTGACATTTGTGAAATGGGTCGCTTTTCGCTTCAATAAAGTTGGGAAATATTAAAGACTTATTTCGAAGCTTTTCTTTGTGTCTTCTTCTCAAACTGTAAGAAATTTACGAAAGAAAATTAGCTGTTGCTCAAAGTGTGAGTGAACAACAACCCTCAACAACAACTTTTCATCGTTCTCAAGAATTGAACATTCCATGCACTTCTTTGTGCAGAATTTTAGCAAAAAGATCTCTGCATGAATGCGTACAAAGTTTAATTAGTGCAAGAGCAGAAACCACATGACCGTCCCATGCGTTTTTGGGTTGCTCAATGACCCGATGACGGCTTCAACGAAGGGGAACATTTGAACTGAAAAATTATCTCTTCAGGTAAAGCTCATTTTTACCTCGGAGAATACGTCAATAAGCAAAATTGAGGTAAGTGTGGCTCAATAAATTAACACGTCATCGTGGAGAAACCAATGCATCCCCAACGAGTTACAGTCAGGTGCGGACTATGGCTGCTATTATTGGGCCAATTTTCTCGAAAATGAGCAGGGAAAAGCCGTTACAGTGGATAGCGATCGCTATTGCCCCGTGTTAAGCGAATTTTTGTTTCTCAAAATTAAAGACGATGACGTAAATGACATTTGATTTGATCTGGAAACATCAAAGAAGTTGACATTGGCAAAATAGAGGCCCAAATGATCGATTTTTAATGAAATATTGAACTGATAGAATCGGGTATCGTCCCTCGATCTGAATATTATTGAAAATATATAGAAATTGGAAGTTTATGCCTCTACTAAAATTAATGTAAGGGAAGCAGAAAGATCATGATTTATTTTGTAAATGAAGCATCAAGAATTATCACAAAAAATTTGTTCGTTTTAATAACGATGTTTCCTGCCAAAAGTGTTCGTGCAAAATATTAATGTCCCTTTTTTTTAAGCAGGATCTGTACATGTCTGAAGTTTGCGTTCTTGTGTATGTCTGAAGTCTGTATTGTTGCAAACGAAATAGCGCCAAGTTTTTTTCTCATTTTTTGGTTTTTGACGATGATTTTTTGGACTGTAATGAAATACTAATAGAGTGCAGATAAGTCAAAAAAACTTAGTTGAACTATCAAAAAAAAAACCACAGGCACCTGGGATCATAAACTAAGCCCAAGGTCTTATGTTCAAGAGTTTCCAGGCTTGCTCTCTGCTTGACAGTGGGAATGTTTGGTGGATAGTGTAGAAGCTTTACTCTGTTGGTAATTCACATTTCAGGCGTAAATTGCCTTCAGCTTTCTCTACAAAATCTTGGTTAAATTGCTCACTCATTTGCAGGCTAGTAATGATCTTTGATCTCAAATTTTCTGGCCTGATGACAACCTAGATTATCCCACTCATTGATTTGAAGGTGTCTTAAGTTTGCATCCCGGTCGTCCAGCGCTGTCAAATTTTTCTACTTTTTGTTTTTAGTTTGTGGTTCAGTTAACTAACTCATAATCATCAACGATGACATTGATAATGATTAGTTAATTGATGACTGAAATGAAAACCTAGTAGAGCGCATATAACCTGCTTGTCAAACTTTCATGACTTTGACTTTTGCCAATACTACTGAAGCCTGCCTTAATTCAACCATTCCCATAACTGAAAATCTGTAACAGTGTCCCTTTCTCATTTTTTTGAATTGGCACCGGTTTGACTGCAGTGAGTTATTGGCACTGAACGGCATTTTCGATCCTGTATTTGGTATTTATTGTCCGTGTTTACGGTAAGTCTGTATGTCTATTTGGAAAAGTTACTAGGGAAGCTTATGGATTTATGATATGTGGAGTTGGAGATGATTTGGTATCTATATTTTTAAACTTGCTTCAGCAATAAATGCTCCAAAGTTTGTAAGAAGCTTGTTATCATTTTTGGGAATGAAATACTCAATATTGTTGTATCCGCGAAATAAATTGTCTTTAACCCAGATCCTTTGAAATTCTCTGCATTGAAACTAAAGGTTTTCTATTGCGACTGTTATTGCAATACGTGCATTTGTCAGAATTCTTATTTTTGGCATTGGAGAGCCCGAGTTTAGTTTAGGCTTTGTTGGTCATAAGTTTATTATAAGTCTTAATGTGCTTTTTGGTATATTACTGTTATGAAACCAAGGTTTACTTTTATTGTTGAGGTTGTGTACCTCTTTCCAAATGCAAGAGATGTAGTTTTTTCTCTCATTTTTGTCTGTCATTGTGCTTTTATCCTCCTTGATAAGGGCGACTGTCTCATAAAGTTCCAAATGCGTTTCAGTTATTCTGTGACTTAGCCGATTGAGTAACATACACTTTGACATTTTTTGACAGAATCTGAAATTACTTTCCATACCTGAAGGTAATTTCCCCATTTAAAGCATAAATTTAAGAGTACTTTCACCATTCGTGGAAAACTAGATGTCTCAAGACTACAACTTTGAGCCACTTTGAGTCCCTACCTCTATATTTGAAGGCAGAGGACCGTAATTTAACAATAAGTAATTCAAAAATTCACAACAGCAAAGATCGTTTTTCAAAGATGGTTGATGGAGCAACGCATTAAATGATTTCACAAGAGATTAATTCGTCCATTAACTACAATTTCATTGAATAAAAGAAAACATGATTTATGTATCTTCCAAAAGTGATAAGGACCACAAAACCTCTTCTTTCTATTCAATTAACTCATATGGGATACACTCTTTACTTCCCTCGCCAATTAAGTTCCCTTATTTTTGTTAAATCATCAAAATAAATCCTTTCGTATATCAATTATCCCCAAAGCATTTTAGTAATCATCGTAAACAATCTTTTAAGGCGATTTTCCCTCATTTCATGTCACGAACTATACTAAACAATTTTCACTTCATATAAATGACAATACGTATTATACCGTATAATGACAGCAAACATACCATCGTTGTCCTCCGCTTTTCCTTTTTTATTTTGTCGTCCCCTCTGTTGCTAACAATACTAAGGACTAGATGCCAACTTTACAGTGCATACGATTATGAAATTGGAATGAAACATGGAATATGTAGGGTAAGGAACTATTGCCAAATACAATAAGCCTATTCTGACCTTCTCCCCACACCCGCAATATCATATCCCTTTCCACCAGCTTTCGAATTCTCGGTCCTTGTTCGCCATGTCGCGCGGTCTCTGCAAATTTCCATATAAAATCCATTTTTACGCGGCACGAAATCTAATCGCTTCGGTACCCATATTCACTACTCCTAATTTGCTATGTATGCATGCATCCTAATATACTCATTCGTTTTCAAAAGGACGTACAAACGGTAGTTTTATATGGTTTTTCATAAGCTTTTCTTCTGAATTTTGTTTTGGCATTCTTCTTATATTCAAAATGGTTTTCAATCCGATATAGCTCTCATTTATTGTGTGATTTCAAGTATGCCACAAGTTACTCTACACACCAAGCAGAGCATGTGCCTTCTGTAAAAAGGATTTAATGGAGTATGAGACGAAGAGAAGCGGCAGAGATGAACAACTTGAGGAAAAAAGGAGCATGCATGCTTGTATGTCTGGTAGTGCCGTGTAAAATTTGTTTCCTTTTTTCCGCTTTGCAAAAAGGTGGGAAAGGGGTTGTGTAGTCTCAACAGTCAGTCATTCTTATAGTTCTTAGTCTTGATAGTTTTCAGCTTTGCGTGCGACTTTAGACACTGAAGCTAATTCTCTAAACTTTACAGCGTCGCAAAAAGCATGCAACGAAGGAGGAGTGTGGCTTGTGTATAGCGAAAACAGGATGATATGAAAGAAGCTTGTAGCTAGAGTTCAGTGTTGAATGTCATGGCTAATAATTTATCAAAAATCTAGAGCAACGCGTTTTATGAAGTTTTCGGGGTGTGGGAGACCAGATAAAAAATTTAGGTTTGGAAGGGGTCACGGTTGAATTTACAAAAACTTTCCGAAAGTCATTAAATTTGAATTACACAAGTCATGCTATCAGGTAAATATTAATTTCAGATTGACGTTATGCCGATGATTTGTTTTGTGTGTCAGTCTTGAAATTCTATTATACTCAAAGTTGTCATGCTTCGATTTATGGCACATGACGGAGAGATAGAAGACATGAAATGTTAATACAATTCTAATCGCGTTTGCAGTTGGTTTGGATACTTATCACAGATATCATAGAGGCAACGATAATAAGAATATATAATCAATAGTTTACAAGTTTAAAGATTGCAAACGGAATGTGTTAAGTCTGATCATACGATAGCGAATTACGTAAAAGCATTTCAGGACAGTGTCCCAAAAGCAACCGACATAGTTACATGTGTTCTTCCTCAATTGCTGCAGATTTTGATTTAGCTTTCACCGCGTCAATGCCAGCACTGATGGAAAGGATATTTGGGTTATGCTTCTGTTATGCCGGATTACCAGTCCACCTAGCTGTGTTAGATAGTTTTGGAACAACATCGGAGTACGAGTATAAGCCTAGTTTTGCTTAGATCATCTCCTCCAGAGCAGCTGGTCTA
Organism: Stratiomys singularior; assembly: GCA_954870665.1. Classification (NCBI taxonomy): domain Eukaryota; kingdom Metazoa; phylum Arthropoda; class Insecta; order Diptera; family Stratiomyidae; genus Stratiomys; species Stratiomys singularior. Next base: position 100,125,036 of record OX940879.1, read on the forward strand.
GCTATATGGCGGCTCTGTTGACATTAAGATCCTCGTGAAATTCATGTTGATTTTAAAATTTGGTCGATGTGTACTACCCATTACCAAGAGGATTTCAGCTAAAGCTACTCGTTGTACTATTCATCAATTTCAAAATCAAGTTTAAACTTTGCCTTTATTGATTGCTAAAATAGACCAAAAAATGTCAATACTCTAAATTTCTTCAAATCGATGCCATCACTTCGCTTCCAAACTTACCAAGTCTATGCACGTTCTTCCTAATAACAACCATAACTATTCCACCCAATTTTCTGTAAAAATCAAAACCTTCATGTTTCAAAGCGGACGTCAAGTATAAACTTCATCATAATTACTCTCTACCCTAATCAGCAACTTGATTTGAATCATGCTTACTAAAGTGTCCACCTCAGAAAGTTTCTAGAACTTAAGATGAAACTGTCATTTTGACAATTCGGAACGAAACGTCAAGAAAATGAGGTGTCTGAAGTCTGTATCGTTGCAAGTGCAACTATGTCAAATTTTTTCCCTTCATTTCAGTAGATGGTTATACTGGAATGAAAAACTAGTAGGGGCGAAAAAAGAAACAAATATGCGAAAGAACATTATGAAAATTGTAAGCCAAATTGTCCGAATAAAAACACTCAAAATGTGTAAAAAAATTGAAGACCGTTTGTAACGCTGCGAACTGACATCTAAAAAATGTTAGTATGACTGAAACATGTGTGGGTAGGCAAGTGACAATGTTTCATCAATTTCCCTTGCTTGGAGTATTGATTCGAGCAAATCAGTATGATTTGGAACCTAACTAAAAGGGCTCACGTCTGTGATAACTAATTATTATTTCTTACTAATGCTAATTTCTTATAATAAATTTGAAGTAAACTAGGCAGGACTTCGTGAGATCCCCCAGCAAGTGGCTGAAGTTTGCATCGAATTAAATACCCCGGTCTCTAGCTTTATTTTTTGATTTTAGACGCTGATTGGACTCAAATGAGAAACGAACAGAGTGCAAAAAAAATTCAAAATTCTAATATTCCAAAGGCAAAATCAGATATTGCATTAGAAACGATGCAAACATCAGATATCTTCCTCCTGCTTGGTATGTAAGGATTGCCAAGTTAGTATTTGGATGGTTCTTAATTGTGTCAAACAATTCTCCAGTTTCAGAAGTTTGTGAGTTGGCACCTGACGACAAGCGGCAGGGGCGCGTGTTCGAAACCAGCTTGAGCTCTTTCCATCTTTCTAAAATATTAATTCTCCAGTGTTTCAGAATTTTTATATCGGTCCTTGTAAGTGTCATTTCTCAGCATTGTTAATATTGCAACCTGATTAGGGCTAGATCATAGTGGAACTGCGAATGAATAAGTTTTTATCACTTCTACTCTTTTGGTATTTTCCTGTCAGAAGTTTATATGGTCTAAATCTACTGGAATTGGACAATATCATCACTAGAAGCGTTCAAATTCTCTGACAAATCCGCGCAAAAAGAAGTTTTGATAGAAAATGCATGTTTTTAGAAAAATCTAGAATTTTATGGAAACTGCTACAGAGTTCATACTTTCCCGAAAATATTCATAATGTTTTTTCAATAATTGTGGCCGAGTTTGCTTTATTGCTAAACTTCCTTATTCAATTTGTCCCCGGGAGTGTCCTCATTGCCATAAAGCTTAAGCTAAGGTCAGTTTCTCAATGTTAGTCAGAAAAGTTAGATCCCAACATGACATACAGAAGGTATTCAATAAAAATAACACGTTTCAGTATTAACAAAATCCAAAAAAGTGAAAAATTTCAGAATATCTCGTTTACGACGATGCAAGCCTTAGTACCCTATAATATGATGGTGGTATCATATTATGAATTGAGTAGGAGTCATTACATAGATGTTTAATCTAACTATTGTATCATCTGGATTAAATTGTGATTTATACCGTAATTCTTTGACAGGATTTAGCAGAGGCTTCTTTTGAGAAATGTACCTCAAACGAATTTTGCTTGGAAATGATCTCAGTATGTTTTCCAATCACTGGCTCGTATTTGTACGTTTTTTTTTTTTCAAAATATTCATGCAAATCGAGTGGCTCTATCTATAAAGTTGAAGAATTTTATACGAGTTTTTGCCCTTGAGAGGTCCACGCATTCCAAAATATGTTTTTTTGCTTCAACGAAATGAAAATGCTCCATAACTAACAACTCCCATGCTCCATAGTAAGGATCAGATTTCGCCAGTTTTAAAGAAGATTTCCTGATTGATTTCTGTTTTGGAAGTCTTTGGCAGAGCACAACCGTTTTAGCTCATGTTTCCTCTTCACAAACAACTACTTGTGGAGCGCACTACTGTTGTTTATTTTTGTTCTTGTCACTCCTCATATCATATCCTATATCATTCCTTATCCTAGCACTGCTTGTACTAGAGTGGTATTCTAATTTGGATTCTTCACAATTTACTTTTTTTGGCTTCACTATTTAATCAGTGAAACGCTCGTCTTGGCTTGAGCAGAGGAAGTCCGCTTATAGCCTATTTTGTGGATTTTATGGACCCTAGACTAAACGTCGATGTTGTACCCGAGAATTTATTTTGACTTATAAAATTCATCGCTAGTTGAATTAGGCAACGTAGATTCCTAATTTATCAGGTCAAAATATTTGACTGGGTAAAATAAAGTGAAAATTAGGCCGTCGACTTGAGGATTACCAAATCTTCATGCCTTATATAAAGGTGTATTAGAAAAATTGAATAACAAGACGTTGTTGATCTACTGCTAGTTATTTGCATGTCTTTATTCGTACCAATTGTTTATGTTTTTTTTATAATAACCTAGTCTTTATAATAGCCTAGTTTATTTTAAGTAAAAGGATCTAATGTGTACATTGAATAATTTTTAAGATATGTAAAATGATCAACCAAATTAACCAACAAATTTGCGTCGACGTGGCAAATATATATTTAAAATTTGACTCCTTTTTGCATTTCGTTGGTCTTGCACCCAATTTTGACTGGCCCCAAATGCGTTCACTAAGAACTTGAGTACTTGATAGAAACACCACTGGACTCGTCTGTTATTCATCTCTTAGATGTTGGGCATACTTTTAATGAAATCTCGTAGCTTATGATCAAATCTATGTATCTGATATAATTAAACCCCAATAACTTTTCTTTCCTCTGATTAAAGACGTTTATGCTATTGAAGGTTAAATAATCGTCCCAATCACACGATTCAAATATCAGATACTATGTTTTGCTAATATAACCTTTAAACATGTTCTCTTTCATGGAATAAACGAAGTCGGGTAAGAATCCATCAAATATGTTCTCTTCCATGGAAAACAATGCAATTGGGTAAAAATTAACAATTTTTTCAAACATGGAAACATATTTAGATGAATTCAGCCCAATCTCTTCATCGCTCTTAGGAAACTTGCGCAACATTTTTGTGATTTTTTTTTGCGAGATTTTTATCCCGCTTTTTGTTGGTAAAAGGAAAACACATGTTTACTTTCTAACTAACTCTGAATTTTATTAGGAGAAATACAAAAAAATGGCCTATAAACCCGAATAAACGGTTTGGAGCCTATCGAGGAGGATGCTGTTGGTTTTTAAAAGGTTACCCAACATTTTGTTGGAAAAAGACTAATAAAAGCCAGAAATTCTTTTATAAAATCAATCTTTACGTGTTTATATGTGGATACGGTTTCAGGCAAATTTATCTAGGACTATCGAGAAGTGTGATGTTTGCATCGTTGCAAACGCAACGGCCTCCCTTTTTCTCACTTTTTGAAGGTTTTCAAGGTGTCTGAAGTTTGCATCGTTGCAAAAGTTACGGTGTCCAATATTTCCACTTTTTGAATGTTTTTTGGATAATTTGACTTAAAATTTTGGAAAGTTTCATTTGCTCTTTTGGCTTGTTTGCAATCTACTAGGTTTTCATTACAGTCCAATCATCTATCAACAACAAATTCTGAAAAATTTGACAGCGTTGCGTTTGCAACCATCAACCTTTGTTGATTGGTATCCAATCTAAATTTTTCCAATTGGATTCAAGTGTCAGTTGACAGGAGGAGTCAAGCGACCGATAGATTGCGTTGATAAATTTGGATCGCCAATATGCGAAAGACTATAGAAGCAGACTATGACCCTACAAACGTTAGACAAGTTTGAGTCGAATAATCAGGACACCAAACAGATTCAAAACCTAACAAAAATACCTCCAGAAAGGGCAAAAGAGTCTTAAGTTTGAACCAATAATTTCGAGACAGATGTTTCCCATACTATATCCTTCACGATCCTGCAAAAATAATAACCTACACGCAATGAAAAATACACATGAAAGGAAACGTAATCTAGCTAAATTTAATGGTATATGAACGTAATATCAAGACGTACCGTTGCTTTTGTAACTTCTTCATGTCCACATCACTGTTCTTAAGGTAGGGATGCTTGTAGAAATCCTTCATATCCGCTGCCAATTCTTCTGCTACTGCTGCAGTTACAACTCCAACATGTAAATATGATCAATTCATTGCAACGAGAATGTTTGGGCGAAAGTTTTCTTCTTTCGTCGCTGAAGATATTTGTGCACTTTCTGCTGCTGCTTCTTCTTGTTGTGTTTCGTATGTGCTGGCATATGAGGATCACTTTCTCGCATTGAACTTGTTCGTTTTAATTTCGACTAAATTTGTGGGTAGACTGAGCGCGAAAAATGTGATCAGTATGGATCAACAATGTTTGTGCAAATCGTAATTGTTTGTTTTGTTTCTAATCAACCAGAAACGTTAAGTTTCGTGCAACAGGGTGTAAAAAGGACCCCGACAAAATGATAGAATATGTTTTGAGTCAAAAGTTTTTCTTTTGTTTGGTTGTTTCGTTGCGAATGAGTCAAGAAGAGACACGACGTACATTAGGATGTCGGGAGCGGTTTGATAGGTTCATAGCGCGCTTGCTAATTTGTCTAGGAGGAATGAAGGTTTTTCGCTTTTCTAATTTGCTTCACATTTTCAATGTCCTGACATGCACTTGCATCGAAGCAATCTGACAAGGCCACAAATTACTTCAAGGCTAGACAAAATAAGATTCTTCTCTTCTCGCTATCGCGCGTCGCTTCGACACCCCTTTCGCCAAAAGCGTCGTCGAGTACGGCACCACATTTCAACCTATAGAACTCTCTAGATTTCCGGCCGTCTGAATGTTTTTTCCCCCAATTTTCAATGAGTTATGCCAAAAATTCGTAGTTGACGTCCCGCGTCCAATTCTTCGTGAGCCAGATGACAGTTCTAGAGGTGGGCGCACGCAGAAATGTTTTCAACTGCGGAAAAACTTGATAAGTAACGCGAAAACAATACAGAATCGGTAGCAGAGGAAATTTTGTTAAGAGAACGAACGATGAAAAATAATAAATAAAAGGAGAATATGGGAAAACACTACATGAGAACGAATCTGTGTCTTGGTCACACTCAGCTTCAATTGTTCAAGGAGGCATTGAGAGTTTCATAGAGGCAACTGGCTTGCCCTTACATTTCTCCGTACTACATTACGTTATTCGTTTGTTTCAAAACTGGTCTTGCGAGCGCTCTGTTTTCCGTGAAGTTTACAATTTGCGGAAATCTCGGCGAGGAAAAATCAACTTCCGACGAAATATCGAAGACAACGTTATTTGACGGACGACACTATGGAAAATCCGTCGTAGTCGTCGCTCTTGTCACCGTGTGCGTTCGTATAACGACGACGTTACGACAGTATTCTTTTCGCTCAAAACGTCTGCGGCGAGACGGCGGCTACGACTATCGATTCGCTATCTCCTTCTGATCCACGAATTCAGGCGGCAGGTGAATGAATAAGTCGGTGCTGTGATCAACGGAGCGAGCTCGGCAACAGTGCCACACGATCGTCAAACTACAAGTCTGCGGAGCGAAACGACAATAACCGATTGTAGACAGCGCGAAAAATGTCAACGGAACCGCAAGGGGGTTGAAATGGCGATGTACTAGACCAATGAAAATAGCTTCACTTCACCAAACGATCTTGAATACACTCGCGTGTCAGATCCACCACCACCTTCAGCGACCTTTCAAGGCAAACAAGATTACGTCGCGGACACTATTCAATGGGAATTCCCCCCAACAATTTGCAATTTGTTGATTCCTCACTTTGTTTTTGTTTTTCTGACACTCGCCAATTCCGACTACGTCCGTTGCCACCCGACGGATTTCCTCCACGACGACGTTGCTCCTGCTGCCCCCGTCTCACACCCCCTAAGAAAATTCTCCTGTGTACTTTCTTCGCTTTATTTTCTGTCACGCACGGATCCAACGATACGGCAAGACGCACGGCGCGGGGACCAAGACATACGGCGGACCCTCAGGAAAACTCATCGACACCGTCCCGTCACGTACACTACTCACAATAGGAACATCAGGAAATTTCCCTGCACTCAACACCACTCTCGGCCGTTAAACTATTTCCTTACACCAAATCTTTCTTTCCAATCGAATTTAGTTCACGCTGTCGTCTTCACTAAATCTTTTTCCCTATCTTCGTTCTCTTCACTTTTCGACGTATGTTTTTTTTTCACGTCGCTCTACAATACAAATGACGGAGCCCCGTCAACAATTTTCCACTGCGACTTGTCGATATTTTCCGTATTTTTCGCGACACTTGACCCACCGATTTTACACTGACGACTCTTCTCCGGATATTGGATTGTTGTTAGTTGCGTTACAAACACTTTTTCGCGTGCCAATTGTTTCAATCAGATAGAACTCAAGTCAATAAATACACACAATGCAAATCAACCAACACGCAAAGTTCGCCATTTTCTATTTAGTACAAAAATACAAGTCTCTTTTTTAGGCACTAATGTCATCTTGCACATACGAATCGGCCAGAGCGGAGAGTGCACAGTGGAAAAATTAACGCCTACATGCCTACTATGGGTTGTTCGGCGGTGGTCATGTCGTGAATGATAGATGGTTAAAAGTGCGCTGGTATGGCAATGTTGGCGATAATTGTTTGGCGCAATTTGAGTTTGCTGAGATTGAGAGGGTTTCAGCTGTTCCAAGGAAATCTCCGGTTTAGGGTTGCAAACAGGTCGAATTGATCGGATTAGAGGGTCAGTAGAGGAATTTCGTTGCTTTTATTGGAATTTGATTAACTAGTTGTAATGTTTTGATTTGATTTGATTGTAATTCATGTTTTAAACAAATAAATTGTTAGTTTTAGGCAACTCTGAGGAAAGTTGACATTCAAATGATGGAAAATGAGTTTCGATTTAATCCAGGATTTCGATGTAAATCAGAGATATTTGATGTGAATATAACTTACTTCAGGATATAACTTGCCTCAATCGATAACTTCCAGGATTTGCTTAGAATTAAATTAGAAAAATAATGTTTATGAGTGAAAAATATAACCATGCGAAAGAAAATTAAAAATATTTTCAGAAATGTTGCAATGACTTCAATTGAATCAAGGACGAAATATATATTTTCTTTCACTCGCTGCCAGTTGCCAACATAATGGAAATTGTTTTTAACAACAATTTTCAATTTAATGTTGTCTACTAAGCGTGTCTTTGTTAAAATAGCTTTAAAGAAAGGAAGCATTCATTGTCAATTTTTGTTTACCATATGGGTTCCTTTGGAGATAACCGTTGAAGCCTTTTTTTGGGTATTCAATACAACCGTTGAACTGAATTGTAGGACTTCAACCCCGGAGCGGACATTAAAGCGGAACATAGAGGCCATACTTGTTGCTTGTAGTGGAAATCGGTAGAATATTTTAGACAACCGAACAATGAAAAAGCGAAGAGAAACTAACTCGATCGTGGATTATCCTGGGGGAAATTTTCCGAGTTGGTTTAAAAATAGAATAAATGAAAACCGATTGCGTCAATTATTATTGAACTTTCTAGTATATCTTATGAGAATAAAATAAAATATGAATATTAATGCGTGGGGGTGACTATGTTTCTGTAAACTGTTATAAGGGTACGGTTTGGATATTTGCCATCTGTACTGTTCAACACAAAAATTGTGCGAAATTTCGTGTTGATATTATTTATAGTAAATGCATAAAATGTTGCATCCCTTATAATTGCATAAAATTTTATCCCTTGGGTTTTCCATTGAGTTTTTCTGATTATTTAATGACTGGTAAGACCTTTCTCCTGCTTAGAGACAAGCCCCGAACCTAAGTACTTCTGACTTCTGCTATATTTAAGCTTGCGTTGTCAACGCCCGACTACTAGTGGTACTTATATCGGCACCCTCGTGGAAATCATCAAAATAACTCTTTTCATGTAACTACGAATTGGGACGAGGCTCTGAGGCTCTTTTAGGTCCTTACTTTGAAAATGGATGGTAGTGACACCGTTCATTTTTAATGCACGAGAACTATTTGTATCTACAAATGACTATATGCCAAGTATTTTATTGCTACGCAATGTCACCTTGCTTGTCAGAGGGATTTATCAATAAGTCATGATAAGGTTGTACATATTTTCCTAAAAAAAAACACCTTCCTTTCAATTTACGTGTTAAGGAAGATTTTATATTTTTCAGAAATATTTTGCGAAGATAAAACCAATTACGATCATATTTTCTTGTCCAAATTATTCAAATAGATTGACTCGTCGATCACTTTTATAGCTCGCAGTGAAGGATTTCAGCTTAATAAACGCTGTCTAAACCACGTTTTCGTGTCGTCTTGAAATTTTTCGTGAATCAGTGTTGGAATGAGACCATTTCCATGCGTTTTAAGTTCAGAATGCAATATAGACTTTTGTTGCCTTGATTATTATTTTGGCGGGAAGATTATCTGTCATCTATAATTTCACCATTAATTAGACATTGAATTTTCAAGATCGGTGAAGTAACTTTCTAACTTATCACAGTATAACTTGACATGTTTGGGCGTAGGTGGCAACATAAGTCATGTAAAGTTATGCCCATATATCTACATTCCTCCTCCCACGATGCCAGAAATGGGTCTCAACAGTTTCTGCGTTGATCGGAATAGCAGCGATAACATGTGCAGATTATAGTAACTTGTTCTGACATCCCAAATCCGAGGGTACGAAAAAATTCTAATCAGAATGAAAGACAGGATCTCTCCTCAGCTACGAGGAAGCGACCTTCTTCAAAAGGCTGAGAGGACAAAGCAAATGCATAGGAGCCCGCTTGCCAAGAACATTAATTTATCGTGAGTTGATACATGTCTCCTTTCAATTTCTTTCTTAAATTTTATTTGCAGGTGAAATAATAGTAGGTTCACAGTACTGGTTTCATCCTATTCCTTTCGGGTGCCAACGAGCAGTGTGTTTGTCTTTTAATGATCATCAAATTCAATTTAAAGCCTCCGTTTCCCCACGCATTTTGTAATTAATTGCAAGTTGGTGTTGAACAACCATGGTTTTGACTAAATGTAAAATAAATAAATGGTCTTTCGGAACAGCATGACTGAATATTATTTCGGTATTAGGAATCTGTACTTAAACATTACACAAATCTTTTCAGCTTTAAGGTAAAGTTATTTAGATTTAGGCTAGTCATCGGTATCGTAAGTAGAGTCCTCCACGATAGTTAGAATATTCCTTGCTACCGCCCAACCAAACTTGTAACTTTCAGCAACAGATAATTCAACGAAAGTTACCAGAATGCAAGGGATTTACTACAAGACTTTGCTGAAATCTAGGTTTATGATTCGAATGTAAGGAGGCTATGCATAAAGTAGGGATAACGCACTGTACTTAGTCTTAACATAAGTAAATTGCTATTTGCATTGCGTTCTTCTGCCAAACTTCTAAGAGGGCTATTTTTATTTTGCACAAAAATGTTAAAGCAATCCAAATAAAGTTACTGTTATTTCGGTCAAATACCGTTATCTCGGTACTTTCTTGGAAATTGTTATGCTGCATGTACTCACGCTATGGTACCGGTTACAAGGAGTTGGTGCAATTGAGCCCTCGTACTCCGATCCTGTCAATGAAAATTGATTGCATCTAATTTCTCATTACCGTTTACGATTCTTTTTTTCGGTATCTTCAAAATTTCCTAATAATAACCCGTATTTAGGGATATAACATATAAAATCTTAGAAATTTAGTGGATATAGGGTTCCTATAGCACTGTTAGATGTTATGTTATCATTACAAAATGTTGTCTATCTCAAAAGGCTTTCGAAACTTTTGACTTTTATGTTTGTCAACAATTTCAACTTTAATGTAAATTCACTACATCATCGCTTTCTCAACAATGAAAAACTAAAAAAATATATATACAAAGCGTACATACATTGTACGTACGATGGAATTAATCCTTTCGATCTTTATTGCTAGTGCAACCTTGCATTTGGTTCTTTCATCACTCTTCAATTCTTCTCACCGATGTTCATGCACGTTTTCTAGCTGACCCGCGACTGTATCCTCTTTTTTTTATTTATTTCTTTCCAAAGTGTGAGCTATCGGTGAAATATTTAATCCACATGTCCTTGATTCTAAATTTTATTCTGAAGTCTCAAGTTTTTTCTAAACCTTATGTTGGTCATCTTCTGGGAACTGCTTTAGTTTTTTCTACCATCGAGTTCTTAATGTTTTTCTCAATCATCTTTAATCTTGTCTACAACCAGAAATAAATGCTTTTTTGGTATCCCGGCTTTCCATTTCTGTACTTGACCATCAAGAGTTCTTTTTTTTTCGACCAGGCTTATATTAACGTCCAAAATCTCAAAATATATGCTAAAGTCACTTTGATTGATACAGTTTTCCTTTAACTTCGGGCACCTTCAATTCGCTTTGCAACATGAGGTTCGCTATTTTCGCTATTTATAAAATAAAATAATACTCGCTTACAATTTAACAAGGAGTATTGATAATTGCTTAAATCTGGTACTGTCTGTCATATAGTGAAACTGAAATTGAACGAAACTTGTTTGCTCTTTTATGGACTCACACGTTTTTTACGTAGTTTCATGACATATCGCGTTAAGACTCTGGATCACATCCATCGTATGGCATAAACAATTGCTTTAAGGAACATTCCACATTGCAGCTTGCAGAGAAAATTCGACATCGTTTAGATATATGTTCAATCCCGCTCATATTCTCGTGTAGTTACTAGGGGACTGCTTTATCAATTTCTCTTAAGCGACAGATAACGTTCACCGCTTCCTCCTTCTTTTTTGTACAGCTTATAGTAACCAGATTCAACGTTACTCATACGCAATCGTCAGCCAATCAGTCGGTAACTTTACTGGGTGCAAAATTATCATCCAGCGATTCTGTCTGTCGTAGGACCTTTAATAGAGTATAATCCATGATACGATTGCCTACAATATCTATAGTGGGCTGTTCCCACCGAACATGTCTTATCTTTACTTGAGGACATCTCTCTCGGTCTAGAGACATATCCAGCTTGTGTGGTATCTATGGGACTGCTTCATCGATTGTTCTACTGCGAAACCACGTACACTATAGCCAGTACCACCTACTAGACAGCAGGAAGAGAGAAAAACAAGATACCACGTTCATATTCTTCTTCGTCGTTTTTTAAACAGTTTATAGTAATCAGATTCTGTGTTGCGCGTACACGTACACATGCGAAACCGTAACCAGTCGGTGCCACTACTGCTTCCAGTAAGGATGCTGTAACGTTTCAGCGATACTGTTTCACGGAGAACCTTGTTTAGAGAGTATTTTTTCACCAATCTTTGTATAAAACATCGGTAGTGTCCTATTCCTGCCCGAAACCTTGTGAAATTTCTAACCATTGCCCTAATATAACATTACTAATTTCAAAATCATTATCCTAGGTTGCCGTTTCACTGGGAATCATTATAAGAGGCAGTGAAGGGTTTATAAATCGTTCGAATTTTGACTCCGTCAACATAGTTTGCACATTTGAATACCTTGTCCAATTGGTTCATGGTTGTTCAACTTTTATCAACTCATCCTAAATTAAAATTCAGGGCAAATTACTACACTAACAGCTTTTTCAATGTGTCAGCGATTCTGATAAGGATACTTATCAGTGACTAATGATGTCATATTGTTTTTAATTATTTGACTTGTGTATAATGATTTAAAAGTAATTATTAATCATGTAATATACATTAAAAGTAGAATTTCAGGACTACAGGATAAATTTTTGTTGTTCCAAGAAGGCATTTCTGTTCCATGAAGCTTGCACAAATGATTTTGATCAACTATTCTTTAATTACGCACAATTCAAAATGTCTTTAATAGTAACTTAAGGGACAATTTTAGAGAAATCTTAAGGACAAAGTCCACAAGTCTATGAGAATTATAGATTTAAAATAAATGGTACGGACAAATTCCTCAAAATCCTTGGAAATTCACCTGCTGATGATTATCCTGATCATGAATCCTGCAATGATTATAAGTCAGACATTCATAAAAAGGATTTGTAATCATTGTGTTGAGTTATACTGGTTTTCTAAAATAAACCCTAAACAAATCTTCAAACCTGAGCAATAATTGATTGAATTTGAGCACTTGTTCACGATTCCTTAATCCTTATAATCCTCGATTTTTCGAGCCTGGCCAACAAACGAATCACATAATTGAGATGCACTAATGCAATAGAACAGGAATACTTGGCGAACTAGTGGAGCCCCTTAGTTTTTGCAGGACGACAGCATCAGCTAGCTATCTGTAAATCATATTCTATCTAAAAATAAGTATCTATCTAGTTGTAAACAATGCACCATTGCTGGCTTATGTTTTAGTCCAACAATAAAGACCAAGGAGAAAATCATCAAAAATCACCGCCTAAAGAGATTTGTTGGCAAATTGCAAACAAATGAGCGTTTATAGATTTATCCGCATTGAATGGCGTAAAACAAGACTGAAAATCTTTTCTAGGATTGAATGAGCGTGAAAAATTGTATCAAAATTTAAAGTTCAAGATGAATTTTGAAAATTCTTTACATCAAAAATTTAATCTAATCACTACAACATGGAAGGATAGCCGTTGAAACACAGAAAATGGCTAGAAGACCTCAAAATATCAGATGCACCGTGAAAATTTGGATACTACCTGTAAATCTGTACTAAAGATATGTAATGATTAAGCAATGAGCAATTGCAATAATAAAGATTAAAAGAAGGATCAATTCTTTTAAGGGACGCATGCATACTGGAAGCCAACAATTTTTAGTATTACTTAAGGATAGAGAATTCAAATGGTACATTTAAAATTTCAGGGCGATAGTCGATTGTATACGATCCACAGTAAAATTGTAGCACAACTTCTCAACGACATCAGTATCTGTCCTTGCCACTCCGGGTTATAGCACCTTCAACAATTCCCTGAAAACACACTTCCATTGCTTATAAATACAACATTAGGGGATTAAAACGCTAAGCACACAAACCTGGCGTGGCATACATTGTGGCATAGCAACACACTAAACGAATGCTTCCATAACAGAACTAAGAAAATATTACACAATCCGGGACTATCATATGCAAGTGCCTTTGTACAATTTGTCCAAGATCCAATCGAGTAAGTTTGGAGGTCGAACGCTGATTTCAACGGGCCCATTTTGATTCTAGCTTCAACCTAGTCGAATGAACATACTAAGATAGAAGGTCCTAAGGTGTACGATGGACACGAGACAAATTGAAAAGCTAGAAACAGTTGAAATTATTGCATACAACATTATTCGAAAAAGGGATTGCTGTAGGCCTTTTTTATGAGCTAGCTAGAATTGTTTTACCTTCCGGAAGACAAAGATAAATACAAAGTTGAAAGAAAGGTTTCTTCTTATTTCCAATCAATAATTTTTGTATCACGGGCACAAGAATCGAATTAATAAACGATTTACTAGCCCAGATCTTTGTTCTATAGTAATGTGCCTATGTAAGGTATTTTCTTGTGTCTTTTTTTATGAAAGTGGCCCTTGATTTCCGTAACGTGACAAAATCGCATAATTGCTTTGAACCTGAACGTAAAAGTTAGCCATCTCCGACAAAATATTCCCCTTTAATCGTTAAATTGTCAAAATTCTAATTAATTCCTAAAAATTCGCTGCATAGGTCCTGATGGTTTTGGCGAGGTCTCTTCGAGCAGTCAAAATCATTCAAAAGACTTTGTCGACGTCTTGGCTGTCCAGACCAGACACTTATAAAAGAGGTTTTAAGTCCGAATAAGATAAAGCTTCTTGTCATAAATCAACCGCTCTAATGTTTTTCTTATGGTTTTAAGGTTCCAACATTATATTTTATTTATAAACTTGACTAGCCAACTCTTATCTCGTTAATCCATTCGAGTATGTTTGAGGTGCTTATTATCTGCGATTAATAGATAAAATTAACGCAAATCGTTGAATTTGAATTCGAAAGAATTTGATTCAAAGAAAGAATAAGATAAAAAAGAACTTGCATAAACGAAGAATTAAATATTTTCTGCAATTTCATGGCACTACGTCAATTAGTGAAACAATAAATAAGGTATATTATGCCCTTAAAAAATTTAGGAAGCCTAATACTTTTGCTGTATGTTATCCGCTTAATAAATCTGGTGAAAACTAAACGACCAGATTAAACTTTTAAACTTTAAAGCGACCCGAAACATAAATAACGAAGCGACTCGAGCGATTCTGTGCGGGCCAAATCTAGCAGACAATGATAAAAGTCAATAGAAAAGGATTTGGTCACTATAATGCCTTTTTAATCCCAATTAAGTCTTTTGATTTTATTTCAGTTAAGGGAGAAATAGGACCTTAATACGAATTGCCAAGAGATTGTTTGTAAACAAATATTAATGCTTATCAAAAAGGTTCTTCAAGTCTTGTGACTTGTTTTAGTTGTGTTTAAGGTCCTAAGACGTGTGAGGAAAGCGAAAAGAGCAATGACGAATTAGTAACAACCATATGTTGTATGATGAGCCACAGCCCTCCAGTACTATGAAATTTCGGAAGCAGCCATGGGCTGCCCACATTTATCGAAGAAATGACGACCGGAATGCCATAAAACCAATATTAGAAAGAATAACATATCAACATAATTATTCGATTTTGCAGATCTTAATGTGATTGTAACGTTAAAAGGCATGCAGTCAAGCTACACGAAATACTGCGAGTGGTATAGCTGAACGCGACCACAGATTAGAAAAGAAAACAGGCCCGCAAAATTGTTCAAAAATTCAAAAACAAATAACTTCAAAGAAAACTTGGTCCAGTAAGACAAAATTGCTTTGTCGCCCTTACACTTTAAATTAGGTTTCGTAAAAAAATCGTAAAACGCCTCAACAAAAGTGATCCTACTTCACAATTCCTCTAGTGAAAATTCCCCCTCCCACCACTTTGAAAAACAAAAATCAAAGAGGGCGTTTTTTTCGGTTTGGACATTGAAAAGACGTTCGCCGAAGAATAAAAATACTTGGACTGCTACCATAAAATGGGATTCTATATTTCTGCAGTTTCTTCATTCACATTTGGACTTTAGTCCTGAAAATTTGGGTTCAGTAAGCAACAAACCTGGCAAACGTTTCATTAAGATGTGGCCGTAATCTAAAATGTTTTCCAAGAAACGCAAACTCTAACAGTAATCTACGAGCCGGCTTTGCTCGCAAATTATTCTTGTAGCCTTTTAACGGACACTCCAGAATACATCCAAGAGAAAAGCCATCAAGAAAGCTTCAACTTTTCAATTTAAACTTCCTAAAAAGAAAAGTGACCAAGCATGATTTAAAAAAAATTTAGTTTTGAACTCATCTCGTGTGACTTGATGTGTTGTGATGGAAAAAATTCATTTAAGTATCTGTATTAGATCAATGACAAGGAATAATAATCACATGGTAGGATCTCAGATTAAATAAAAAAGTTTGATATTTGTTGAGCAGTGCAATCGCTACTCAGAATTGTAGGGAGCGGTCGATGGATCGTGATTCTAAGAGGCGTCACACGAGTGAGACCTCGTCTCGGGATGGACACAATGACAAATTTTCCGAATTGTTGCGTATTTTAGTAATTCGACTTCATTTCTTGCTTAAAGGCTGTCTTGACGAGCGGGATAGTGAGAATGGACACAGCAATCACCTGTCGTAACGACCCGGGTAGAGAGTACAGACAGTCATCAGCTGTCATTATTGAGCTCTTCCACTATGACTTTGCTTTAACAATTTATAACGAACTATTGGTTGAACCAAAAAAGGACAGAAAAAATTGAAAGAATTCTAAAGTGTGCATCTGTACCTTGAATTTGCAGCCAAATAAATTGTTTAATAAAGATCATTCCGCTGATTGTAAGCCTGTTTACGCCGAATTTGATAGTTACTACTTTTATTTAGCTAGTTTTCTCTCCCAAGGACGATTATTGCTTATTTTTTTCTTGGTAATATCAAAAGCCTGGAATAAAAACTCTTTTATACATTCATTTATTATTAATAAACAGATACATTTTTTATTTACTTTTAATTATTGATAATTCCCTTTTCTTTATTTTCATTTACGTTAAATAAAATATTGTTTTATTTTTAAATTTTTATTCAATTTTTCTTTTCTTGCGTTCTTTCTTTCTCTCTTGCTCTCTGTTTCTCTCGCGTTCTCTCTGTCTCTTAATTATTAATTATATTTAATAATTCGTATTATATAAATGATTCTTTGAAACGTTTTATATCTCCACTATAAAATTAACTCAAATAAAGCACATTTTAAATGCTTTTCGTTCACGATCAATCGATATTTTCATTTAACATGCTTGTCCTCTTCTTCATTCTTCGTCTGAAACTCATTTTGTCTAAGAAAAACATCAAATTGATCATTAATTAAAACTTTATATTAGTTTTTTTCGGTTTGTCTTTCCTTTTCTATTGTATTTTGTTGAAGACTTAAGAATTTCTACGACAACAAAAGAAAACAAGACTTGTCTGTACGTTGTCGAAATGACAATATTTATATTGCTAATGTAAACAAATTACATTTTTCATATATGCTTGGTTTTGTTTAGTCGATTTGAATTAATTGGGAGTTTATTGGATGTTGTTTTTGTTCAAGAGTAAAATGTTTTCTGCTACTCTAATGGTCTTTGTGTTCTAAAACCGTTTTGTCCAATCAGATATCATTTATAAAATCAAAGAAATTTGAAATCATGACATTATTTGATAAATCGAATCTAAAAACCTTACGAATTCCTAGCGTCACATTACTACGCTAATTATTAATACATTACTACTTAATATGAAGAGCAAAGTTGAAGAAAAGCGAAAATCAAGTTATGTAGTAATCAAATGAAGAAAATAAAATAAAAGCGAAAATCATATTGCAACGAAACATTGGAAAGTTGGCTTCACCCTTTCAGAGATGTAGCAGATTTCACGGTTGACACATCGAATCAAATCTTTACCAGTGAGAGATAAACAAACAAGTACATTGTTTGCAAAGCAAATCGCTTTCATATTGCTTCCAGAAATTGTATGCGTTCATGCATAATCAAAGTGTAAAAATAGGAAAGTTAAAATTTTGTAAATTTCTTGCTAAGGAAAAGGAATATTCTATATTCGCTTTGGATGATTTTTTTTTGTAATTTTTTTTTTTTTTATTCTCTATCGTAACTTTAGAAGTAGTTTTGCACAAATATATGCGATTCACCAAAGTATAAATACATCTCAATTCGTTTCCGTCGCACTGAAACAATTAGCTAAAATATTGAAAAAAAAATGAAGCTATCATTTGACGCACATACAATTTCTAAAAGTCTTATGAAAATTCAAGAATTTCTAATCTACACACATACAATTACAAATTATCTCTTCGTTCCTTTTTAATGTCTATAAACTTCTTATGATCCGAATTTTAAATTTTAACGGAGCGGAAATGTATTTTTTTGGGAGGATTTTTTTTTGGAAGTGGGGAGGGAGGGTATGCGGGAGCTTGATTTAGTTTTAGTTATTTTTTGTTGTTCGTAAAAAAATAAACGCGAACACTTTTTTTTGTTGTTTGTTTTTCGTCGAAGGGTGAACGGAAATAAAATGATAACAGACGGCGATATAACGCAGTCATCAATCAACACATATGAAATGAACGTCGTCGTCCTCGTTAACAAATTCATCCTAATGTTATAGCTTTGCGCGAACATATACAGCACTTGCATCATGTTCACTATAGCCTAAATGTTTAGCGTGTTTCAGCACTTCGCTGCATACGCAGGTTACGGGCATTGCATGATCATAACACTCGGATAAATTTAACACTAGTCGAACATCCTTTTGCAAGTGAGCGAGCGGAAGTTCGGGTGTGAATTCGTTACCGAGCATTTCTGAAAATATTAATGTTTATGTTTTTTTTAATATGGGGGGAAAATTGATATGGTTTCATTCAAATATTACCTGTTGCCTTCTTTATTATAAACGGCGATGAAAATGTTGTTAGTTTGATTATGTCGATAACGTCCTTTATCTTAACGCCACTACGTTCCGCTGAAAATTGAAATGAGAATAAAAATTTAGCAGTGTGGATGGCTGTGTTCCATTTTAGTTAGTAGGTTGTTTTCCATTTTGCTTGGAAACCTCAAATTATCGAATGAACATAGCAGCGATAGTGACAATGACAGTGCCAGTTGAAATCACAGATGAAAAAGTGATGTATAAATTCTTATTTGAATTGTTTGGATTAAACCTTACTCATTGCTGAAGCTTATTTTTATGTGCTCGAATAATTTTACGCGTCCCTGTAGTTGTCAAAATAATTATGCATATATATATATATATATATATATATATATATATATATATATGCATAATTATTTTGACAACTACAGGGACGCGTAAAATAATGTTCCTAATGCTCGAATAATTTTACGCGTCCCTGTAGTTGTCGAAATAATTATGCATATATATATATATATATATATATATATATATGGGAGAGTCTAAAAAGTATTGAGCCTTTTTGTCACTAGATGGTGTTCGCTGTCATATATCGAGCAATACTAATCAGATTGAGTCAAACTGACATGCGTTTGAAAGGTGACATTCCAGACTACAATTTGCATTTGGATTTCGTCATTCGTGTCAAAAGTTGTATTCATTTAAAAACGAGTGAAATTTCCGAAAAATTTCGGAAATTGAAATTTGGGATTTGAAGGGAATTGTTTATCATAAGGTGTTAGAACCAGGCGAAAAACTCGATTCGGCTTTGTAATATCAATAATTAACCAGATTGCAACAAGCAATTAGAAAAAAAAACCCACCGGAATTGTTGATCAATAGAAAGGGAAGACAACAGTCTTCTATTATGACAATGCCAGACCACTCATATCTTTTATGACCCGGCAGAAATTCACTGAGCTTGGCTGGGATATTTTGATGAATCCACCGTATAATCCAGACCTTGCACCATCTGACTACCATTTGTTTCGGTCTCTGCCAAATTTCCTTAATGAAAAGAAATTCACTTCAAAAAGGGACTGTGAAAATCTCATGGCCAAATTTTTCGCCGATAAACCACAAAAGTTCTACACAGATGGAATAATGGCTCTACCCAGAAAATGGAAATGGGTCATAGATAATAATGGACAATATGTACTCAAATAAAATCCATTTTAAATAAAAGAAATATTCAATCGAAAAATGAAAAAAAGGCTCAAAACTTTTTAGACATGATGTTTATAACTTATTTTCTTCCTGACTGCCGACAAAAAATTATACAATAAATCATGTTCATTTCGTATAATCTGTAGTCCATATCAAAATGAAATTAATGGTTTTCAGTATTCGGTTGGGTTGTCTGTCTAATTAATGGCGACTTGGACCCTTCTTGAAATTCAAGAAACCAAATTTTCGAGTGATTTTTGTCCACTCTTTTTTTTTTAATAACATTCCTAAGCATTAACCCTTAGCGGTCTAAACGCGCCGTTCGGACGCCAGGGCGATTCGCGCCGCAGGTAGGATGTCACCTGAGCACTGAAAATCGGTGTTTATGTTAGATTTGGACGTCACCAAGCGATAGGAACATAGTATTGATACTTGAAAGGTTCTTAAGCTATACTCTTTTGTATGAAGTGTTAAATTACACGTCTTACCGCAAATAAAATAAAGTTAGTAAAAGATCTTTCTCTAGGACTGTAGCTCTGAAAATGTTTTTTAATATATATTAAAGCGATCGCGGCGAAAGTATCTGGAAAATTTGAATAGTGTGATTTTGTTCGAACCCCGAAAAATGGATTTTAGAAATAAAATCAGTTCCAGCGACAATGAATTCCGTTTTGAATTAGTCCAGGACGAAATCGATCAAATTTATAGAAAAATTAGTGGAATGAATGCAAAGAATGCAACAGCAATGATGTATTGGATGTACGAAATCGAAAGATCAGAATAATAGACATCGATTTCGAGAGATTCCACAATCCTCTAATCAATGGGACTGGACACCTTGTGACGAATCAATGGAAATACCACCCAAGATAAATATCATTCTCGGCGGAGGACATGCTGGGCCACGGGAATCCGCAAAAGTCGTAGAGCCTCTGGATTATCTGAAGTTGAATTTTATCGAGGAGCTGGCGGATCAGGTAGTAACAAATTCAAACCGCTATGCTTCAAATAAGTTAGAGGGAATGGTGCTAAAAATGTTTTGTAAATTACCACACGACAGTTAGATACTGAGATAAGGTTTGCGAAATTATATTCTTATAAACGTATAAATAGAGAAAAATTGTCAAAATATAGCGCTTTTAAAGTAATTGTAATTTATGTATGAGATTCTTTTAATGTACCTATAACGCCGTCGACACATTCGCGAAAATGGCGTCGTCCTGCCACCATCGCCCGCCGTAAAAGTCGTTAGTCGCAAAAAAATTATCTTTATTTATAATTATTTATTGTTAGCCGCCCACTCCTCTTGCCATGCATGGAATTTGGTGGACGGTACGTTTAGAATCGTTGTCTGTCATACACAAAGATGTAATTTGTGCCTAAATCCAATTTTTAAATACAAAATCCACACTAGGTGCAAGTCTTTGTTTAAGTTGTTTATATAGAGCTTATTTGTTTGATCCTTCGTGTCTTTTTCAATGAGTATGAAGTTCGGCAACTCAATGGAAGGACACACATCCCCTCATACGAAAATAATACCACCACCACGCTTCACAGTTCCTATTAAATTTTCCGGATCTTGCTTGGTACGTCGCTTTTCTGGGCACGTTTGCTTCGTTCATCGTGAGAAAACACATTTTCACATTTATTTTCATCCGTAAATAGGATCCGTTTTTAGCATTCTAGATCCTTATTTGTATGTCCGGTACGAAATTTAATCTTTTTTCCCACGATTCATTTTGCTGACCACAATATTTCTGATGTGAGACACAATAACCCGATTAAAAAATTTCGTAGGATATGCCATGCCAACATCTGTTTGATAATCTTTCGTTTTGTAATTTTGCAGTGATTTTTATTGCCGGTTTGAAAGGACATCTGTCACGTCCTTTCGTGAATGTTTTCACGTCAAATGACATCATGACGCCGTTCGCATCCCAAAAAATCGTCGCTGTCGTACGTTTCGGGCCGTCTTCGCTTTCTTTGGAGTAGATTCACCGGGTGAAATCCATTGTTTAGTTTCCGATTAAGTCAAATACTCCTTCGGATTTCACTGCTTCACATTGTCCCAAACACTGCTTCGAAGTTAACAGCCGCATCCGCTTGTTGTTCACCGTGAACAATCGCAACACCCATCGGGCCGACAATTTTTTTTCATCGTCAACTTATCATGTAAAATGGTAATCGCTGTTCCTGTTGACACACCTACGGCCTCTACTACTTCGCGGAGTTTCATTCGTCTATATCAGCGAGAATCATGTCGTAGACATTTTGACTGATTTTCTCGGTAATCGACGCAGGCAGACTCCTGGTCGCATCTTATCAAAACGGGTATTCGCCCATGTTTAAATTCGTTCAACGAATTTAAACATGGGCGAATATGGGCAAATATCTAGCTGTGGTCATAGATTGCAGAGTGTGCCCATAAACAGCCTTCAACTTTGCCTTTATATTCTCGTACTTTTTTTTATCCAAAAACAAAAAGCAAATTACCGAAAGATACTGCTCATTTTCCATTTTAGCAAAAATCACGAAACACGTCTTACTCGAATAGGTGCCAAATCCAAAGTAACCTATCAATCAGTTCGAAATTGTTGTATCGTCGTTTGAGAGATGGCAGCACACGATTAGAATACCAATTTCCCTCAGTAACGCCATCTGTCGTCTAACACAGGTACTTATTGAATGGCCCACGTACATATCTGTAAGAAATTTTTTGATTCTCCGATCGAAATTCCGTCTGTTTTCTGGTTGTTGCCTATTATCGTTCACATACGCGTTTTGGTGCTGTCCATTCTTCGGTGTGAAGTTGCTCCTGAGTTTTTCGACCTTACGTGTCCTTATTTATAGGTCCACTGTTTAAACAAGCTGGTCGGCGTCTTATTTTTAATGCGGGTGTCGAAAAAATTGTAATTTTTTTTTTATTTTAAGGTAATCATCTGAGTTGGTCCTGCGCTCCTTTCATCCTTTCGGTCCTGCTTTCATTGTGCGGTGTGGCCTCTGGTCCTGTAAAGATGTTTTAACGGCGCAATAATTATGTCCGAGGGAGAGCTTGACTGTTCGTTTATGACGCGTCCGTCGAGTGTTGTTTTCTGTTTGCATATTTCCATGTTTTCGAGAACGTTCAAACGCTGTCCTTTATGTTGTACATAAGACAACCTTTAAATGTTTTCCTAACGTGAGTTTGTATACAGTTTTTGTTAATCATGTGGTTCGCAAAATTGTATTTAGTAGCGCAATGCGTCCGGCTTTCGCATCATTTTGTTGTAGGCCCTTATGTGTTTGCTAATTTTTGAATTCTCTCTTTACGTCCTAATTGATCGATGTAGCTATATTGCTATACACAATCTAATTTAGCTAAACAACTTCATTTATGTACACCCTGTTAGTCTAACAGTTCCTCTTTGTTCGTTTGTGCTAGTATTTCTCTCAAACTGATTCTTGTTCTGAAGACTTCGTTGATCGTTTAATTATCGAACAGTTTGGGTTAACATTTTTTATCTTGCCCACCAAGTTCTTTTTGTATCCATTGTTTTTTGCTATCGTGTATATTGTGTTTAAATCCTTATTGTAGGCATCATCAGTTAGAGATGCCTGCTCTAGACTTGCTATTAGTTACTACTGTAACTAAGTAAAGTAATACTTATTAGTTATTACTTATTGATTTTTTACATATTTAATAGTTTCAGCGGTAGTGTTTAAGCGCTTTTGATTTCTTCAACATTATATAATAAAAAGGCATGCACAGTTCTAATTTATGTTGTGAAGTTCCACAATTTAAAGGAGTTCGAAATAAATGTATGGATGGATTGAACGATTTTTTTGATTTTAATGCACAAACTTTTTGTGCAAACACAAGTGATGATTCCGAACACTAATTATGACATTTAGATGAGTGTCCGAGTCAGGATAAAAGTAATTTGGTGGTATATATTTGGCAAAAATCAAGCCTAGACACCGAGGATAATGCGCCACAACTGTTGGAAAGGCCAATTAGCAAATAAAACTTACCTAATGACATTCCTTCCGCCAATCCTGCAAGACTAACACCGATGATACCTTGAATGATGAGGTTGACTTTGCATGCGTTACCAGTGTCGCCTGATAGAAAAATTAAAGGATAAAAATTAGTTTTTTCGCTGTACTGTGTGTACATTCATAGTTCAAATTTATAAACAATACTATACCTACCCATAAAGAAAGAGTTCCTGGCAATTGCCTGGAAACATGATTGACAATCAGTGAATAAGGTATGATCCCCAGCAGCCAATGCAATAAGTGAACCTTCCTCCGCTTGTGGTTTTGAGCCTTGTAACTAAACAAATTACCCCATCAAATACAACAATTAATATCGTATTTATAAAAGAAAATGAATTTTAAATGGAAATAAATATTTTATAAGCAAAAATCAATGACATTTCGTACTTGAACTTCCAAATATCGCATGCCTTTTGTCAGCATTGCTTCAGCAATATCCTTTGATGTTTCCGGATCGATATTTGACATTTCCACGTAACCTTTATTGCTAGTTTCGACATTAGCCTGCAGTACACCACAATTACCGAATACGATCTGCATTTAAATGATGTTAAATTTTGATTGTTTCAAAACAGATTGAAGCAAATATTTCGCTTACATCTTTAGAAGCTTGTGGATCAGCGACACAAGAAAAGGTGATATCGGCGTTCTCAATAACGTCTGATGGTGTACGGCCAAAGCTTGCACCAGCCTCGATGAATTTTCGGCACTTGAAATTGAATAGGATCGTTTAACTTGACAATTAAATAAGACAGGAAAATTTCAATTCGAGACTTTTAAAATTTTTTTTTGAATTAACTTTAAATTTTATCTCCAGATTTTCTCACAGAATCTCAAGTAAAAATTGAAGAGTTATAAGTCGTATCGCTAAAGAAACAATTTACACGACTACGTCTTGACACAAAGTGACTTTAGTCGTATAGGTTCATTTGTACGCCATGTAAGCTTTACTCAGGCGAGAAAACCTCTAAACCAAGTCCTTATATAAAATTTTCATGAATTTCAAATTGCTTACCTTAGTAGCTGTACGATTCCAAACAACAACCTTATGTCCAGTTAATATTAAATTTTTTACAATCGTTCCACCCATTATACCCAATCCGAGGAAGCCGAATGTAAGTTCGGAAGGATTGATTTCACGACACTTGATACTCGGGACGGCATCATTCATATCAACTTCGGGAATATGTGGAGCTTGGACAACAGAACGATTAAGGAGCGATGTTACAGGATTTGTAGCACGCGATGTGCTTGGCGTTAGAATATTGTCAGTTGATAGCATGCGTTTGCGACTTGTTGCTGATGGCGACGATGATAGACGTTTTCGTTTGGATGGAAGCGATGAGGTACCACGACGATCATTACGTTTTTTCACCAATATTGATTTCACCTGTGATAGAAATGTATTTTTGTATATGTAAAACAGTATTTGTGACGATAAAACTTTAAATTCTGCGATTGTGTGCAGAATAAACCTTATTTTACCTTTTTCGGTGATGGTGTCTTCTTTGTGGGTGTATCATTTTCAGTTGTATCATCCCCATCACGCAATCGATTGAATTGATCCTCGACAGATTCCGAATTTTCCACAGGTGGGAAATGTTCCGATTCGTATTTCTATTTTGTATTGAATTTATTTTTGTTTTATTAGGAAATAATGAAAAGAAACTGGCAATTCTTCACCTCAGGATCCTTCATATAAGCCTCGATTTCTTCCACCGCATCTCGATACACTCCCGATTTGGTTTTAACTATATCGTCTTTATATCCTAGATATGGTCTAAGATTTTGCTCTTCAATCCAAGCACTGTAACCAGATAAGATTGTTAACATTAACGCATCAGTTTGCAACTGCATCAAGTGAAAAAATGTATAGGCCAATATTTAACCAGAATATAAGTGCCAAGTAAAAAATTCTCAAAAAGGATGTAAGTATTCTTTTTCTATATAATCATACGCTCCTTTAAGCGTACTGAAAACGTCATTATCATGCTCTTCAAATTTTCCGATGACTTTTGTGTAGAAAGTTTTGTCCTTGCTCTCAAAGTAGACCCTCCGGGGGAGGTTTGACAGTAGCTTCTTCCTTTGGTTCGCTTAGTTTTTGCATTGTCTTGATGAAAAATCAACTTTGCCTCTTGCATTTGTTGCTGTATTTAGTAAATTTTGTTGATTTTCTATACTCTATAAATGCAATTCTATCAATGAATAAATCCTAAGATTTTGGTGTTTTTGATGCGTTTTGATCCATTTTTCTGGTTCTGGTGTGCAGTTGAAGGTCTCTTTTTCATCACATATCGATGCAAGTAGGCCAAAAAGCTTAGAAACTGTTTTCTAGACTATACCAGAAATTTATTTCCAGACCATCGCTATGAAGAAACTTATTAAACAAGGACAATTTACCAATCTGCGATTAAATTCTCCACCAACTCGGTGTCAGAAGTGGGATATTATTCCAGGATCAATATTGAACATTTGGATTAGTTAAAAATGTGAGAAATTGTGTTTGATTACAAGCTAGATCAAATGTTGTTGGCCAAAATTTAGCAGTGAGATTGCCACAATAACTGTTCAGGACAACCATTTGAAAGCGCTGATCAGTTTGAGCGAAACAGAAGTTACTTGAAAGATGGCAAAAGTTTTAAGATCAGTACATGTGTGATTGCATTAGAAACCTTCAACGGTGTTTTAACTCTTAAGGTAGCCTTACGAAACTACTCGCACTGCTCAGTTCTAGTTTTATGGCGGCGTTTGGTAACAGGCAACAGTCAATGTATGCCTGTTTGGATCGTCAAGACCGAAAACTTTACAAGTATAAAATCTGAAAAAGACTTTGTGTCTTATCCAGTCTCTATAGTAATATTTCCGGAGCCTGCATGTGAGTAAAAATTAGTAGCAGACTTAAACTCTTGTCAGTTTTGATGCTATAAGAGCCTAATTGCATTTGTAGGTATTTTCGATATTTTCTGACTACTAAACATAATCTCCTCGACATGCCAGCATGAACAATTGCGGACAAGTATGGTGACTCGCGTTGTGGAAATGTAGAATTGCCAAAAAGACTTGGGAAACTCGAAAACAATACTTTTTGATCAAACATGGGAAAGAGAGCGCAAAGGCCTCAGGAAGTAGAAAATCGAGATGTTATAGGACCATTCGTTAATTCGTGAGCATCAAAACCAGTGCAGAAAATGTGCAGATGTGCAGAAAAGAATCGGAATACCTATTTTACTTTAAGCCTATGTAATGTAGGTCATATATTTATATTTAATTTCATAATTTATAGTTCAATGAAAAACTTCACAGCTAAGAAGTCAGCATTGGACGATATAATACCAGCAACAGGTGAAGGTTTCTAAATTTCCGGATTGTGCGGTGGGGGCTAAAACTAAACCAGTGCTCCCGTTCTCAAATGTTTGGTCATTCGGCTGGCAACTCCGCCATGCAACAACGGCGTGTTAAGTGCAAAGAGCATCACGCAAGTGGCGAAAACGAAATAGGCGGGGTGTTTGGCCATCCATTGTTTTCCCTTCCAAATGTGAATGTAAAGATAAGAAACCAACCCAAGTCAGTCCCAGCGCGAAACAATGCAACTTCTTCGATCCCCGTCAAGATCAGAGTGTTATTTGCAGTCGCCATTAGAGGACATTCCAAGAAATTTGAATATTGTAAATAATGGAAGTAGCAATGTCAATGTCAAAATTACTCGACGAGTAAGAAATTGCGATACCGTTGAAGTCATTTGTCCGACAGCCTATTTGTCCTACCAAGATTATAATGAAAATATGAACTTTGTCGAAAAGTTTGATCAATTAAATGGGGGCGAAATTGACAGGAAATCTTTTAAAAAGTGATGGCACTGCTTATTCTTCCATTTTCTAGACTGCTCGGTAGCAATTGAATTTCTTCTGTATAAAAATCTTAAGAGAATGGATCTACTCTTTTGACTTTTTGTTCATGGACCTTCCAAATTCATGTCATGATCAGCCTCAAAACAGCGACGAGACAAACAAAAAAATTCGATGCCGGTGATGCCGCAGTTGCCCGAATCTCATTTGTGACAGGTTTTATTTTTGTGTTTGCAGTAGAGTGCTAAGTGTTCTAACTTATCACAGTTCTCGCACTGATGTGGTCTATAATTAGAAGTAACCTATTTTACTGATAACATACATCCCTCTTTACCATGTCCGGAAGTATGTTTCCTGGGAAAGTAATTTTTATTGAGTGCGTTTGCAGAAATTTAGTGAGGTCATTGCTGTCTCTAGTGCTTATTCTTTTTGCCTTTAGTATCTTGATATTGTCGAGCTGCATTCTCATTCAGTAACACGCAATGGCTTTCCTGATAATCTCTGGGAAAATGTATCGGTTTACACCAAGCCGGTACACAAAATTTTCCCGAGGTGACATCTTTAAGGGACTACATATTTCACCTACAATTTTCGTGTCAAAGAAGACTTTAAACTAGTTGTACCCAGAATATTTTGCGTCTTTGATGCCACTCAGTCTGATGTTTTCCGTCAGTAAAGAAACCTTCATTGGTGTGAGTTTGATCCTCTCATTTTTGACGTTAAAGCCATCCGTGATTACCCTAATTAGTCTGAATGGGAAAATAGGTATGCACATAGGTTGTGGCTGATAACTTCAGCCAGTAGCCAGGTGTATAATCAATTTCTAATCAGGAGGCAACTACCGTAACGAAGCAAATCGTGTCACAGAGGGTTAGCGTACCCCGTAAACTCCATTCAGATCAACGCCGAAACTTCAATTCACAAAATTTTGCGACTCGACCTGCGACGCTAAGAGACGTTTGATATCCAGCTGTATATGGTATATATTGTCGTGTGGTCGCCCCACGACGGGTGTCTGATGTTGAGGTAATTTCATCATATCCCTGCCCCATGATCGTTATTTGATCTAGTTTAGAGAACAAGGCGTATCCGGTGCTACATGGAATGTAAGATGACCCGAGCAATATCTTACGGAGACGGCCCTGCTGAGTTCGGAGGCAAAGCGTGGCTAGTGTGGAGGAAAGTGGCATGATGGCGTGCCAAAATGGCGTTACCTCTACCATCGTCATTGCGAAAGATATTGTAGTATGGAAAATGAAGTTTATGTTTGTCAAGAAAACATGTTTTGTTCACTTATACTAGGTCCGGCCTGTATTTCTGTAGCATATGCTCCAATGCTATACGCTTTTCGTGCCTCTGGGTAGTTTATGGTGATTGCGATGATTCTGAGCCTACTGTTCGGCGACCATATTCACATAAAAAGTTATTAACGCTTCAGTTTTCTCCTCGTTTGGACGTTACCTATAAATCATCGAGAATTCGAAGGAAACGCCTAAATCCTTTACAGTTCTTACCTGTGAAATCAAATTCAGGATGTTATCGCGTTGGGGTTGCTCTTGTTGAGCGGGCTCAGAGTAAAGCACTGCAAGTTCCTTTAAGACTATGAAATACTGCTGTCTTGCAGGATACCTGGTGGGAGGGTCAACGTAGATATCAGGTGCAGGCGGGCTCAACTGGTAAAGTCCAAAGTAAACTGAGGTTGCTTTTTCAGTGTCCGCTTTTCAGCTGCTATTCTGGCTCTAAGCTCGACCCATTCAGGGGTAGTTAGAATAGTTGGCTGGGTGACCCGTTCTCGAGCATAGGACACAAAAAACTGGGGAGATAGCGGGGTCCGTTGAGGCATCATCTCTTGGATTTCGCAGACTTTTTTGGCCTTCGTGTTCTTGTCCACAAGCGACGTACCTCTCGACGCGGCAACATATCCGAACCGTTGGCACAGATAGCATTGAGTTGTCAACCTTTCTGGGATTATCCCACGTTACCTTGCAGTTCAGGAGGAATTCAATTCTTATATTTTAACGGAGATCTTCCTCTGACGTTTACGCAACTCTGAAAAGTTTGACTGAAATTTTATTCTGCTTCGATCAGGCAGTAGTCATTTGGGTAGTCAGTCACCCAGTCACTGTTGGAGATTTGAGCTTCGGAATTTGCTGTATGTTATCTGCTAGTAATTCATTCTCTGGGAATAAGGAGCTTAGACCTTTAAGTATCGCCATCGGCTTTCCACCCGCAGCAGGCAGTTTCCCCCTAATTTATTCGCTCGTATCAGATACATGGTACCATTGTATGTGGTCGTATGACCTACTACGGTTTTGGTACGAAGGAGACAGCGATTTGTTGCGGTACCCCGCATCTGGAAAGTTGCGCATCATCACGCGAAAAGTAGGCGGTGACACATCATTCACAAAAATCGGCGGCAACCCCGATGACTTAGAGTTTGTGCTATTCGTAGGTACAGTTGGGTTGTTATGTACAGGAAATAGGTTTAGAGAATTTATTGTTATTGTTAATTACGTTATTTGATGTATTTGATACAATGTTTTTATTTTTAATCAGTAGCCTACAAGTTGCAAACATGAATCTATCTGTGTCATTCTTGTGATTGTTGGTGCTTGTTCGATTTTCGCTCTATGTCAGTTTCAGGCGTGCGGCACTGAAAGATGTCTCGTAGTTTCGGGCTTTCGTTGCTTTTGTCGTCATAGTATCTTTGTCGTGTAGCTGTGGGTCTCCGCTTTTTAGTAGGGTTTGTAGTTTCCTGCTTATCGCTTATTTTTTATTAGATGCGAAAGGAACGCAATTTTTGGCCAGTACCTTGTTTGATGTTCCACTTTTTTTGCTGCCTGCTTCTTTGGCACTTTTTTCAACGGTAAATGTGGCTGATGTGCATATTTGGCTTTTGGTAACTCTTTGTTTTATAATGTTCTGACAGAGTTTCACTAAATATCACACCAAAACTAATTACAGAGTGTTATATTGATCAATGTTTGTTGTTTTCGGTGTATAAATGTTTTTAAAGGACCTGTATCGCCAATAGTTTACCCTCAAATGTTTACCAAATTTGGTGGAAATCGTCTCGAGTTGTTGCCAAGCGAAAAAAAAGCATCAAGTGCAAAGGGTTAATATAACTACTTGTGTATATTGTTTGTAAGAACTATCGCAAATAACGTCCGAAGTTATGTTGTCCTTTCAATGTCAATCACGCGTTGGTGTGACTTCGCTTTGCAGCTCCATCATGAAAGTCCAAAGCTTATGTAAGGTGGCAGATGAGAAGGAAGAAGATGAACAAAATGATGATAAGGAGTCTTTGCTGTCCAATAAAGTTGAAATTATACCGAAAGGTGGATTTGACGCAGAGTTGAGACGTTTTGTACGTTTGCTTTCTCGTCGAGTGAACTTGTTGAAAACATGAAAAGACCACAGACGAACTGTTTAACGAAATTTATGTCGTAAAAGTCTATGTTGAAGATTGATGAAAACGTAGAACAGATGGAGAAGTCGACTAGTGGTGGGACGAGATGCAAAACGGGGGCTGAAGTGAGAGTGTTGAATGGCTGTTGGCAAGGATCGATTGAAGCACGTACCAAAGATGTTACCCACGCCGCATGGGGTGTACGAAGGGAAAACTGATGTAACCTGACCGCTGTATGTTGAACTGGTGTACTAAGAAGTAAAGATAACGGACGAATGATGAATCGAAGCAGTTTATGTCGCAGAGGTGAGGACGGACTAAACAAGTACTGATGACGACGCTAAAAGGGGTTGTAAATGGTTGATAACATGGGGTGTACCGAGGAAAGGTTTAGGAAAGCCGAACCAATGGATGATAGCCATGAAGTTGACTGATGACTAGACCTGACAAGAAGTAAGAAGTGGACTGAAAAATTAACGAACTGAATGTAGACGAATGTTTAAGTGAAATGATGCATACCTGGAAATGAAATTGTTAAAAATTATGCCAATTGTCGAAAACAGTAGTGTATTGTTGCAAACTGACAGTCGGCTGTCAGTCAGTGAAACTGAATGTTCTGTTGCATGTAGACGAAGTAATGTTGAATGTTGTGAGCAGGCGAAAAGCTCGCATTGCAGCATCAACTATGTTCATGGCGTGGATACGAGACTAGTACACCTGCTAAAGTGTGAATCTTATGTTGGTAGAACATGTTTTGGTAGTTGTTAACCCAGACCCTATAGACTTATGCTATAGGCCCTGTCTAGGTGACGCAGGGGGTTGATGGTCTGACTTCAGCTTATTCCATTCAGTCTTTGGGGAGTGCCGTCCCGCATACTTGAGGAAGTGCTATAAGCTCCATGTGTCTGCAGCAAAAACTCAGAGTATTTCTCTAGGTTGCACTTTTCTAGAGAGAAAAGTGCAACCTGATCTGAGGTTTATCTGAACCACTGGTTCGAGCGACGCCCATGACAGGTCACTGTCAGTTCGCCATTCGGTGAGGAGCCTATTCTTGGCTGGAACGTGGTGATTGTGATTTTGAAGGCTAGGGAGTACGGTGCCCAAATGCCAGTTGTGTTCCGGAATCCAGAAGGCTTTAACTTAATTGGGACCTGAGACTGAAACTTGTTTCAGATCTTGGGAGTTCACATATTGTTTGAACCCCGTCTATGGAGACCGTGGAATTAAGCCATAAAGACAGTTTTCCACGTAAAAACTCTAGACTTCATGTCGTTATATCCGGTTTTGAC
Organism: Stratiomys singularior; assembly: GCA_954870665.1. Taxonomy (NCBI): domain Eukaryota; kingdom Metazoa; phylum Arthropoda; class Insecta; order Diptera; family Stratiomyidae; genus Stratiomys; species Stratiomys singularior. The sequence goes on from OX940879.1 coordinate 100,157,162, forward strand.
TAATTAATGTAGATTTCAGCTATATCAATGATGTCTATCGTCCGCAGTTGCAGGACCAAAATTGAGGAAATTATACTTACATGGAAAAAATTTTGACGCGAAAATTAAATTTTTTCCGATTACTTCCTCCTGATGAATTCGAAATAGGTTAAGTAACAAATATTCGTTCACATGTTTAGAAAATCTTGCCTAATTTGAAAAAAAAACATGCAATTTTACGACTGTCCGAATTTGTACTTGTTTATCAGCTCAGGTAAAACTCTGACAATGAATTGATACACGTTCTAATTTATTCCTAAAGCATTTTCCTTATGACTAGGCTTGGGAAAGTTATTACAAATGGTTGTTGCATCACGCTGTGCTGCCAATAGATAAGTCCGCCTTGATGTTAGGCTTTGGAACTTGCATCCATAACACTAATCAGATGATAAAGGCAAGAATGATAAATAATTTACTTACTAGTTCTTCGTGCCGAAAAAGTAAATACACTGTGAGGCCACGTTCTTCTTGGGGGCCTTCCGCAGTTCCGGTGGTGGATCGGAAATCTTGCCCGGCCACGGTGAGAAACCCTTCATTTTGGCCCTGAAATGGCAAATTGAAAATATTACGTGTACCCATTGACCAATAAGCATTCAAACAAAAACAATCAAATCGTGTGCGATTTGGGTGGGAAAATTACATTTTGTCGCAGTGGCCACCGTCAAGTGACTTTTCAATAGGCGGGAAACTATGGCCGGCCATTGCCGCCAACTTGTACACAAAGTTAGGTTATGTGTGTGTGCGGGCCCATAGCGAAAGTGTAACTTGGCGTTCCGCTACAATTTTTCACTTTTACAGCCCCCACACGCACATCCCGCGTTCATCTAACTCACATACAACATGCAAACTTACCAAACTAAGTCGTTCTTCTTGAAAGTTCCCGGTGAAGTTGGCATCGCCGACATCTTGTACTGCACCGCAGACACTTAGCTCACCGCAAATGTAGTCTCGCGCGTCTTTTTCCTACCCCAATTGCCGCGTCCACCACTATCCGCAATAGCACAATTACGCTAGAAACTTGATCGCGATGGCGACCGACTAGCGGACGCCCCAATTAAATCGACAAAGCACAACAGGTGAACAATGTTATGGGGAATTGTCGATGGCGTTGATCGTTTTCACTCTTCACGTTGACGACGTTAATAGCGGATTGTATGTGGCGGCGACGGACGAAAAGTGTATGCAATTTGACACTAGCACTTGACTTGACGAGAGCGCACAAACACGACAAATGACGAGCGACGACACAATCAAACGAAGTGCCAGCCGACTGTTGAACGAATACGAAACAAACGAAGAATTTGAAAAAGATAGAAAAGACGCGAAGCGTGCGGCGTCTTAGCGGAGGTTGTGGGAATTTCGAGATAAGCGAAACAGCGAAGTTGGCCATGAATTGATGACAACGCGGCGAAAATTCGACCAATGTGTTGTGTTTGCTTGCGCAGCGATCGGAAGGGAATTTTTTTTTGTGCTTCGAGCTCAGTAGCTGTTGGACTTTGCCGGGAGAGATCTTTCGTTTCATCGCGTTGAAAAGTTTTCAGTGAGCGTTTCAATATTCGAAATTCGTGTGTTGGACTGACTGAAAACGATTTATGCGATTCTGGGTAAGTGAATTTGCGTCGCAAACACATTCAATATCCAATAAGACTTTATTGAGTCTCGATTTCCAATTGAACAATTTCCCACTTACGTCACGGACTGTCTTGTAACATTTAAGTTGCGCAATTCACCCAAGTCCATTACTCGCGTACAAATCGTATATTCCTATGCAGTACAAAGCGTCGAATGTCGCACATTAACAACTGTAAGTCATATGCGCAGCCATTCCAAATGTTTCTCGATAGAAATTGTAAATTGCAAAAAGGCGGGAAGTCGTTTGTCCGACGGCGTCAGAAGTGACAACATAGCGAAGCGTATGTATAGTAAATTCGCCGCGTTTGTTAGGAGGTAGTTGTATTGGGTATATCATAGGACTTCGAAAGAAGTGCCTTTGATATTGTGGCCACGGTTAAGACCGAAATTGTCCGTAACGGTTTCCGCAATTCCTAAGACACTTCGTTTTAATTTCTATGGAAATATCCGATACAACTACCGCCTAACAAATGTGACTGCAAATATTATTTATTTGTTATTTCTTGTTGTTATTATTTCTAAATAAGGGTGTACTGGGTTTTAAAAAAGGTGTAAGGTTTAAAAAGGTTTAATTGATTCAAAGATTTAGAAAAGTTCGTTTTAACAATAAAACTTTAGCTTTTGGTATAAAAAGCTAAATGTCATATCAAAGGCATAGTTTGTCGCTTTCAATGGTTTGGAACCGTGATTAAATGTGTGTCTTTGATATAACTTCAGAGTCTCGCTCGACAGATTTCAGGACATCTGTATAACACTATATCATAACATTGGAATGTCTTTATTTACAAATATCCAAAATACGGAAAGGATATTAAATGCGTGTGCTCATTGAGAATCGTCACCAATTAGAATTGGTTGTATAGTTACAGCGCTGAACGCGATTATAATCCTTGGCGCACGTGTCGTCGCGAACGCACAACATATAGTCTGTATGTAGTTGTTTTGCACTGAGAGAACAATAAACGAAGACCCTAAAAAATAAAGGAAAGACCTTCCTATTAATTTTGTGCTTCAATTTTTGTTTTTTATTTTTCCACAAGGGATTTTCGATTGTTATTGTTCGGTATTCCTTCGCTATAATTTTTAGTTAACCTGGAAACTCTACTTTTATATTCAGTCCTTCTCATTACATTGTCCTCGTTACCAATTCAAACGTATGAAACAAACTAGAGAATTAAACCTAAGTTCATTTCGAAATTCAAAAATATTCTTGGTATGTGTTTTGTTCTTCTTCTTTTTGATTCTTCACACCCCCTCTCCTTTTTTTATGTGCTAGAGAGTTGAAAGCTGTTTACGCTCTGATTATGGGCCACCCCGATGCGATATGCTTCTGACCTACCCACTAAACACCTCCCTTGTGAACCTGAAAACATAGCCTGGAACTGTTCGACACATTACTACGGGCTGAGTCTCGTGTTCCTTTGCGTTGAGGCACTTTCAATTCACTGGACTCCCTGCTCTCTTCCCAGTGGAAAGGAAGGTAAGGGAAGGAAGTGCTGGAAGAGAAATCCTTCCATACCTGAGATCTCCATACGCCTCCCGACGCTCCACTTTGCTTTTTTTAAGGTATTAGCACTGCCTGTACATATTGTGCCACGCGATTCCATTTGTCAACAGTTCTATGCAATTCTCCGACCGTAGTTTCCGAACTGAGCTCCCCACTTTCGTTGAAGAGATCATCTGAAGAGCACTGCCTTCTCCATCTTCATTCTTTCTCCGTCTTCATTTTTTCTCCAATCTCCATCAAGAAAGGAATCTGTGACAGCCGTCAAACACCACTCCTGTACAAAACACGCCGTTAGGAAATTGTGACCTTTCAATCTTGTGCAGGGAAGACCGAAAATAACCATGCCCGCTTAAGAGCTGCGTCAAGTAGAAATCAGTTTCATCATGTCTTCGATTCAGCTCCGTCTTCAGTTTAGGGACCAACTTACCTTTTATTGTGCCACGCTTCCAGAACTATTGCCAATCGCTGAAGGAGCGTTGTCTTCCTTCCCTGGTGACCTCTTCTCACTTGTCTACTCTTCTGCGCAGGTAAATATGTATGTGCTCTTTGTCAAGGACAACGATGGGTATCACCACTGTAACTACCAGCATTGCCATCTCCTTGTCTCTGGACCTTTGCTAACCGCTTTCGGTGTAACTCCTTGCTGAGAACGTTGCTCGATAGTTCTGACTCATAGCGTAGAACCTACTGCACAATCGCGTGAGTGCCGTTACACGCGCTGCATCCTTATCAGCTGTTGTCCTGATTTGTTGAGAAAAACTTATGTTCGAGCCTATTAGTACGCCCAGGTATTTCACTACTGATTTCGATTCGCCCAGCGCTTCCTCAACGCTGATAGACCTTATTCTGGGGATTCTATTCTTTTTTAAGGATGACTACTTCGGGGGTTTCCAGTGCCAGCGTAAAACCGTGACTGGTAATTCAGTCACTTACTCGTTGCATTAGCATATTTACTTCGAGTTGAGTATGGTCGACTTGTTCGTCCAGCGACTAGCGCCGCGACATGCTCCTTATAACAAATCAAGCATGACTCATCGGGCAGTTTAAGCTGCAGCAGTCCGTCATAGGAGATGTTCCTCAGGTCCGAGAATGGAGCCCTGAGCGACACCTGGAGTTATTATCATCTTTCGACTACCTTCCTTCGTATCATAATGTAGCCTGCGGTCTTTTAAATAGTCCCTCAGATTCGGAATTTGATATACTGTTACTTGAAAACCATTTACAAGTCCTTCCCGAATATACACTCATCAAGCGCTGTTTTTAAAGCATTTCTAACACCCAGAACAAACAGCAGAACGATCCATCGTTTGGAAATGCTGTGTGTCTCAACACTTTGGACCGTGCTCACCACGTCTCTGCATCCGCACTTCTCCGCATCCGCACTTCTCCTATGCCACATTGCATCAATGCTGGAGTAACCTGCCCTGAATTCATACTGCTGTGGAGATGGGTTCCCGGCAACATGAACCACGTTAGCGAGTCTTCACCTAGCATACTTAGTGGATGGTATGTAGCTGGTGACCCGCGATTCCCTTTCCCATTGCTAATCAGCACAAGCCTTGCTACCTTCCAGCACTTTGGGAACATCCCTTCGCGCAGGCATGCGTTAAGCGTGCTGAGGAACAGGTCAGCGCAAACGTGGAAGACCATCTGTAGGACCTCAGCTGGAATCCCATCTGGTCCTGGAGCCTTTATTGCTTCCTTAGATAAGACTGCTTTCTACATTTCCTTTTCGTGAAAAATGATCTTTCCATTGGTATTTCATCGTGACCGATCGCAACGAGGGTTGAGTGAATAAGGAAAAGAGCCCGCGCAACTTCATTCATATTTTCTGCCTCGTATGAGTGAGGCGACCTTTGGGCACCGAACTTTCGAATCAATTTTCGTGATGCCGTTTGATTTCGCTTGCCGTTCCGGGGTCTTCGTAGGGGCATAAAAGACTTGCAGGCGGGCGTAATGATTCTCATAGTTGAATTCATCATATCTTTTGCCACAGGTCCTCCACTCTCAGATGTAGTTTCCATCAAACCTCCAAGAATCCGCTTTTCTAATATTCCACCGGGTTGGTTGAGCCAACCCAACCAACGAACCAGCCAACCAACCTTGATTCCAAGGTTGAGCGCATGGAGCTCGGGAAGAAGCATTATGGAACTCCATTGTTATGTACTGAGGATCGCTAACCGAGTCTAGCACTCTCCAATTAGCTCCATAAACAGAAGGTAGGGGATGGGCTTTTGTTCAATTCGACGAGGCCAGTTCTGGCGTCCATGTCTACGATCCGTTTGCCTCCAACATCTAATTCAGGCATCCTCCATTTGATTGTTCTAACGTTAGTCACCTCCGACAAGCAAATGGCCGTCTGTATTCAAAACAGAGTCCTCCAAAGCGTTGAGACTAGGTTGGAAGGATGACAACGATCCGTTCAGCTTTAGGTACAGTTGCTACACTAAAGAGTGTGGCTGCCGAATACCGAAGCTAAACGAAACCATCTCCTCGCTCCTGGTCTTGCACTTGGAAGTGAGCACTGTTTCGAATCCACATGGTGGCTGTAGCGGATTCGTGAGGATACTCGATGTTGGCGAGTATCTGGTGTGTTGTTGTTCACCGAGCAGCAGCAAGTCAGCTTGCCTATCTTTCGCGAATTGTTCGAGCTGATCTTGGGCGATAATACTTCGATGCACATTAATTTGAAGGATATGGATCATTGCAGAAGCGCTTTGGCCTTAGTTTTGCTGATACTTCCCTGTATCTAAGATATCTTTCAAATCATCTAATCTCGAGTCAGACTCCTGGCAAAGGAGTCTGACTTGCACAGAAGAGTATGCCTCTTCTGTTCACGTCCTTCCTTCTGCAATTTGATTGTTCAACGCCAAATCCTCGTCCTTCCTCCGTTTATCCCGATTCTCTTTGATTGGGCTGCAGATCAACCTTTTGCTGGTGGTAGAAATCGGGACGGCGTTGATGTAGGAATTAGCCCGTTGGTCTTTCCCTACCTTCACCAACCTGCATCTGTAGGGACCTATTTGGTCTTCCAGCTCTTCGAGTTCCAATTCTCTGGTTTTAACATCCTGGCTGCTTTCGTTTTTGCATCACAGTTGGAAATGATGCGTTTCATAATCTTTCTCGCTTTACGGTAGAGCCGTTCTTCCTATGAATGATCCAGGATAATTGAAGTGCTCGGTGTCTGTAGGGATTTCCTTTTTTCTGTCTTGTGCTTCATCACGTCGATGGTGATGGCTGCATTCATAGGTTTCTTAAACGGGTGTTCGTCTCTCCCACGTTGCAGGAGTCTATTTTCTTCTTTTGTTGGTCACTCCGGTGTGCGAATGGTTTTCCTGATGCTACCAAATGCGGTAAGAATCGCTGGTTGTACCAAATTTTCTAGTTTTCGTGCTTCCGGTTTCGAAAGTTTCTGCTCCGTCCTTATATTTTCGTTCGAACATAATTATTTAGACATCATGGTTCGAAGCCGCTATATGCGCTCGTTTGTGGAGTCGCCTTAATGATCCCATGGTTGTCTCTGCTAGGCAGGGAGGCCCTGCGAGGGTTAACACCAGCCCTTATGAGAATTGGTTCTCAGGGCTAGACCGGCGCTAATTGGGACTTCGTCTCAAATCTACGCCACCAACTCAAAGGTGCGATCTTCGAACGTACACTGAGGTCTGCCAGGATTTTAGCCGGGTTGGAGACGGTGTGATCGTCAGCTTTGAGTCGTTCACACTTGAATATTACCTCGGTGCTACCATGCGAAGCAACTAGGTCCAAAACATGACATCCGCCAGCCCAAAACGTCAATTTCAGTGAATTGGTCGAATCGTAGTTCTTGTGTGGTTCAGGGTAATATTCTCCATAATAGTTCTCCATTTTCTCGAGGGCGGGAACTCCTCAAAATATACTAGCTTTTCAGAAATACTCCTGTCGACCAGCATTCTCCATGCGGCAATTCTTTCTTATTTGGGGACACAACAATGAACAGCCCCAAAATACATCTATAATGTTCCTTAAATACTAATCTGAAACGACCTAAAATTATCATTGTAAGAACGTAGGTAATACCGTTGATAACGGTCTTAAAGAGATTACGCGACGGTGGTGATAAAAAATGGTGGAAATAATTATCTCAAAATGTATCTAAACTCTTGAGGAGTGTACATCCAGGAAAAACCAGCCGATGATTTCCTGAATGAATATTGATCATAAAAAGATCACCGTCTGCAATCTTCATGAAAAGATCACGGGACGGTGGCCATAAAACATTTTTCTTGAATGCACTCATCTCATATCTTAATTATGTGATATGATAATTCGTATACTAATATAACTGAGGAGTGTTTCCCCAAGAGGGTAATTGAAATTTATTTGATAAAATTCCTCTGATTATTGATTTATGATTTAGGAAAATTACTTAACTTATAACCATAACTTAAAGAGGTAGGATTGACAATTCATGACGTCATTGTTCATTAGCACTGCTTTTTCTCTCAAAATAGCGATGCTTTCCATTGCATGCAATTTTCTAATATTTCTTGCCTTTCGTATTTGTGTTACGTCTTTCATTGTGATTTGATGACCTTTAGTTATGTAAAATTTTTCTTATTTATACTGTGTGTGTTTCTTGTGTTTTTGTGTTTTCTGTGTGTTTTCTTATTTCTTTTTACCTTCGGTGTACATGCTTCGCTTAAATGTTCTCGCAAACTGACGTTTTCCAAATGTCAACTTCGTGACAGTCAGGTCATTTGCTCCGGTATATAACTGATATCTTGTGTAGTTGCCATTTGTAATTGTTTATTTTTGCGAAGTTTTTCAGCTGAATTTTGCAGCGTGACTCGATTATTTCATCTCATAACGTTTTAAGCCTTCTTTTTAATTTTTCGGTGATACTTTTATTGCAAGTCATTGCCTTCCAGTACGTGTTTCCATATTTCGGGTTGAGTACTGTTATGCGTCTTACTCTTTGTCGAGTTCGTCTGATTTTCTCCGCAATTCTTTTAATCGTTGAGGGAGATTGTTGTCTCGCGATCGAATTCTCTGAAATCTTTGATCCATTCAGTTTTGCAGTGTGGAAAATATCCTGCATTTTCGTTTCACTGGCTGTCGTTTTTAGAGGTAAGTCGTATATCCTATTAATCAGGTCTCGATAATGAGAAACTTTCACTTGTTGTGTGTGGTTGGATTTATCTGGAATCGTATGTTTTGTTTTTGTGTGTGTTGCCTAACTGATTTCACCGCTTGTTCTCGATACCAATGTGTCAAGAAAAGCTAATTTCCCATCCTTGTTTTCCTTCGACGTAAAGTTGAAGTGCTTGTGTGCATTGACAGCAATGGTCCAGCATGTCGGTTGTTGGTCCTTTCCTATAATTCCATCCTCCTGTCGCGTCATGTGCATATCATTAGAGAAGAAAGAGATGGCGAACGCTTAGCAAGAGCATGGCCATCCGGTTAAAATTAAATAGGGGTGGACGTAATCTAAGCTCCACGAGCGACAAGGAGAAGGGAGTGACATGTTTTCCTCTAAAAAGAGTGGAGTGTGCTTGCGGATAGTAGTGAATCGAGACGTGCTATTTGATTATGCTCTTACTATACAAGGATTAAACATCTCGTAGTGAAAAAAGTAATTTAGGATAATTTCTAGCGTTCTTGAGCAGCAAAAAAACTGCCTCGCGTAAACACCGCAAACTGCGGGATATTAAAAAGGATAACGCATGTCAAACTTGTGTAAGGATAATTGAAACTTAGAACTCCTTCTTCTAGATTTTTTTCGGGGGTGCAACAGGTTGGACTAGAGGGACAAAGCTGCAGTCAATAATGGACCTCGAAAAACTAATAAAAAAATCGAAGTCACGACAGGGAATCTTTTCCTAATTCCTGAAACCGCACTGACTGAGCGCAACAGGGACTGTTCATGTCTTGGGCCTTAAAATTTTTTCCATGATAGATTCTACAACATTTTCCGTACATCCTTCAAAAATAATACATCGCTCGCTCTTGTTCCGCTCCATAAAACTTATCATCCCCCTGAACTGAACATTACTCGAATTTCAAAGTTTCAGCAACAGTGCTCGCTTGTAAATAACATTTACAAAATTTACAAATGCGTGCAATATTACGAATCACATTAACGCACAAACATTCATCCCCGCCATCCTGGGCCCGTTTCAAAATTCCACTTAGCTATCAAACCCTGAACAAAACGATGATTTATCGTAACAGCTCCAGAAAGAGACGACACCCCAGCATCTACTTGCTGCCTGAAATTTATTTTGTTCTAGGCGGCACGGCATGGCAATTTGAAACCACTTCTGGCCCTATCCTGCGCTCCACTATCCTATCGTGATCCTGTAAGCCTTCTAGCACGACGATTGCATACAAGTGGTGGTGATAGTCGTGACGGTGGATGGTGTTTTGCTTGTAAGGATTGTTGAAATTCCATCCACAGCACAACAGCGCCATAAATTATTTACTGGAGCCTATTTCACAAATCATTGAGTTGAATGGGAATTTTCAATGGGGCCATCATCCTCATCACCACTACTATCAACGTAGCCGTCATTCACGAAAAAGATAACTTCTTATCGCTATTGTCGCTGACGAACCCTCCCAACCCTGAACGTTTGGCTGTTATGTCTGCAACTAACTCGAAATGCTATGTGTTAGCTTCACGGCAGGTTCTCGATTGAGCTCGGCGGGAGATTGTTCAGCACTAAGTTATCTAAACCTATGCTAGTGTCCTTAACTTTCTTCTATCACTCATTCACTAAACTTCACCGTTGGAGATGTATCCGCCGATCGGTATTGGTTGTAGTTTGGAATTCTTCATCTTTGCAAGGACATACGTAGTTTGAGAATGTCTGCCGAGATTGTACGAAGCAAACAGACAGGACTAACTTTCCACTTGACTGAATTGAATTCCTTCTTTTGGGACGACAACAATCGCTTATAACAATTTGTTTGCTTTCATTGTTGGCTAATCGAGTGTATGGACAAGTGTGAATGGAAGAGTGTGAAATGATGTCCACGATTAGGACAATGTTGTGAATTGTTCCGAGAAACGTTAATTTAATTTGAAATCAAGTTGGTCTTTTGTTCAAGATGATTGGTTCAGGCAATTATTTGAAGGTGTAGTTATTATTCACTTAATCAAGGAATATTCCGAAGGATTGGAAGACATCTGATAGGAAGAAGGATTACATGTTCTTACTCATGCGTTTGTTAATTATCATTTTTTGCGTGGTAGGGACGTGAAGGCTGTTTACGCCCTGAGCGTGAGACTCCCAGACGCGCAATACTTCTGGATAACCCAATAAACTCTTCTCCTGTCAAACTGAGAACCTACCCACTAAACTCCGCCCTTGTCAACCTGAGAACTTAGCTTGGAACCGTTTGCACATTACTTCAAACTAGGTCTCGTCTTCCTACGGCTAGAGGCGCTTTGAGATTGTGGAAATCTCTTCTTCAGCGGGAAAGAAGGGAGAAAAAGGAGGTGCTTGGAATGAGATTCCCCATTCCGGGTGCCCTCCAATGCTCTAGTAAAGCTTTTTTCATTGTCAGCATAGCCCGAGCATATTGTGCCACGCGATTCCATTATCGATGGAACCATTACTGGAAGTCCAGTTTTCCTTGTAGTCAAGCCGTTACTCGCAAATGGAAATTTGGATTACATTTCGAGAAGAGTTTAAAGTTTGAGTGGAGTCTTACTCATTGAGTTTGCCTTTCTGCAGAAGCCGATACCAATATACGAAACAAACTTGAAATTCTGATAATCCTAGTCCTCCTCTGTGTATTCGATTCTCATGATTACCTTTCCCCATTTCATTCTACGTTGTGATTAGCCCGGATGAGATCACGTTTCTGGCTGACTTTTGGCTAACAGCGACCTGTGCCTGTATGCTTTAAAAGTGTGTCATGGACCAAAGGTTGCAAAGGAGCATATTCACTGCAACGGAAGGATTTCTATTTGGGAACCCCGTCCATCCACACCTTACCAAAATACCCAATGGTCTTTCCCAATGGCACTTTCACTGGCGGCTCGTGCTGATGCCGGACTCATGGTTATCCATGAGTCCATGAGACTCATGGTTATCCTTATAGAGTTAGTTGGCTCCAACTCTACCTTTATAATAAATTATATATTCGTCCTATTTTAAGTTCGAACTAAACTATAAGGCCAACCAATTTCTGTACCAATTTCTGACAAACTGGCGCAGTCACTTAGAAAAAGACCATTGTTGTCTTTATCAGCTCTAAAGGGATATACTAGGTTTATAGTCGCTAAGTGCTCCAGTTTTCTTACGTTAATGCCCCTCAGCAAAGTGAAGTGTTTGTTGGCCAGACTTGGACAATCTAGGAGAAAACGTTCTAACATTTTTCTTTCTCGTCACATTTTTGACAGATTGTGTCCCGTTATTATTCCTGTCAATTTTTTAACACAATTTCGATTTTTCTTTAGGCGTTGTCTTGTCCTTAGTTTGTTAGGCAGACGTAAAAGTGTGCAGCTTATCCTGCAGTCTTTGCTAACATTCCAATCTGTATCTATCACTTTCCAGTGATTTCAACTTGTTAACAACTTTTCGACGTGCATTTTTGTTAGTTAATCAGCCACTTTCTACCTTATTTTTCACTACACATCTGCGTTTAGGCAACCATGCTAATTTTACATTGAGATATCGACGTGTCTACAATCTCGGATTAGTTGTGAAACTACCTCGTTAGGGACATGCGTCTGGAGTGCTGGCTCGTCTGAGATTATTTGTATTCCCCTATTAAGGTTGTGTGTTGTTGCTTCTGTATTTTTATTGCAAATACTACCGGCTGGAATACGTTGTAATGGTTCTCAAGTTTTAAGCTTTGATTAAGTTGCAGATAATCGCGAAAAATTACTCTAGCGCCACTTCACTTATTCTCGTTTGAGCCGTGAGAGTAAACTTCAATTTCAGTAGCCATTTATTAGCATTCAGACGTTGACAAGCATCATTGATGCTAAAATGACATTTGTCATTTATGCGTCAAGCCAACAACGATCACATCTGCATTATTTCCGATCATGCGTCATTGTCGACATCCGCTCTAATGTGTATGTATAGAAGTCCCTAGCTACAATGACAATACGATCAACTAAACAAAGGCAGTTTGGAAGTTCTAGCATGTGTTTAGACATTAATAATGAGTCTTTGGGGTACCAGTAGCAGTTCAAAAAGGGGAAATTTATGTTTTCCTGTCAAACGTACTCATCTAAAAGCGGTAGCCACTGAAGAGAGCTAACTGTACGCCTTTCGTACGTCTGAAAGGAATCATCATGCTTTCTAATATTTGACTCGAAGGCGTCCCTTTATTGTACTCACTGATTCGTACTGTCTGAGCTCTTTTTTGAATTTTTTCAAAAAAGCACCTGTTGCCGCTATTTCTTCTTTGAAGGCCTTTCAAGTCTTCCCTTGTCTTGGAGCGTTGAAAGTCTGAATTGAACCTAAACCCTCGATGTGTTTTGCACTATCATTTCAATTCCTTTTGAATTATAATATGCCATGAGCCTTAGGGTAGCCATCGGCTCTCTCTCGACCACTTTGCCGACTTGTTTAGTGATTGGCGCTTTTGCCTTAGGTTTCGTGGCTTAACTTTAGGTGCCTGTTGATGAAACACCGGTCAGAGGATACCATCTCATCCCAACCGTGCAAACATATGTTTATCATTCTTGCACACACATGATCGGACTTGATGATTTGACTTTAAGCTGAGTCCTTATTTAATTTAACCACAAATCTTATCCGTTCTATGTAATTTGGAAAAAAATTGTTTAATGCTGATCTTTGTGGCGCCTCATTTCTCGATCTTATGTTTCATAGTGGCTGACAGCTTCTTACTGGTCATAGGATAGTCGATTTCCGAAAATTCTTCCCTGATTTTTGAAGTCAAGAGCGTAATACTTCCTTGAGCCATCTACAATAATCCGAAACGTGTCCTTCAATTTCAAGTTAAGTAGAAGTGACCGATGTTCGGTAGGAAGGTGTTTACTGGCAGTTGATTCTCTTGTTTCCCATACGAAGCTGTCATATCAGTATCCTTCGAGTGGAGTTAGTGAAATTATTTTTGAGCCATCCATAATAATCCGAATTGAGTTTTAAGTTAAGTTAGAGTGCACGATATTTGGTAGCAAGATGATTTCTTGCCTTATTTGTCTTTCTTTCTTGTTTCTTTACATGTTATCTTCCTGCTTTACCGTATGAAGTTATCTGTATTCCCGTAGGGGGGAGTGCTTTTGCGAATTATTTTGTTTTCTGCAACCTACATTTTCAACAATAAAACGGTATTTCTCCATTCTTTCACTTTTTCATAGCGATTGGCACGCATTCGTGAGATCTAATATAGCCAGGTTTGTAAAAATGTCTAATAGATCTCTTCCTTCTTGTCCTTTTATGGTAGTCCGAATTGAGTCATATAGCTTCCCTTGATCGTTACAGTGCAAAGTTTTTGGTAAGACTCATTTCTCAACAATCTTTGCTTTTTGTCATAATAGGAGCGCAATATTCTGTAAAATTATGCACGTAAAACCTTTGACTATCACATGAGGTTCCTCTTCAATTTTGAGCTTTATAGTGGCACCAACTTCATTTCAAATTGTAAGGCAGGTAGATAATTCTTCCTTAATTCTATAAGCTAAGAGTTTCATCTTCTTTTGGTCGCCTAAGGTGGCCTGAATCGATTACTGCAATTTCATGAGATCCATGCAGAGTTCAATTTTTCAGTAGCCACCTTCCTCAGCGGTCTTATGATGTATGAGAGTGTGAGTATGCTCCGGGGAAAATTTTCGGCAACCATCACTAGAGGTTTCGGATAGGATACCTTCTTCAGCAGTCTTTCTTACATAACGAATGAGGGTGTGAGTATCTTCAGGGCTTGATTTTCAGATCAATTTAAGGATGTGGACATTTCAGATGTGTGCCTATTACTCTCACGCTCAAACTCCGTCTCCACTTTATGTCAAATCACTCGTCAAACGAGGATGAATTTGAGCGCTTCATGTCTGTCAAACATGCTTTCAGCAGATCTTTGGCGAGAGGTATTTTGAGAGATCTTTTGGAACTTCTTTGGATTCTTCTCTCGGCTGATTCACACTCGTTTGAAGTATTGTTTTTAAGTGATACACTTTCTAGCATGATCTGTTTTAGTGTCCCAAACACTATCGTAGCTGAATCATGTGTCCTCACTGGTTGCCCTTTCGGTGTCGCCAAAATAGTCTCATATCTTATTTTTGGGTCACTTTATGTAGGAGGAATTTTCTGTATTTTCAAAAATACTAGGTAAAAATTGTTGGCCTGTTTGTGCTGGTATTTTTTCCAAAATCAAGACTCCTTGTTTGTTCAATGCAAACCTACAAGTTGAGCAATTGACTGATATCGCATAAGAGTGGTACTTGGAGAAATCAAGAAAATTTTGTAATTGACATTTTTTGACACTTTTTTTGACATTGAAAGATTTTCGCTACCAAATACTGCGATTGCTACTAAAAATGGAGAAAGCGTAGGGGTATGATAGAAGGTCCTTTAAACGCTTATGAAAACTATGACAGAGGACGCCCGATTAAATTATGACAGTTGAGACGACTAACCAACATCGCTGGAACTATTAATTTCAGGATGAATCATATCCTTTAGTAGTAAAGGATAAATCATATGACCCAACAGTAAAGGGATTATTTGAGCAAGTCCTGAGGTAATTTAAGACTGACACCTAGTGTTCTCGGAACTTCTAAGAATATGTGGTCCTTGGCAGAAAGATGCAGGGCATGCTAAAACAAGGAGGATACCAGATGAGGTCCTCATTGAATTAGCCACAAGAAAGTTGTACAAAGGTATATCATCAAAGATTTCAGCAGGATATTTAGACTGTTAGGTATATAACAGATCTCAGGCGGGATATCTAGACTATAGGGTATACAAGTGTGGATTCGGACAAAGCAGCGCTTTCGAATTATTCTGTAGGTTGTCTAACTTCCGTTAAATGTTGCTGCTTTTTTCAGGGTCCAAACTATCAAGTTTGAATTGATAAGCGCGAATAAATAAATTTCGTTCGTTTTAAATATTATCTGTTCAGGGAAATATGATAACAAATTCAGACGAGACCGATCGAACTATGGGAATGAAGTATGGGGGTGTTTGCGATGCCAATATTCCTTGGACAAGGATATTTACAAATTCATGGATTCATTTTGAAAAAAGAGATTTCTAGGCTGGTAATATACGCTAGGAATGTAAGAACCTTATGCAACTGGTTCCTAGTTTGCCTTTCTCTATTGACGAAGGATGACGGCACAAACTAACCTATTCTAAATTCAAGGAAGAAAACGTCTTACAACAACGGAGGAATCAAGAACATTCTTATGGATTCCTAAATGAGCTTTTGTAAAACGAGTAATTTTTCAAATTCAACTTTTTGTTTCTTTTGTATGCTCATCATAAAAGCTTCATGTTTATTTATGATATGCATAAAAAAGTCCTTGCTTCGCACAAAAATTTTATGATTTACCATTAAACGAGACTTTACAGTTTGCATGTTGCATTATTAAATCATCATTTACAATTCACGACTTTTCAAGCGTACACGGCATGTTATTCTTGTAAAATCATCTCGTTTTTATGCATACAAAGTGTCCATGACTATTAACCTTACCAGTCAGTCTCCTTGAATTACTTATTCTGGAAACTGATCCTTTATTTGCATTTGCTGTTGTCTTAACAATTGCACTGAATGAGCAAACTGAATTAATCCCCACTTAATCTCACGTCACTGTCTGATAACGTTTGCCGGCAGACTAGTCAAGACCACCAACTGCTAATACTTTTAGCATTGTAAGAACTTGAAAGTCATCCTTGCCAGAAGTCCATCTAATTGTCCATTTTAGTGCTTCAACTGCAAGGACGCTGACTATTCTTCGACCGTTACCATCACAAGCTCCACTGCCGCTGTCTCAAAAGATCCCTGAACTCTTTCCTTTCTCTGTTTGGTTGAAAGAAAAACAAACTAGGAATGTTCAAAATTGTCGTTTTCTCAGAAAATGAATCCAAACCTTGTCGACTAGATCCTTTTGGTTTGATGACAAGGGCTTTGCTGCCTGCAAGATGACTTAAATTCACTATAACTAAGCTGGGCAGACATTTGTGAATCCCTCACGGTTTTGTTGCTATCATAAAGCAAATTACTTGTTTCAGTTTTCTCCGGGACTTCTTGTATTTTCGGTTATACAAGTGCAGTACAAAGGAGTCAGTTATGCTCAGCACTAGACGAGCTGTTGTTGTTGTTGGCGGCTAGGGTGTTTGGCTGCAAGGAGTGACATTGTCTGCGAATGACTGTAACTATGCTCTTTCTTTGTGCATAATAAACACAATTGTTGTTGGTCCTTTTGTTGCGATTGCGTTATTTTATTTCCATTCAATGTTTCTTCAGCTTAGGGAGTAATATTTTATTTTATGTTAGATGGCTCTCGATGGAAGGCTTTAGAGAATGAATACGGGAAACAGTCTACATTAATGCTGTCCTTACATGTCCAATCTTGTGTACGGATATGTTTTCGGAATATGTTGTTGGTTGTTGCAATGCAACTTCTTCGATTTTATGTAGCAAGGACTTCACAGCTTGCCATTTTCAGTAAAATTACATGTTCATGTTGTTGGATAGCAAACAATTTCGGGAGGAATTTGCTAGCAAAAACATATGGGTGTAGTACCGGGTCATGTACATGATGACTAGTATGCTATTTGCAAACACATGCGACATTATCAAGATCGAGACTAGCTTCTATAGACGACAAAAGATGAATACAGGAAAATTTTAGGAATTGTAGCTATATAACCCTCTCATTTAAGTGTCCTTTTGTCGTTTGGTGGTTTGTCCTTTTCACGTGAAGCTTCCTTCGTTGCTGCATAGATAGGAAGCATGTACAGAGCCAACAACACCGTCAGCGTTTATTTTCCATTTCCACCAAAGATTGGAGGGGATGGGCAAGACAGAATAAAATTTAGGTATGTCCTCAGGATGTCAACATGACATGGTATGGTGTAGGTTCACCAACGAGTCGAAACTATTCTATTCTTCAGTATAATATACAAAATTTCTATGCTACCATCATATCGTTTTAATAGACACTATGGTTGACAGTAATCCACTAAGGACAACACCGTTGACTCCTCGACAAAGGATGCGAAGAGAAGAGGACAATGACATGATACGTTTTGTTGTGTACCGAATTTCTTATCTGTCAGCGCCAGACATAAACACTCGTATCGATATGGTAAAGGAAGGTGGATGAGAATTCGTTCAACGTCTTGACCTGAATCCTGTGAGACACACGGAGGTAGAGAGGCAAAGAGCTATCGTCGAGATTGTTCTTATCACTGATTGTTATTTGTTTGCTTACTGACATCGGTTTGTGACTTGAGATCTGTTCTATGTTTCGATAATATAATTTAGATAAAGAATTTCTTGATACCTGGCTATTTCCAGAGAAATTAAGATGTTAGAATAGATAGGAATCATTTTCCGGAATAAAAATACAATTTTAGGAACTTTTATTTTGAGACAGAAGAGATATATGTTTTAATTAAGGAAAAAATGTTGTTGCGAATCAACGACAATCTATGATTGTCAGTTTGATGGGATTAATGGTTTAACATGCTTGAATTTTATGTTTTCATAATCAGCTTAGGACGAGCTTAAAGGTGTTTTCTGTGAGATTTGCAAGCGTTCAGATAGTATGGCATGAATTCATACGCGGGACAGCTCATGTACATGTATGCCCACCTCAGTTTCTAAAATGGACTTGGAAATTTAAGTAACAACTGTCATCGCCTCCAGTGGCACTACAGCCCAAATAAGCTTTGATCTTCAAGACATTTTGTCTCCAATTGTTTTAGTCTAAAGTCCATACCTTCGAGTCGGAAAATCTTCGCTCTCAGTTTTTATGTCTTTTGATTGGATGCTCGTATAATTTTCATGGTTGTATCGCAGGTCTAGCACAGGTAATAGACTGGAACCCTCTGAAGTGACATTTGAAGTACATCAGGGAATTCTGTAACAATCCACTAGTTCAAAGTTACGCTTGTGATTGGTCGTAAAGGCTCTTCAATTCATTGTCGCATCGATTTTGCCAGGTTGATTCTTCTCTTAGTGACTGAAGTTTCGATCCTACATCCTATTGTGTACTCTGAAAACAATTAAGTTTCTAAATTTCTAACTAAATAACAAAAAAATATTCTTAAAATCAAAGTCAGACACTTCTGAGCCTATACGCTTTGCAGTGGAATATCTTTTTATATCATCGGTCGCAGAATTTTTAGCCCAATTACAAATATCCTGTCTTGGTACAAATCTCCTGCAATACTTCAGGTCTTGACCTTTGTTACATTTCAGCGCAGTCCAGCTTCTGAGGTCCAGTCTAGTACAAATAGGCTAATCCCTAATTAAGTGTATATTTTTGTTCTATATACGTTAGTAGAAAGTCTGTCGAAGGCTCTACTCGCACCGTAGCATATGCGGAAGGACACTGTTTGCAGACTTTTTTCACTTAAACGTAGTCTGTTTGAGTAAAACTATGACTATGTGCGGATGAAAATTTTCTATTTTTCACGATATAGGAAGTCTATCAAATCACTTACTCGCTACACTTTACTACACTGACCATTATCCTTTGTATTTGCTATGAATTTCGAATCATTTACTTGCTGACCATCATCCCTTGTACTTTCTATGTATTTGCTCTCGCTTTCTCATCAACTCAGGACTTTATGTGTTTTCTCATCACACATGCCAACGGAGTTTTCGAGAAGATTTCTTTTTTTGAACTCATTGCCTGCTTGCCTCGATGTTGTTGTTGTGTGGATAGACCAATCCCGAATTCAGAATCCTTGAGAATCTAACTGAAGTTAGAGTTTGTTTGAATCTGAATCTTAGAAGTATATCTATTACTTTTCATTGAACACTCGGAGCCTTTGGTTTTGGCAAAGCTCAAATCAGACAAAGTAGAAACCGAGGGTTGGAACCGAAATTGAATTTGAATCCGAAATGATACTTGGGATTCCTTAAAGAAAATTGCAGAGGAAATTATTTGCAGAGCATATACGTCAATACAGTTTTATCTATCATGGTTCAAATATTCAAGAAACGAAAAAATATGGCTAGTGCTAGTCCAAGAACTCTGAACACTGGATCACACGTGGATCACTTGCAATTTGACTATTGTCTATGCAAAGAGAACCGGGTACTTATTGAAGAATGTTGTGAACAATAAAACATATCATTCTTGATTGGCGGCGTTAGAGCCTTCGTATGACGCCCGACGTGGAGCACCAAATAAAAGAGCTTATAGTGAAATTATGTTTGATGATGCACAACGTAAAAAGTACACCACGGTTGTCAGAGATAGAAGTAGGTAATCGATATTGCTGTTAGCAGTATAACTCATCACCTGTCGATCAAAAAATGGTCGATAATGATGAAACCTCCATTTTGGACCACAAAATTCTTAGGTACGACTTGGTGTGACTTGGAATTAAGACTATCAGCACTGAAAACCCAGACGCATCGACCACGCATTGGACATCCCACCCAGATGCAGAAGACTCTTTAGCCTTTCTCCTGATTCAAAAAGCACTCTTGCGCTCGTTTAGGATGTATATGAAGTGAACAATGCTCCCGTGACTACGGTAGAAAGAAAGAAAGTAGAAAGTAGTCCCGAATACTTTATGCGATCAACATGAAATCGATGCAGGTTAACGAAGCAAAAAGCAAAAAGCCATCGCTAATCAGAGAACTTATAGTAATATTGTAAGTAAGTGACGTAATACTAATGAGTGACAGTGGTAGAAATACGGGAACTCAGGAAGCGCAAAGCTTTCTGCTCGTAGGAACTTATTTTCCAGAAAGCATTGTGCCAAATAAAGAGATGGAGTAGATGATCCGATAGACATCAAAGTTATTGCTGGAGGCTATGAGCAATTATACGGAGAAACGTTAAGGTGGTCTTTAAGTAGTTCTGGCTCTTAAAATTACCAGGAGTAGGTGTGTGTATCCAGCCAATACTCAGAAGGGTCAGAAAGAGCTTCTATTGAATCAGATTTGTCTGTTTAGAAGGTACCTTGCCCGTGGAAGTCTACCGAAGCCATGGAGGCAGGTGATATCGTTCATTACTCTCATAGTGGATACGAATGATAAAGCTCTAAAGGAAGGATCTAAAAATGTACCGATCGATTTCCTCAACGAAATGTGTGTGAAACTAAACGATGATCTGTAGCGCACTAAGTAGCACGGTCCCATTAAAGAAGAGGCAACTTAGGAAGTCCTTGTCTTCCTTTGCACTACAGCCACTACTTTGCTTACTGCAACAAGCGCCTCCAACTGTTTCGGTCCATTGATCGGGTCCTCCAGTTTTGGGATCCGAGCAGTAGTCAACTTGTTTTCGTAAACAGCGTCAGAGTTTAGTTTTAGATTTGGTTTTCGCACTGTAGCTTGTCACTTTGTTTGTGGGTTGAAAATATAATTGATTGGTTTCACTCGTTCGGTATATGTTCTTGTCGCCAGATTTGCTTTCATGGGGAACAGACACCATTCAGAGTTAGTGGGGCAAGTGGAAGCTGTCTAGGAATATTTATTTCTGTTGGGTCCAATGAAATAGAGCAGTGCGAAGGATTGAGAAGTTTCTTGAATTATGAGACCCACCTTTTCTTTACCCTGCTTTCATCAGCGATCATGTTGCCGATGTTATCAGGACAGGGCATGGTTTTGGGCTGATAACATCACTTTAATTCTATGCTTACCTTGTGTTGTTTCTCGGTAGACTTAAATAGATACTCCTCAGCAAGGCGTCATAGTATTTTCTTGTTCTATTTCTAAGTTTCTTATTCGCTACTCTTCTGAGATTTTCATACGCTTCTGAGATTTCCATACTGTTCTCTCTTCGTCTTAGTTTTCCTACATGTACGCCTGATTTTTTTCTTCTAACGCATCCTGGGATTCGTCATCGAGGCAATTATTCATCAGGAAGTTACTTTTCAAAAAGGAATCAGGATACTTAAACCCAAAGAAAGGCAAATCTATAAGGAAATAACGGTCACTTTACTCGCAAATTCACGGTACAATGCACCAAATTTTATGTATGCTGATCCTGTTAGCTAAAAACGACAGTGTCAATACTTGAGTAGCACAACAGTTTTCAGGACCCAAAATTAATTAATTTAAACTATAGAGCGCCTTATACGTGCAGTTTTTCCTCAAATCAAACATGAAAATACGAAACAAACACCCCTCCTTAATTCGTCCCGAAAAACATCAGTTTAAACAAATCTAACGACATCCTTCCTCATCCGTTTCAGTGTTTTTCATTCGCAAATTCCTAATCGTCACTAAATTTTCAATCATAGTCAATACGCCATCCTTGTTGACATTCAATAAATCGCAATTTGCCAAAAAGAAAATAAAATAAAATGAACAATAAATTCAGCATTAACACTACACTGGATCCTGATTCACTTTCGAGTATACTCGCCAAACAAAAGAAAAGTCAACAACATTGAAAATGTTGAAAAACATTTTGGATTTCGTGCAAACATCAGACACAGATTTCAATCATTCCATCGTCAACGGTGTCTAGGGAAATTTTTCAAAGAAATCAAATCATTTAATGAAATATTGAAATGAGTAAGCAAGGACTAAGATATGTAGGTTGGTATGTAGGTAATCAAAGAGAACATGATTGTCGTCTTCAGTTACAAATTGCCGAAGCGTAATAAATGAATCTTTGAATCCTTCGAATATCTACACTACAGTAAATGCGTCTGTATAAGTCGAAACAAACCGAATGTTGAATTTGGCCAACAGCTTTCATCTCAACGCCAATAACACTCTCGACCTTTCATTCGTCTTTGCGGTATTCCCTGGATAGTGAAAAGTGAAACACTTAACATTGTCCTTATGTTCGCCTAGTGAGCATGATAGCAATCGTGGGAGCAACTTTGAAGTAAATTCAAATTTCAAGTTTGAAATACTTAAAAGTTTCCTGATAACGGAATGGTTGATGCGACATCGTTAAATTAGGCTACAAATTTGTTCGGGATCGTTGATAAAGACAGATAAAGTATATACGTGAAGGAAGTAAAAGGATGTGGAAGGAAGTAACCGGTTGGAAAGTATTTTTGAATCCTTGGCAGGGTATTTTTTAAATATCTCAAGAAACGTTTCTATCACCTCCTCATCTGCTACTTATTTGTTATCACGCAAACGGCACTAGTTTGCAGATTTTTGAGGATATATTTCTGGGAGTATCGGAGCAATACAAGAGGGCTCCCGGGGCTACTCGTATATGACATTCGCTTCTGCATCTACTACTGACTTAATACTGCCTCAATAGTTGATACTAATACCACTACTATTGTCGTTTGAGATTTTATCTTCAAATCTGCTACTAATGCTACCCGCGGCAGGACTAGAGTTTAGGAGGAGTACTGTTCCAAAGGCTTCCCCTGCTTCTTCTTCTTACCACTACAGCCCCTCTTGCGCCTTCGCTTCCTACCTCAATCATTCGGTTGCAAGTGTCTCGGTCCATTCACTGCGTCTTCCAATTTTCAGATCCGTGTAGCGATGAATCGCCAACAGAGTCAGACCTGTGTTTCCTCGGTTTCTACACTGGTCTTCGTCCTTCAGTTCTCCCAAGGAATAACCATTTTTGTTGTTCGCTCAAACGATTCACAAGACCAGCCCATTGCAGCCTCCACAGTCTTTCAATCGGTGAGACTTCCAACTCGTCAAAAATGTCATACAGCTCATGATTGTATCGAATTCACTATTGGTCCCCGTCTAGCATTCGCCTTAGGACTCGTTGCTCAAAGGCGTTTAATACATTTGCAGATGCTTGGGTAAGGGTCCATGATTCACACCCATATCATACCAAAAGTCGACTAGTAATAATAAGGTCGATTGCTATAGTGACGAGTATAACTGTCACTTCTTCTGCCGGTATTGGTTTAACTACCACCTCTACAAAAACTATTATTACAACTTAAATAACTTTTACGCCTATTGCTACTAAAATTGCCATTCCTGTCACTATTTTCAAATGTGCTGCAATTTTGACCCCAGAAATGAGTTTCAACGAATCAATAGGAGTTGAAACGAGGTTTGTATCCTTCTATTCCAACATGGAAGCGAACGGCGAAGTTGCCTAATTAGTCCAGTTTAACATTTGCCATGCCGAAGCACCTGCTTTGGTATGAATGTTCACGAAAGAAAAAATTAGGAACCTGAACTCATGAGAATTACATGTTACATTCGGTTACATCCGAACACACTGGATTCTACCGTAGGTTGTGTCATCACGTAAGATCCTCCAGAGCGGCTTCTATGAGTAGATAGATAGACCTGTCACGGTACGTCCTACGTATTTTGTAGCCATGAAGTTCCCTTGTATGTTTAAATGGACAATCTGTGACATGGTTATTGCATAAGCCTACTTTCCAGCAGATTTCCATGGGAAAAAAATGCCACTCTTAATTGGATGCGATGCCAATGCTGATGAGGAGCATTGGGAAGCGTCGATGCTAATATAAAAGACAGATATCCATATAAATTTTAAATTATCTCAAATAGAGTCACGCACAACGAAGGGAATGCATCTAAGTCCGTCCAGAATAGAAGAAACAATATGAACAGGGACGAAAACTGCCAAAGTAAGCCTTAAATATTACCGTTAGTAGTTTAACTATGGACTCCTTGACATGTACCTGATAAAATTTCTATGTTGAACCACAAACCTTTAAGGTATGAACTAGAGAGGCTGAGAATGAAGCCTACCCACATCAGAAATTCAAGGTCCTCTGAGTTGGCATCGTACTAAAACAAGCTGCAGGACACAGAAGAACGCTCCTAACCTTGAGTACGCTGTAGATGATGTGACAGTAGCAATTGTTAATGACTACAAAGAAATCTAGAAAGCACGTCGTGGGAGCGATTAGGAGGAATTTCACATTAGACATGAGAATAGCGAAACATCACTGTTTAGATACTTTTTTGAAATGCCGAAGAAACGCCTGCTACCGCTTCACCATTTAATCCTCCGGAATATCATAGTTATAACTTCAAAATTTTTTTTCAAGGAAATCAGGTGATGGGTTTACAAAAACTGAAGGTGAAGGCACTTTTCTGGAGATTCACTTTTGGCGAAATTTTTTAACGAGCTGCAGGCGAACTGATTCAGAAAAGGAGATGAAATAGTTCCGAATAGAAGAAAGCTGCAAGCAACAGTATGAAGTGCAATTTCTTTTGGGACATTATAAAGATTTGTTCAATGTTCAGTCAGCTCCTTTAAAATTTCTTATAGAACTAGAGTCCATTTTTATCTTTCTCACCATGAAGGATTCATAAGAAACATGACAATTTTAACTTAGAAGCTCAAAGTAATACTACCTACAGTAATATCTAAAGCTTCTTTATGTGTTCTTGTGCAATCTCTTGTGTAAAACGCAGGAGTTGTCCTTACGTTGTAGATGATACTATTTGATTTTACAGGTGGGAGTATTAAACGTCATAAATAGAAGAAGTTAGAGTGTATCAAGTACTTAATACAGAAAGGACACAATCTGCTTACACTGCATTATCTACTACTAGGCTCGAATCACCAGGTGTGCAGGCGGAGAAGGTCCAGGGCCTTATCAATTATCTCTCATGAGTTCACTCGCAAAATCAAAGAAATAGGACCGGGTGCATCTCTTCACAAAAAGGGTTTTGGCAACACCATCCTTTTCACTGCTGGCAAAGGAGTTTAATCCAATCTTTCAATATCATTCTTTCGATATCATATCTTTCGGTTGTTCAAAGGGAGAGGTTCTTTGAGGGAGATTGGTTCTTTGATTATGAAGTTTCAGTTAGTCAGCAAGAAGCTGCGCTCACAAGTAACCCGTATGTGGATGGTATTCCCGTTGTAACCAGGAGAAAATATGAAGGAATACTGTGTGATGCAATGCTAGCAGTACTTTATATTATGCATGGTTAGTGCCAGGAAGTAGGTTTGAATTTAAATTCTTACAAAACCATACTGGCGTCGTTCAATTTGCACGACTTCAAAGACGACGGTCGACTTTATACTGAGTATTTCAATGGGAAACAATTACGAAGCAATTGCCTTTAAGGATTGCAGAATTAGTGACGATCATAACGGAAATGGTTCTCGATTATTCTAACGCACTAAATAAGCTAAGTTCGGAAAATAAGACAACTTTATCCTTGGTGACCCGGCATGCGAGAATCGCGAATAATAGGTTGGTAGGTTGGTAGGTAGGTTGGCCAGGAAGGAAGAAGGTACCCAAAGAAATGGAAAATACATGGTTAATCGATCCAAAGGTTTTTAGTGAAGCTGAAATTATATGTGTAAGAATAAATATAAAAAATAAAAATTGGTTGACAAAAAATGCTTCAAGAAGTCTCACAGGACTTCGCAATCTCAATATATATGACAAGCAGAAATTCGGAGCTTGTATCGGGAAGGGTAAAAGAAAGGGTGCGTTCCTTTACTCTACCCCCTATACCCCGAGGGATCTTACTGGGAACTCCATGGAGTTTATTAAACTCGGAGGATATCTCAAGTACAGTGGTCCTGTCCAGATGAAAATCTGCAAAAAAGGGACAGCCTAACACGCAATGTCCTTGAATCGCTAGTTGTAAAGATTATTGATTTGCTTAAGAATATTAAGCTGCATGCGGTGAATAAGTCGTGAGACGGAATAGCTGGCTAAGCAGACCTGTGAATGCCGATGTGTAGAACTTTCGGTTACCCAATCTACAATCTACCACTGCAGCTCTAATAACACTAACTGTACCACTGCTATAACTCTTTTTTCTTTAAATTTCACTGCTACTACTTTTACTTCTTCTATGACAACTTCCACTTCTCAAGTTGTTCAATAAGACATGAAACAAAAACTCATTTTTTAATCAAATTCATAAATCCATAAAGGACTCGAAATTTCCGAACAACGCACCCTACACTTATTAAATTTCTCAGAATTTAATATAAAACTAAAAACATATTTTAATCATTACATACAACATTAAATATATCAAGCATTCAATCTGAAAATAGCATGTACAGCATTCAATTTCCTTCAACAAATCCTTCCTAATTAAAATTTCCGGGAAATAATATCATCCTGCATTCACACCCGTACAAACATTGGATATATTTTCGCACCCAAGAAATAGAAAACCTTGATGACGTTCAACAGACTTAACAATATACAATATTATACGTACACAATTCCAATCTATACAAGTCCCTGATATAATTTTATGAGTAAAGCCACAAAAGATACTTCCTTAATAGTAACCATTAGATAGTATCTCAAGATGGGAGTCAAACCTCTACAATGTTCAGATAGATGACGGAGATAGCAATTTAATTCTAAATGCGCTTCATCGAGTAATAGTATTAACTAGAAAATCCTGACACGAACAAGCAACAGGACCAATATATAGAATTTTAGTACGCATGCTTTCCTTTTTAACAGCAGCTGCCAGTAGTTGATACTGTGATTGACTCTAATAAGTATAAGCTTGGTATATTGGAGGAACAATATGGGCTTTATGTCGGTTGCTGAGAATATTTTCTAAATGTAAAAAGGATAAATGATATTGAGAATCGGCTAAGATGAATGTTGGGTTATGTGTATAATTCAATTGTATGGATAGGTTCAGATATAAGCTATATTTATTATTAATTGTTTGGTGTCGATCTTTTTTTGGAAAAAAAGAAGAAGAAGCTTAAATTGAAATGGTATTCTTAATATTTCAAGGATCCTTGGAATATCTACCTATACAAGATACTGAAAATGATACTTATTGAATTGTGACTGGTTGCAGAACTTTTCATAAATCAATTTCAAAACAATCCTTCTGAATCAAAAACTAATTATAACCAACTAGAGATCGTAAAATCTTGAACAAAAGCCGCGGTTTGAACTAGTTCTTAACGTCATAATAACGTATTCGATCAGAAAATATCGAAAGTTCTTCTGACGTTGGCATCATTATGATGCATAAGGCATAAGTAATCAAAAAAGGCAGTCTATTTATTAAAATTTTCATAGCGAAAATTCCAAAAATTTTAACCCGAAGTCACGCATTTTGGTGCCAATCATAGAGGTCAACTCAATTTAAGTTGAAATCAGCCAAATTCTGTTTTTGTCGAATAATATTGTACTCACACGTTAGTTATGTTAGGGATAAGTCGATAATATGGCCATTACTCGATTAAACCGATCTCTATAGGAGGCCAAATCGACTAAGATTGGACAAATACCACTTCATCCTGACAGATTTTGACATCAGATCTCTTATTGAGAAACTGAATCGTCATTACCGTAATATTATTTTGTAAAAGCATTAGGATTTTAAAAGACAATGCTCCCATTTGTTATTAAACTCTTTCTCATTTTAGTAGTGGCTTAGTGCTGAATAATGAAAGTCTATGAATATTGCAGAAATTTTAAAATTTGACGGGTCTCGTACGTTCTTGTAAATCTTGAAAATTTTGTTTTATTCCTGGTTAATGTCAGGATCTTTGTATCACCAACTGTTAATTCTACTAAAAAGGACGACATAGCCCTACTAACTCATGCATATCACTGCTCGGATTTGATGACTAGAGGACACACTTGTCAAATAGAGCCAATTGAAAGTGTCACCGTCGGAAAACTATAGACTGAAATGTTATGTGATACTACAATGAACTAATCCACTGTAGAGCATAACTGGTAGTTGACTGACCAAGTATTTGACAAAAGTAGCTCTGAAGTATGTCAGCACTTTGAACCTCTCTCATATCACTGCCTTGTAACCTTATAACGAGGGCAGCTCATTATTTTGATACTTTGACAAACAAAAATTAGTTTGAATGTTTTCATTGTCCTTTGAAATCTGTTTAGCCCTAACTAAGAAAACGGCGTATGTCCGTTAAATAAAAACACAAGCACCCTCTAAAATGGCAAGCTCCTTAATTCATTGCATAGCATTTTTCAAGAGGGGGGGGGGTGTTCTGCAATGCGTAGCCCGTTGGTAATCAGCTTTGTGATTTTTGTTATGTATTTATAGAAACATCCTTAAAATATAAAAAATCAATAGAAAGCGGAGGCTATAGCAAATACGCAGGTTGTCCCACATAAAGAAGTTATGAACCCACTGGATCTATTTAAGGTTCAAGTTGTTACAAAAAGAATTTAACCTAGTTGAAGGTTGGTCTGACCATGTTTTGACACATAAACCTATGCCAAAACTGATTTTTGTGATTAAAGCGTAGAATGATAAACGAACAGCCACTGGAGAGTCATCGTTTGTGAGAATGCAAGAAGGTATAACGTCAAAAGGTTTGTGCCAGATGATCAATTAAACATTCAGAAAACTGCTTTCGTTTCCTTATTCGTTTCTTATTCTTTGATAGTTGACAATTTTCTAATCTCAAATCTCTCAATCTCTTTTCTATTTCAAAGTTTACGAATAAAGTCCCTTTAATATTCTTTCCATTCATGCCAAGTAGTCATTAGTCTTGAGAGAAAGGTCTGATAAACAAAACCAAGCACATTTCGGCCACAAATGGGGTCCCTTTGCTTGAGACAATTTCATAATATTTCACACAAATAAAAAGCCTGAAGCCACGGTCTGGCCTGATCGAACAAAATAAATTAAGTAATAAATGACCAAACGACCAATGTTTTATTATTTGATTTGGCTTAGGGTCCTTTGGATTGAGTGACTTGGATGATGTCTTTCATTGTGTTAACTACTGCCTGATAATGCATTACCTTTAACAACAATGACCTTTGACAAGAGACCAGAATGAGTTCTATTCTGTTTTTGTAAGGTCTCACAATATGGAATTGACGTTCTTTATGCTTACTGGTGACAAATTGAGCCACAAACTTGGTAGCAAGCCAATGTAAAGGTAAAACCAAGGTAAAGTTCGATAAATTAAGTTCCACTTTCTGAGAGGTTTTACTCGTAATCAGTCATTGGTTTTTAAGCAAAAGCTATCAAATTCTCTCAGCCAGTTCTTGGGGCAGTTGAAAAACGTCAAAAGCGCGGTTTATAATTCATCGGCATGTTTACTCACTAGTGTGGATGATGAGCAATATAAAACTTGATTTTTTTGCCACAGGATAGTAGTGGATTTCTACTGGTTACGCAAACACTTATTTCTATGGTGTTCCACTTTTATGAAAGGCGTAATGTGGCACCTTTTGCGATTCTTGTCGGCTTTTTTGTTGCATTCAGATTAACTTCAAGAGTTTTTTTTAAGTCCGCTTCTATTAAAAGTCCTTTGGAGTTGAAGGAACAAAAAAGTGTCACTGTGAATATAATTAGGGGATTGGTGGAGTAGGGAATGGCAACAATCGAGTGTTTTGGGAAATATACAGAGAGCTTTGGAACTCTGAAGGCAAAATTGACCTGAACTTTGCGGTGATAGAAAAACTGTTTTTAAATTTCTCCAAATGTCATGTCTCTTAGCTGTCAAGAGCAATGCCATCCCTGAAACTTTTAAAGATTTCGTAAACCTGTTAGATTGTCAATCGTTCGGGGAAGCACTTCCGGTGAAAAATGATTTAGCAACATAGCAAACTTTAAGCATAATCTTAGCCTTCGATTGAATTGAGTGTTTTGACGTTTCATTTTTTGACAGGGATCATTAAAACAACTGAATCTCTATTGTAATGTCATTCAAAAAACACGATTTCAACCCGTATATTTTATTTTTCTGAACTATCAAGCATACCCTGGCAAACCTGGATGAAACCGGCTTTTCAATAATTGATTTTGAGGCTCTAATATAGCAGCGTTGCAGTTCACATTCAATTAGCCTTGCAAGAATCACGTGATTAAATCCAACTGATACACTACAGTGTTCATCCAAATCCCTGATTCTCTGATGGCCAGATATCGATTCGCTCCTGGTTTTTGATAGCGTCGAAATATGGTTTATCAGTTGAGGTAGAAGTACATATGTCGGTGATGCTCATCATCTTCCATCGTTTGAAACATGCGTGATAATTTACAGGAAACTCATTTTAAGTCATTTTTGACGCGGCAAATGGTTTTGACAGTCGAAGATTTTTCATGTTTGACACAACATCAATTTTGAAGGTAGTTTTTAGTCCTTCAAGTTATCAATTCTCAAAATTTGCAAGCTGAAAAAATTGAACTTTGCCGAGCCCGCGTAGCAAATCAAAATGTGGAGATATCTGTCAATTTTTTCAGCTTATATATGAAAATCTATAAAAGCCATGTGAAATCTATTTGAATGAGCAATTATTTGACATTTTTGACGGACCTTGTTTTGTGTTTTTGTAAAAATTCACATTTTGGCAGCCCTTATGTTTTGAAGTTTACTCATCATTTATTTGAGTCTGAAATACTGCAAATTTAATTGTGTTGCAGAAAATGACACGAGTTGCTTGTTCGTCTAGTCGGAAAAAGATTATGCTTTATTTGTGAATTTATTTAAATTGTGGAAAATATTTTTAGGTGCTAGTTCGTCTGATTGGAAAGGTATTTAAAACAAAATACTTACGAAACATGACCAATCATAAGGCAATCGATTTATATGTCCATGAGAGATTAACCGAAGAAACCACTTCTGAATATATTGTACAACAGTTTAACATAGATTTAAATATTTTTACAAAACATGATTATCGATGGCGCTACAGCTCAAATTTTGCTTCGAAAATCGAAATTCGAAATCTGTGAACTATTTCTCCGATTTTGGTTGTATCCAGCTCTCTGGTCCTAGGTTTCACTCTATCCTGATATATTTTTTGTTTTGTTTTCCCAATTGAACGAAGTCTATACGCTCTATCCTTTAACCAATAGAAATGCTACAGGATTCCCATGTTAATCGACTGAAAATTTTTTCTTCTATTCTTCATCGTACGTATTTGCTTCTTTATTTATTTTTTCGTTTTTTAAGTTATTCTAGATCATCTCGCTCATCATCTGATGGTCCTAAACTAAACCTAAGTTAAAGAAGGACGAAAGCAAACGTAAAGAAGCTGGCACTTCTTTACGTTTGCTTCCTTTTTTTCTACCTGATTTGGTCCTTTTTCCATTGATTTGTGAAGTGCTGTGACTAGCTTGCTAGTGTTCCTCTACGTCATCAAGATAACTTTAATGTCTTCATCTAAAGCTGTTCTTTATTAAATTTTCTTCCTTATTTTCTGTATGGTTCCGCCCCTTTTTTAATTGCTTTGTGAAAACTTGCAACTGGCTCTACGCCATCAACGTTACTGGAATATATTTCAAAACGATTCGTTTTGAAAAAATTGGGCTCAATTTCTGAAATTCTTTCTTCGATTTCTTACGATACCAGAGCCACACATGTACTAAGTAATGTAATGTAATGTTTGTACTACGCAACCAGTGATCCTTATCCAGTACAGCTAGATACCAGGCTCCCTTGAAAACGTATGAATGAAAACTACAATAACAGGAAGCTGAAGAACTAAAATTTATGTATTCCAGTCTCCTTTTTCCGAACGTACGAATAAGCATCGTTAGCCTTCAAGGACTCACGTCTTATTGACCAAGTAAGGATTCAATAAACATTCAATGAATGTTACCACAAAATTGTCTTCGATAGTCAACACTAAATCACTACCAGTTTATGATAGGCACCAAATACTCTTAAAGCCGGGATCATATTGGCTTCGAAATAGCTGTTGGTTCCTTCATTTAAAAATAATAAATCAACCTTAGGAAGGCAACTTGAAAATATGGTATTTCCCAAAAAATAATTGTCTTCAAACTCCCTCAGAAGACCCGCTAAAACCGTCCTTTCTGGGCATTCTTCGATCAATAAATTTTTCCTGCAAGTAGCTATGCTTCAACAAATGTAAACAACAAGCAAGATTGACCCATCATCATTTCAGAAGCATAACAAATTATCCTAGCATGCTACACCCCCATGAATATATGATTTATGAGAAACGTGCAGATACAAGATTTACTCTGGATAACGTATCATATAGTCTATGAGTATATGGAAGATGTTCCACTTGAAAAGTTTTCAATAACTCTCACGTGAACATATTCAAGGAGGAATAGTGTGGCAATAAGGTAAACATTTTCTTACACATGTATGGTATGTATGAGATATTTAAGATAAACAAAGCATTATTAAGCTTTTGAAAATTAATATATACCATACATAAATGAATGTATAAACAATCATCTGGCTGAGGATTATCATAGTAAAAATGAATGTCCTGGCTAGGTTGGATTTGTTTACAAATATCTTCGTTGCATAAGTCAAGTTAAGTAGGAATGAAACATTATTATTCTTTATGTTTTTCTCGAGTTTGTTGGGAAATAAGTTTTCTGTGTGCAAAAAATATTTTATCGTTCCAAAACGAACTGCAGTTTGCCTGTCGATTAAGTTGGTCGGAAAATTTGAGATAGTTTTAGGTATTGCAATCATTATGCGAAAATGGGAAAAGTGTTCCCGACCAACTTTCAATCATATCCAACTTTGGCATTCCAAGTGGCTCAAGCATGATTTTAGACGTTTGGTTTGTTCAGGTGGATCCGCCAGCATATTCCTGGAATTTCAAATTATTTTTCCAAGAAGTCGCAAGGCTTATTATTGCCGTGATTTGCATTAATTCTGCGAACGTTTTTCAACTTGATTTTATAATGCAAGAAAGGGTTTCTTTTATTAGAATAATTTAAAAGGGAAGAGAAAGACTACTGGGTAATATTTTCAGGGAATAGATTTATCAGAGTTCTGCAAAGATTACAAAATAAATTTGAGTCACATCCTTGAAATTTTTAATAATACTTGACAAATACTCGATACTAAATCCTACTCAAAACTCATGGTTAAACTTTTCCATTAAATGAAAGATGAATATTCAATGAACAAATCTCTTTTGTTGCAAGGATATTACCTGCAATTTGAATTACAAATGACATTTCCACTCTATTAAACTTTAAACTGCAAAATTTTTTGTCCTTCAATCGGTAGATTATTTCATTTTGTAGACATTCATAGGTATTAACATGCAAACTAAAAATTTAAAAGACAAAAGCACGCAAATAAACAGAATCTTTCATTAAGGCACATGCCAAAAAGGACTCATATAAGTTGTCCATGCATATTTTTCATTCATTTAATTTGGTGCATTGTTTAAATTGAAACAGGAATCGGAAAATATCAGAGAGAAGTACTTTAATGTTTTATGTTTTTTCATTGCTTTTGTATTATCTGTTGACAATGATAAAAATATACTCAAGCATATATATCCTCTTGGGTTGTATGTTTACAATGTTTTTAAAATTTTTTATTATACAAGATCCTTGCACGCACTTGCATACTCTATGTATTGTTCGTTTGCTATAAACATATTCTTTATGTACTGCTGTATTAATATTCAATTAAATGGCTGAATAGTGAGTTTAATGGCCAGCCTTGGATTAAAATTAAAAATAAAGTTAAACGAAAAATAAATATGAATGAAAATAATAAGAAAATAAAAAGAGAACAGTTGAAATGAAAGAATTGAATTAGAGTCGTTTATGGAATCAATTTTTGTTGTATGGTATAGAGTTTACTGAAGTACCACTACGATGGTGGAAAATTAATTCAGAAACAAGTTCTCCCATGCATTCAGGATTTTTGGAGATCTTTTTGACATACCTATATCTTTGTACGAGTCAACAATTAGTTAACCTTATTTCTTTCTTTTTGTAGTATTTTCATCTTAAATCACTGAAAAAGTTGTTAGTTATCCAAATAGTCAAAATTTTCAAAAGCAGAATCATTTATTCAGCTAACAATTCAAGTGAGGACGTTGGAATTATGGAAAATTATTAATCCAAATTATATATAATATAATAAATATTCGGTTCGAAAGTTCAAGAAGCATATCCCCTCCATAAGAAATTTTTTCTTATCGCTTTCAAGCAACTTTTTCTTCTCCTAGTAATCAAGAAATTCGATTTTGGGCCGTGATTCCATCAATATCGGTCGATAGCGCGCGTCCTCCAAAATTAAAATCTCTCCGATAATGCATAGACCTCGTTCATAAAGTAAGATTATCGTTCTTTTAGTTTTCAAAGAGGACATGATCGCTCAGTTCTGCCGAGGAAAATTCAACTTACATATTGGTACAAGGGCCACAAATGATAGTATGTAATCCTTATGCAGTACAGCTTCCAGGTTCATTTGAGAACGTATTTATTACAATTACGATAACATAAGCTGAGTTACTAGAATTTATATTTTTCTCGATTTATATATCTTTAACTCGAATATACAAATTAACATCATTAGTATTTAAGGACTCACGTCACATTTAGCAAGTAAGGACTCAATAAACATTCAATAAATGTTACCACATCGTCAGTATTGGTCCATAGCCCGCGTCCTCCAAAATAAAAATCCCTTAGATGCTGCATATTTTCGTTCATAAGATTAACGGTTTTTAGTTTTCGAAAAGGATATGATCATTCAGTTCTGCCGAAGAATGCTAAACTTTCGTGTCATTTTAGATACCTGACTGTCCTTCTTTCGCCACACATGCTCCATCCACATTTCTGCTCTGATAAAACCTTTGATTTCACCATTACTAGGCTTCTTGAGGAGGATTTCGGGGGCGCATACCACAAATCTCCATGTAGACAAAGCAGACCTTATTAAAGATTCAAGGAGTTATACTCATCTGCATATGCCGCCCGGCTGCTAAGCTGTCAAAAGGGAGTAAAAGGAATTTATTTTTGGTTGTGATGCGAATGCATTTATTCACGGAGTGTTGGGCTTTCATTGTCACAAGTAACTGTACTACCCAATGAATACCTCCTCTGTTAACGTGAGGACCTAGTCTGGAACCGTTTGAAATACTACTTCGGGCCAAGTCTGGCTTTTGCCACGTCGTTCGGTGCTTTCAAATAGGGAGTTCACTTCTTAAACGGGAAGGGAGGAAGGAAGTTAGTTCATTTTATTTTTCAAGACTGTTCGAACGTAATGTGCCACATGGTTACATTTATCCTTATCCAAGTGATAAGATTATCTGGGGTGAGCTCTGCTGTTTCCCTGTGTAGATATTGCCGCTGCCTGTCCAATCTGTTGTAAACGAAATATGTGCTGCAAGTCATCCTCCTCTCCTGGGCAAAATCTACAGTGGAGTAAAAGGTATTGAGCAAGGACTCTTTGCTCAGCTTGTGTTCTGTTTAAGTGTTACTTTTATCAATTATCATGTTATCCTATGTTAATTTTCCCGTATCGTTGTTCGATCTACATTTTGTTTGTTGGCTGTATCATTGAAATTTTTCATTTGTTCGTTAATATTTTGTTCGGTCAAATTTCGCTTGTTTTTTCGCCCAACATTTCGATTGTGTACGTAAAAATTTGAGCCTTGTACAAACCTTAGTCCATGTGTGTTGTACTAACCCTGCAAAATGGCCATAACAAAGGCATACTGGAGACCAGAGATGCGTCGAAAATGCAGGAATCTATTTTCTAGCACTTCCTACTCGCTAGAGAAGGGATTCCTGTAATCTGAAGACGCCTCTAGGCGTAGGCATGTGAAGCCTAGCCTGAACTGATGAGTTAAATGGTTCCAGGCTAGGTTACAGGTTGACAGGAGAGGTGTTAAGTGGGTATTCCAAAAGGCCACCATTATCTTTCAAATGGAAGATAATGGTGGCCTTTACATTCTTTACAAATAAACCCTCGGAACAATATTGGTTACCGGTTACCAACGACGTTCGTTATTAGGAACATCTATGTTCCTAATAGTTCTTTGAATATGCGTATTATAGTTCTTTGAATATGCTTATTTGCAAATGACATCTTCACCTCTACGATCGCGTCCTACTTTTAACCGCTGGGAATCTTAGGAGATACTTGTGAAGGGGATTAACCAGTCATCCAGATCTCATATCAGTCCTCCAGGAATGTAATGGAGCATTGTTTTCACGATTCCTTTTCCGTTGAAAATAATTAATTTGCGAAAAAGGATGAAATGCCGCGGAGCGAAGACAAGGATGATCTTGCCATATTATGTGAAATATTCTTAATTCGATTCGTTGCTCTGATTGAAGTCAAGATGAGACATCGACCGTCCCTCAGTTGATCCTCTGAGAATCTGTTGGCTTCAACTGGAAGGCATGGTCTTTGAAAAAAAGGGAGTTTTCTTAAAAGGGTATGGTCTTGCCAGAGGGAATAAACAATCAACCGGATCAATTGGATTCTGTTCTCCGCGAAAATGTCTTCCAGAAACTTTGACACAAGATTGATGTGATCCTTATTATTATCTGATAAAGTCCATGTTAATAAAACCAACCCACAGAACATATGAAACAAAAGACGTCTCAATCCGTAAGTTAGAAATCATAAAAATTCAAAATGAGCCGGCAAGGACTTACTTATACAAAGCCATATAGAGAGCCGAATATCAAGATCAATTTAAGAACTTAAAGCAGCTTTAGAAGGAAAATTTAGGAAAAATATTGGTCCTTTAAAATTTACAAGATAGAAAAAAAGCTAAGCCTGCAAATTGGGCGGCAGACAACTTAGTAAGCAGTCAGCCAAGACAATTATGCCAAGTAGTGGAAAATCGACGCCAAAACTTGCAGTCGAAGATAACTCGTCAATGTGAAGAAAAACTCTCTATAAATCGAAGAATCAGAAAAGCTGATTGAGATGTACAGCTTCGTTGTTTGTCTGTTTTCAGGATTTGTTAAACTCCATACTTGCAATTGAACTGTTCATGCCAAAAACATTAACCGATTCCAAGGATAATCAGCACTATACTTTGGAAGATAATGAATGGGAAATCTTATACCAGACTAATAATTTAGCAACAGGCAGCAATGATATCCTTGCAGGAATCGAAGAATAGGGGTGGGAAGCTGAATTTTACCATTTAGAACCAAGTAGAAATGCTTAATCAGCCCATTCCGCAAAAGATGCAGTCTAAAAGCTCCAGACGTAAATCGCTACTTTGTATGGTTTCATGATTAAGGGACACTGCAGGAGCAGATAGCTTGTATTCTAGGATCTCTTCTTCATGCGTTGTTTTAAAGGTAATACAATTGTTTGATCAAGTCCGTGTATGGAGGAGTATTTATTATGTATATAATATAATAAATTTAAGGAATGATAATATGTAAAATTTCTTAATGTATTCCTACGATAAAAGTGAATCTATCCATCCTGAAAGGATGTGGAATCGTTTATCTTTTGAAAAATAAAATTCAGACAATGTTTCTTCTGAAAGAATTATATAAGGTTGATAGCTGTATGTTTGATAATTAATATTTAATATCCTTTTCACAGCTTCCTTTGAGCTTTATCTTACTAAAATAAAAGGATATATCCGAAAAGTTGTAGTCCTATGAAGCAAATAATATGTAAGGAAGGCATATGCATGGATCATGGTATGCACGAATGAAACTCGTCCTTAAACGAACTGAATACAAAAAGGCTACATAAAGTATCTTTCAAAGGAAGCGGAATAACCTAAAGATAATGAAACGCGTGCTTAAATGTTTTCTTTGTGAAGACAAATGAAAATTACAAGTTTCAAGATTTTCTTGGTGCTTCCTTCAACTCAAGTTAGAAAACAAACTTATAATTTCGTATCAAATATACTTTTAAAAGTAGGATGCATAGCAAAAGAATCTTGCAATACATGTTAAACTTAAAAAAATTTAGCAAAGATCGTGTCTGGCTGCTCTCCAACCGTCTTTTTTTTTTGAAATTTCAATCTTTACGACAGTCAAAAACTCTATTTCCATCTCGAGCATAGGAGCATCATTCAGAAAACCAAGCATGCCAAACTAAAAAAAAAAATTCTTTCGTAGCATAAAAACTTTGCAAATATACTCAAAGATCTGGACTTGAATCTGTAATTTATTGTATGTATTACAGAGATTCAGTGTC
This sequence comes from Stratiomys singularior, assembly GCA_954870665.1. Lineage (NCBI taxonomy): Eukaryota > Metazoa > Arthropoda > Insecta > Diptera > Stratiomyidae > Stratiomys > Stratiomys singularior. The sequence continues at coordinate 100,195,297 of OX940879.1, forward strand.
CTGTCCCACCGGGAATGTTTGTATATTTGCAAAGATAGTAAACACTAACCCTCTATCAATATATACGCGTACGTTCCGTATACGTGCTCCCGACATTTCTCTCATCTGCATTTATGCCATTCGTGCGGAATATTCGATATCTACAAATTTTCCCCGTTCTACTTCCTTGCTAGTTTCAATCTGATGGGCTGACTATAGTATGATTTCGCATCACGTATGCACGTACATGTGCATTTCGTATTGGCAATATGTGATAGTCGGAAAAGTGCAACTTTTCTCTTGGATACGATATTTCTATCTTAATCAGTTTTATTTATTTCTTTGAAGACTAAGGGTTTGAATATGCTTTATGGGGTTAGAAACGGAAACTTTACTTGACTTTGACAAGAAAATGAATTATACTCATGTTTCCGAACTGAACCTCTCATTAATGGTAATGAAATCTACAGTTTGAATTGGTTTAAACGAAAATATTGCATATCTTATTTTGTATGGGCCCACTTCTGACACCGATGATTAAAAAATTTTTTTTAACCGCGACTGGTTTCGTTCATGTTCGCTCATACTTATAAATATTTTCAAATATTTTATTATAATACTTTCACATGTTAAAATTCAACACATTCTTCCACCTTCAAATCAAGATTAAAGCGAAGGTAGTAGTGATTCATAAGAATTCCATTCGAAAAAATGAAGTTATCTGATATTTTGAGTTGGAAGAAGGGTTTAAAATGTTTCTAAACGAAATTAATTATCATGTGATGAAACATACATAAGACATACATACAACTACATAAGAAGCATTATTCTAGTCACTGAGTCAATAAGTTTATAAATCTGTCTCAGAACTCAAGTCAAGTCAAGTCTCAAGTCAAGTCAAGTCAGAATTTTTCAAGTCAAGTCGGAAGACGATTAATTTCTCCCTAAAGACAGCAGTAACCCGAAATGCGTTTCGATCTTCTAAGTCAAGTTGCAAGTTCACTTACATTTGCGATAAAAAAACCCATACGCTAATATCCTGTGGCACATCTATGTCAAGTCTCGGAAAAAACAAAATTTTCCTTTTCCATCAGTTTTCAGTTCATCTTCAAAGACTGAGAACTCTAGGAGTCAGGAAACAGCTGATTCTACCTTAAAACAAAGGTGGTTTGGAGTGCAACCAGATCTTCTAAGTTCAGTCACTAGATGACCAATTTCTAACCCAAGTAGAATTAGTCCAAATGTCATCGTTCAGCAAAAATTTGAAGAAAAATTTACAAAAGTAATTTACAAAAAAGGAATCATCTACCTTTGGCAGATGATCAACTTGGCAGATGCAAAAGCATTTCGTTATGAATTCACTGACCCCATGGCCAGATACAAACTCTCTGAGAGATTTTGTCACCTTCTGCCTGAATATATCTGTATCTCTAAAAAAAATCGATTAGGGTATGGTTCAGCGGTATATCAGCCTACGAGAAATCATAATCATCAAATGATCCTTCAGTCGATTTTATTATCTCAAATTTAAAAGTTACAAGTAGATACAGATGAGACAAGGTAGTTAAGTTAGAAGTGAATATAGGCCCTGAAGTCATCCCTTAGAAAAGATGAAGCGAAAAATAGACAAAATAAAAGATGCTCCCTAAATAACAAGCTCCGATATTGTTATCGTCTGAATTTTTCAGTATTTGAATGTTGTTAGAGTTTAACCTCAAAGGTTATTACCACAGATGGATACAATTAAAAAAAATTATTCCTCGAACTGTGGACCTGCTGCATCGAAGGCAAGTTGCGTAGATTCACTATTCTATCTATAGATCGTTAGTCATTGTCACTGAATTTCCGAAATATCTTTTTTTTGATCTTTTGTTTGCATCTATATCACCGTGAAAATATGCTCAAAACGAATAAGCTTCGTAACGAGTTGTGATTTGAATTATCAATTAAAATGTCATTCATAAGTTTTGAAAAAAATTCACGATTTTTGCGTAAGCCACTATTTTCCCTTTAATTACATGCAACATACATTATTCTATGAATAATTAGATAAAGTCAATTAATTGAAACCTTTTCTACGAACAACCGAGTTTCAGAGACTCGCACGGTTTTTAATCAACCCATAATGTCGACCAACATTCGTCTACCAGTTGCCAACAACAGATCTACCACAATCCCAGACAACATCCTGCAAAACGATGTATTTACAACATTTTATTCACGCCTTCTGCAATTGCATCACACCGCGGATGTCCTTTTTTTATACAGAAAGCTTTAATTAATACACTTCCGCCTTGTCGTAGTCGTTGGTTGTCGCCGTTTCTGGTTTGTTTTTTTGAATGTAGAACTGTGTATGTGTGGGTATGGGCTTGTGTGTTAAGCCCGGCGGAAAGGAGGCACGGCATGTTACACTTTCGTGTAATTATTTTCAGTTGTATAATGAACAGCCTTTACTACCATCTCAAGTTCCTTCCTCTTTCGGTTTTGATTGAGAGCGGAGAATCTTGAAAGGGCTTTCTCTTAAGCCCGCCTTCGTGACAGCTCCTTTGCATAATTGCGCTAATTTTGCTGGTAAACTTTCTTGCAAGGAGTGTTTAGCGACAAAATGAGGAATAATCAAATAAGATGCTTGTCATTGTCCATGATTGATTATTGTGCTTTGTAGACTTCGTAGACTTTAATTGAGTTTTTCTCAGATTATAATACTTGTTGCATGTTCTTCTTAGAATTGTAGATAAGAGGTATAACCTTAGTAAGTACGATTGGATTGACCACTTTCGACCCTTGTAATTCCACATGTTATCAAGAGGTCCAAGTACACTTCTTGATTACAAAATATTGATACTCGTGAATTCATATCCTGCTCCTTGGATGTAGACAATCATCCCTTCAACATCATCTGTTTCCTAAACAGAACCAGAAGAAAATTCAATTGAACTCCTGTTATTGCTGAAATGACCTTGTTTGTTTCTTTACCAAATTCCTTATCCTTATTCTTTGTGATTCTCTTCCGATTTCAACATCATATACACATCCAACAATTTCCCATTCGACATTTCTTGCAGTCTCTTACGCTGCTACTGTATTTCAATAACATGTCAAACAATTTTTGTTCCTTTTTCAATATTGGAATCCCTAAAACTGGTTGCATGTTTGACTGTCAAGTTCCTGCTCCTTGATAAATTATAGATTATTTCATTGCTTTAGCTTCACAGACTTACAAACAATTTCCAATCGATTTTCAATAAAAGAAAACAAACGAAAAAAAAAAAAACAGAACGAAAGATTCAAACAAATCAGTTATGAAAAGGTCCTTTTGCCCTTGCATCTCTTTTGTACGGTTCAATCTTTTTACTTTTCTCCCTTATTGGCAAGAGAGTAGTTCACGCTTTACTTCAATCTTACTCGCATATTCTCACTTCCTCTAGGCAAATATTTTCATTCGTGGCAGTCGACTGGAATATGATTCTAGAAACGTGACAAAGACTTTGGAACGTGGCTATTGGGGGATAAGAGGAAAAGTAAATAAAGGAAACGAGAGAAAGTTTTGTTTTTCATATTTTCTCAGATTTGAACATATGGTAGAATGTAATGCAAGTATTTTGTCGTTTGTGTAATTTGTATGGAAGGGATTATATTGCTGATATTGGAGAACTTAGACTAAGTGATTTTATTGAGGTTTTCCCTACTAAGCGCGTTATATTTGTTACGAATTTCTAGAGGTTCCTCCTTCGACAAGAGTTTTGACAAACTTTGGCTTGCTGTTACTTCTGCTTGCTTTTCTTCTATTCATTATTTAATTTTGAAAGTTGGTCTCATTTTAAAAGACTTATCTTTCGAATCCTTTCAGTCAGCTACGAGTATGACCAAAAGATACTAACGATTTGTTTATTGGTTTCCAAAACTGAAAGGTGCTGCACTCCTACTAAGGCACCCCAGCCTTGCATTTTTGCCTATTTAGAAATAATAGATTCGAACCATTTCTTTACTCCTTATGCTTTAGCCATTATCCCATAGAAAAGCTCAACAATCAATCCCTTCGACAGCTAACGTCCATTGTGTGTCAGGCTGAAATTATTTGACAACCAAATATTAAGGTGACGGCTGTGTGGACAGTACCACGCTTGACGATAATTATTACCTTTTGTATACATATCTGTCATAGTGGGTGCCACGGTTGTCAGGCATTAGAATTAAAAACCAAATATAAGACCACCAATTTAAATCTGTTCAAATGTTGAGGGCCAGGGTTCTAATAATATTTCTAGGCTTTAATCAGAATAATAGAATAGAAGATACCGTTATGTTGATATTATGCAGGTTCGACAAATTCCTGCTACGCTTTCTGTACTCTTTCCTACGAAGTTCGTCTGGTCGTCGATTATCTATTATTGTTTTATGTTTTTTAGAATAATCATTTCACAATGCAGTTTAAAAAAGATAAAATAAACAAGACATAGACCGTTCAAAACATGATAAAAATGAGTAAGCTGCCTCCCCTGACATACACACGTAATCCAGACGCAAATCAATCGATATTCATACATTTTATGGAATAGCTATATATAATAAAGCGTTTTTAAGTTGTCCTATCAATGACAAGGGGCAATATCAAAAGGATGCTCCCGTTAAGTTTATTGTGTTTCCTATAGTTTGGAAGTTTTTAACGCTAAAAAATAGGGCCTGGGTTTGTCTTTAACGATAAACGATTGATCCTTTAAATCAAATCCATGCCTAAAGAATCGGTTGTTCTCGTTTGTTGCCATGACATGCGCACCTTGTCTCGAATAATAGGTCAAATTAGGATGTAACATTGGCTCTGCGCCTTTTAAATATTAAAATTAATAATTGGCGGGCACATTGGCCGAAAAAATGCTGAAAAACTGTTGCAAGCGAGCATTAAATCTGCATTGCTCCTATTGTACCATTGTATATTGGCTTGTTTGGATTCAGGAGTGTAGGAACATTTTACCGCATCCCGAATCTAACTTAAAAATGCGTCATGTTTAGCCCTGCATTACTTCAGCATGTTTAGCTGGAAGAAGACGCCGTATTTTTGAGTCTGATCAAGGATGCAGCAGAACGTGGATAAACCGTTCTTTATCTGCAACAGAATGGTTCTACTGCATCCTTGATCTGACTGAAAAGTATGTCGTTTTCTCCCTTTTTGGTTGAAAGGTGAGCAGTTGGCTTGATTGTTTCAGCGGTTTTTGATACAATTTCCTGTCAAACGACTTCAAGAATGTTTTACACATCATAGACATTTTGCCCTGTAAGGCTTGGCGTGTTCCTGAACTTTCTTGTGTTTCTCACTTTTTTGGAATCTGTATATCATGCAAACAAATGTGATCTTAAGAATTTTTGATTTCTGGGCTATGCTATCGATCCCTTTAAATTTACGTCGCTGGACCTCCTTGACCCGCCGATGAAAGGAGGTTATGAAAAAGATTCCAGGAAATTAGCGTCTTCCAGATGTAATACTGGCAAATCGAGAAGTTCGAAAATATCTGAGGGATTTTTTAATAACATGTATGGAAATCATTGCTGTTTGGTTAGGTAAGCAAGTTGCTTTCAAGGCTTTCATGTTGGCCATTACACTCAGTTAATTTGAAGGGTAGTAGTAGGGAGCAGCCTGATTTTCTTGTCTTCTCTGTGTTGTAATGACATGGCGAAAAACGAACACCCTGACGTACTGGTTGGAGACGGCTCCACTGTGGATGTTTTCTTTTTGCGATCGTGGTTTTTGCACCATAAGAAGTCAATCTTACAGGGAAGCGATCTCTGCATGAGCTAACCGAGAAAGATAAGGACAACCTACTGCACGGTCAGAAGGACTGAATACCTAAGGAAATCTTGTTAATTTTGCGGTTGCTGGTTTGAATCCGTCCAATCAAGATGATCCTAGCGTTCCCCATCTCTTGCCGTGATTGTAAGGATGCCGACAAAAAAAAACCATTGAGCTTTGCTTCAACTGCAGTCATCTGCCACTATTTTTTTAGGGGAGAGGTAAAGGCTATTTACGCCCTGAGTGTCGGCTCCCGACGGCAACCAGACTACCGACTAAACACCGCCCCTATCACACCGCGAAAATAGCCTTGAACTGTTTGTCACATTACTTCGGACTAGGCCTGATTAATCGTCGCCAAGCGGCGCCTTCTGTTTAAAGGGCTCCCTCTTTCAACACGGATGTATGGGAAGGAAAAAGACTGCCGTCAGAAAGACCTCCCTGTCGTCTGCGCTGCCAAGCGATCCATTATGCCCTTCTTCGTAAGAAGAACCGTCGGTTCGTAATATGACACGCAGTTCAAACTTTCTTTTGACTTCATCATTTTCCCCGCTACGCTTTCTGGAGAAAATTAGCCTATTTTCTCCGAGAGATGCGAACGGAGTTTTGTCCACCTTCCGCATGCAAAGTACGTGTGGCAGGCGGGCCCGAACTAGCAAGCTGGGGATGATGATTTCCCCATCTGACACAGGTAAGACTGAAAATATCCGTGCCCACTGAGCAGTTGCGTCAGATAATAATCAGTTTCACCATGCGTTCTGCAGAACCACGGCCCCAAGTCGCTGATGAGGCATGCCGTCCACCTGCTTCGCGTTTCGCTTATCCATTATTTCTGCCACAAAGCTAGGGTCCTTCTCCTTTCCTCTCGGCCGACGGCTTCTCTCACCGACTCCCCCCTAGGTAAGTACACTCGCTTTGGTTCTTCCACAAGTAGCATTATAGGGACCATCCTCGAGATAACCAGCACTACTGGTTCAAAGACTGTGCAATATGCAGCTCCAATCCGCAAAGTTTCTCACCTCTCTACCTGTGCGAGACGCCTTCGGTACGACTCCTTGCTAAGAGCGTCACCCCAGACTTCGGAGTACACTCATTGCATTCATAAGCAGCTGTCACTGACTCAAGGTTGGTCTCCCTGTGTTGGCCATAAGGCGACTGAGAGCAGCAGCCTTATCTGCTGTCGCTCGGACCTGCTCGAAGAAGCTCATTTTCGAGTCAATCATATAGCCACGGTATTTGATTGATTCCTTTGACTCGATGATAGTGTCTCTGACGGGAACGGGAATAACGCGAGAGATGCGCTCCTCGGTCAGTATGACAACCTCGTTCTATTCAAGCGCTTGGGTAAACCCACGGCCTGCCATCCACTTATTCACTCGACGCATTATCGCACTTAGTTTTGGTTGCGCCTGTTCGGCAGTACGTCCGGCGACTAATACTGCCACCTCATCTGCGTATCCAATCAAACGTGACTCCTCCGGTAGCTGAAACCTAAAAAGCTCGTCGTATGAGACGTTCCATAGGTTCGGGCCAAGGACTGAGCCTTGTGCCACCCCTGATGTCACTTCCATTCTTCGCCAACAACCCAATGTGTCATAGACGCGCTTGAGGTAGTCCTTCAATATTCGCGTCAAATACAGCGGCACTCTGAAGTATTCCAGAGCACCGAGAATATAGAATTGAAGGCATTCTTCACGTCAAGTGTTACAAACAATACTATTCGCCTCGAGTGGTGATTATGGGCTTCTGCCTGCTGTTATCTGACACTATGGCACGATCACTAATCAAAACTAATGCCTCAATAAGCTCTAGGCAAGCTCCCAATTTAATCAATACTTCGGAAACTGTATAGAGGCTAGCTCGATCAGTCGATTTATCAGCTTCTAGAACCTGGTACATAGGACGAGATTCATTTGCATGTATTTGTACGTTTATGACATACCTGACGGTTGTGACCTGGTTTTTCAGTTTGCATCTATGAAGACAGAAACTTTTAACACCGCCTTTTATCAATAATTCCTTAGTGAACGCACAAGTTTCGCTACAGTTTCCATTTTGGTTTCTCTGCTATGAAAAATGTCCCAATATTCGCTTAGGAACTAGGTCCTAATATTCGCAATTAAGTTGTTAAGAACAACTTAAGAACTGTTAAGGTACCATCTTACTGGGCCTGCAAAAAGAAGTCTTTCAAGAGTAGAGGAAATAAAAGGAGTCTTCCGAAGATAAACTTGGCACGAAGAATACGACCAAAGGCTCGTGGTGGGCTCCCCCTTTCGTCTATGATGGGTGAAAGTTTATAGTTGTGATTGATTCAATAATTTTCAATCAATTGTTCAGAAAGTCCCATGAAAAAACTGGTTGTAGCTTCATCCATAAATAAAAAGTAAAAGCCTGCTATGTGAAAATTCAAGGATATAACTTAAATATACATAAAAACGAGTCTAATCGATTTTCTGGCAAAAATGTTTTTGAGTCCTGTTAAAAGAGTTTTGAATTTGCCTTAACATTCTCTTCGAAGGTTCGTTGAGTTCCTTTCAATGAAAAAGCGAACAAACCAACAAGGATTTGAAGGCATCCATCCAAACATAAAACTATCTAATCGGAGCTTAAAAACAAAATCATATACAAGACAAAACCATGAGGTTATGTCCACGACCTTCTACTTGTTATAAGAAAACATCCTGTTGACCTTCTTTCTAAGTTGATATTACTTTCATGAAAAAAAGAAAAATCTTCTCTCCCTATCCTCATTCTTTGATGTTTATTGCTTCCGTATCTTTTTCTTATACGTTGAAAAAAGGACATTCAACCGCCAAGAATCCATTGATCTTGACATTACGATGTATTGAAAAGAAAATTAGAAAGCATGACATAAACTACATACAAATAAACGCCTAGGATAAAGTGAACATTCATCCTTTTCATACTGATTCGATGCGAGCGTGCATGTTTCGATGTATGTATGTTCCGTTTGTTAAGTCAAAACAACACGAGCAGCAAAATAGCAAAGGCAACAACATTTGTTGTCTTACCGTGCAAACATAGTTTGACCTTTTCCTTTGGAAAATTTTAGTCGGGTTTTTGGTATGTCCGGGTTGGTTGGTCTCAATAAAATAAAATTAAGGATATACTGTGGCAGCTAGACGGGAGGGGATGATATACGTATTAACGAGATAGAGTAAGAATAGAGAGGTCAATGTGTAGTGTGTATACACACATATGTCCGGACCTTTTTGTGCACAAGTTGAAAAGTGAGTGACCCAGTTTGAATGTTTGTCTGTTTAGAACACATGTACACACATGACCGCCAAAATGAAAGGATGAAGAAATACACTGAACAGTAGAAGCGAGGTGTGGGAAAATTCAAAGAGTCTTTTTGTTCTGTTGCAAAGATGAAAAGGATATTTGGAGTATAGTTTGATGATAATATGCATGTAGCTTGGAATTAGAGTGTATCTTTTTCGAGGTTGCTATCTGTTTTTCTTATCAGGATAACAGAGTGTTGTTGTTATTGTAGGGATCCGTATTTATTCATCGTCTTTCTGTAGAGATACAATCCAATTACTTTCACAGACAATAGATTTAATGGGAAGGTCAGTAGTGCGATGAGGTGTTATGGCAAAATAGGTGAGGTTAAAAGTGGTTTTGTGATATGGTTCGGGTTAAATTCAATTGAATGAATTATTTTTTAATTTGATTGTGGTTAATAGATTTAGGAATTTTTATTAAATTTATAATATATAGTAATCATTCAGCTTGCATTTATAAAATTGTACAAGCTACAATTTGATGCGTAAGAAATATAAAGTGTTGCACCACACTTTGGACCATAAATTTAATTTGCTGTAAAAATAAATTCTTGCATTTAATTTGAAATGTCGAACTACTCAAATTTGGAGCTAACGTCGAATGAGTTTATACTACTTGTTAATTCAAATTAACGTTCCTATCCCACTCCTCGAAAATTTCTGAACGCCTCCGTTGTCGACTATCATAGGTAAAATAATTGAAAATTTAACCGGGTTCATCAGTCTTGACCCTTCAAAACCTTTGCGATCCCGCTTCTCTCTGAAGAAGATCAGGGTCAGTGAATAATGTCCAACTTCATACTCGTCCATATTCTCATTTGAAATGAAAAGTTCATAGCCAATTCCATTGAAACTCTCCCAAAATATGGAAAGGTTTCCAAAAGCTTCTGCTGACAGTAGTCCAAAATCATATCTTTCGATCCTGCGTACCATCAAAGATGCATTTCTTCAAGAAAAAAGTGAAGGTTCAGAATGTTTTTAACGAAGCCTTGCAAATCGATCTCTTCTCAATCTTCTTCGATCTTCTCGATCTTCTCAACTCTCTGAGTACTCTTGTCATAAGAAAGACATCAGGTGAACTATGTAAGCTGACCGGTGGGAAACGTCAAACTATAGAAAGACACGATTACTACCTCAAAAATAGCATATAAACAAGTTATCCAAACCGAGAATATATTAATAAGATTTTCTCACTATTTCCAACAAAACGTAGTACAAAGCTACACTTGATCAAGATTCACCAACCAAGTATACTCAACTCTTAACAGCCCCGTGTTTCTCACTGATTAAGGACATAACCTTCATCGAACTGAAGAAAATTAGACTCAAAGGCAAACAGCCAGCATCTAGCCTAACTTTGGAAAAGGTACAGAAATTTTGGCCAGATTACAAGAGCTGCCCGGAACAAGAAAAATTAAAGACCTTTTGTGATGTTGGCATTCATGTGATGAAGGGTCACTAACCTAGTACCTTTAGCGCCCAAAATAAGGTCCTAAAATTGAGACGATTAAGAATAAACAGAAATCTTGTTGGTGAGACAAGGATCTGCTCAACATACGAATCACTTTCGCTGATCTTCATAGTCCTTAGAAATGAGCCTCAGCCAGACCCTTCCAACGCCATCTACCGGATTGAATTCAAAACCTGTCCGATATCATGTACATTAGCCTCTCTCCACCTGCGTTGAGTTGGGGGAGGAATTCTCGAAATGTTGCTGGGACTACTCCATCTAATATTTGCTGTGATCAGCTGAAACTTATTCAAAAAGTGTATCAGATCGAAGCCCCAACATAGCGACGTATTTTGGTGATTATCTAGACACTGAGATATTCACACTGAGAGTACTGTACCAAAAAACCAACGGATCCTGGTTATTTGTTTGGGTCTCTGGAGGTAATTAAATCTTGTTGGGCATCTATGATATCTAGGTATCCACTTACCCTAGAGAAATCACACTCTGGTATTGGTAGCTGTTATTGGACATAGGTATTGTAACACAGTGGTTAGAAAAGCTCCACCCAATATGACCTTATAATTGCTTAACCTCTTTAAGACACAGTTTTAATTGGTCTTCATCGACTTCTTGATCTAAAGCTGAGTAATGTTTCGATAGTTTCTCCGAAATCAACCAGCACAGTGTCAGCAAAAATATCTAGGAAAATTCAAACTCTCGAAAACAATCAACCCAAAGATGTATTGATAATGGCCTTTGACCTCCTAGGACGAAGGATGGTTGTTCAGGCAGATCACTTCATTGACTTCATTGAGACAAACAGACGAAGAACAAATAACTAAATCAGGCTTGAGGCATGAGTAAACAAGGCTTAAGGGACAATTCAAGGGGTTAAGAGGATCTTCCTGACAATATTTTATCGCGACAATAGATTAGGTTGCAGCCTTATATGCCTTAACCTTCTTTGACGTTCTTTTTTGTTTTGGAATTCTTTAACAATCCCAAGTCCATAGGCCTAGACAGAACTGGTGAACTGCTATCTGATTTCAGTCCTAAATAGGGACTACTGTAGCTAAACTCAGGTAAATTTAGATCCATATTATAACCTAATTGCCTTACAGTTTCCTAGAGTCTTGAAACATCTTGCAAGACATGAATGACTAGATAACAGCTTGGTTTCACGGGAACGCATTTACAGTGCATGTATGTGTTTTCTGCAGGAACCTTTCTCCGCTGGACGGAGGAATAAGATTGCAACTGACGATTGCTCATTCGACTAAAAACTCGGAACTCAGTATGGCCCAAAGGACAGAACCATGAACATTTGAACGTGCTGTGCCTCATTCCCCTATGATACATAATTCCCAGTTTCCTTCATAGATGAGTCCTGCAAGTGACATGCGAGTTCTTTTTAAGATGAAACCAATGTTCGTTTCGGAGGAGTCCTGGGCTCGATCCCTGCTCTCCTCATATCTAATTTCTTCTTGCATTATGCACCTTTGACTTCCCTACAGTATCCTAACAACTACTGGACGAGACTCCTGATATTCCATATTTCCATTAGCCATACTTTACACTATCACTGTTTCCTTTAAAACTTTATCCTTGCATTATAAGTTAGCTCAATAGAGATCTTACGTGAATTTTTCTTCGCACCGATATTCTTTGGAAGTACCTCGCAAGATAGACGCTCACAATAAGTGCTGCCAAATGCCAAATGTGCTTCCGCATTGCAATTGGTAGCCTACTCCTGTAACAAGGATTAAAATTTTTCTGTTTATTAATGCTTCCAATTATTGGAATTATAAACTTTCACTATTAAGGTATCAACTCAAGGTATGAACTTCCACTATCGTTTCACATTTAGTTCAACGGTTACAAAGGACTTAAAAAAACGTTCCTGGTATCCTTACTGTCAAAAAAATCAGTGTACAATATTACAAAGCATCTGTTTTACGAAACACTGATCCGACTTATCCTTTCCCACCAGTTTCCTGTATGGATATAAACATCGTTATCTGTGGCCGATGAAATACAAAATTTCCGAAAGGAACTCTCTTTGGAGAGGTTTCTTTTACGAAAATACAACTTAAAAATGTGCTACAGTGGCTTTGTTTCCTATCGAACATTACCAGGAGACGCAATCAAGGATACATTAAAATTTGAAAGCAATGAAGAGTAATACGTCTTTATCGCTATAATAACTCCTTTATTGAGAGTGACTTAGATTCAAGTAAATATTCGAGCTCCATGTTCAGTCATTTGTCCATCAATTTTTTCTTATCAATCCTTAGTAACTTCCATCATCAATATCAACGCCATCATTAACTCCATTCAATTAATTTCCATCCGATTTTCATTTATGAAATCAAAGAGAAAATCCTATGTTCAATGTCGCTAAACTTGCTTTCGTAGAAAGGAATTTCAACTAAAATCCTCTTAAACAGAAATCGAATGACGACAATGATGAAAGCGAAACTTAATGAAGGCAACATTATAGACTTGACTAGCGTCAGGAAAAGAAATCGGAAAATGGAAATTTCTTTATGTTTTCACGTTCCATGACAAAGCTACCAGCTTTTTTCCGATAGATTAATCGAATCGGATTTGTACACTTTAAAATTTATTGATGGAAAGCTGCGAAGGTAGCCCAGAGAGATGACGTTAGTCGATTTTTCTTCTGTTCATAATTTTGGTTCAAAGGATTGAGTCAAAAGGGACGTTCTATGATTGAAATTAAGTTTGAATTGATTTTTTTCCTCTTTTTCAAGGTTTCTTCTCTTGGTGCGCGCTACTAACCACTTAATCTTGGAAGGTGATAATGGAAGAATGAGCAAAATTTTTTTCACAGGATTTATCTTCAGATTGTTTTATTTTTGGCTCATTGGCATCAGGAACTATAATTGTTGTTGATCCTTAAAACTGGCAATCAATAATTCAATAGCAAATAAAGTCTGGTTTATAATCGAGTCCAGTTACTCTCTGTTTTGGGTTCCGATACTTATTTTATTCTTCTTTATTGACTTTCCTTCGTTCTTTGACTTCAGTGGAAGGATAAATGTATCCAAGAATGGGTATAAGAGCGTACAGAGGATTTCCCGATATTTTAAGGAAAAAAATGACTCTGGTACTGACTCTTGTACTTTCTTTTAGTACTCCAGTGTAACGGTACTATTTTGATGACTAACAAGGGGGCTTTTGTCGCCACAAGCAGGTCCTAACATTAATTAACTTTAAAAAAAATTGCCATTCGAAATGTTTACCTGAAGAGTATAAATGTTCTTATCCATCATGCACTTATTCCTTCATAGAGAGAAAAAGGAGAGGGATGTGAAGAGAGAGAGAGAACGAGCTATGGCAACAAAGAGCGAGAGAGAATGGGAGGGGGAGAGAGAGAGAGAATGTGTGACAGAGAGATTCTCAAATTCTTGGTGTGAGAAACTCCTTTATTATGAGAGCCGCATTGTTCGTTTAGTTGAAGGTTTGGTAAAAGAACTAATACACGGAACCAAATGCAAGCAAATATTGTTAGAAATAATTTGGAGTTCACTAGACGATGGAGTGAAATAGGAGGTTTGTTCAAAAAGTATCGCGAATTTCATGTTTTTTCAAGAATTATTTATTTATTCATGAATATCTATTTTGTCCCCTTCAAAGTAATCCCCGTCAGACATTATACCCTTGTGATAACGTTGTTTTCAATCCTCGAAGCATTTTGAAAAATCATTTTTGGTGATCTTGTTCAGCTCCTCCTTCGATGCCGTCTTTATCTCCTTAATCGTGGCGTAGCATCGTCCTTTCATGGGCCTCTTCAGTTTCGGGAACAAGAAAAAGTTACAGGGGGCCAGGTCTGAGGAATACGGTGGCTACAGCATTATTAGAGTGTTGTTTTTGGCCAAAAATTCGCGCACAAGTAACGATGTGTGAGCAGGGGCGTTATCATGGTGCAAAAGCCAATTTTTGTTCTTCCACAAATCCGTGCGTTTCTGGCGGATTGCTTCTCGCAAATTGCGCATTACTTGAAGGTAATATTCCTTATCGACTGTTCTAACCTGCAGCAAGAGCTCATAATGCACCACGCCCCTGCAATCGAAGAAAACTGTCAGCAAAACCTTCACATTCGACCGAACTTGGCGTGCTTTTTTCGGTCCCTCTAAGAACATTTTGTACCACCGATAAACGTTGCTTTTGTCCAAAGTAGCATCGCCGTGTGCAACAGTTAACATTCTGAAGCATCTGCCGCACATTAAGTTGTTCTCCAGACAAAATTTAATACAAATTCTTTGATCCATTTTTTCGGAAAAACGAAAATCGGAGACAAGCTAAAACACGTCCACACACAATAACTGTCAAAAACTGACTGGACATTCAAAATGGCCGGATTTTTCAACATGAGTGAGGGTCATAAGTAACAACATAACGCCACCCAATGATCAAAAAAATGAACCTACGTAGCCCGCGAAAATTAAAATTCGCGATACTTTTTGAACAAACCTCGTACTAGCACCGAAATATTTGTACTGAAGTGGAGAACATTTCGTATCCTTCTGGCGCTTGCCAAACGACAAAGATCCGTTTCCGTAAAAGCAGTCTCTTTGTGCAGACACATATCTGTTTGCTATTCAAAATCATGGAACGAAATGGGAGATTCTTCAACACCTAATGAATTTAGGGGACTTTGCCATCATCATCTTTCCTTTTAGATTTGAATCAATAGTTAGGTTAGTAGTAATAAAAAAATATGTAGGCTACCGCTTAAATGGATACCTATTTCGAGGATGGTGCTAAATTTTAATACTTGGCTTGGTGAAAAAAATAAAACCAAAGAAGCTGTGAAAGTGTTGAAAAGAGATCATCTCGAAAAGAAAATGAAAGTTCAAACTGATCTACAGTAAGTCTGGCCTTTTGAATGACTCAACTATATTCGTCCTTTATGATTTTTTATGTGCTCCAATGTATATACTGAGGGTCTCACTCCAACTGACTCACTACATTGGCCTGTGAATGACTAAAATGAGCTAAAATGCGTCAACACAGCAGACGAAGTGAAAAATACAAAGTAAAAAATATCAGTTTATCCTGATGTCTTGGACAGATTTCGGGGACTCAACATATTTCTGACGATATAATACCACCAACGTTTCAGAATTATATGAAGAACTAGCTCTTGGACTAGTTCAATAGATCCTAATAGGAATAAGTTGTTGGGTTACGAAATCTGTGAGTGAAAGAAATAACTATTAAGTTCTTAAGTTTTTTTAAAGTTTTAAGTTTTTCAACCCTGAGATCCTCCACTTTATGTGTTATGACAATTGAACTAGTTCTGAAACGGTAACTGAGATGTCATGAACTAGTTCAGAGGTCGTCGTCGGTCTATGGCATAAAATCCTCGTAACGTCTTTTTATCGTCGCAGCGCAATTGCCTGTTAATTTTTAAAATTAATTCACTAATCCCTTTCTAGTTATCTATTTTTGGATTAATGAACAAACTATGCAAATGTGTAGGAAAAAGTACTTTACTTTTTTTTCAATGTAATCGATTTTTTTTATTTCGATGTCCTTTTTCTTGTCATATTGATAGCTGATGACTTTTTTAGCCATATGAAAACTAGTTTCACATAGTTTGATAAAGTGTGGCAAACTAATGACATAGTCAGCAAGTGAAGACCTTTATCAAAGCTCAAGCTTAAAGTTTCTAATAAACAATAAAGATTTTCGGTTTTTTCACTCTTAAAGCGTGTAAGGACATGGCACCAAATGAAATATGCGAATTCATTTCCTCAATACTTTTTCCTTATTTTAATCATATTTGGTTTTGGATTTTTTAGATTTTTTTCTTTTAGATTTTGGGTCCTCGTGGCACGCTGAATGTGCTGTTTCTCAAGAGCGTGAAACAGGTAAAATAAAATACGTAATACATCGCGGCAAACAGGGTTTCAAAGTCTTCCTGGAGTCAATAAAGGTGAGCACGTGAGTACATAAATACACGTTGTAAGTATATTCACTTTGGGCAGCTACGGTAGATGCTAAGAAGTAGAAAACAAGCACTGAATTATTATCAGTGAACTGTAACAGATTTCAAGAAAAGAAAAAAAAAATAGAAAAAAATTTTAAATAGAGTTTTCATCTTTTTCCTCCACATGTTTGTTGCAAACGTACGAAAAAGTCGGGAAACGATGAAAATGAATCAAAAGTACAAAAAACAAAAAAATGAATTACAGTGGGTTGCCTTGGTTACGTTTTGACACTTTGTGGATGGAGAGAAAAGACTAAGCATGAGGGAGAGAGAGAGGAAATGAGAAGCATAATTTCTACCTATGAAAGAATGCTTTTGTGATATAAGCTTTCATAGTTGGATAAAATGTGTCTGAAGATTTTGTGGTTGGAAAAGTTCCACCGCATGATGGCCTGCACGTGTTTTGAAGGGACGGGCAAATTTCATGTCCTAGTCGACCTGTCAGAAACATCGTTTATTTAATTTACTAGTCTTCCAACCTTATGAATTTGAAATGTCCTTCAAGACGGTTTCGTATGATGGCTGAAGTAAATTGGAAAATTTTCGGTTATTGAAGGTAAAATATGTCAATAAGCGAAGATTTTTGGGACAGGAAGTGTTTACCGTTTTGTTTGGTCGGTGTCTATGATGTCAGCAAGTTAGAGAAATTCCAGTGAATTTTCAGTTTAGTCAATGTTCGGTGAAAATCTCAAAAAAATTTCAATTTCCTGAAGGGATTTTTTGCGTGGAATAAGTTATGATTCTTGTTTTGGCTCAAAGATAGACAGTTTTTGTATGTATTTTGCTGTCACATTGAAATGAACAGAAAGGATAATAGTTTTGTCAACGATAAATAAGACAGTTTTAATTTTAGTGACTTCAGATTTTATCATAGTTAGTCATTCCGAAAGGACTGGAAGCCGGGACTGCGAAAATTCCCTCAAACCAAAAGGATGTCCTTAACAATTCAGGAATTTTACCAGTGTTCATAATGACTTATTAATGATGTGAAAAGGTGGCCTTATATCACCTCTAAAAATTGTAATAGCTCCCAATTTTTCGAAGAGAGAGGATCCAGTGAATAAATATTTTATAGGTTAAAAAAACGTCATGTTATGCTTCTTCTTTTGTTTTCCCTACCTCTTAGTCCTTGTTGTTGATTCTCCAAAAAAACAATTAAGGTGCGACCGCATAAATATTGAGATCTTAAATCTCCTTTACTTAAAGAATTCAATTTATTTGGTACTTAAAACACTGATTTGAAGAGCGATGATGAAATCTCACTGCAGAAGTAAGAGTGGGTAGAGCGAAAACAATCCATGGAAGGACTTATGTAAAATGTGCGACAGGATTTTGAGAATTTCATCAGTTGACAACCGTAAGCTTAAGCTTGCATTACTGAATCCAGCAGGTTAATACTTTTCATTTTGTGTTGACATAGATGAAGGGTAAAATTTCACGAGAATCGAGTCCTAGCTTTTGAGAACGGAGTAGACAAGAGAAATGTTTGAGAGAAATAAATCTTTCCACTGAAAGTGTTTTGGTCGCTATTAAAATTAATCATGTAAAGGAAGGATGGTGGAAAGTAATTTATTTTAATCTTGTCATCACGCACCAGTTGGTATTGCTTTATCTTTCGAGAACGACAAATTTTCGTGATAGTGGGTGGAAAGGTGTTTGTTCTTGTGTTTGTGACAGACTTTGAGATAGAATAAGGCATTGGACGCGACTTC
This sequence comes from Stratiomys singularior, assembly GCA_954870665.1. NCBI lineage: Eukaryota > Metazoa > Arthropoda > Insecta > Diptera > Stratiomyidae > Stratiomys > Stratiomys singularior. The sequence goes on from OX940879.1 coordinate 100,213,550, forward strand.
TTTGAAATGCTGAATAAAATGAGAAGGAGTTAAGACCGGTTGATTATAGCTTTTATTGATTTGGTTAAGAAGAAAAACGGGAAGGGGTTTAATCTATTTTCAAGACGTTATGGCCAATTATCAGGCAATCACAAAGACCACGGATACTGTAATCTGATCGTTATTTAAGGAATTTCGATTTGATTCGATGGTGAACACTTCAAGGACTTTTTACAAAAAACTGTCGTTACTGTCCTGATTAATTTTGCATACATCTGAGGAAACAGGGCGTTTTTATCTACGTCCTTTCCCATCGATTTATGGACGACCATTTTCATATTCAGCAAAAAATATTTGAGAATTTCGAATGGATTTGAAAAACGCTACACAAGAATAAAGTTGACGATCTACAAGGACGCGAAAGGATGGAAAACACTCATAAGAATAAACATGACTAGAGTATACTTAAATTATTTACAGAAGCGAAATGTCATAGAATGAGGCTAAGCCTGAACATACTGGTAAATATGTCAAACACCTTTAACGGGGCATTTAGAATTGAAAACAGTGCTTACTGATATAGCCAGTCATGGCAAGCTCTATCCAATAGCTCCTAGATATAGTCCTAGATAGAGCTTGCCAACCCGACGATTTGACACGGAAACATCCCTGGAAAATCACTGAAAGTCTCACTTACAATAACAAATGCTGATTTAGAAGACACAATGTCAGCTCAAAACAGTCATTACATACAGAAAATTAGTAAAAATCCTTAACGTCAAAGGATAAAGTGAAGTAAAGATAGGCTCAATAACTGAGTTCCAAACTAACCTGCGTATTGCTACCAAACAGCTCTACTTACCTTACTCAATTTGCCTCTGATTCTTCTGAACTATCAGTTAAGACTGTTATAAGGATATTTTTCCACCGATATTGTATATATACCGACCAGTTCCGTAATAATGAACGCCGCCAACTCCCGAATGTTTTGGTTAGATGTAACCAATCCCTAGCCATTTGTCATTGTTGCAAAACGAAAGTTTGTGTATCGCCAAAAAAACGCCCTTTGCCAAGGAATCGGTAAATATGATTCATTAAAAATATTACATTTTGGTAGAACTCGTTTGAAGTCAGCAAAGATACATTTTCTAGACGAGGATGGATCAGTTTTGAAAGACACAATCTTATAAATAATGGTCGCAAAAGAGCATCCTCCGAATTTAGAAGGATGTGAAGGGAAGTGAAGTGAAGGGAACGATAACTCAATTGCATGAATGAATTTTGCAGTGACGTAAGTACGCGTCCTCCGAGTTTGGAGGACTCCACTGAAATTTCATTGAAGTGGACGAATATTTTTGCTGCCAAAACTTTCTATAGAAATCAAAATCTGGCAAACGTATAGTCAAAGAAACAGATAATCATTGTAACTAAAAAAAATAGACCGACTAGTGTAAAAGGAAGCATTCTTGTTTTATAAGTTAGATCAGTGTTGAAGTATTAAGCACTTAATCAACGAAATGGATGGATCTTCGTAAGAAAAGATGGTGGGATGATCTTTTCTATCCACTCGTGGGGAAAAAGTGAGGAATCGTCTTGATGAAATTATATTTCTCTCTGCGTGCTCTTTTTTGACCTGGCCCTGAATGGCGATTGACGATTCTCGTCAATCTCGTCTTACCAGCAAGGCTTGGGGTTTCCCATTAGTCTCTGTTCCTTAGAGTTACTATCCAATACCGTTCTATTTATTGAAGCCGTAGCCTTTCGATCCACATGGCAGAAAAGTAATTTCGAGTTCTACTCTCCGCGCCTCGTGAATTACATCTCTAATCTTAATTAAACCTCTTTTGGTCCTTTTTGCATATGCAGCCCTATTTGAGCCGTTTTTCAACTTTCATCGATTGAAAAATGGGAAACTGTGGAGCCCGTTTTGAGTAGATTTCATCAATTCAAGGTAGTTGGAGTTAAGGTTTTTTGCGTTTTATTGTGTAACGCCGTTTGTTACGTCTTCATCACGGTGAAGAAATAAAAGGACGAATATTTATACTTGAAAACGAATCAGAAATTTAGAAAAGTCTAAGATACCTTTGACTAGCAAAATCAGGAATCGCTCAAAAAAAGGATTGTCAACCAAAGCACCGTGTACAGAATACAACGGAGAACGCTCTTTCTTCCCTGTATCCTGGGGAAGAAAGAGAGTGAATTCTGTGACGAAATGAAAGTCCGCAGTACACAAGAACAACTGGAATGACTAACTGAGTCAAAAATTAACAAGGATTCTATTCCTGGACGCTCGCTCAAAGACTAGATGAGCGGAGAGTTGGGTTAGTTGGAAAAGCTTCCAAGGGCCACCACTATTTACCTGTCGTTAGCAAGCCGCTTCTTGGATTTTCCTAGTTAAGCATACTGTAATTGAGCTGAAAAATCTTAAGGCACTGTACTAAAGATTCTTCTCATTTTAACACCGCAGATAGCCAATTGTTTATAGCGAGTGGTATCACATAAGATTTTGTCCACTATTCCTGCTGCTTTTGTTATGTTCAAATGACGTTGTGTGGTTGCAACGTATCTAGGATTACTACGGAGTGGGCCATTCAAGATTCGCAATTCGAATCGGCTTTCAAAAAACTTACGAATATTTTTTTCAAAGTTCAGAGTTTGTGAAGAAGGTTGAAACTTTCCATTTAAGAATGTAAGACAGCATTCAAATTACTGCCACGCCTAGCCTTACAATGCCTCCTTCCATCAATCCGTTTCTATAAATTCCATCAGTACACTTGCCATTGTTTGGGCCTCTATTTCGTCAATGGTGATTAAATGATTCCATATTTAAAATCGTCAAATGCCTCTATAAGCATTACACATATCCTTACCGGCTCCCGGGTAAGTCCAATGGACTCAAATCACAGCTTCGTGGTGGCCAATTGACATCAGCGTTGCGGCTAATTATGCGATTTTTGAAAGGAATGCGCGAAAGATCAAATGCTTTGTTGGCACTCTACTTGTTCACCTGTTCAATTATGCGTTTCCTTGTTCAATTCAATATCGCGTTTCTTTGCTTAGTTTTAAAAATGAATGGCCCAATTTTGCCACCAGACCAAAATCCACACCAGATAGTTACTCGTTGTGGATGCATTGATATCTTCCAGATGACGTGAGAACTTTCTGAGCCCCATATACGATAGTTTTGCTTGTTGACGTATCCTTTGAGATGGAAAGAGGCTTCAAGTGAAGATGACTTTTTGGTAAAAATACTCATCTTCGGTCAAGTCACCTTCAGTCCTTTGAGCAAACCAAAAACGCATCAGATGGTCATACGGCTTCAGCTCTTGCACTAATTCCACTTTGCATGCATTCATGCCGAGATCTTCATAACGAAAATTCTTCACGAAAAGTGCGTGAAATGATTAATTCTTGAGAACGATGACGACTTGAGGTTGATGGTTGTTCACAGCAGCATCGTTTTCGGTTGAGCGTTCTAGACGAGTACATACACGGGTTGTGTCATCGAAAAACGATTAACCTGTCCACAAACTACGTTGTTGTTACATTCTTTTTATTAATTGTTTTTCGCAAGTTTCCTACAGTTTGAGTAGAAGACTCACCGATTTGGAGGCAAGCTTTTAATTTTTCCCAACTTTGTTGAAGCGAAAAGTGACACATTTCATAAATGTCAAACATAAAACTGACTTTTTGTCACATTGGAAATGTCACCAAACTATCAAAGCTCATAATAACCTATAATTTGAATTCCGAATGTTAGATAGCTCGTTGTGTATGTGTCCATTCGGCTAGATAAACTTTTTTGGGTTCCGTCAAACGCTGGTAAGAATTGAAATATATTTTTTCTGGGAGTTATGAGAAAGCTCTCGTTTTCGATTCATTTGTATTTGAATTGGGGTAAGATTATCTCACAAATTTAAAATACTTTTAAAAGGTTATTTTAACTCCATACACTCCACTCTTAAAATTTTCATCAAACATAGCATGTCTTACGTCGAAACAACTACATTGAGTCAAGGAACAAATTCCAACCACTTTATTGCCTCAATCCTTCAATATTATCTACATGTGTGCATCTCCCTAAAATTTCCCATCAACGATTCGCTTTCTATATTTCTATCAGCAGCCACCTGTATGGCTTAAGATGATATCATCAGTAAGGTAAGTGCCAGTACATTTATCCTTTCTGGCAAGCGCCCCCTCTCTCTCGCTCTCTGTCTCTTTGTCCAATCTCTTCATACTTATAGTGATGGTTACAGGAAACCAGAAACTCCCTTCCTATTATTATCGTTGTCATAGGTTCACTGAAGTGAATGACTCCTCAATAGTATTTCATGGTGAATGAGTTTCGATAAGAGCAAGCAAGCATGCGAATGAGCACACCAGCTAGGAAGCATCAGGACTAGGGCACTAATATATATCAAGCGTAAATTTGTACAATCGAGTGATTGCAACTCATGCATATGATGGGAACTTGTGACATATTGTGATTGTGTGATTTGCTATTTCATTGGCAAAGTGACAAAACCGTCGTGAAGAAGTTTTTTTTTATTTCTGCCTTGACGTTCCTTCGCAGGACCCGATCATAGTAGACACTATCATGTTTGATGTTGGTATATTTCTGGTATAGTCCTATTGAGACGGGGGAGAGGAGAGTCAGCTGTTAATGATGAGTGACAAAAATGAAAGCTCTTAGCTACATTTGTCTGAAGTCGAGTCCTTGGTGTGTTATTGTTTGCGAAACCTTTCCTGTTTACATGTAACGCAGGACATTTTAAGGTATCTTTTATTGATAAACATATGCATGATTGGGATGCATGATTAGGATGTCATAAGCGCATGAATTTTGAGTATTGTTTGGACTTATTGAAGACGTCAGGATTAAAGAATTGATCGCGGACTTGTAAAGGTGAGTCCTTTTGAACTAATCAAGTGTATATTATTTCGATATTAGATATTCGTGTTTCAATCTAGACAACATCGATCATGCTCGAGGGTCGAAGTGGAAGGTTCACAAGTTGAAGGTTCACTGTCACAAGAAGGACAAGGAATGGAATGCCCTTTAATAATTGCTTACCATAATTTGTTGGCAAAGGAAGCCCGGAGAAACCACATTGAATGCAAAATGTTGCATTTACCATTTACTTCTGAGTGAAGAAGCAACCAAATTTCTCAGCTATCATTCCATTGGCTTCAGCTATAATTCACTTCCCGAGCGGAATTTACTCAACCAAAACGACATAAAAGGATAACATCACTCACAATGTTGAAATCAAGTTCACTGAACCTTTTGCCAGTAAAAAGTGCATGCAAAGCAAATTTAGTGTCAATGCACAATCCTTCCAGACAATGCTCCTCTTCTATTTCAATTTTCAACTCTAATGTGTGCCACGCTCTTTACAATGTGTACATTTTGTCGGGATTGTAGTTGCACCGTCTATTTAATGTTGCAGGATTGTCTGTTACGCGCGAGAGGGCGCATAAGGATTGCAACAGTGACTGAACAGTTTCATTTTTTTGTTGCTCCTTTACGTCTTGATTATTACATTCTATGTGAATGTTTCATTTGTGAATTTGAGTTGACAGTGATTTCCAGGGAAGCGAAGATATAGCGCAAGTTTGTACAAAGGATAATGGTTGAAATGCAAAATTCGTTACATTATTGATGACAAACGGAGTAGCGTAGAATCATAAAAATCTTACAAAGCTTTGACTGGTATTCAGAGTTCAGGCTCATTGTCTTTCCATTTTCACTATGTGTCCTATCTGGGGGAAGCTACTCAAATAATTTATTCATATTGAACGCACAACTAACTATGGAAAAATCATAATTTTGCTGAAGTGGCGGATATGTTACGCCTGAATGTTCTCATGTGAATCGCATACACCATCGGTCCCCCGTCCTGTTCTACAAGTAATTCTTTCTCGTAATTGAAACGATATAGTAATACCTGTGATATCCTTAATGGATTTTTTGTGCGGTCTCCGCCTCCAACCCAAATATATATAAAAAAAACTTTGCCAACTATAAAAGTATTCACTTTTCCTTCGTGCTCCTGCTATTCTCCACCTATCCGGATGAAAACGTATCCGTCCACAGAAAACGTAGCCATCCTTATGTGCGTTTTTATGTATGCATATGCAATTACATTAGCATTTTCTCCGGAATATTTTTTTTGCAATTGCTTCCTGTTCAGTGGCGAACGTAGCGAACGTAGAAGGGATGTAAGGGAATTGTAAAAGAATGATATGGGAAACTGTTTTCGAGCTAGTAACTCAGATACCGGGTGGATAGTGAAACGTGTGAAGGAATGTCTGGTACATTGTACAGGAAAGGATTGCATTTATTTCTAACCTTGCCATTCAAGAGTGAGAACAATGAGTTTTTTTCGCCCTTCTTCGTGCTTCTTCCTCCTCGGGAGTTATCGCTTGCATGGTCGCCTAAAGGAAAGTATACAATTTAAGTTTTTCGAGCATTTAGACTGGTTGGATTTCACAATAATGTATTTGAAATGAAATGAAATTAAAATGTGGTTTTTGGTCTGCTCGCTAAAGGGATAGAAAATATTTGCAAGTAAACTTGTAGTTTGAATAAACTGTTGCTTTAGGCATGGCCACAGTTCAGTGGAAGCAATGCTGCTTTGGAAAAACCTTCGTTACCGGTAATTCTTTAGATCCAAACTAGTTACACAGGAATTTAATTTAAGCCAGCGCTGTTCTTGGTGAAGAAACGCATCTTATGAAGGAGTTAAGAACATGGAAATAAGTAAAAATCAAAGTGAAATGTTGTTATAGGAAATGGCATCTAGGGTACAGTCCGTCAATTTTTGTTTACAAAAATAAATAATAAAGCAGAATATCCTGGTTGTGTTTGTAAACCAGGCTAGGATCCACCTGAAGTGAAAAATTGACTATGTATACCATATTAGTTGTCCTTAAACTCAACAGGCAGCTCTCTAAACTTAACTAGCATTCTGTAGTTTTAACTTTTTTAAGCCGTTTCATTACCTTCCTGAATATTCAAGACCGTAAAGACCATCCTCACAGTTCTGCTGTAAATTAGTATCACATGATTCCTTGCGAATTTCTTCTTCAGTTTGACCTTATCGCCAAGTTAAAATTGGGTCAACAATTCCAACATATTTATTATTCGTGGCAGGCAGGCGCTAAGTGTGAAACTCCCAGACTCGCAATGCTTCTGGACTACCCACTAACACCACCGCTGGTAATCTGTGAACCTATAGTGGAACCGTTTGACGCGTTACTTCCGGCTAGGCTTCTTCCTACGCCACGAGGCGCCTTCAGGTTTTGGGAATCGTTTCTCCAGCGGCCCAAGGAGGGGAGAGGAAGGAGAGCCAACATGTTGAATAGTCGATGCCTGAATGAAGAAAAGGTTTGGAAGGTGTCACCCACTTGTGGATATTTATGTCCTTCATCATTTATTAACTGAAGGATTGTACGAAGTGATTGAAACGGTGCACATGCTAAACCATATGTTACAGTAGTGAGCTGATACTTAATGATACTTAATGATTCGTCAGCTGGGCTACTGGAGCATCACTGGGTCCTTTGATGATTGATCCTTCTAACAGCTGCCCGTAATGATCAGTTCCTATGATTAAATCGATCTGTTTTTAAGAGTTGTATTACGGGTCAGCTAATTGTAGGTTCTTGAGATGATTCCAAGATGTTGAGGCTAGGCATTTAGTTGATGGTAGTACTGAAGTGAGCTTTGGAAGAATGTACGCCTGAAGCTCCAGGGTGACTGATGCGTCGAAGTGAGGGTTGATGGTTAAATTGACGCTTCCTCTGGTTTTACTGGTTTTCCTCTGGATTTTCTCCAATTCCAATGATGGAAATATTTGATCTCTGGCGTGGAAGTTGAAGGGCTTGAACAACGCGTTCTGAGACAAGTGAGATCTCAGATCCTTGATCCAGCAAGGCCCAGATGGTCTTTTAATCTCCAAGTCTGTTTCTGAGAACAACTTGAATAGGTGCCAGCAGAACTGTGGTGTTGGTTTCAACCTTTTTGCAGATATGATTCACTTGTTTAGTGGTAGATTCTTCTGATGGTTCAGTAGCCGATTTTTGCTCTGAAAGATGAAGCTTGGAATGATGCCTTTTCCACCATTTCTGTATCTTCTAGTAGATTAACATTTAGCAGCTTTGTGGTTCCCAAGACAGTTAAAACATAGTCCATTTTGCAGGACTTAATCACGACGCGGTTGCGTTGTTTTTGCTAAAAATGAATCACACTGATAAAGATGATGCTTTTCCGTGCACATTGGGCATGATGGGATATGCAGAATAATGACTTTGACGCTGTAGCTATTGGATTATTCAGCTGCCCCCTCTGATGTGTTGTGCCTTGTGAGCTCTCAAATGACTGTAATGATAGAAGTCTTGATTCCAGGAAGTCTTTCAATAGCTGCCATGTTGGTACAGTCGTCTTGGAAGCACCAAGGTGAACTTCCCACGCTTTGATTGACTCGGGATCCAATCCTTGAGTCATCATGAATACAAGGAAGTCATCGCAGTACTGAATTGGTCGGTTCAATGATTCCAATGTCCTATAGACTTTATTGAATGTCATGTAGAAGCTTTCTAGCTCTCTTGCGGAGTTCTTGGACATTTTCTTCAGTGCGAATATTGTCTTTAGCGAAACATTGACCAGGCGTCGCTCGTTTTCGTAGAAGGACAGCACAGCTTTCAATGCTGGCTGAAAGTTTTCAGCGGTTAGGTCCGTTCCTTTTAACAAGAATGCTGAAGGTCCAACGAGGCTTGTCTTAAGATATTGTAGATTTTCGACCACGGCGATGAATTGATTAGAGTAGACAAGGGGTATATATAGAACTTTGAAGGAGAGCCATTCTGACAAAGTGCCATTAAACTTGGGTAGATCAGTTGGAGGAAGCCGTGGTTGTGACATAAATCCAGAGGCTGGAGGTTGATATTGAATCTGCAGTACCGGAGGCGCAGCAATTTCTTCTATCTGAACTCCTGCTGACTCCGATGCTCTAGGTTGAGGTACTTTTCCCAGAAGTAACTCATTCCTCATTTCCATGGCTTTGAGGTACATCTCGTAGGTGCTCTTGAAATGGTCCCTGGTGAAGTAGGACCGCTCTCTGATGAATCGTCGCGTTCGTGAATCAACTAGAGATAGCGGTAGCTGTATGGCTTGATGGTTGGTTTTGAATTGATTCCATTGATCTTGGATGGCATCTATACAAGTTTGAATCCTGGTGGGAGTCAGATTGTTGCGCCCAATTTTGATTAGGTTGGCGTAAGCGGATTTAATCTTGTCGCGGGTGGACCCCTATTGGTCCACGCGGCGGCGGGTTTGAGCGTAGTATCGGTGATATCAGCGGTAGAGGCCTGAGCCAACGTTAGATCAAGAACAAAACTTACTGCGTCGTGAAAATGTTAGAAGTCCAACGTACGCAAGCTTGGCGGTTTTTTATTTTAGGCGTTGTATTTCCTGTCAGATCAAGCACTAGACACAAGGGTAGCAGGAACAGCACTTATTTTGACGAAGAACACGGTGAAACATCTCGAAGAAGACTGACTCGTTCCAGCAAGACGCTGCCGGCCTGGGAAAAGCCAGATGGTGCGGTTCTCAGGAATGGAACACTCTGATAGGTGCAGAGTAAAACGGAACGGGGAAGAAAATATTAGAGAGAAGGGCGCAAGTAAGGCCCAGCGCCTGTACACCACGTGTGCGTGGGTTTTCCCACACATTTGGTGTTTACGTGAGGATAAGGTACGGAGTGAAAAGAAAAAGGAAATAAAGACGTTTTAGCGGTCTAGAACTTTCTCAATCGGGTTAGGTATTAATTTTCAACACAGTCCTTTGAACACTTCATACCTCTCATATGACGACGTATTTTGAGATAACCTACCTATCTATCCAAAATCAAAAAAAAATTAAATTACAATCTCAATGATTTGAACATATTTAAAAAGGGATTAAAAAAGCACACAGTAAAATGAATAGATCAACAATAAACTAAACAATTGGAGAAAAAATAATCAAACAACAACTAAATACATAAATTTTAGTGAATTTCAACATTCAAATAACAGTATTCATAGAAATTTTGGTACTTGGTCGTAGTATAATAGTAAGGTATGCGCTTTGGTTAGAACCACGCGTGACCCTGTTTATTCTTGTAAAAAGCGGCTATAAAATCTAGTTTGTTGGTAGTTCGAGGTTGGAAAGACGTTAATTTTTAAGGAAGTAGAGTAGTGCCAAAATTGTATTCTGCCCTAGTATAATAGTTAAATACGTGTTTTGGTCAGAACCACGCGTGACCTTGTTTAATCTCAAGTTTAAATGCTAAGTTTCTTGGGAAATTAAGTTTCGAAAAATGTGAATTACTTATTTTCAAACCTGTCGTGATAAAAAGCGTGAGCGGAACTCGCTGTCGTTTTCTCCCTAGTCGACCCCTGAAAGGTAACCACTATCAACTTGACCGTATTTCATATGGGCCTAGTTGCGCATAACCGTCTTATATTTGTGAAGGAAAATACGAACAGCTTAGGTCCAGGCCACGGTTTTGAACCAGGCACTCAATAGTTCGACAGGGTAAATTCATACCTTTGAAAGCTTCCGAACAGATTTGATCATTTTTTGTTGTCGCTCACAGTTTCCCTTATGTTTTAAGCCTGGCCTTAAAAATTGAGACAGCATTCCTGGCTAATGGTAAAGGCGAATGGTACTCTCCGATAAAATTTGGCTGCAAACGCGGGATGTGTTGAACGTGGATTTATATTACAAGCTGTGCCTAGATTTTGGTGTCCTTTCGTCCTTCGTTTCACGAACGTTCCGAAAGCTATGCTTGAAATTCTGGCTTAAATAGCTTAATAAAATATTTATTAAAAAGAAAACTTAAAACTAATTTCAATCGTGAGAAACTAGTTAAGGAAGTTATTAAGTGAACGGTTAAATATTAGCTAAGGATACAAATATTTACTAACAATTTGAGCTTTATTTCAGCGAATTCACTCCATAAGCCTTCTCATACTTTATTTTTCAAATATACCTAGCAAAAGGCTTCCCCAATTTCATTCAGTCCTTAAATAGCACACCTCTATCGATGGTGTTAAACTTGACAGCTTATCCTTAATCATATGATAGCAAAGCTACTTAAAATCCTCTTCCTATTTCCATCAACTGTAATTCAATTTATTCTCTTTATTAAAAGTCAGCAATGTTTATTGAAATTCTTCGTAAAGGTTTTTTTTTTCAAGGAAATATCATTAGCATATCAATGCAATTGAATTAACCGCTTCACTTACCTTTAAGGATATAAATTGAAGCTGTAACATGGGTGTTGTTGTTAATCTTTGAATTTGCCACTACATCATTCTCTCGCTCGCCGTAAAACCAAGGGCGATGAGCATGTCGAACCGTAGCTCGAATACATTTTCTGTTCAAATTCCATGAACATCAAGTCTAACATTTGAAAGGTTGGAAATTTTCAGGATTCTTTTGCAACACTTCATGTCGTGATATAGTGACTTTGGAGGATATGTGGGTGTGAATTGATAATAATATTTAATGAGTGATCTTTTAAGGGTTTGTGCAAGTGGTGAGGAATGACAAAATTAGACGGAGGTATTGAATGAATTTTTAATTGAAGGATCCTGGTGTAGATACATGTGCGAATGTACTTATGAAAGATAATGCATATGGAATGAGTTCAGTGGTTTGAATTTGGTTTCGTCTTTCGAAATTCTCAAGTGAAACCCAGCGTTGTGGTGTTGTGATTTTCAGTAATGGTATGATGGTCTCTTTGGAGCGTTTTTTACTCTTTTAACCGTGTAGGATATTGTTTTGATTTTATGCTAAAAGCAAGATTGGATAATTCATAAGGATCATTCGTTCCTTCTTTAAATAAAAAAAGTGACCAGCAAAATTTGAAAATTAAAAGTAAATTAAGGACATCTGCATGCGAAATTCGTTTTCATTTGAACTGATCACGGCTGCAAGTAAGGATTGGATATTGACGTAGATGTTTCACTCAGAATCACCGGCTTTATTAATTCAGATCCTCCATCCAAGATGTTGGGTCATTTTCATTTTTTATTCTTTTTTTTTTAAATTCAATTAAAAATTTTAAGGTATTGAGATACCTACGAATTTGGCAGAGGTACGAATTTGGTAATTGGCAGAGGAACTCACTTTTTCCTGAAACTGAGCTTATACCGCCGAACCTATTTCTAACATTAAATATCAAAAGGAAGACCGCCCCTTTTTGGACATTATGAGTCTAGTTATCTTCCATTGCTCCGCGTAGCTGCCTTAAACAGCCAAGCATCGAAAATAAGCAGCAGCAAGTCAAGATAATAGTACTCTACTTCCAAGCTTCTGCAAGTCTACCATTTGGTCCTGGTATCTCTTTCCCTTTGTTGAAAGAACTCCCTAAACACGAACTGGTCATTTGGCTGATATTTCATCGTAAATGGCCGTCACCCAATCTCATGAGTATGCATAAACCGCATGAAAATGAAGCCTGAGGACGCCTCTTTTGTTTTCTTGTTGCGGCTGTCATTTTCGGGACTGACTTTCCCATGAGATTGAGTTAAATATTGAGTGAGGTCATATTCCAAGACTATAGCGTTGATAAATTCTCCATAACTCCGTAAATAGATACTAATCTGTCAACTTTTTATTGACGTTGTTCGTCGCTGTAATTGTAGAGCATGGGACCGGCTTTCTTACTCTCGCATGTTGGTTAAGCAGAACTTGGGTATTAATGCGATGAAGTAAGTTCACCTGCAGGATACGACTCATGTGCTAGCACGTTATTGTTAGATTGTTAGCTAGAACTTCTGGAACAACCCAGTAGTTACGTGTCCCTGAAATATGTCATACCAATGACATATCAAACAACTTTAGGCAGAAACTGGGAATGGCAACTCCCATTCCCAGTTATCGTATCCTGCAGATCAATCATCCTATCCTTACATCATAAAAATTTTTGTCTGATTCCTTTTTCAAGAATCCTCTTTTCTGCTAAATTGTACCCATGTGTTATCCGCTATTGTTTGCTTTATTCAGTCTCGCAAAAACTCTAGTTGAACTTGGAAGCTTTCTTTTGATTGCCATAATCAAGCTCGTAACACAGTGAGTATTTCTAATTAAGAAAGTATTCACATCGAGTGAAGCGAGGCTTTTTTGTGTTTTTTTTGCACAGGACCTTATTAATGGCGTCTTGCAACCTTTGCTCATATGTGGCATTTACGCCACATTCGACATTAGGTCATATGCTTTTAATCAATGTCAGGATATCATCTGGTTTGATGTCGCCCCTAATTTCTAGGAATGCGTCAACGTTACACTATCCTTTGGTTCAATGAGCAGGTCTTGCCTCAATGTCCTACAATACGGCTATTCTCTGCCTTTCTCATCACGTTAGATACTCCCATATACATGCATACTTTTCTCTTTTTTCGAATAGCCACGATTTGAATAAGGACCCTTGTGGGTCCTTTTTATCTGGCTTCATGGGAGCCATTTGAACCCCTTATTTTGTTGAGTATCCATTAAAGCATTCGCATAACCTTCTTTTCCTCCGATCATACTGAACGTTTTGGTGGTATATGTCATTCCTGATTTTGGAATATCAGAGTTTGGCTTAGCCACTACTTCCTGACAGCAATGCATACTTTCAAAATCTAATGTAGCATCAGGAACCGCTTGGAAGCATCTTCTGTTACCCAATTGTTCGAACATTTAAATGGTTACTCTTCCTGGAAACGAGAGGGATGAAAGATGGTTCTAAGTTTTCATATCTGAGGTTAGGATGTGAGACGATCTTGCGTTAGTGGTAGCATAATCTCAAATCAGATCCCGATCCGCAAGTCCTAGATGCCTGCTTGGCCTGTAGGGGACGTTTTGGTGTGCACATCGTTTTGTTGATGTATCTAAATTCCTTCAGATACATTTTGAGTCTTCCTGGCTACCCAGCTCTTGAAGCCATTGTCTTTTTCAGAATGTGTTGCTGAAGAATATGCGACGTAAGCCACCAGCCCTTTTGGAGACCGATGGTCAAAACCAAACTAGAACTAATCGGGAAACCGTCTGCGCTGAACCTACCAAGTCAAACTATCAATTCAGGAGCTTCGAATAAATAACATAACCCGCCCGGCTGACAAGTGTGTTATGGTTTTTAATTGTCCTGGCTAGTCGTTGCTTTTCAGTTTCATTCCAGTCCAGTCACTCGCACTTTCACTCGTGCCCATTAAATTGCATTGTCATATTGCAAAACTTTTCTCAGATACCTTTACGGAACCAAAGGATGTTGATCTGTTTTGTAAATTATCAGGACTAATAAAGAAACCATTTAGACTAACGGCTGGAGAGGATCTTTCCACCTCTTCCTGACGCTCTTTCTACCTCTATCAAGGTTCAAACCTTAAAACCAAAAGACTCAATTATTTATGAAAGATCCTTGTCATTTTCAATTGATTGAGAAGAAACGGACATTCGTAGCATGTCATGTGTATGACATTTCGCACTGTGTTAGTAAATTATCCTGGATTTTTTTACGAAACACTCATCGTACTAGAAATCCAACCCTTATTATTTCATACTAGTTATTTAGTTGCATTGAATTATATTAGTTGTTGCGGCATGTGTATTTGATCCTACAGGGAAAAAATTGATTTTCATCGTCCTTCATATATGCGCAGAGCGAACGGGACGATAAAAGAATTTCATATGTGGACTCGGATATTTTGGTTTTGATGTAATTTATCAGTTAGTGGAATGCCAAGCTCCTTTTTTCTGCTCCTATTCCATACCATCACGACGAATTCAATGATTAACGAGATTGCAACAAAAAATTTGATAGTGATTGATATGTATCAGTTGTTGCATGTTAGTAATAAAATACAATTGTTAACAATTGCGGTAAGCGTGTACTTTATTGAAATTATATTCCGATTTGTTCGAATTTTCGGATGAGATTAATTTTATTGATTTAAGAATATCAAGTCCAGTTGTCAATCTGAAAAGTAATTGGTTGATATGAATAAATAGAGCATTTGTAGTGTCTTTAATATTGGTTAGTTTTACGCTGAATTGAAACAGGGAATTTGTTATATAGGGTTTTTTACAGGTACAGATTTTCAAATCTATGCAGACAAATTGTCTTCGTTGCCATGAAATTTGTTTTATTGAAAAGATAATTCACTTCTTTTTTTATTTGAACACAATTTTGGGCACATGAGCGCTAAGTCTGTCGTAAAGAGTGTCCAAACGAGACGTCAAATTTCCGACTACACCAACAATTGGGGACGTGCCTCATAAAAAACGCAGCGAACGTTGCCAGTTCACAGATCCAAAACGATAAATTATGCGCTCATCAAATGCTTCTTTCAATAAGTCGATCATAGCACGAGCTGTATGACGTTTTGCGCCATCCAGTTGAAACCAGAGATGCATTGTTCTGAAGAATCATAATGACGTTCATAAAATTGACGGAGTGCGCGATGAGTTTCCCGAGCACAAACTATTTGCCGAATAAATCTGTACAATTTGCAGACGTTGCTCTGTCATGAAACTCTTTATGATAAAATTGCAAACCAAATTATACATAAAACGCATGACAGCTGTCACAGCATGCATAGCATTAAAAAGTGTTGCCAACATAAAGTTTTATCCCTTTAACAAAAACAGTTTTATTCTTGTTTAATGGTCCATCTGCTTAAAATTAATTTAAATTAAATACGGTTTTATACTATTTAATTTTACATGTGAAAATTAGCCTACTCAAAAACACAAACTCCTTTAGAAAAAATTGCCAAATTACACGAACAAAGAAAGAACATATCTGACTTCAAATAATTTCCCTCCTGTTTGTTCGTTTACCGTTACAACTCTCAACAATTCCAAGAAAAAAAAAATAAGCACTAAACATTATTGAATACATGGAAAATTACAAGAAATTTATTCGTAAATTACTTTTGTAAAATATCTATACTTACGTCTTTGTGAAGCTTAGGAAAATACTCAGGAAAACTTATCTACAAATGAGAATAGGAATGAACTTTTCTCACCACAAAATCCATTAATCCTTTTCACCGCTGCAACCGCACGACATGTAATGGAAGATTGTATAGACTTATAGCAGTTGTAACATCGCGTGTATGTGAATGGTTGTATGTGATGCGGTTTTACGAGACAATCTACGTCGGAGACTTGTATCCCTTCCATGCATATGTGTATATGGATGCACTAATAACAGATAAGATTGTGGTTTTTGTAAGTTCAAAAGGAGTGTGAAAGTTTAAAGGATATTTGAGCGTAATCTTTAATCGAATTTAAGGACAAGTTTAATTGAACGATTTATAGTATATGTACAGTTGCTAGGTTAGATGTACTTTGACGTTAATTGACAAAATGGCCATTGACAATAAGTGACGTTTAATGACATTCTAAAAATTTATATGCACATATATTAGCATGGAAAATCAAGAGCATTCTAAACTTCGTATGATTCAAATAATCTGAGAATCTGGCCCATGATTCGTTGAAAGATGGAAATTATTTTAAATACAATTAATGGAATTGACGATGAAGTCTTAACTATAAGTTGAAGATAAAGAATTGCTCTAGAATGGGTTTCTGCAAGTTCTTTCGATTGAATAACTTTCCACAAATCTTTTTTTTGATATCACTGAATGCCCATCATTTCTTGGAGTAGTTGGTCTGTTGGAGCCAGTGCGATTGATCATTTTTGCTTCATTTTTATCTGCGAGAACACCTGCGATCACTGCAACCTGGAATTTACACTATTTTCTGTCTAATCTGTGATCAAATACTGAGCCTTCAGTAGTCCTTTGAAGTTCTTCATATCCTTGACTTTGAAGACCTATGAATCTCACAGTTCCAGGCTAGATTCTCAAGTCGGCAGTGGAGGTGCTTAATGGATAGTCCTAAAGCATTGCACGTCTGGGAGTCACCTCTCTACCAAAAAAAGGCTATGAAGTCTTCGCAGAAAAACATTTAGTTTCTTCTCTTTGGGATAAGTAAACGATAGGAAGCTTTCATGTCAGCCAGTAGCTTGGGGATTTGTCTGTGGTCTTCTGTGATGTCGGGTACTAATTATATACTGAGGTATACCCTTTTAGTCGAAAGTGAATTTTGTCTCCCATGATCAGCAAAGTCCGGTGGGAGGTATGGGAGCTTCTCATCATCTTTATCTTCGTCAGCCTTTTCTTCACAAGCTTCCTCCTTCTTCTTATTCTTCCAACGTTTCATTTCCAGAGATCATGTGTAGGTTTTAACTGAACTTATGGTGAGGGAGAGTTGACCAACTTCCGTTTTTTGTTTGGTTTGCTAGGGTCCCTTTTTGTGAAATTCGATGCGAGAAGGTCTAGTTGACAGCTCCCTCGAATGTTGCAATTCTTTCAAACCTGGTCTAGCTCGTCCTTCTTTCTTTGTTAATATTGTTGCAGCATGTCTTGGCATCTGTTTCTTTCCGCACAAATTTCTTCGTGAGCCTTCTACAGTTGTAGTTGAGAGCTCTGTAGATGCTCTCGTGTATTGTAATTATTTTGGAACCTTGTGAGTATGTTAATCCTGCCTGACAATCGTTGTGTGCATTATCGAGAGGACTTCATCGCGGTCCTTTTTCTGGAGGACGTCATTCTTTCTTTTTGTTTTAGAATGTGTCGCGGATGCCATTTTGGTTTAGTTATATTGTTTTTTTTTGTGGTAGTTAATTTAATCCTCGCAATTCATGCTTTTTCAACGCCAGATCCTTGATCCATTTCGAAGCCTCGCTTTTGAATTAAGGGACTTTGAAACGTGTTATGGGTACTGTGTTTTCAGGACAGTTTGTTTTGTATTTTTGAGCGTTCGTTGCAAAGGCGTAGTTAAATTGCTTGGAGTATTGAAGCGAGAGGAATTTGCAATGAGATACTTTTCAAAGTAATTCCTAAAAGAGAGCTCAAAAAGAGAATACACTTACTATTTTCCGTTAGTTTTATTCAATAACGTATTGAAGATGTATAAATATTTTTTTTGTGGTAGGGAGGTGAAGGCTGTTTACGCCCTGAGTGTGGGACTCCCAGACGCAAAATACATTTGGACTACCCACTAAACACCTCCCCTGTCAACCTGAGAACCTAGCCTGGAACCGTTTGACACATTACTTCGGGCTAGGCCTCGTGTTCCTACGCCTAAAGGCGCCTTCGCATTATGGGTATCTCTTCTCTAACGGGAAGGACAGAAGAGGAAGGAAATGCTACAAAAGAGATCCATCCATCCCCGATGCCTCCAAGCGCTCCAAGCGCTCCAAGATATACAAGTATTAGCGGCAACGTTGTTCATACGACGATATCCTTACATCAAAGTCGAACTTTTGATTACTTACTGCATGTATTGAAGGACATGTGTATTAAATGGTTGAAATACTTTAGGCGGACAAACATTTGATGGATACTTTTTGTTGTTAGAACACTCACCTTCGATGTTGGAAATCCATGAATCAAGTGCCGTTTGTGGCTATAGTGTCCTTAGTAGAAAATAAAGGTCAAGCGTGATCATGTCCAAATCACTAACCCATGTAGTTTGATCGCGTAATTTGTCTGACGTTTTGATCTTACATACTGTTGGTTTTGCTAGCACTGCTATCGTCCTTATCATTTCTATTACTATTGCTTTTGATACGTCGAAAGTAGGAGAAGAAAGGCTTGCATGATGGCGGGAGAACAGGCGAACTCACTTTAGATACCTTGTTGAAAAAGGTTAAAAGATCAAAGGCGATATAGAACTATGTGTCGTACTTTGCTCAGGCGGTTCTTCTCATAAGGACGGGAATCTTGGATTACTTTTCACGCAGACGGTACAGGAGAGTCATCCCATCTTTCATTTATTGCTGTGCAATAGAAATGCGTTTTGCCGGGGTGTACTGCCCTGCCCCTGCCCTCGAGATAGAAGAAACCTACTTGGGATCAATGTGACGAAGAATTCTAGGATATGTTTTGCGTACGAACGGGAAGATGTTTACTTGGTAGTCCAGTCTTCGTGATAATGGGAGTTCATTGCACAAGGAGTAAATAGTCTTAACTATCCACCCATTGCACTTATAATTTCCTTTAAATTCGGAAATCTATGCAAATTTTTGACAATTTCACCAAAATAACTTCTTCCTCTTTCCTTTAAGAATAAACACATGTTAACAGTTTTGATGTTCATCTATGGTTTCGTTAGTTTAGTGGAAGACCTGATATGGAAGGATGCCCTAAGCCACTTATAAAAGTTGCTTTGTGCTTATATTGTTTATTTGATAAAGGAGCATATTTGCAGTGAATATTAAGTGAATTTGTTTGTGTAAATACTTTGGCAAAGTCTGTTCGTTAAGTTTTGAAAATCGTACGCGAATGCTTCGACTTTTTACTGAATGTACGTGGTGTGATGTTGGTATTATGTTAATATTCATTTGACTTTGAGGCATTATTCATGTAATTGAGCTTCATTGAAATTCTAAACAATTTTTGAACTTATTTTCTTGTTTGTATCTTCATTAGAAGTCGAATCTCAAGTAATTTTCGGACAAACTAAGTTCATGTTATATTGTAAGAATGTGGGAAAATTTATGCATGTTTTATAAGAAAAACCAATTTTTGGGAATCTATGCGGTTGTTGCATAGTCATTATATTATGATTTTCTCCCGTTGTTCCGAGTATTTGCTTAAGAAATTGTCAAACTCACGGTCTGTTTATGGTTTTTGTCAAAAATAAGGAAGTTTTTCGTACGGCTACGGGCACAGTGTATAAATCATGAACTCATTGAAAATTTTCGACAGACTTAACGACACAGAGAGGAATAAAATGAGTTTGACAAGTGCCTTGAAGGCCAAAGACAACAGACCGTCAGAACTGTCAAAGAATAGAATTGGCGGGTTTTAAAACTATATGACTCTGAAACCTTCTGATAAGGCCGAGTGGCTTATACAAGCCATCGAGCCATCTATTTCGCCAAGCATTCCCCCTCCACGTTTTCATGAAATCTGTAAGGTATTGAAAAGGATCTGTCAGATATTTGTACATTTGTCTAACAGTGCTATGAATCAATCAATGGTAAAAGGTGTGAGTTCACGGTTTTTAGCGTTTGGACGACGTAACCTCACAGTCTATAGATATGACAGACAAGCGACACCAAGAACCTCCATTTATTTGTAATGCTATATAAGTGTAAATTGACGGTCTTCAAGATATTTTACTGGTAGATGTAAACGAAGTTTACCCTTTCGTGAAGGCATAGACATAGGGCAACGCAACAAACGGTACATCACAAGTCTGCCTGCAATACTGCCTGAAGGTGTTTATCCAGTAATTTGATTTATTCATCGGGAGGTTCATAAGGTTCCTGTGGAACCGGATGTATCTCTAAAGTTGAGGTTTGTGGAGTGAGTCACAATAACACTATCTAAGGGTGTGTTTAGGATATTTGGCCTTTATGTTTCGAACTTAGGTTCTAAGTCAATCTAATCCCCGTCAGGCTAACTGGTATTCAAAATTTAAAGCCCAACATTGCTCCTTTGAATTTGATCAGTCATCAAAGGAACACTGCGGGTTCCTAGAATTATGTTTGAGGTTCACATTAGCAAAAAATCACATTAAATGCTATGCAAAGCGATTTTTTTTAGTGTAATTTTTTTAAGTGATCTAGGTTATTGCCTCCAACAATTTGACTTTATAGGATAATGTTTTTCCATACTTTCTGTTTGATATTGATTAAGCGTTAAATATTGCCTTTTCGAAGTTATTTTGTGATTTCAATGACCGCAATGATTAATTTCTCATTCTGCTAGCTCCTATTTTTTGCATTATAAGCAGACGGATGTTTATCTCCTTCCTCGATAGCGGTACAGTGCAAATGAAATCCTTGACTCCTAGATGCATGGTCTTTCCAGTTTGGGTGCCCGTTTGTTAACTTTACAATTAGAGTGCTCCCATCGTTTTTGTATTTTTCTCGTAACATATTTTTGGGTCCCCGCGATTCCGGCACTAACTCTCGGTGACGAATCGATTGTATCAGTGGGGTTTAATAATATAAGATGACAGGATAAAAGCTAGCTATTATACGTAGCTGGTTAGGTTTTATAAGTATTCTGGATTGATTCCCGGGTGAGTTCCAGCAATGAAAGTAATGTTTATAAGACTAATGTTGAAATTTCATCAATACTATTTGCTACCATTATTTTAAGTACTGTGATATCGAGAGTATAGCCTAGATTTTCAGGTCTTTCATGCCTATATCATGTTTATCCTTTTGATGTATTTTGGTACTTAAAGGTTGGTAAAGTCAATGAGAGTTATCTTGTTGGAATGAGTAATTATTTCCTTGGTGATTAGTTTACCTTATTTCTTTTCTTTAAGGGCGAGAGACGTAGTCTGGTGAAATGTCATCTTTGGTGATGACAGGGCTCTGGTTTTACCAGTTTAAGATTTATCAGGCATATGGCAGCAGCTGGGCAGATCATTGACTTAAAAAGTCCATCGTCATTAGATCCTTCGATTGTTGTCATCAGTTAGACAAATGTCATCAAAATCTGGTTGTAAGCCAAAGTTTACGCCATTTTCAAGGGTTACATTTTCTGTATCACTCGTCAGGATAATGAGCGTCATTTTTATATATGGAAACTAGAATATCATGCTGCATGTTAAGTGCTCAGTAAATAATGTCGCCTTCTTATCTATTATTTCTGGTTTTAATTTACGTTTTTAGGTATTAATTTAGTTTTTATCATAAATTTCACAATAGCCCCATACAGAAAATGAAAACGTCAAGTGCATGAACAGGTGTTTTGGTTAGTATCACGCTTGAATTTTTCGACCGCACATCGCTCTCTAGATGTACCTACAGGTTAAGCTTTCTGACGGCTTCAATCTCACATAATTCGGAAGAGTTCAAAATACTTATGAACACGTTAGCGATAAAAGATAACTGATTCCAGAATTACCAGAATTCCAGCCGTTGGTTAGAAATTGAATCAGAAACCTTTTGCGTTGAAGGCGAGTAGTGATGCTTGTTGCAGAAGAAGAAATTTTCCGGTGCTTGTTGCAGAAGATAATATGGCAAAATTTACTGAAGATGGACTACATTTTGATTAATGTTACTTATGTCACTGCCTTTGATACTTTTATCATTGGTGATAAGTGTTCCATAAAAGATGTTTGTATATGCAAGAAGAATGTAAATAAAGTAAATGAAGTGACCTAAAGGAATTGAAACCCTTTCGCAAACCAACATACCTAGAGGACATTGGGCAAAGTCCCGCGGAAATAAGAGACAGTATATGATGAAATCTTGTAAGTCTTGGGATAGATAATCTGCATCTTTTCAAAAGTAATCTCAAAAAGGCTATGGACGTGTATTACGCAAATTTCTATTCCACGCAGAATCGCAGAGATACGGTCGGAAAACAATGCAAAAGCAGACAAAAGTGGTCTCAGCAGTAAGCGAAACAGGACGAATTAAGAGGCTTTTGTTGAGAAGCGGAGGTCAGGTAACTTGATCGTCTATGGAATGTCACTTAATCCTGTCACTTTGTTGCTTTTATTCATTTCATATTTCATTAATACATACATAGTGTAGGTTAAGGCACTTTAATTTGTAACCGTGTCGGTAGGTTTTCGTTAAACGCATTTATAGTTTTGAAACTTAGTTGACCCGAAAGGTTTTGCTCAAAAAGTCCTCAAAAGTTAAGTAATCATTTAGGGGAGTGTGATGAAATAACAGATGAAATATTTGAACTAATGGACAAATAAAGCCATGGGCTCATCACACTGGTGAGCTCTTGACAGTAAATAAGGAGGTATGCCATCGTCTGGAGACTTCAAACATGAAACGATTCCCTTGCCTCGTGCTAATATTGTCCGATCACCCTTTTGGAAAATAACCAAACCCTTTTTCCAGTAAGGTAAAAAATCGAAAGGTCGTCTTGGGCGAACCATTTTACAGTAAAGTCTAAAGCACCAATCAAGCTTTTTGACGGTCAAGTTGAAAAGACAGCTGCTTAGTGGGCAGTCCCAAACTCCGGTTTTTTTAGTCCCACGATTTGGGTATAATATATTTTGTTTAGGCCTTACTAAGATAAAGTACAAATATTAAGGACAACATTGAGGTAACAAACTCACATCATATAACACTATGGAGTGAAGGATGCTATACAATAATTTTTTGTGTACTAAAATTGCGTCAAAAAATGTTCAACGTAATCATATCATACAAGCCTGCAGACAAAATATCCTTATGTTCTTGTATTTCTTTCTGTCAATGCTCTTAACCAAAACAAAGTGCCGTGCACCATCAGCGAATCAACGGAAATAATAACACATACTTAACTAGAAATAGAGTCGGACATATGTGTATCCTTAAAAAGGAATTAGAAATTTGCCACGAACTAAGTCGAACCATCAATTTGTACTATATGAAACAGAGAGAATGTTAGGCTCATTAGTTGATTGGAAGTTGTGGTCATTGCCGATGGAGATAATTTTGTTTTATCAATCAACTGCCGTAGTCATTTCATATTGGCTTTGTTCCATTGTTCAATGGAATTGTCCTGACAAAATGAAAATGTGTGATTCTGTAGCTAGTGAACTAGGCAGCCAGCCAGCCAGCTATGTTATTATTAACAGATAATTAGGTTTTGGAATGATTGGCAATGTCTTTCTATATTTTCATCGGCATAATTTGCGAGCTGATGTTGAATCGTTCGTTGATTGGGTCGAGGAGGCTATTATTTAGGAAAATTGTCGAGGATTTTATGACGGACTTTAATGTTGGTTGAGAGAGGGACATAACAAAATCTAATTGGTGGGATTGTTTTGTGGGACTAGTGGATATGTCAGTTGTTTTATAATCAGTGAAGTTGGGGAACCTTAAGGAAGTTTTCAAAGGCAAGGTATCGGAATGATAGATATGAAGGGAATTCCTGAAATTTTTATGTTCAAGAGTTTTCAGTCGAAAGGTTTTCAGTTTCACTTCGAAGCCATAAGTCAACATTGACCATTAGCTTCCCGCGTATGGTGCTATGGTTTGCAGATGGTCCATGTTGCCGTCAGACAGAAACCAAGGAATTTCGATAGCTGCATAGTCGGCGAGTGCTCCATTACTCTTCAGCCATGCGAGGAGTATATTGTAAAGCTCGGACAATCAAACAGGCAGTATTCTGTACACATCTCTTCCTTAGCACCAGCTCGGCAAGTGTCGTCCGTATGGATTTCTATTCTTTAGGCTTGTTGTAATAAGATATTGTGTCCTGGAATTGTTCAGTTTATCTGTGTTCTTACACCATTTTTGTGGTTTTGAATGAGTTGTTTTGGCCTCGTTTGGCCTACTTATAACTTCAAATAAGAAGATTAAAAAACTGAAATTTCGAAGCAGCTTGGAACATTGAACGTTCTCTCGAGAGTTTTGCATTTACTATACTCAGTGCTCTGTGATCCTATTATCCTTCTTCAGTTTGATGTGTAAACTGAGTGATTCTTTTATCTTTATTCAATTAGTTGTTCCTTAAACACTTTTGATTTTCCGAAATTTTCGAAAAAATCAAAAAGACGTTTTTAAAAATTTACTTTAAATTTCAGGACGAAATGCATATATTGGTAAGCTCAATCTTTAGATTTAATTCTTAATATTCTCTAATGGAACCCTAAAAATTACCACATACTTCCCATGCACAATTCATGCCGATTTTCACCCCAATTTCATGTTTACCATTGACTTCAATGCTCTTAATTGAGCCAGTCATTTGACTCAATTTCTACTGTTTCGATGTTTCAATAATCATCATTTTGAATTGAATTTAATGTAGTTAAGGATAAAACTATATTGCTGTCAGTATTTATGATAACTTGCCTGAAATCAACCCATTCGATAATTTTGTGTTGTTGGCCCTAAAATTGTTGGACTTACTCGCGGCTAATTTAATTTTTTTCCAATGCAGATTAAGGTCAAATAGTGATCAAGAGAGAAAGGCAGCGTTGGAAGGATCAATATTATTATCAAGATGTTGATTTGTTTAAATTAGCTGTTTCAGATTCCTGTATAATCAATTTTATATTAAATGAAGACAGCTTATACCTCATCCAACCATTAATGCAAGCCTTCTTTTAATAGACTAAAGTCCCGAATGCTAGGAGAGGTTCGATTATCCCATTCTATAAAATAATAGCGCATTGAAATCTGTTTTTTCAAGATGAAAAATCATACAGCAAGCTTCCATGTTTTCACTGAACTCATGTTGTGAGAGTCCTATGTAGATAAATTATTTTTTTTTCGCGCGGATTTTCGGTAAGCTTAAACGTATTTGAACATCCAGCATATTAAAGTTAAAAATAGAGAGCGAAAAAAGAAAGTAAAGCGCATATATCGGATAGAGGATCAAACTGTAGCGAAGAGTAAGAGAGAGAGCGGGGAGAGGGAGTGGTGGAGGGAAGAGGGAGAAGGAGAGGGAGAAGGAGAGGGAGAGGAAGTGAGAGAGAAAGGGAGAGAACTTAATACTTACCCGAGCATCCTATGTGATTTTCTAAACGGCTGAACAAGGCCTTGATGTGATAAGAATTTTGATTTTTGGGATAGTTCAGGACGATTTCCATAGCTGGAGATAGGTCCCCTATCTGCGGCTATCACGGTAAGAGGTCAGTGAGTCTTCCTCTAATAAGTTTTTCGAAAACTTGCCAACCATGTCTAGTAAACACATTGGTCGGTATGCAGCTGGTGACTTCCTTTTCCCCTTACTAATCAGCACAAGCTTCGCCATCTTCCAGTACTGAACGTGCTGAGGAGCAGTGCAGGACAAAAGCGAAATACCATCTAAAGCACCACAGCTGGAATCACATCTGGTCCTGGAGCCTTTCTTGGAGCCTTTTCCAATTCCATTTTCGATAAAAGCAGGGATTTCCCTTGTTATATCATCGTGAATGGTCTGAAAGGGGGCGGGTGAATAGGGAAAAGAACCCACACAATTTCGTCCATGTTTTTTGCCTCGTATGAATGGGCTTCTTGAAGAATGTGAATCAATGCAGAGGCGCTTCAACTCTAGGTTAGGGCTTTTTGGAAGACTAGCAACTTCTCTGTAACTAGAAGGTCTTTCAAATAATCTGGTCATGGGTCATAGTTTTGACAAAGAAACCAGTGTGCCTCTTCTATGCACTCCTTCGTTTTATGCCCTGCTTGCTCCATTTGTAGCACAAGGAGCTTCTATGGATTCCATTACATGCCTGTGCTGCATGCCCACAACCAAGGCCCATATCCAAACACCGGAGAGGAATCGCTCTTCACTGTATCCAAGAAATAACCCACCCAATTCTAATTTTACCCTTCTTTAGTAGCTGTTCGGCTTCCCTCTCTGTAAGGTCAACGATGACCTTGCGTCGACCCCATTGTTTGGTTTGGTCAACCTAACCTTTGCCTAACCTAACTTTCGTCTCGCTACAGGGAAATCGCGTTTTAAGGCGTTTTCTATTTTGGGGAGATTCGTAACGGAATCAATGTCGCTAATTTCGAGTGTGGCCTTAGGCTTGACTGAGGCTGCTGTTGGTTTTTCTCCGAGGGCTCTTTTGATTGTGTCACGAAATGTTTCCTTATTATTTGCCTCTGGTACAAACTCAACCAGTAGATCATCTGACCGAGTTGGCCATACAGCTTTGATTGCGGTTTGGATACCTTCCGGTTTAACCACTCCCTTGATTTTTCGCAAGACATCCGCATAGGATTTACCAACGGTGGGTTTAACCAGCAATGCCTACCCAATAGGCTTTAAATGCTTCTTAATTTTTGTTTCTTGGGTTACATGCCATGATTCTTTGCGTTTCTGTTATTGTGAAGGTTAATTAATTTTCAACCTTAGGGCCGCTTTTTTTGTAGCTTTAGACAGTTCCGTCTGAAATCCCTCCTCCCGATGTTCTGTCCTCGTCCTTCCTCCGTTTATCCCGATTCCCTTGATTGGGCTGCAGGTCAACCTATTTCTGGTAGTAGAAATCGATTACTGCTCTGTCGAAGGGATTAACCTTTTGCTCTTACTCTGCCTCTGCAGGGAGATGAGGGTTGGTACCAGCCCTTATACGAACAGATGTTCAGAACCAGACCGTCTACACCGAGCCTACACCACTAACTCAATGGTGCGAACTTCTCACGAACTCCGAGGTCTGCCAACAATTTACTGGGACGGAGACAGAATGGTCGTTAGATTTGAGCCGTTTACACTCGAATGTCACCTTGGTACAACTAGGTCGAAAACATGATGGCAGCTCAAAACGTCATTTTCGGGTCATAAGTCGAATCGTAGCCCATGCTTTGTTCAGGGTCATATTCCGTCGGGTCCTCCCTCCGTTCAGGGAGGACAGAAGATGAGAGATAAAGTAGTAGAGGTGATAGTACAAGACGTACCAGAGGAAGTAGTACGAGAGGTAGAAGATGAGGTAGTAGAGAAGAATAGTGGTCAGAGCGGTGGTAGCAGGAGTAGCAGTAGAAGAACAAGAACTGAAGCAGCGAAGGACCATTAGAAAAAATTATTTCCATGGCGATAATGTTATATTCTTTCGAAAAACCTTTGCTTTACTATCATTATTTGGTGTATTTATACGAGTATATCACATAGATTCTATACAATACTGCACATGACAATCTAATCCCAGAAATACTAATTAACAGCGATGGATTGGAGTTGTACCACAAACATGATACGTTTGAAACCACATTTAATTTAGATGCAAAGGCTTACTAATTTTGTTTCAATTGATGATTGAAAATACATCTAAATGTGTGAACATGCTAACTATTGTTGATAATAAAATTTTAATAAAAATAGATACTGATTAAATGAGCATATAGAAATGGAAATAAATATATTTAGTGCCGAAATCGCTCTAATAATAAATTAATTTTTCATGTCCGCATAGAAGTGCAACAAAATGAGAGGGCGGGAATGTGTTTTCAACGTAAAAGGATAATGAGTACTTCTGTGTATAGTGCTATCAAATTACAAAATCCAATTCTAATTTAGATGTGATTAAGTTTGTTTTTAATGAATGTGTGGCTATGATTTGAAATCAGGATATTTATAAAGTACAACATCAGGATTTAAGTGATTTTATGGGCATGTTATCTGTCATTAATATTGGTATTACAATAATTTTCAAACTAATATTAATGTGAAAAAGATTAAATTGTTATTTTACTGTGTTTACCCAAAATAGATGATTTGTTTTCATCACCCCGCGGTAGGATTTTATTAGTTTTCGATGAACGACATAACTAGTAGCCTTTTAGTCGTCCCTCACGAGGAAGTTAGAAAAAAATAACAACATAACAACATTTTGCGTATGAAAACGAGAAATCCTTTCAGAAAAAGAGAGCATACAACAGTTCAAAATGTTTATTCCTTGAAAGCCAAAAGCGCTTTATATAATTACAAATGTATCAAATCCCATATCTTTGTTCATACACCATCAGCTACTTCCTTACAAATCTTCTCTACCTGGAAAACGGCTCCAAAAAAAAAATTGAAAAAAAACCTTGAAGATATCTTAATATTTATTTGCGCCAGGAGACCAAGCTCACGTTGTTTTGCCGTAGCAGGCACGAGAGCCTGAAAGTTAGGAAATCAGATGGTGACTGGCTGGGCCAAGGATGTTATGCAAAGTTTTGAAAACAAGGTCTAGTGAATGTTTTAATGCATCTCTAGAGTATCCCAAAGACATAAATTTCCACATTATTGTATATATCTTCTAGGAATCAGTATAAAGAGCCCTAAGGAATCTGCCACGATGCTGGAAAAATATGAAAAGCACGAGCAGACAGGAGTAGGAGAGTTACGATAGCTAGAAAACTTAATGAAAAATAGAGAGAAGGGAAGGATATGTTTTTAGACGATTTTCAAAATTCTTTTTTCGCAGCTGTGCTTAATGTAAATTGAATATTTCTGTGACGTTTAACCTAATTCAAATAAGGATTTAATTTTAAGGATCTAACATAATACATGCTCGAAATACATGAAAACCTAAAAATCAATATACGTTTACACGTTAAGGAATCGGAAAGTTTATTGTCACCAGGAGACGGTACTGTAAACAAGGAGTGATTGCCTTTGCAAAGCAAATTGATTTCTGAGGGTTTTCCTTAATCATTTTTACTTTACTCTTCTTGTACGTTTTTATGTTTTCTCCCTGGAGAGTCACATTAGAGTTCTTAAATTGAAACAGAGTGTCTCTTGATGAGTTTGGCTCGTGTGATTCAGTGTTGAGGATTAAGTTGTACAGGACTTGAAGTTTAGTAAAAAATGAACGATGAGCAAGCTTCAATTCAGTAATTTGTAAAATTTTGGCAATCAAAGACTACTTGGACATGCGTTTATATTCACGGTAAGGATGCTTCGGACGTATACGAGCATTATCAGTGAAAATAGAGTTAAGGATTCACTAATAAGCTCAATCAACATTCACTCAAAAGAAGACAAAAGCAATTTTATAAAAATATTGAATTTTTAAACTATTTATACCGTAGTCTGTATAATGTTGAGTTGGCTGAAGCACCCGCCTTCTGTGTTGCAGGTCTAGAATACAAGAAACACAAGACCAACAAGGACATTGTCACAAGGGCAACAAGTAGCATTTACGGTACTTGATTGCCAAATGGTCTCATCTACTTTTCTCTACTCTTTACCATAAACGGATTAGCAGATGCAAGCTTCAGGCGTACAGACCTGTCAAAATAGTCCTGGAGTGAACACGCATTGTAGATGAAACAAAAAAAAAATGTGTGCCCCGACACTAGTAGGTCCATGAATAATGAGCTCATGTATTATTTATTTTGCGTGCTTATTTGAACACAAGGGACACCATTCCGAAATAATTTGTAAGCGGTCGCTGGGTGTGTGTCAATAATCATCACCATGAGATGTAAATAATCATCACAAAAAAAATGGCTCCCAAAATACGCAATAACTAAGGGATCTTTAGTTATTGCGAGATCCTTAGTTGCCAATCACTAAGCTCTGGTATCTCTGTAGTATGTTGAGGTGGTGTTTATTTGTCATTTCACGAGTTCTGGGTTCAAATCCTCTATCGATGTTTAGATATTGCTCAATTCTCTAGGATTCATTTGTTCCTTTTTTGATTTTTGATTTTCGAATTTGATGCTTCTCGTCAAAATATTACACGGAAAAGATTATTCTCACATGCAATTAAGGTCAGAAACCTAATCATCAAAGTCTCCCTATGTTGCAAAGCTCGTATTATTTGCTACATGGGTTATTTGTACCTATTTCTTTGTGACTCCTGTCTGACGCATGAGAATTTTTAAAAGTTACGTTATGGTGCTTATGAATGAGGTCACAGCGGGAGAATGAGTTCTTTTTCACCTGAAGGCCGACACAATTTGATCCTTATTAAGCAAAAGATGTATACCGAGCTTATTGCAACGTGCCACCATGTACGGGTCCATAGTTTACGCTGATGGTCCTAATAATGGCTCCAAAACGAACGGAGAGATGCAAAGAGGAGGAACTTTGCATGATACGTCCGCGAGTTCACTTTTTTGTTCACAAGGAGCGAGAAAGATATCTCACTTTGTGACTGAAAGACGGTTGAAAAGATGCAGAGCGGGTGGAATAGGATGAACAGTATATTAGTTACCTGGGACTAAAGTTCAACTTGAGTTACAGATAAACTGATCGTAGCTTTCAGTTCCTCATCGAAAATGGCTTATTTCAGTTTCATCTGAACACGATTGGTGAAATCCCCATTTCCACCAAGAATCCCAGACGAATCCCTTGTCATATTTTCCTTACTTAAAATGTGAATAATGTAATAATTTGCAAAAGGAATAGTAGAGCACTTTGCAGATAGTTTAATCTTTGAGATATCAGCATAGAGAAACAAGTCAATTTACGTGCCATGTTATGCTCAGGTGGTGAATGTCATCTTTTTTTGACACTCAAAAGAAGAGAGGCCACTTTTACACGTATCTTCCTGTCACAATTAGAGGAGTCCTCGCGAATGAAAACTACGGGAGGTGAATGGAATGGCTGATCAAAGTTCCAATTCGGTGGTTACAGAGTGGCTGCAACCAGCGTTAAAACTTCGTAAAAACTCCCTTTCTAACGATATGTGACCAAAATAAAGAGCACTTTATTTGGATTGGTTAATTTTTCCTCATTTCGGCGCAAAACACGAAAGTTTTTGAGTGTTCTCTTTTCGCAAAGTTCTTGCGTTTGAACGTGGTACATGATGACATATGATCCTGCTTATGGTTTTTCTATCTCTATCTAAGGGAATCGTTTAAGGGTGTTGTTGCCATATGCTCTTAAGCTATAGCCGTGGCTAAGTCAAAACGATCGTCAGATAGATTTTTATCCGACTAGGCTTTTGAATGAGCATTGGTATTCTCAGTCTTTTCTTTGTAGGGTAATAGTTAACTACATTACTTGGGCCCACTGTATTTTAAGACCAAAATCAGATAACAAGATGGACTGTTTGGGACAACTTCGGCTGGTTTAAATGTTTCCACCATTGTTAAGAGCTGGTGATCCAAATAAAGAAATTTAAATTCGAATATTACTGTCACTTTTGGAACTAAGACTCGGCATCTGTTACACCGAGGGTGAGTGCCCAAACTTGTACACAATCTTGAGTAGTTTAATCTTTGCTAGACTGGTTAGCCATAATCTCCAGATTTCATCTTGAACATGAGAAGTAGAGATTTTATCCTCCGTCCTTGTGGTACGTTATGGCAGAATGAGATGGGCAACGTAGTTTCTCCAATTAGGGGATCCCTCCGGACAGCTTGGTTGTAGAGATGCAAATGGAAATTTGACAAATGGAACCTTGTGGTACATTATGTTTTGACGATGCTTCTCAATCAACAAGGATACTTTTATTTATCAAGTAGACGACATCGTGAGGGTCTCTCATTCAGCGACTTCCCTACGGATTTCTGGTTTGTAGATGGATCTCTAAAAATTTACTCATGCAAGTAAAAATTATTTAAAAAATAAATTTTTAATCAAAATTTTAAATTAAGGTTGAATTAAAAGTGAAATCAAAAAAAAAAATATAAGTTCAAATTTTATTTTACAAAAGAGTCATTCCTTTCTTGTTTATTTGTAAGGCTCAGTATTTGTTTTTTATGCGAGGATAATCTAGTTACACTATTACAAAATTTCAGTGGTTTTATGTTTGATCAATCGACCCAAGGACTTCAGTATCCGCCCGTAATATATTAATTAAAATTAATATTTTCGTAAAAGAAACGAAAATCATCGAGGCATCAGCAATATCTTTGCAGTTGTTAAAAGTGGTCATTTATAAATTACTCAAATACTACTCAGAATTGTCAGATAACCCGTTACAAATTTCCTTGCTGTGATAAATGCTATCCCAAATGAGCTGATAGGAAACAATATCGAATGCAAACTTTAATTTCGAATATATCTATGACAAATTGAAGCTTTCCTTTCACGAAAGCTTACCTCGTGAAATTCAGCGACTGTTTAGCAATTCTAGTACAATCAGGATGTTTATCACTAGTGCACAGGGTCAAAAGTTCAAAGTTTCAACTAGGGGGTGGAATAGAAATAATAATTATACAATTGCATTGAGTACGCATGTCTGCGAAGTATGATAGATGCATGCATTGGGTTGTGGATGCAAAATTGATGTTGATATATTTTTTCAAGTAAAAATTTGTACTAGATTAAGTTTGATTTGATGCTTTATGTGTTTAAGGGGTAGAACGGATATGATGCAATAAAGCCAGATGATAAGATGAGAAAATAGGTCTTTGCGAGTTTAAATAAGGAAGAACTTATGTGGAAGCTATGAAGAAGAAAGGTGTGCAAATTTTTAAAAATGAGCTAGTACGTAATTGTTCTAAAATTGTGTTCTATATCGTCTATATCATATAACCATGAGTGGGAATCATCCTTCTTTGTTTACGGTTGAACTAAGATTTGAATTTCAATTGAATATTGAAATCATATCTGGAATGCCAAGCAAATTTGCATAGAGTTGGGTTGTTTCTGACTATTAAATGCATTCATTTCATATGCGAATATAATTCGGAGTTCATTGAATGTTTTTTTTTTAAGTTCAAGGACCTGAAGAGCTTAAACGTTCGTTCACCAAGATAAAGTTGCAAGCTTACGAACTCTCATTGCCTGGATATATGAAAGTAATATAAAAAGCAAAAATGTATGAAAAGTTTTCTACTGTTCCATTTTCTTTTTCATTTCTTACATTTAGCACCTTGCTCGCCATCCTATCATCCCTTGCGGATAAACTCACAGTTTTTTGTTGTTGTGTACGTGTTTAAACTTTAATATATTAT
Organism: Stratiomys singularior; assembly: GCA_954870665.1. NCBI lineage: Eukaryota > Metazoa > Arthropoda > Insecta > Diptera > Stratiomyidae > Stratiomys > Stratiomys singularior. Next base: position 100,246,882 of record OX940879.1, read on the forward strand.
TTTCTGTCTTTGTGTTTCAAAAATGCATGCTACCATTTTTTATTCAAGTTTCAACATATTATCACTACGTTTTTCTCACGTAGAAGTTTTTCCAATGTTGAAAATATTTGTGATATTTATAGAGATAGCTGAAGGAGATAGTAGCATGCTGAGTTACAGGAGGATTCCGGTAGCAACATCGAAAAGTTTCAGCAATATATGTCACAAGTTGAATAAAATTGATGTTTCTTTGTGTGAATTTTTATCTTTAAGGTTGGATGTCAAGCAAGGGCTCCAGCAGGATTTATACAATTCTAAATAGCGAAATGCTAAATGGAATGGTGATGGATTGTTTAGGCGATTCAGAACAGGATATGAAGGTTATCTGTTTTGATTGTGAATTCGAACTAGGAAAATCGGAACTAGGAAAATCCTAAAACAGGCTAAATCTTCGCAAACAAATTTTGTAATTTTTGGTGTTTTGAGCAACTTAAAAAATAATTCAATAAGAGACAAAATGAATAAAGGAGTGCTCTTTGCACTTAAGTTTTCCTTATCACAGCTACATGAGAGTTTGAAAATAATGGAAAATCTTTCTTATGTTAAGCAGAGGGCTTTGGTAAGGACTGTTTTACATTGAGTTAGCCTAGAGCTCGTTAGACTCAAGTGATTTTGGGTTGTGATTATAACTCTGGACCTGAAGAGTGGTCGTTACGAAAAGGATCCTCCACCTCTGGTATTATAAGGGTGGCCAATACGCTCTTTTTCTTATTTACTAAGTTATTTCCACTAATTTCTATTAATGGCACACTACACTACACTTATTTTTTCTCTTGCGCATGCGAATTGACCATCTATGCAATAAAAAACATCCTCTCCTAAAAAAATAATAAAGCATTGAAATTAGGTGTATGGCATAGTGAGAGAGAAAAAGGGAAAGATAGAAATAGAGGTAGAAGTAGATGTAGAGATAGAGATTGAGACAGAGGAATAAAAAGATATATCGATAGTGATAGAGATAGAGGTCCAGACAGAGATAGAGATTGAGCTAGAGATAGCGATAAAAATAGAGATAGAAATAGAAATAGAGGTAGAAGTAGAGATGAAAGATAAGAACCCATCATCCTGGTAGTATTATTTGGTTGGATTGAAGATACGAATAAAGGACTTTTCTGTCACGTTTTATGACGCTCAAATGAAGTTCAAACGTTCCCGCTCATTCTCATATTAAAATAGCGATCGCCTACTCTAAAAAAAATTGAACAAGAGTGCTTCATTACCATCATCTGAATTGCAACAAATGGTTCTTCTACCTCAAAGACTTATTAAATTGTTTTCTGAACTACGGCATCGTTGCTGTATTGAATTGTCCTTTTTTAAAGTTTCTTCTTTTTTCTCTACTTCCTTGATATATTCTCCCTCTGGACAGTCAATTAATCCCAGCCTTGACCGCAAGTTGATCTCCATCGACCGAGTACTAGAGAAAAAAGAGGTCCGAAGGTTTTTAAGGCAGATCCTTTTGTGACTTTGCATTGAATTGGTGACCGTAAATTGAACAAAATCAAAATAATCTCAATCATTGCCCCACCTCCAACGCGAAGACATTTTCATCGCTGGTTTGAGAGGTTTCTGTGATTGGTTGTAATTCAACGGATGACGCAACCTAGTTTGAAGTTTGTTCATGTTGTTATTCAATCATGGTCCTGATAATTAGATAAGTAACTAGTTTCATTACGAATATCATTGAGCATCTATAAAAAAGCAAAACTTCTATGACCCAGGAACATTGTGTGAGATGTTTGCTTTAAGGTTCGCAAAAAATTCGATTATTTTGACTCTTTGTCTTCACTCTTCAATACTTGCGTTTATAAGGTACAATATTGTCAAATTTTACCGTTATTATTCTTGAATGTTGCTTCTAGCGTGCTTTGAAGGAGGAATGATTCGTACCATTAACTCCATTGTGAACTGAAATATTTCTTCAGCAGTATCCTCACTAATTTCAACATCATCTGCCGATAGACCATCAAACGAAAATGACATTTTATAATAAGGAAATTATAAACTGTCGTTGTATTTCGTTATTCAGACCAGTTTTACTGTATTCTTCCCTAAAAAACTAGTAGATATGTAACTATAGAATATATAGAACATATTTTCTTTTGCGCCATGATAAATTGAAAATGCCCTGAAAATATTCGACGCAGAGACACGATGCCGTTGACCATCGACACGAAGGTTATCTATGCTAGGAAAGCCGGGTATTCCTTCGGTTCAGTAGTAATAATTTAGGTCGACGAAGTACTCCGACAACTGGCACGACCTTCGATCGTCTTGCAATTCTTAATAAACTCTACAATCAACCATTAAAAGCCTGCCAATCTCTCAGAGTTGAGTGTCTTTGCAAAGAGAATAAGGGACAGCTCTTACTGACTTCGGTCGATTATTGATGGCGCTTCTTTCTCCTTCAACTTGGAGCAATTGTCGGCACACCAAGCTAAAAAGAGAAGGTCTCAAAAATGAAAAATATTTGCAAATTGATGTGTCTCCGCAGTAACTCTTTGTTACTTTACGTAAAAGCATGCTGGAGTCGTTCTTATACACTGAACAAATGTGTGCTTGACAATTTTCGAGTCTCCGAGAATTATGATAGGGTGCCTGATAGATGTGTAAACTCTTAGTCTCAATCATGTAGGCAACCTGGGTGTCTCATGCATTATTGCCGCATGCAAAAAACACATTCAGAAAAACTTACGTTTTTTGTGGTTACGTGTAGTACACTTCCAGAAATTGTGATCCTTGTGTCGCCAGGTTTTCTCTTATCTCACTTTATTGCACGTTATTTGGAGTCCTAAGCGTTTAGATCTCAACTTTCTCGTATCCCATATCTGTGATGTTGTACTTTCATTTTGGATATTTTCTGAGTTTTTTTGTCATATTTAGAGGTCTCTAAAATCCCTGTCAAATGTTTTAAAGAGAAACCTTTTTAAGAAATGTGAAAAATAAGGCTAGAGTTCATAGCTAATATCCTTGGCTTTCTGACTTTTACATAATGTCTGGGACAGGAGTTGTCACGATAACTTTTCTACTTTTTGCTATAGTTTTTGACATAGAAATAAACTTATTAACCGAATCTTTCTGAAACTGCTGTTAAAGACTTCAAAAATCAAAATGTAAAGACTTAAACTAACTCAAAATTTGAAGACTTAAAATCTTAAAGGTCAGCATGAACGAACTTCTTTTGACTAATACAGCTAGTGGCTTAACTCTGAAATTATTTCTGTCCCTTAATCTCCTAGATCCATCATTGCACGGGTGTTCTTCTGTCTTATTTAATTATTCGTGTTCCTTAGAAATAGAATTGGTAATGTCGCTGACATACCTATCATACCTTTTTTGATATTTGACGTTTTCTTCATCGTTGACGTTTGTGTGTCTGTGTTTCAACGGGGAGGGTTGCGTCATTGTTTGACGTGAAAGAAAAACAGGGCCACGGGAAGCCATTATATTTTTGAGCATGATTCAAAGAAAGATATTTTGACTGTCAGAACGTTTTAAGCTGCCGAAAAAAGTTCAAAGATCAAAAATTGGTGATAATCCTCAATTAACGTCTCTTTCCCAAATGAGGATTGCTTGCGCAGTTGTATAAGCGCATGTAGTTAACATATTTACAATGCCTCAAACTTCTTCGAATGGTGTGAAAAGCAATGAACGCGGAATCCCACTCAGTTTCAACTCAGCCAGGGGAGGTTGAACGGTATTTAGTTATAAGTAAAAAGCTGCTTCAAAGGAAGGTAAGGAAAGGATCGTATACATCAACTTATTACTGGTGATGAATAACTGCTAAAGTACGGATTTTCCCGAAGACGCAATGATGTTACCGCCCAAGGAAAAAAAAGAGCATGTTGGATCAGCTCATTCTCCATAATAAGTTAGTACTCCATAACTGGTTGGTAAATCACTGTGGGCTTTTACAGATAGATGAGTTTGACTCGAGTGGTCTAGAAAAAGAGTCACCAAATTGTATGATTAACATCACCAGATGATTATGTTTAATGACGATGTCAAACCCTTTGTTCTGGCGCTTTGTCATCCCCAAGCCTTGTTCTGACAGAGTCACCAGAAAATGAAAATTTGGAAATACTGAAATAGTCAGCTCCGATTAGGCTCCCGAAGCAGAAATCGGTGCATACGATGTCTAATTGTTCCCGTCCAAGACGCACGGTTTATCAGAATAGTGTTTTGACAACTGCAAAATTACCCAGATTAGAACCGCTTATTCTTTTGACGTTTTATCCAAGTTTTCCTAAAAAAGCAATGGACGATAGCTTGAGCTATGCTACTGTAATGATCGTTTCTTTCGGTACTTGAGCTCAGAGTCTGATGCATAGAAAGCGAGTGATCAAATTGATGTAGGTACATTAATGCCATTTTGCGATATGCTGCTAAATATTAATCCAAAAAAACATGGAGATGAGGACAAATCTGAGAAATGATCGAAACGATTGGTCTAGTTTCCCAATTTCGGGTGGTATCGTAAAATTGGATAACCAGGTCGGGTAGAGGCACAGGAGATCGATTTTTTATTACTGATCCTTGCATTTTTTTGAAGTATGCATTGTATTTCTTTGTATTTCAACGTATTTCACGTTCTATGCAACCAATTTATTCAATTTTGACTTTAAGTGTATTGATAATCTCCAGAATTTGTGTAATTTTCCGAGTCTCCATTTTCCCTTGTATCCTTTCATAAAATTTTTTTTCAGCAGTCCGCGATTCAATCAATGCAATATCATTCTTTTATTTTAAACCCATTAAATTACCCTAATTTGAAAAGGACATACGAATCGAATAAAAATTATTTATGAATTGATCCAAAAAAATGCCAGGCTAAATATCAAAGGATATTAATGCATGCCTAACAATTTTACCAGTTCATTTTGATTTCAATTCGTTTTGCTTTGTCAGGATTATTCAAGTCCTTTTTCCATACAAGTCATTTTGATAGAATAATTCGCAGTATATGGAATAAAACAGGCAATGAAAGAGGTCAAATTCAAAATATATGGTGGTTTGACTAATTAAATTTCCTTTGGGTATTCTAACTGTAAAAATTGCTTTAGTCCTGGCCAAGCTTCAATCTAAACTTTCATTGAAAATCAACCAGTTCACAGTGGTTGGTATGTTAGGTTGTTGCTTGGTTTTCATTACGCTTTACGTTCTTGCGTTTGGATTTTCACTTAAATTTTTTTCGGTTGAAATATATTGGGATTTAATATTGGGATTAATTTTTATTTTTCAACATTGATCCTTGCTGTGTGAATAAAATCAAGTCAAAGCGAATTTTAGAATGATTGGAATTCAGTGATGGATTCTTTTCTATTGAATTAATTGACAGGGTTCTAAGTCAGAGTGAATTAAAATTGAATTACTGAGAGAGTTTAAACCGTTAATGATCCTAGTGCATCCTAGTGTTGGTTTACGTTACATATTATGTTAGTTATATTGAGAATAGTTTAAATATAACACTAACAATTCAAATATACTAAAAGTGGCTTAGTAAGTTTTAAAATAATATGCGAAACTTTGAAAAAAAAATTTGATATGTCACGAAATCTCATTTCAAACTTTCCGACTTGATTTGTTTAGTAATTGACAGTTCAGAGGCTAGCATCACTTCAGTTCATTGGCTTATATTTCGACGTCGCATGGTGTCTGGCGATGTCATTTAGTTGGTTGACAAGAGTTGTAAACATAAGTTGGTTCAATAGGGATGGGTGGTTTGAATTAAAATGAATTTGATGGAAGAATCCTGGTAGATTTTTCTTATAAATTTATTAATTTATTTATAAAATTTCTGGAAAACTATATGCATTTCTACCTAAGCCATTTTGGAAAGGTCTATACTTGAACTAAAATGGACGTTTTTATGTCAAACTTAATATGCTTTATATTTTCAGAAATGTTTAACACTTTTTTCTCATTCCTTTTGCAGATTTGATGTTTTGGCAGCTTGGTTTATAATTGTGATTTCGGCTCAGTTTCAACTCGATTTTATCTCGTTTTCGGCTCGGTTTCGGTTCGGTTCGGTTTACTTGACTGTGTTCGTGTTTCGCGTGATTGTGTTCGTGTTTCGCGTAGAAGATTGGTGAAGAAATCTGTCGAAAAAACCCCAAATTTAGTCGGTAAGTATTTGATTTTTATGTAGAGTTTTTCTGATTAAAAGGGCATTGTACCAGAACTAGGATTCCTAGGCAATGATTCGAATCGAGAGTTATGTGCCCATATGGTTAATTTGTTTTTATAATTAGGTTCTTAATAAACTGATTCTGGCTAAGATCTGCTTTACTAATGTACCTTGAAGTTATGATAAGGCATTTGAATGCAAATTAAATAACGGATAACCTTGCGTATGCTTTTATGCAATGGTATGGTTTTATGCTCACGGCTCGTACGGCTCTGAGGTTTGGGCTGGAGCTCTCAGTAAGGAGCTGTACCGAAAGTGCTTGGCGTAGGTACAGAGACGAGGAGCTTTGCGGGTTGCGTCTGCTTAACGCACTGTCTCTGAGTCGGCGGTGTCGGTGATCACAGGAGTGATACCTATCGCCCTTCTTGCTAGAGAGCGACGGAGAATTTATGACCGAAAAGTGGAGGTTTTAAGATATGCTGTCAACCGAGAGGAGAGGCAGCGCACAATACTCGAGTAGCAACAGTCCTGGGAAGGCGACTCTAATGGCCGTTGGACGGCCCGCCTTATAAGGGACGAGGGATTGTGGCTACATTGAAGGCACGGTGAGACTGATTATTACCTTACCCAGCTTCTTAGCAGGGATGGGTATTTCCAGTCTTATCTGCACAATATTGGTAAATCACGCTCCCCAGACTGCATTTTCTGTGCAGGGGATAGGGACAACGCATGTCACACCTTGTTCAACTGTAGAAGATGGAACAGGATGTGGCAGGATTTGTGGGAGGTAATGGGAGAGCTTTCTCCAGGCAACCTGGTCGGAGAAATGCTGAAAACTTTCGACAAATGGACCTGTGTGGCACATTACTCTCAGGCAATACTTACAGCAAAAAAAGGTACCATGGATAACCTTGGGCGCGGGGTCTAGAGGGGTATCCTTTCCAGCAGTCCTCCTTCATCCTGCCCCTTCCCGCGGGGGGAGATTTCGCTACGCTGACGGCCTAGGGCGAAGTAAAAAGAGGCGTAGCCCGAAGTAATGTGTCAAACGGTTCCAGGCTAGGGTCTCTTGACAAGGGGGTGTTTAGTGGGTAGTCTGGTAGCATGCCCTGCTAGGAGTCCCACACTCCGAGTGTAAATTGCCTTCAACCTCCAACCCAAAAAAAAAAAATGTTTTATGCTCATAGCAGAAAATTCTTGAAATTGTTAATAAGACTGTTTTAGATTTAAAAACCAACAATCTCCTTGTCATTAAATGAAAGGATTCCCCACGTACCATAGTCGTCAGATGTTTCGGCTCTGTTATGGGAATTCGTATCAACCAAAAGAGGTGCTCGGATGTATCTTGTACTTCCTCTTGCTAGGCGTTAGCTTAAGCGATGTAGTCCCTTTAAGTGTCTTGCTCAATCGCCATGTTTGCTTAAACGACGTTAGACCACTAAAATCACTGCAAGGATATTTACGTCATTTGTCTTTTTGCCCAAAGAGTTGCTTAAATTTCGTTTCATTTGGGAACCATTTTTTTTTTGGTTAGAGTTACTGTCATATCAAACCATATCTATATCTTCCTAGAGTCATTCGTCTAGTTTACTTTTCACTGTTGCTGATAAGATTATTGAAGTTGACTATTCTAGTTGCATTTTGGTAGGCTGTTCAGATTTTTGGTAGCTCATCTGCATATTCATATTGCTCTGAACACGTCTTAGGACTCATGTTAGTTGTATATTCCCTCAGGCTACTGCACTTTTGAAATCTTACGCAAATCGAGGCATGGATCTGCCAGCATGAACTCGCTGTATGAGAGGATATGTTTTGTTCTGTCAAGTTCGTTCAATAGTACTTCTGTGACTACTTTAATAGGAGTATGAGTTATTCTGGCCTGGTTCATGTTTTCTAGATATCCTTTGTCAGTTTTTCAACGGTCTCGGCCATATCTTGCCCAGGGCTCTTTCCCAGGGGGTTTCAACTTTTTGTTTCGACACTAGTTTAGATTATCCTTAAAGAATCATTTCGAGAGTTCATCTTCTGGATGTCATCCAAACTTCTGCTTTAGCTGGCAGGGATTATTACTGCCAGATCTAGTCGAGATCTACTTAAGATCGTCTGATTTGGCATGAGAAGAGCTGCGGTTGCAAATCTAGGAGTAACAATCATCGCTAGCTTTGCAGGATTTTTTGGCATTTTCAAAAGAGAAGTTCGTGCATTACATAACGCATATAGTATTTGGAAACCAATTTATATTTTTATGCCGAGAATATAACTATTCGTCAGAATTATCACTAAGTTTGCTGTTGAAGCAAATCAGATAAAATTCAACAGTGAAACAAGTTTGGAATACCCAGAAAGAAATTAGATTGAAATTTGATTGTGAAATCTAGTTAACTGAAGCCTAGGTTAATCTTGAGGTGTCACGCTATCGACAGAAACAAATGACAAATGACAGTGCATTCAGTGACTCATTATCAATATAAAAAGCAAGCCAGTTCAAAGATCAAAGCAAGTTTTCCTCAATCTGGTGTATAATTTTTAAACTCTCGTCGAATAAACAATTCAATATAAAAGCAAGTTTGAATTATGAAAACAATGAGCAGTGCTTCGTATTAGAAGTAACAAAGTGCCTTTAAGGAGGACAGGTATCCAATGAACGACAGAGTAATGCCTTGACGGTCGATCGAAGCGCCTACTCTGTATATGATTCAAAAAGTTGAAAGAATTTGAAAACTTGTATTGGATGTTGCTCGACTGATTAAAAAAAATTTTTTGAAGGGATGATTAGACAATTATGAAATTTCCCACAATCGCCTTAGCATGACCTATTTCAGCGCTAAATGGATGTCAAAAACGCTCACACCCTTTTAGAAATAACACCTTTCAGAGTATTTTTATGCAATTTTGGTGGTTTATAGTGTAACAGTTGATTGCTGACTTTTGTTTGAATTGAATAATTTTTTTTGATTTCCATAGTTTGAACCTGACACCTAACGCGATTCCGTGCATTGGTCTGAAAATGACATAACATCATCCAAGAAGTTTCAGGTGACATAAATGTCTATAAAAGCCGTAACATACGACAGCAAAGTTTGTCTGGAAAGAGATCCTGTTGATACGACAAAGGTGTCTAAATAACCAAGAAATAAATCTTCGTGACTATAGAGAAAATTGATTACAGGTTTCCTGCTTCTGGGAGTCATCGCCCCTGGTCACAACTAAGGTGCTCCAATGCCCGTCCTATACCCTTAATTCTGATCCGTCTTACAATGATTATTATCTGTTCCCAATGCTTAATGAAGAAATTTGTGGGTATGACAAAATGGAGGACGTAATTTCAGCTACATTCCGGCCTACGATAATACTATTTTGTGAAGCTTTGCATTAGCTTCACAGAAGCTTTTTTAAGCTTAGAATAAGCTGATTGAAGGATCTGAAATATTTATATATAGCAATGATTGTTATATCCAGAGTGGTGAGAGTATCTTGAAATAGAAGAAAACCAGATTTTCTTTGTTTATTCCCTCTGCTAATTGTCCATCGTTTAAACATCCTCAACCCGGAAATCAGCAATTCATAAAATGTTCTTAATTGAGTCCTTAATCATATTAGAACAAGTTATTGTGCAGGTTCTGAAGATAATTTTTTCTCTACTACGGGCATCCTGCGTTGCCATTTTCGTTTTTCCTTTCTCTAATCCTGTTTTCGAACTAATATTCTTTTGAATTAATCTATTTCATTTTTAAAGGTTGATTGAAAATACTATTCTGATGGTTCCTGAACGTTTGAATTGTTTTCAAATATGAAAATAGATGTGGCTGTTTAAACACACTTCTGCTATGATGAGTTACTGAAAATGTTTACTGAAAAAGGTCAGTCTTTTGCTTAGTAAATGGAAATCCTGGCTTAAGCAAAAAGTGAATATTTCAATGCATCGTCGGTATTTCAATGATCCTTTGAAAAAGGGTATGCACATCATCTTTAAAGTCATCTGAAAGCGAAACGTCTGGCCAATGTTTTCAGAAGAGAGTGATAGGTCTCGTTATTCATGACGTTATCCGAAAAGGATTACGAAAATGATAAAAAAGGATCCGAAAAGGAAATTTTATTCGGTTTTCCAGTACTATGTTGATTCTCTTAACTATTCTGGTAACTTAAGTTCTGCTTTCAATTTTTTAAGATAAACCTAGAATCTCCTTTCCATCTGATTCAATGAGACCTTAGTGAAACTTAACATCGATTTCCATTCAATTTTCGAACAGTCTTAAACAATAAAAAATAAAAAAAAAATTCACTTGATTATTAACGAATTTCAAAAAAAAATTTTCAGTGTTTTGTCGCAGCTTCTCAGGTTAAGAACTCGTCTCATCTGCAGACTTCAATCGACTTATGATGAAATGTCCTTAAAAAACAAACCATAGTAAATTGCTTGTAACAAGTCCAAATACCCCCCAGAATAGTACTCGAAAACATTTGCGTTGATCGTATTGTTTTGCCAGTGAAATCCTTTCTAAGCCTCAATATATATTCGGTGCATTTTACCATCAACTTGAGCTTGTTGACGTCATCATCACCATGTCGTTGAAAATGTCACGAACATGCCGGGCACTGTTGCATAACAATTACTTTATGGATTATGTATGCATTTAAATGATGCAATATGGACCGACTGGTGGCGACAAGCACTTTAATTTTCATCAGATGGATTATCAGGGAAAACAACAGCTCTTACAACAACAAAAATCATCATTGCAAAAACGATAGCAACAAAAACAACTGTCATGTTAATGAACCAGGCAAATGGTCAAGGAGTGGGGGGGGGGTAGAGGGGAAGGGGTAAGGGAGGTCCTAGCGTATGTTGTGTTGATAATAGGGTAGTATTTTCACTACTTTTCCAAACACAGGTCAGCGTAAAACTTCCATGGTCTCATATTCTCCCGAACTTTCCGGTCCTTTTGCCACCTTTTGTTTGTTGTCAGGATATTATTATGGTTAATGTGTCAGGCAACTATGTGAAAATCAGATTTCCTAGGATAACATGAATAAATTTAGAATAAAACTGTTGGAGGGGGAAGAGAGGGGGCTCGGTAGAGATGTAGGGTATGTTATAATTAGTTTGGTTGTAACAGCGTTAAGAGGATTTCGGCTGGGTAAGTTTAGAACGTTTGCAATGATAAGTATCATTGTAGGCGTATTTTCTATTTATACGTGACCAGCGTTGGCTAAAATGCATGCAAAGCATGTAATGAACCGTGAATACAGTGCGTAAAATCTTTGAAATGTTTTGAAAATGCTGGTCGGATTTTATGGTAATCCTATTCATACTAAGAGCTTTTTGAATAATGAAATGGTTAATACACTTGCCTTCTGGACAGACAGTCCATGGTTCACTAGATACTCCCATCATTGAATTTTTATATCATTTTTATATCCAAATTGAATTATTATAATTAAAATAATATTAAAGAAGGTATTTCCTAAATGGTCTGCGCCAAGCGACCGCTCTAAGGTTAGTAAAAACGACGTCATAAGAACAAGGAATTTACTTTGTAGCAAAGGATCCTTGAAGATTTTGGATACAAATTCATTCCAATTGTTGCATATCAATCAATACTTGTTCCATTGTTTTCTCAATATTTTAAATCTCACCAAATCATTCCAAATTTACTTAATCGCGTGGAAGGATCTACAACCAATTACGACCTTACAGCAATCATTCGAAAAATTGTTGCTCCAATGTCACCCTCCAACTACAGCATATTTGTTTTGTTGCTAAATTCAATATCATTTTATTGGTATTCCCATTCAATTTGCCGTTCCCCTCTTTATCAGTCGCTATGTATGCAAAATCAACTTCTTTTTAAATCTTTTTCAAATAAATTGTCTCCTTACGCGTCCTCATTTATCCCATACCTATCCCCCCCCCCTGCTTGATCTAAAAAAAAACAACAACTTGTCATAGTCTCAAATTGGCATCCTGGTGAAACTGACAAGCTCCAACTCTTCCTCTTTCCTATGTCAACCGAAATTCAAACAGACAGAGTTGCTAAACACATACCATGAAAGGTATGAATAGCTTACGAGGATGGCAAGAAGAAAATCAAGGAAAACAAATGTACAAACGAATTTGAACATGAGTTGACAGAATCATTGAACGTACATAGAAACACTCGCAGATGTGATTCAACATCAACAGGATATAGGATAAAACTATATAAAGACTTCCACGTTACAAAATCACCCCCCCCCCCCCAAAAAAGACAGTCAAAAATCTTAAGATCAAAGATGCCAATGTACAAAAATTTTGTATCCTTTTTCTACGATTCGAGAAGATTTCGTTTGATGTTGGCTTGTCATGTTCGCTTTATTGCGGAAGGAGTTACTTCTTTCTTGGCTAGATTCTCCCAGAGATTGTGATTTCAATCGTTTTTGAGTAGGTAGGATAACGTCACAGAAAGGCTGTTGAAATGCATTCAAGCGTTGAACGATGAATTGTAAAGTGGTTGGAACCCGAGAAAAAGTAAATCGGAAATATGTAAAGAAATGTGAAAAAAAGGACGAATAGGAAGTCTGATGAGGGGTTTTTAAATGATTTGAAATATCTGAAACAAGGAAAGTTGAGAGCAGTAGGTTTTTCAATTTATTCAGTTTAGATTGATTTGCTTATTCCGTGATTTGAGTACTCAAACTGGGCTGTCGTGCCATTGTTGAATATGAAACCATATTTGACAGGTATGAATGGAATCAGTTAGCCTGGAAACCTGCTATGGAGAAAAGTTGAGTTACGAAAAATGAGCTGTCTTTGAAGAGGAACGAACAAACAAGGTTAATTCTTTTTAAATTTTTTGTTAGAAAAAATCCTTTTGGACATTTCACGCCCGCCTACTACTGTGGCACTATATTTAGCCCTTTTTCTAACCCATGTTTCTTTGGTAATTTACGAGTTAACACTTTACAAGATTCATCCTCCACCACTGGAGGCGGCCCAACCGACGGTCTAATGGATAACGAATGAGAACAATGGTTTGACACCCCTTTTGACACTCGAGCCCCTCCTAGGGACTCCCATTTTTTTTCAGTTTTATTACGTATATACAGAGTGCTTACAGACAAATAAATTAGATTGAACTCATTTCAAAAAAATATTGAAAAATTTCTAAAATACAACATCCAAGTTTCATTGTCATCATTCCGTCAGGTGTTTCTTCACAGATAATTTAAGTCCTTTCGAGTTTTTGGGTGGGATTGAACAGTAAAGGTTGGTTGGGATTAGTCAGGTTTGAGTTTGAACAGGATAACGATTGAACAGTTACGAAAAAGTGTACAAAGTTCAATTCAATGGCGTTGGAATTGTGATTTTTAAGGATTTCGATAACACACTATATTACCAAGTGAATGATTGCATGTGATCTAAAATGAACTAGTGCGTTAAAAGGACTTGGTCTAAAGTCGTTGTGCAAAGTTAAAGCCTATTAATGCGATTCTTATGATATGAATGATAAAATAATCTGAATGATTTGGTTAAATTTTATTGAGATGGAAACTATTGTAGATAGTAGAAGGGTGTTTGAATTAAAAAGGAAAACTCTCCCAAAGGTCTTTAAAAGTTTTACCATGCGTTATCTTCTTATCGACAAATTGATATATGCTACTGAAACAACTTAATTTTTTTAAATTGTTACATCGAGTTGTTTTGTTTGAGTTGTAACGTCGATTGTTACATCACTTACCAATCACCAATCACACTATTGGGAAGGGTTGGAAGTTGACACCTGTCAACTGGAAAGTACATCTAGATACGAGTGCATTTTTCTGCCTGTGTATGAAGGTAAAGGCTGTTTAATCCCTGAGCGCCAGTATCTTAGTTACACAAACCAACATCCCTTCAAACAGATTACCTAGACTGTATGGCATACTACTTTGGACTACGTTACTACCACCTCATGACCCTTTCATGTCAAAATCTCGGTTTATATGTGGCAAAGGAGGATACAGCAGGACACCTTTTCCTTTTTATACCTTACCGCCCTCGACATCTCCAGCCAATGTACAATGAGGTGAAACTCTCTTGCTATTTAGATTCACCGAACGTAATTTGACACCTGGTTCTATTTGTCAAACGATTGCAGTATTTCTTTGATTAGGCTCTCTAAACCGGGCTTTTTCCCTTGTTTTGTAAAACCACTGCACTTTGTTTCCCATTTTCTTCAATACGAGAAGGAATAGTATCATCCTTTCCTCTACGGTAGAATTATGACTGAATCTTACGCAGACATGTCTGAAAACAATCGTATCCAGTCAATATCAGAATCAGATAGAAGTCAGTCTCACCATTCTTTTGACTGACTCACGGTCTGAAATCGTTGATAAGCCACATGATCCACCTCGTCCAAAATTGCTTCCACTTCTCCAGAGGGCGCTGTCTTTTATTGCTGGTGATTGCTAAGACGCTACCTTTGTTTTTCGGAGGTAGATTCTCCAAATGCTTTCCGCTAAGGAGAATGTTGGGTGTTGGCCCTGCGATTTTCAACACCACTGGCTCAGAGACTGTTTAATCCTTTGATGCAATCGACCATGCTCCTAAACTCAACACTTTTGTCAGTTGTTTTCGGTGCAGTTCCTTCTTGGATTTTGTCTTTTATCGCTGCTCTACATTAAGCATAGCCTGTATGACTGTCATGCTAAAGTAGAAGTATGACTGTAAGGTGAGCCAGTTTTTTGGTGGACTTGGTTCATCACTTTATTAAAAGACCCCGTTCGGCGTTACCAGTGGTTTCCTGAGTTGATACGAACAACTCAGGAAGCTGAGCGTCTAGCACCAAACCTAGGGAATCTGATGAAAGTTCGACACAGAGTGTTCATATAGTAGGGATGTTCTTCTTTGTCGGCATGGCTTCTTCTTTTGTAGCAAAGAAATATGAAGCTTCCAGGATTGTTGAAAAAATTAATTGGGTAAAAAAATCCAAGCTAGAGAAATGGTCATTGGACCCTGTGCCTTGTTCCAAAATGAAGGTTGGTAGGAATATGGCTAAAAACGAATCATATCAGTTGTTTTTAATGTTTAAATTCTTTTCTAATTTATCTTAATCCTAGTTATTCTTAACCTAATTATCCTGATTTGTAAATTCACAAAATTTTTTCGAGTAAAGCCACAATCAAAACGATGGTGCAATTTTTTTTCATTTTGGTCGAATTCATCCTTGCGTTCAGGTGTCATTCAAGTATCGCTGCGCAAATGTTCCCGCTAAAAATTTCGCCTTTCATTGTTTCCTGGTGTCTTTGTGAAGTATTCGCGTCTTTGTGCTACCTTTTGAAAGGATTTTTTGATAACTGAAAGGATTTACCTAAACAAAACGATTTGACAGTATGCAGCGGTCCTCAAGTGTCAAAATGTCAACTTGTATCGAATCTGATAGCAGTCGGAAACAACACCAGGTGTAATGCGCAGAAGGCGGGTGCTTGCAACTTTGGTTTTTCACTATCGCTAATACACCTGGGCTTGGTGACTTATTTGCGAAACAGGCGTAAACGGATAAATTTTATAGTGTATGCTGCTCAGATTGCAGTCCTTTACGTTATGCTACACAAACACCATTCAGCTTTGATGTTTATTTAAAACCCTCATTGGGCTCTATTTTCAGAGATCCATGCGCCCTAGAAAACCATGTAAGTTCACTTGTTCCCTGGCCTACTGGTGTTCCGATCCAGCTGTTTCCATTTTTCTCCAAATTTTTGGGAACCCCTGTGAGTCAGGTTTCAAAAACCTGAAAAACGGCTACAAAGCTTACTTTTTTTCCGAGGCAAGCTTAACGCGTGTCATCTGTTAAACGGTTTCTTTGTTAAGTATGTTGACCCAAAATGGTGCGACCTAATAAACAGGAATTAAGAGCCCTTACACAGTTCCTCTGAAGTCTTCCTTCAAGTCAATCAATCCTCAATATTTTCAGGTAAAAATAAGGTTTGATTTTTCTTATCTTCGTGTCATTTTCGTTTATTCATTGTCCTGTAACTCAATCTCGTTTCAGAACGTTTCATGTAACTCCCTTCTCACTGTTAGAATATTTCATATTTCAAATCGTCCTTAGAGGCGTTTGTTTTCACAAAATTACTGATTCAGGTCTGCTGAGAATCTGCTCAAATCTGTTTGCTTGATTCGAAAACAGACAGGTGAAATCTGCTCTTGAAATGTTTTCTCCTTATTATAACCTAACCTATAACGTTTTCATTATTAAGTTTTCTGGCTCTTAATCCTCAATCAAAATAAACTGTAACATTGTCAAAGACGTGTTAATATGTTAGTTTGCCGTTGTCAAGATATTCCTTTGTCTTACACTTACAATGTCATTTGCATTTGCTTAAGTTTGATACGAAGTCACTTTGTTCTCGAATTTGAAATATTACTTAAAGTCCTTTGATAATTTGATTGTTTTGTGATAAATTGAGTTCTTAGAATTTTCAGGCTGTTCTATCGACGTTGATTACACTCGAAATCATAACATTTATTGTTTGAAATATCAATAACAGAAATACGATCCTTTCTTGTTATGGCGGAATATTCTAATGGGCTTTCTAGTGGGATTTTCAAGAAAAAGGATTAATGCTTTGGTCGAAATCACTCAAAACACATGAAATCTTTAGGTATAGAACCAAAATTCAATTGGTGCAACAGAGATGAGGAATTAGTTGCAGGAGTGGTTTCAATGTGAAACCATATTCCTACGTATGTTGTTACCATAAACCAATCCGTTTTCGGCTTCAAGTCCTTCAAGTACTGTTCAGATATTCCAGCTTTTTTGGGTCATCTCCTGTTGGTTTTGAAGAACTTCTCCCTTCTGAGAAAAGTGTGGAGACCATAAGGCCGAGCTTCAAGGAGTTGATATACTTGACGAATCCGAAAAGTTAATTCCTGGAGTTCCGGGTTATTAATCGACATGTATTGCTCAAGGGAATGCATTATTTGGCAGGCGAGAGTCATTATTGGACGGTGGATAAGGATAATGATGGTTAGCAAGATGAAGTGGTTTCGCTTCGGGGTTCTAATAAGATGTTGGTGCCGTTTTGATGCTACGGTTTAATCCTGGTTTATACATAATGGTTGCGAGCTACATTTTGGAGATGCTTTTCAGATCTATAAAGAAGATACTCTCCAGCCGTTTTCTTATTCTAGATAGTACCCAACAATTCCTGATTAAGTGATCTACTGTTCCTTCTCCTTCCAAGTTTTTATAAATCTAAATACTTTGTGGATTTCCGCTCACTTGGCTTGTATGGGTTCCTATGAAGGGATTCTCATCGGTCCTTTGTATAATACAGACACTTTTTCTTTGAAGGATTTACAATGAAACTCGCGTATCCCGAGAAGAGCCGCTTTGAATTGACAACGTATGAGGGCTTACTCCATCACATATTGCTCAAGAGGGTTTGACGAAGTGCTAACTGAGTTGGGAATAATTGTTTTTATTTCGGAGTGAACAGCAACGCAAGCTTTTTGAATGGCTTGTCTTTCCGCTTAGAGCACACCAACCCCAAAAAATGTTTGCACCAATTTTGTATTTCGTTTCCAAACCGTCAAGATTGCTATATACTTCGTAGTGTTTCAATACTTTGCAATTTTTCCAGTCTGTTCCAAAAGGAAGTCCAGGGCATAGTTTTTCCGATGGTTTGGTCTAAAAATCGTGAAGTCGCTCCATGCCATGCTTCTTTCCTTGGCCATAGAGTCCAGAAAAGCATTGTCTAGAATCTAGAGTCTTGATGGTTATAGAGTCTAGAGTTGCGCGGCTTATCAGCATCGGGACTTCCCTTTCCTGAGTGCATTTTGCGACAAGATTCTTCTAAATAACTGTGAAAAAAGGAGTTAGAAGTCCTTTCATTATTCGATATGGAGTTGTCAGCTGGATCTGAATACGCGACTCAAATTGGTAGCACAGAAGCTGACCGATTCCTCAGCAATCTCCATACCGGAAACATTGGTCAGAGACTGTTGGAAAGTATCAGCGTGGCAATGAATGAATGGTTCAACTACCTATTCAAGTTTCGTAGTGAAAATGATTCAATTCAATTTCCAGGACTCAGAGATGTCATTCTTTTTGCAAACAACCCTTCGAAATTCTGGCTAGATTCTGCACTAGATTCTCTTCCCTTTGATGTACCAGGATACTCCCTAAGTTCTGGAGGATGTTCACTATCACCTAGCTGGTATGAAAGGCCTTTTGTTGGATATACCTTGGCATTGCCAACGCGTTCTCCAGAAACTTAACATCCTGCCTTTATTCTAAGATTTGAGAGATTCGAATGTTTTTTGGACGAAATCATGCTCAGTAGAATCCTTGAGACTTGATATCGATTGGCAGTAGTCATGTCTGATGGTATCAAGTCTAAGGCAGTCCTTGAATATGGTCTGTACTGGTGGTCACAGTTAATACAGAGTTTTTCTGTACGTGTCCTCTTATGAGTTTTCATTTGCCCGTTCCAATATGACGGAGAAAGATTTCTCTGAATTTAATTTTAAAGGACACTTTGTGGATGACTCAAATAGCTTTTTTGGTCTTTTGCGATGCTGCTATATATTTCTTAATATTCTTCGATGCTCAAATATGGTATTATTGCTATTTTCTATAAAATTTTGCTCTATCAAATATGAAATTCTATCAAATGTTTTTCCGACTTATAAATCACTAATAGCATTGAAGAGGTCTGTATGGTCTTGTGTTTGTCTAGATAAGGACTCGTCTATAAGAGGCCATGCATACACCGGCGCATTTTATTGTTACTAAGAATTGGTAGTTACTGGAAGACATAGGATAAGAAACCATATCTTGGGATAGGACTGGGCCGAGCTTGCCGGACAAAGGCATCTCTTGGTGTGGAAATATGCCACTTTGATGGCGCTCAGAAGAAAAGTTCAATACTTTTTTATTCTTTGGCGAAGGATATTCAGCCATTATTCTTTGGCTTCAAATATAATTCCAAAATGTATCTAGTTTCATCTTATTTTTCGTTTGTCTTCAAACTGTTCGAATTTGGAACTGGAATCACAGTTTGCAACGTTTCCCTTGATAATGTCAACTTAAAATGTCAGCTGTCAAAATAATACTAAAACAATTGGTGATGCCAGAAAAACCCGAAGTTGAAACCATCTGTACGAAAAATGCTGGAAAATATCTGCTGCAAATTTTAACCTACCACAAAATTTGGACTGACTTTACAGAAAATTGTCATCTTGAAAGAAAATGAGCAGGATAATGAAAGATTATGAAACTTGTTTTAGGAAAAAAATCAAAAAAGAAATATTTGACTGCCATGTTTTCTTTATGGTAATTTTGTACAAGCGAATATCGTTGGAAATATTTGGGGCAATTTGTGAACTATTTGGGTTTGATTTGAAAATGATAAATACCCAATAAATGGACAACTAATTGCAACACGATTACTTAACATGGAATTTATCGTCATAAGAATTTATCGTCATAAAATAGAATTTATTATCATGTATTCAAAATTGTTTCCAAACACTTCTTCGACCGTCTGAAACACGGTGAATACTGATAACAAATCCTACAATTTGAATTTTACGATTTCCTGGAACAAGTACATACACAATTGGTTATAAAGCAACTGAAACTTGTTGTTATGCTTAGTGCATCCCTTGAAAGGACTTAATGTTAAACAAGTACTAGAATAAATACGAACAACTACTACAAGTAGTTTCCTTTTCTATGAAATGTTCAAATATAATTTCGCATCTAAGGAAACGTTGTCATGAATCATAAACGGGAAGAATGAAGAATGAAGGGTTTCCTTATTGAAGAAAAGAAAGACAGAAAGAGAGAGAGAGACAGAGAGAGAGAGAGACATAAAAAGGAAGATGTAGTTTATCATGTTTATGATATTTTTTCCAAAGAAATTTAGTATACTCAACGTAAAGTAAGCTATTGTTAAGCATTTTTCACAATTACAGGTAAATCAATGGTTCTGTGAACGTATCCTGAATAAATTATGTGGAAGTCCTGATGAATAGACTAGAAATTTGGTCTTGTTTTTGTTGTAGATTGAAAGATAGAGAGAAATTTACATTGCTTGTATGAATTCCGAAGATATGACTGGTATGATCGTCTAAAAGGGGAACTCAAAATACTTTAAGGATAATTTTGGCGAAAAAAACAAGTTAAAAAATCATTGAACCCAAAAGATTATCCAAAATTGAATGGTGGTTTTATATTGTTGAACGCCATAACTTCTCATTCTTTGCTGATTCTTCTGCATGCACGAGCCTTGGATATGTGAAAAATCGTCCTGAAAAAGTGCAAAGCAAAGAAGCCTTAAACTATCGTTGGACATATCCTAATAAGCTTAACGACATTCAAAATGCATATGCTGAAACCTCCCAATAGCATATTTCATTCCATTGCAATTTTATTGGAGATACCATCGGCATGGAATCTATTTTATCCGCAGGCCCACTTACCATTGCTCACGTTCTTACAGCATTAGTTGTTTGGTTGTGTGCATCCTTTCTATATCCAGACAAATATATTTTCCTTTGATCCGCTCGATTGCATCACATTACCATTAGTATGATCTATGCTTGACCTCAATTAGTTTTTCAATTGGAGAGCAGCAGAAAGATGAAAGTTTTTTTTCCTTCCTTAATTTCGTTCTTAAGCATGTCGCCATAAGGAAAGTTTTCAACAGATAATAATTTGAGGACGTTACTTAAGGAGTCATTCGGAGAGAATGAAATTTTGAAGATAAATTGAAAATGGAATGGAGAGCTAATATGAATTTTCAATAAGATTTTTGCAGATATTTTTATATTGATGCATTGCGGATATCATTTGTGAGACTATGCACCAAGATTAAACTTGAGCTTGAATTTAAAGAGAAGCCAAAGGACTTGTCATGCACTAGGACTGAGCGAAATAAAATTTCGTGAATTACAATTCCAGTGATAAGTTTTTCCATTTTTCCACTTTGAGAGCAAAGTAATGATTAATGAGATTTATCTCGGAATGTTTGCTTCTTAGTCGTCTCCCGTTAATCCTTCAAGATCTACACCATCCATATGTAGATTATGAAGTTCAAACCTTTATTGTAGGTACGTGTCTTGATTGGATCTGACCTTATTTCATTAGTCTCATTGGACAAGAGTTGAATTTAGCCAATGATCGACCCCTATTGAATCGGAATATACCAGTTTATATTCAGGTCTTCCAACTTTTATAGAAGTAGATACGGAACCTAGGGACTCCCGACAAAGCTACCAAGGATGCCACCCCTGTACACCAATAGCTACTATGATTCCCCCACAAGGACCACAACCTATGGGAGCTGACTCATCCATACAGCTTCAGAGATAAAGGTCGGTCAAAGAGTCGCAAGGATATAGCAGATAGTAGTATTCAGCATCTTTTGGTATCCTAGTGCACTATAATCTGTCTAGGGATCATAGGAACTCATCGTGGGGCGGGTTTATTGAAATCGTAACATAATCCTGCAATAATGACGTTTTTTTTTCATACAAATCAGCCTAGATCATACTCGCCTAAAACACGCGCAACAGAGGTTATTATGACTGTTGAGTTGGTGTGACCGTACCTAAAGACTTCAGATACATAATTTTGGCCAGCAAACGAGAAAGCCAACATAAATGATTTCGGATACATTCATTTGACATTTGCCATTGTCGTTCCTATTGACGTTGCTCACATTTTCTGAAGTCAACCAGCAATCAGGAAGTCTACATCTTTTGCCGATACTTTGTGTCAGGTTTGCTAAGAAGATATATATTTCAAGAGATTACACCTGAAACCTCGTACAAAATGACTTAAAAAAATCAAGTGAATACCACAGCTTCCCTCAAAAGTACATCTATTATAATACAAACTGTCACTATAACAACTCAAAATTGGGGATACTTCACCGGGAACTGGGTCAGGGAAAGCATTGTGAAGTGCAAATGTGCATGAACGATTTGCATGCTGGCTAGTTAAAAATGATTCTGCACTTCCAAATCCTTTGCACTAAGTCTACCGTGTTCCATTATCGGAGAAAAACTGCGACAAATCGGTCATTTGGATCGGATTAACTGAAAACAGACCATCCGATTTTCAGCTGATTGCCCCTGTATTGACAAATTATCCAGGACGTAGAGTAAATCGATGACTGTGAGGACAAAACAACAGCCTTTAAACTCTACCGAAACAGAAGAATTGTTGTCGATAAAGGTTTGATTTCAATCTTTAGTAAAACAAAACAATGATTTATTACGATTTTATACCACAAAACCTATTTTCTCGAGATTTTATTTTTGGTGACTAATTATTCTTGTTTTATTAAAACAAAGGAATTTTCTTTTCCATGACTTCAATTTTAACAATGGGTGTTACCACAGCGGGCTCTAATGATTGCTTGAAGCCTGTTTGGAAGACTGTCCAGGACATCCTGAATACCCGACTGATAAATATTGTCCATGTCCTTTAACACAGCGGTTTGGAGTTCTCCTATGATAGTAGGAACTGGAACTGTTACCCGAACACGTCTTTTAAGTTTATTCAATGTGATTAAGATCGGGACTGGCCAGGACAAAGTTTGAACACCGACTTGATTTCGATTAAGTATTGTGTGACAGATCTAGCGATATAAGAACGTCCAGTATCATACATAAGTCTACAATTTCCTCCAATAAATGCAGGAAACAGTACGACTTGGATAAACTCTTCCACACACCTCTGAGTATTAACCCTGCTCCTATTGACGTCAAAATCGGTACGGGCCTTATAAGAGCTACCTCCCGAAAAATATATTGATCCATCCTGTTAGCTGAAGTTTTAGCTATGGTGCAGGGAGCAATCTTTCATTTCAATCTGTAGACACGAAAACGTCCATTAGCACCGCTTAAGGATATCCTGCTCTCATTCAAAAACAGCACGTTATTCTAACACTGCGCAACAGCTAAATCATAATATTCAGGCGAAAAACCAAGTCTAGATCTGTGGTGTTGTGGGAGAAGTTTTTAGGGATTTGCTGCACGAAAACTCCTTAGCCAGTTAACTGTGGCGGCCTCGTTTAAGAGTTCGCTTCCTTTCTTCTCCTGAGTTAAATAGCCAATGGTCACTGATTTATACGCATGATGAGTATACTCGTCAATACACAAAATTGTGTCGCTTCTCCATGACGAGCATAGTCGTCAATCACGGTTAACTGGTTAAATCACTTTCTGCTAATCTTCTTCTAATCGTATGTTCACTTAGATTCTTAGACTTAGAACTTCAGTAGTAGTGCAAAAGCAATTTTCTAGCATGTTGCTGACAATAAAGGGTTCATCTTGGTTCGAAGTGCAACGATTGCTGCCTTCACCTCGTTTACATGAGCTTGTCTTCTGATTGTGTCAAATGTCAACCCGTACCGTCGTCCGAGGTTCACTGAGCTTTCAAGCGATGCGTCGTTGACTACACAAAACATCAGATAAAGTGACAGTGCCAATCGCATCCAGCGGAAATTGACATTGTCAGTTTATCTGATGCTGGGGAACACTACGATTATTCTTAAAAACACAAATCTAATGTCTTCCAACCATTACGTGAAAAGACAAATGAATTTATCTCAGTAACGTCACAGTGATAATGACAAACAACGACTGATTCTGATAAAAGCTGCGATACAAAGTTGAGAGCCCACTCGAGTTTGTAACTGTTTTTTCCTTTGTTAAGTATTTAATCGATATAACACAAAGGCTGCGATAAGCTGCACTTAATGTAAACAAACAGTGTGACAAACATCGGGGTCAGCGAGCGGTTAACTGTGCCTGTGAGTGTATGTTATTGATTTGTTTATGAACCGTTACAACTTTCATTTGTGATTTGTCTAGACCACCAATAAGTGCTTACAACTAGGAAATAAAAAATGTTATTCGTTTCAATAATTTTATGTAACATGGTTTACATGCTAAAGATAATCCTTAGTTGGCTCTAAATGCAAGGATTGTAAAAATCTTTTGTTTTTGATAAAAACTTTCAAACAAACTACGATTTATTCGACAAATTTGATCAGAACTTCCGCACCCTTGAGTCTTACTTATAAGTTCTAAGTGAAAATGGATAAATTGATCTACCAAAAACTTCTAGAAACTACGATGTATATTATTCAGCAGGAATAAGTTGATTTATTTTTAAATAAAAACGAAAAAAAGGCGAAGTATAGAGATTGAATTGTACGAAGCGCATCCTGAATTAAGAAACCCTTCGTGGGTCAAAGTTATGTAGACATCGTTATAAAATGTCCTCCTCTAAAAGTGTGTTCCTCATAATTTTATTATTATATCATTATTATTCTCATGTTATTATTTTTTATGAGTGGCGCGACAACCCATGCTGGATCTTACTTCAGAAGACTAGAAATCTTTAGTCGCCGAAGAAGACCGAACGATCCCGGTAGAACATAGATTTTGTAAATAAAAAATTCACAAAATCGAAAGGAAGGCCTCTAAATTTTTGATCAGTTAGCTTAAGTTATTTTGATCTTACGGCTTTACACAATCGTATTTGACGGTTTACGGGGTCGAGCTTTGCAAACTTCTCTAGACTTCACTCGATTTCCTTGCTAGTCTTAGCTTTTCGTGCCCATCCCTTGAAAGCCAGTCTGGTTGTTCAACTATCATCGGCTTTGTGACAAAATGAATCCAAATTAGGGTTCTTTTAACGGACAATATTGTCAGATTGTCCAAGCATAAACTTGTCTATGGAAAAACTTGCTTTCGAGGTAGAACTTTCTCTATTAACGAAAAAGGAAGAGTGCTGTAGGATCCCGAAATAAACTGATCTTTGACAAAACTCTTAAGGTATCTTTAGAGGCTATGACATCTGTCATTATTACTACAATATTTCAATAAACACGGTCACATTTATGCCAATTTGAGTTAATTGGATTGGTTGAGAGTCTGAAAATATATATGAAAATATCCTACTAGTCGTGGTACGGTCTCGAGTAATGTACCCGGGCGTATAAAAAGTTTTATGGAATAACGGATTGGAAGCGCTTGAAAATCGATGATTGAGAGTTCTTCTGCATTCATCATTTCAGTTTTAATTGCCGGGAGGATTCAATTCCAAGTACACTCAATCAACCAATTCCAAGCGAACGTTCCAGTGATGCAAGATAAATGCTCCTCCTTCGAAATCCAATCATAGACATTCAAAATATATATATATATATATATCGAAAATTCAATTCGTCGAAATTTTTTTCATGGCTTATTTAGTAATTATTTAGTAAGTCTGCATAACGTCCCTATTCCAGCAAGTCTCCCGATACACTAGCACAGCAAGGATTAATTAAAACATCACGAACACTATCAAACGCCTTATCTCCATATATCGACTGTACCAAAAAAAAAAAAAATTTCATCCACCTCTCCGACATTAACTTTGTTGCTTATCAACCATAAAAGGTTTGAGTGTCCTTAAACATTTTTTTACGGTCACTTCAACAATCAAAAGGGACGAACGTTTCAAGTGGTGGAAATTAATTTAAATGGCGGACGAGGCAAAAAAAAAATTGAAAAGGAGATGAAAAATTTTAATTGGCTTATCTCTATGTTATTCAGGTCAATCAGAGATTGTGAAACGAAGGAAATCATTTTTTTTTGTTGTTCTCGTTCAACCAGCGACTGATGTGCTGATTAAATGGTTTTCACTTAATGATTGATCAGGGTTCAGCCACCCTATAACGGTCATCAGATAGGGAGGGAGTATGCAAAGAGTTTCTGGTTACGGATTTTATGAGATCCTTTTTTTTGCTTAATGCAATCTTGATTAACATTCATGTGGAATAACGTGAAAATGGGCTTAAGAATAAAATAGAGCTGGCGAAAAGGATGATGATATCCTACCGAGTTGATGTTAATTAAAAAAGACCAAGACATGATAAATTTGCTGTTCTGTCAAATTTTTCATCAGTGAAAAACTGGATACATTGATATATAAGTATCCTGAGGGAGACTTTCGTACATAGAAAGTTTTGTTTGACATTTAGTAAATATATATGACAGCTAGTCTATTGACATTTAAACGGTCCAACTGCGGCAATTCTGTTGTTTTTTTTATTATTTTGTCTTAAAGTCGTAGGTCATTACTTTCCAAACCTATAGGACAGTCTTCGCCTTCTTCGGAACACATTTACCGAGAGAATTCCACTGCCGGGACTGTTTCTTTGTCTGTAGTGTGCACTAATGGACGCATGTTTGGTCGGAAGCCAAAATTCCCTCGGTTTACGCTTAAATAGGGACAAAGGCAGCTCTGAAATGGACCCACCCTGGTGCTTGTTGTCTAGAGTGAGTAGTCACGGTATGCATCAGGCTGGCAGTTTTTTGTTTCCCAAAATTATATTGAGGATATGAACCATTCGGTCTTTTGGGATGCCAACTGTCTCGGCTTTCTGGCGCACTCACTAATCAGTGGTCTGCCAATGACCACTAATCCGTTGTCTGTAAACTTGTTGTCGTTGATTTTAGACACGTTATCGTCCGTGGTACCTCGAGATGGCTCATAAAAAACTGAAAGAAACAATTTTTTACGGGCGTCATCGAAGGAGCAAAGTCACCGTGGACGTAATTTTGTGTTCTTTACTTTCACTGTGCAGTGTAACTTCCAAAAATGAGAATGAAATTATTGTAATCATGACAGTAGCTGAAAAATCGTCTGTAAGTTATGACAGTAAGACGGCTATTGAGAATTTACTTCACAATGAATTGTTTTGGCCACAGTCGCGTTATCGGGCGGTGAGGTCAAGAATTTATTAGACCGCCCTTGTAATAAATAGTGTATAATAGTTAAAAACTAAGTTAAGCAGTTATAGCAGGTAAACATAGGAGTTATGTGATAGTACCTTACATTCGACTCTGGCATAAGGCGACTTTATTTGCGTTACTAAGTTGAATGAGGGCTATACTTCAGGAGAGTTCATTCAGTTTCTCCCCGCACTTTACAAAGAAGGACCAGTACCAATACCAGTAAGGATCGGATATAACCGAGCGAAAAAAGTTGTCAATAAGACCATAATAACATGAGGCTTAGGCTGCACAGAGGCAACATGAGGCAGCCAAAGTACTGACTACTGCTCACCCTTCGGACAATTTATCAATCTAACTATTCAAATGCACTGAAATTTCCCAGATTAATTGGTTTAAAGACGATAACAGTGCATTCGAAGGAGGTCTAAGGAAATCTTGTCGGAAACAGGCCATAATGTCAAAGATGCGGTGATTTGATACAGCATCAGTATTTTCTTTAATCTGCAGTCATAATTGTTCCAGAAAAGTTTTCTCACATATATTTTAGCTGAGAGAGCCAGTCATAGCGATTTCTTCAGTCTCCTCTGTTGTTTAATGTTGAAGCTCTCTATGTTGCAAAGCTCACTTGATTTGCTACATAGCGTAAGCTTGTTTTACAACCAGTTACAAATACAATTACTTTCGAAAAGATTTCTCATATACATTGAAGCTGATAAGCTTGCTATAGCGATTTCTTCGCTCTCCAATGTTGTTTAATGCGGAAGCTCTCTATGTCACAAGGCTCACTTGATTTGCTACAAAGGGTTTGCGTGTCTCTTTCTTTACGATGACTATTCCGAGTTGGAATGCTTTTTAGTAGTTAAGCAATTGTCATATACCAGCGTAAGTACAATTAGCGCTTACACTCGCGAGTGGCTTCTCTCAGCCAGAGAGAGGAAAGGCATAAATTCATATTCATCATGCATTTTTCGAGCGAAAGCTTTTGAGAAAACTACTCTTGTTTTAAAAAAAATGAGAGAATATTTTCCAATCCAAACAAAGTTCTCCTTATCGGGATGAACACCGTAAGATAGGGAGTTTTTTTTCGAAGCATTCGTAAACCTAGTGTTAGGTTCAATGACTTCGAAAGTTTTAGTGGAAACTTTTTCTGCAGATTTCAATTATTTTTATGCTAATTTAAGAGCTAATTTTCATCTCTGAAAGGAAGTTATGAACAGCCTAAGTAAGTCTTTGAAGAGAGGGAATTGCAATTTTTGACTTGGAATTTCAATCTCAATTTCAGCAATGCTTAATGAAGTTTTAAACAATCGGAATAAGTTCCTGAAAAGATGAAATTTAAATGTTCTATAAACATTTTGGATTTTAATTTGAGTTATGCTGAATGAAGCAAAAGTACGGTTGGTTACAGTTTGGCTCCTCCTGTAAAACTATGTTATCAATAAACTGACGGTTGATATAAGAGGATTCCACAGATCCAGTCATATAGTGGCCTATTTTGTGAATGGAAAGGAGGGGGCTATGTGCGGTCTGAGATTTGGATTTTCAGTGGCAGGTCTTTACTGTAGAACCGATTAAATGCCTCTCATGACTATTAGAGAACAACAAGATCAGGAACTATTTAACGCATTACTTCCAGCTAGACATTCAATTACTAAGTTCTATTGTGTCGTTGAGTCAGACTTATTGCGTCAGAATAACTTAGTGCGGTAAAGAGAGAACGATGTGGATGATAAAGTAGAAACCCCTCCATTCTTGATGCCCACAGCCAAGCAAATGTCTTACATTGTCCTAGGGATAGCACACCGGCAATGTATGATCTAGTTGCATTTGTCAGTCATATCAAAATCCTTTCGATAAAGCTCTTCAAATAACACTGACCCGCGTTTTGGACAAAAAAACTGCGCTGTCTCTTTCATATTTCGGATAAAAAGATTTTTTAAAAAGCCATGTTATCCACTTTTCTTAAGCTGACCTTACCGGACTGTTCTTGTTATAGGAGAGTGAATCGTCTTTCTTTGTTAGCTCAGAGGTAAATTTTTTACGCTTTCTGGTAAGGATGAGCACAAGTTCTGTGGTTACTAACACCGTAAGCCATGAAACTGTCTGACATGCTGATGCGATCTGTTGTGCTGCTTTTCCATGCACTTGTGCTTGCCCTTTCCAGTACAGATCCTGGTGGTCAGCTTTGTCCATCTCTGTCAGTACCTCATAGAGATGACATCTGCATCATCTTGCACTCCTCAACAGTATCTCTGGTGGACGTTGTTTTGAACCTCGAATTGGTAGCCAAAGAAGTTTGTCTAATAATTAATAAATAAAAAAAAATTTGACACATTAGAGAAAACTGACGCCCACAAAAAATGTTCTTAGCAAATTGAAATTTTATAGACAAGACAGGGATGATGTCGTATTTATGATCATGCAATTGGCAAGATTCGTGAACGTGAATCTTGAAATAAACCAAAGATTCCGAATTCCAAAAACTTTATTTGGTCCTGTTCACTTTGAAATTCAACAGACAAACAAGGATATCCCCGCTTCAGGTATGCAAACTTATGGTTCAGCATGTCTTGTGCTACGAATTAAAAATATCGACCATTATGCTCCCATCTGCAAAAATTCTTAAAGGTTTTTTAAAGACCTAAAATAAGGTCTTCAGAATTATCATGAGGGGAGAAGCAGGAGGGAGACCAAATGGCCTACAGATAGTACCGTCTACGAATTCATTCTCGAGCCATAGATCTCCAAAATATCCAAGCAGTGGAAACTTCAGAAGAATGACAACATACAGGCAGGGACGGTGAATTTAGATACCAGAAAAGGTTTTTTTTACGGGATGACAGGAAGACAGTAGAAAAACCTCGAAAACGCTGGGTGCATACGACTGTTCAAGATAGTGCGCAGCTGCTCAAGCTTCAAGAGACGACAGAGTAGCGCTACTTGGGTTTCAAAATCTAAGGACACGATCAAAGGATCGGGTGGTTGCAGCATCGATATTATGAAAGATGAGGCTCCAGATGAGCGGTAGAGCCTTTAACAGGATGACCACATGCTTCGTAGACGCTAGGAGAAAGTTAAATGAGGTGTATTGTTCGAAATCTATCCAGAACTTTAGATTTTACATCCTGTTGACAAAATATTATTAAATAATATTAAATTTCAATATTGTTGCATTAAACTATTACCGCAACCGATAAGCATGTTCACTATTTTCCACTAAATTTATTTCTAATTATTAAAGCTGGCTCACCTCAATTTGTGTATGCGTGAATTCATTGTTATTTGCAAGCATTTTACTATAAAAAACAGAAAAATCTGTGCTAATCGATTGGAATCCATCGCTCCATAAAATCCTTCAATAAAACCTAATGTTGGGGATACCATACATACATGATACTACCACGGATTGCACTCAAAATTGTTTTGTTGTTGTTGGTGTGCTTACTTTTCCATGTGAAAACTAATAAACAACTAAAAATACTCCAAATAGTTGATTGGGATGGTTTTCGCGGTTCGAAAATGTTCAGGATATAAAGTGTAAACGACAGTTGGTTAATTTAGTGAAAATGCATGCATCAGAACAATCTGATATTTAGATGCACGCGCAACACTTCTTTCAAACTAATTTGAAATCCTCCACACCATTTAGAATGATTGACGGCACAAATTCCCATAAGTGAAATTCCATGAAATAGTTCCAACAACAACTATAAACAAATCAGTAAGTAGGCAAAAGTAAAAAAAAAAAGAAAACTTCTCACTCAATCCAATATTTCATACCCAGGAAAATTTGATTACAGTATAAATCTAATAATAAAATCACAAGTCGTCCTTTCGCTCACTACTCAACACGAATCATATTCTGTCACGTAGTTGAGTCCTGACTACTACCTAACCTATAGCGTTTCCTTACAAGTATTTACCATTCTTCCTAACAGGAATCCAACCGAACCGAAAACGAATGCTCTTGAAAAAGGAAATCACCAACTTCTAATACCGCAAATTTGATTTTCAAGGGTGACTTCTTTCAAATTTCAGGGGTGAATGAATAAGTTCACTTGTGCATTTGAGCTTGGGTAGATGTGTAGGCTGGTGGCATGTGTGATTCCTGGAATCAAACTCACACAGCCAACAACAATGCTTGTCTCATATTTACTTCAAAAGAATTTTTCCTATCGCTGAATTTGAATCTATACATGCTTCATATTGATGGTGTTTTTTTTTGTGTTTTAGTCCTTGTGCAGATACGAGAGTACCAAGGAGCCTAGCAAAAGGAAGAAATTTACACTGAAAAAGTTTTTCCTATTGAACGGATGCAAGTTAGTGAAAGTTAGAAGTTCAAGGCTTCGTCAGGTCTGACGAGAATGTGCTGAAAGTTGAAATGACATAGCCAGGATTTTTTTGACTTCAAACAGTCATATTGGAGTCACGTTTGTCGCTTTGGTGTATGCTGTGGCTTTGTGGCAGTTACGTTTAATAATTTAATTATTTTTGGATGTGAGTGAGTTGGATTTTTATCGAATTGGTTTCATGAAACGTGATCGAGTATGGAATAATTGTTTGAATTTTACCATTATAAAATTAGTAAGTTCTCTTAGAAGAGAATGAGGATCAGGATAAGACTATGGACTTAACTTGTATTTCAAAATCATTTTCAAAAATGTCCTAGGGAATACCAAAGCAATTTCCCAGATCGATTCTTAAATGCTATCTAGGAAAACTCTTAGAAGCTGTTTTTATTGCTTTAGTAAACTTTGCAAAATTGATTCTACAGAAAAAAAAGAGACAACCGACTATATTGACAAGTGTCATAACCTGTTCTAAATCCACTTAAAACGTAGCGCCCAACTCTTAAACTCAACAATCTCTACATCCTCTCTCAGAGTTGTAGTCATTGTTGAGAGTTAAGGCGGCCTGGTAATTTTCGTGCATGCGAAAGCAACTTTTCGAACAAAAAGTGGCTTGTAAAAGGGACTCACCGCTGTAAGAATCAAAGCGATTGACACAGAGAATCTCCGCATTAATGATTTTCGCCTGTACAGATGTGCTCGCTGTTTTCGTTTCAGCTCCTTGCTGAGAACTTCATTAATTATCTTCATTGTTCATTGAAACGTAGACTGTAACAGCTCATCATGAGTTCTTCAACTTAGATCTTTTTTTTTGGTCATGCCTCTTTGATTTGCTCTCCTATATTCGGTTAAGTGCCGAGATTCTTATTCACTAGGTTACTAGCTTTTACGCTGGTTTGCTTTAAAAAAAACATAAGGAAGCTCAAACTAAGTTTTCGAACTTAATCAATAGCTCCGACTCCTTCTGTCTATCGCCAAAGTATTTGTTTCAACTCTAGATACCTATCCTTCTATTGGTAAGTCTAAAAAGTATTGAGCCTTTTTTTGTTATTTTTCGATTGAATATTTTTTTTACTTAAAATGGATTTTATTTAAGTAAATATTGTCCATTATATTATCTATGACCTTTTGCCATTTTCTGGGTAGAGCCATTATTCCACCTTTGTAGAACTTCTGTGGTTTAGCGGCAAAAAATTTGGCCAAGTGATTTGCACAGTCCCTTTTTGAAATGAATTTATTTTCATTAGGGGAAGTTTTGCAGAAACCGAAACAAATGGTAGTATGATGGTGCAAGTTCTGGACTATACGGCGAATGCATCGAAACTTCCCAGCCAAGCTCTGTCAATTTTTTCCGGGTCATCAAAGATGTGTGTGGTTTGCCATTGACATGATGGAAGACAACGCCTTTTCTGTTGATCAACTCTGGCCGGTTTTCCTGAATTGCTTGTTGCAATCTGGTTAATTGCTGACAGTACATAGCCGAATTGAATGTTTGGCCAGGTTCTAGCACCTAATGATAAACAATTCCCTTCCAATCCCACCATACACACAGCACAACCTTATTTGGCGTCAATCCTGGCTTTGAAGTCGTTTGATGATTCACCTTTTTTTGACCATGATCTTTTTCGAATTACATTCTCATATTTTACGCAATTTTCATCACCCCCTAATGATTTGCTTCAAAAATGGCTCGATTTCATTGCGTTTTTTCTGTCGAAAATTCGGTCGATCAAATTTTTTTTGTGTTAACTCATGCGCCACCCAAACGTCGAGCTTCTTTGTGTATCCAGCCTTACGGTAATGGTTCTAGACTGTTTGCTGATGAATATCCATTTCCTTAGCAAAGTCATGGCTGCTTATGTGTTGGTCTTCTTCAGTTTTTTGTAAGATTTAAAAGACTTTTTCAGTGATTGGTCGAAATGAGCGAGATGCATCTTTGACATCAAAATTTCCCAAACGAAAGCAAGCGAACTGGTTGTGGCTTTTGATAAAGTATCTTCACAATTTTTTTCACGAGCCTGCGAAGCATTCTCACCTTGATCGTAGTGTAAAAAACAACGATTTTTTTCAGAAATTTCACTCATTTTTAAATGAATACAACTTTTGGTACGAATGGCGAATTACGAAATTGTCCATATAAATATATATGTAGGCTGAAATGTCACCTTTCAAACGTATGTCAGTTTGACTCAATCTGATTAGTATTGCCTGATATATGACAACTAACACCATCTAGTGACAAAAAAGTCTCAATACTTTTTAGACTATCCAATATTTCAATAGATCCTCATTTTGTTGTTCATGTTAGATTCAAGATTCAAGTTAGATTCCCACCGAATGCAAAGACAATTTGATTGACTCTTGATTGACTTTTTGATTGACAAACCTGACTCATCCTGTAGTTTGAGTTTCATTAGCGTAATTGTGGAGACTTTCCGCTGGTCCGCACTGAATTTGGTTTCCTGGAGTCTACTTGCTTAGCCATAGACTAGAATCTACTGTGCCTGTGCTTCGTTCTGGAGATAAGATTGTGATCCTTCAGGGAATTACTTGGTCATTGCGTTAGATATTCTGTAACTTGGGAAAAGTTTTCCAGGGCTTCAAGAGCATCCTTCTGTCTGATTCGCCAGCAGAGCACAGGCCATTCTTGCAATATTTTCGCTTACGTAAGGACTTTTTTGAGGACCTGACCCTTGCCAGGAGTTCCAGGGTCTTCGTTCTCGATTACGATGTACTTCCCCTGGACATTCTTTCCTTTTGTACTCTGTTTCTCCATATTGAATAAAAACATATAAAACAATGGCGAGGAACTGTTCTTAAGCTTTTTTGAGAGATTCAATCCTTTCAAAACAGTTTCGTAGTTCTTAGACTTTTCCTTTCGATTATGCATATGCACGGTAATCTACTATTTTTCACAATTAATCTTATGCTAGCCTCACTTAGTCCACAGAATCCTTTTCAATCCTTTCTTCCTTTTCTTTATAGCTAATATCCAAGGTGTATTTTTTGGTTGAAGGGAAGTTACCATTGTACTCATCTTGCATCTATCAAGTGATTTTTTCAGCCATATCACGGTATGTGTCGTTGTTTATCGTAAGTCTACAAAATGGCCACTGAATTGGGTGAACAAGACTGCTTCAATGCTTTTGCGTTATTCAATGTGACAGCTCCCTTAGTTTTCTGAGAAATGGTTTATTGTGTTATAACATCTGACGGTTTTACTGCCTGTCAAACTGGTCTTAGTGACGAGTTCTTGACGTGATTTTTCTCAATTGTTGCCACTTGATGATGTCGTTCTTTCTTGGTACAGAATAAGGGAATTGTCCTGCGCTTCTTCTTAAGATGCAGTTCATGCCCTTGCGCTGAAATGTGAGAGACTCATTGCCGTTAGTAGCTGTCTCGCGTTGTATTAAGCATTGCCTTACTGATATTTTTGTTAATCATCTGTTTTTATTTCTTTACCTACGCTCATTTGGGACAGTTTGACTTGGGTATAGTATTCTTTGCTTCTGAAAATGTCTCTCCCTGGTATATGTCCTATTTGTTTACAACCGTCCGTTTCTATTTTTTATTCAATTGTTTGTTCATCACGGTTGCTTGTGTTTCGGTTGCTTTCCTTTAGAAAACAAGGCCTTAAAGGGTCCTTGAATATTCTGAAGGGTTATATTTCAGTCAAACTATGCGCTCAAACTTGTGGTTTGGGTAAAGTTGTTAAAGTTTGCACTATCTAAAGAGCTTAGCTCTCCTCGTATATTACAGGTAGGATCATTTCATCAAACACAAGGCTATGCCGGGAAAGCTAGATTTCAACGTTCCGTCCTGCCGTAATGTCTACTTTGCTTCTTAAAGTCTGTAGTTTACCTTTTTGAGATTCCTTCAGAGTGTTTCCTCAGCTTAGGTCCTTATGGGCCTCAGATTGCGTCACACGGGGCTGTGCGAGTTATTGATCACGAAATCGTGCCCTCCAGTTTAGAATACTAAGGAGTGATATTTCCCTCCATTTCACTAAAGCGTTTTGTTTAAGTTGAACTAGATTCTGACAATATGTCGTCCACAAAGGCCACAATTGGTCACAGTTTATATTCAAGACTTATATTATTTAGGTCAAATTCTACCAAACATAGCTATTATACATCTCAAAATTTGGGACGTGGTGCTTGTGTCCTTCGCATCGCTTTACTTTATTGCGAAAGGGCTGCCTGTACAACTAAAGGACAGGTTCAGGTCAATATCCGGATGGATATGAATATATGGATATAATTTGTGTGGATAGAAATCTAACGCAACTTTTTAAGCCAACGTCAAAGGGAAGTTGTGTTCAGAACAATGTAAAAATTTATATAGTAACATTCTAGGCCGCAGCCATCACTGGTACTAGGTGATTAAATGAAATCGGTCGCTTCTATGCCTGTTGATCTTCATTTTCTAGGAAATTTCCGATCTGATTCTCAATTTACTTATTATTGTTCTTTGCTGGGTTTCACTGTTATAAAAACATAGGCCAACACCTGAGCTTCTTGCGTATTGGACTATTGTATAGAGGTGAACCATCCTGTCGTCTTATAGAAAACAAGAAATTCCCCTAGTTCTGTTATCACCAAGGATTTCAGTTCTCTTGCGTTACTAAGTCAAATTAGACGTTGGTTTACGAGAATTTGACAATTGAGAAAGAAGCTTTTCTTCTTCACTACAGATGATACAAGTCGCCAGATGTCATCTTTTTGGATTCCTGTTCCTTTGTTTTGCTTTCTTTTGACAAAAGCGAGACCACACAGCCCGGCTTATCCTGTGGTCATTCCTGTCATTTGAAGCTATATATTTTCAAGAGAGTGTCTTTCAGTGTTGGTTTTCACTGTTGCTAGTGGCACTTTCATATTGTCCGTTTTAGTTTCTGTTTGTTCAGCTGATCCAGTATTTTTTAGATCAGCTGTTGTTTCATTTTATCCTTCATTGCTGTATTGAAGGACACGCGCTAGTATATATTTATTCTCGTTGTTGCTGCGTTGTGAGCCTAGAGTTCTGGACCAGTTTGGAATTGATGCGGTAATAGGCAAGTGCCTGACGCCTGACGCCTATCCCAACATCCTGTTCAGGTTAGATTGTTTTTTACCACTATTGTGATTCAGTTTTCGACTTCAAAGCTGCTGTATTGGTCTCATGTTTGTAAGTTCAGTTGAGTTTGTCTCAGGAAAGGATTCCGGGCTGCTGAATTCTGTCCAGTGAGGCTGCTACTTTCTTAAGTATTTCGTTGAATTTGTATAAAAGCAAACCGATCTTGCTGGAACTATGAAACATAGCCATGCGTTTTGAGGGAATATTTAATTCCCAGATTTTCTCTGAAAGCCCATGAAGCCAGCCAGCCTCAAATCCATTCTATATATCACTATGAAACGGTCTTTTGTGTGTCTCACCATTGAAATGTCAGCATATGCCCGTTTTGGTTCAAGAAGGCTGGTTTAAACTCTAATCTGGAATCTAAACAGTGTATTCGGTAGCAGGTTATAGTTTTTTTTTATGAAGAGCTTGATTTACTAAACGGCTGAAATCCTTGCTTTGTATTCATCGCTCATTGAATCAAACGGTTATTCTCCTCGCTGGATCAGTTCTTGTAATTTTAAAAAGCAGAATCACTTGCGTGACTGTAGTCTCGATAGAAAGATAGATAGATAGAAAGAAAGAGAAAGGGAAAGAGAATGAGAAAGAGAAAGACAGAAAGAGGGGAGAAATAGAATGTGGAAGAGACAGAAACAAAGAGGAAGAGAGAGAATGAACATAAGAATGCGACAAAAAAAAAGAGAGAAGAAAAAGAGAAAGGGAAAGAGAGAGATGAGATAGAGCAAGAAAAAGTGAATGAGAGAAAAAGGAGAAAGGTAAAGATAAAGTAAAAAACAAGGAAAAACAGGGAGAGAGAGAGAAAGAGCAAGCAAAAAGAATGAGAGAAAGAAGAAATGGAAGGAAAAGAGAGATAATGGGGAAAATGAAAAAATGCACTAGAGATAGCAACGGAAAGAAAAAAAGATGAGGGGAAAGAGAGAGAAAGATAAAAAGAAAAAGAGAGAAAACTCAACAGAGAATGAGATTGAGGAAAACAAAGGCAAAAAGAAGGAAAATAGAAAGAGAAAGTGCAAAGAAAGACAATAAGAAAGAGAGTGTGCGTGGGTCCCTAATTGTTTCGTGTTTTGAGCCTTGGGATGTAAACTATTGACATCTTTCGGAATAAGCTATTTTATCACAAGTGTCTGCCATTATAGTTGATTAGTGAGATTATTTCTATCCTATCCTTTTTTATCTGATGATTTCATTGCTTTGGGTCAGTTTGAAAAGACTTACAACTTTTAAGAACTTCCTATTATCTAGAGCCTGGCTCTATACGCATATATAAGTACTAAATCGAAAATATTGTGGAGCTGTACATATATTTAGAGTACGTAAATAGAGTTATGAAATTTTAATTGAATTGACTCAATATTACTCCAGCAAGATAAAGTTCTCATTGAAGTTTTACTGATACAATAAAGACCAAATTGCGTGCTGATTAATGACACATATTCTTTTATAAATTGAAACAAATGACTCACTTTGTCCATAAATCTTTCAAAATGTTGTGAAAACAAACAAACAAACTCATTCTGTTTTCATCAAATACTTTCCAACAAAATAACAAAATCAATGCTTTTCATTATACTGAACCATACCATTCTCATGTGTACATTCATAGAACCCAAATCACAGGACTATCCAAAACTAACTTTTCTCCCTCAACTCTCTATAAAACCACAAACAAACTTTCCCGATAGTCATCTGTGTCCAATTGCTATTCATTTTATATTCCATACTATTTGCCTTTCTCCCAGACCATTATCAAGCTCGTTCTACAATATATCTCGTGGTATCTTTCTCTCTGCTTCTCGCTCCCCTATCACCCACCCTCCATCTTGATACATGTGCGATAAATCAAATTCTTTTGCTAAGGTCCTTTTTGGATGGACAACATTTTTTCGATACTATATTTTTATATTTTTATGTTGGTCTGGCTATCTGTGAAATTTATAAGTTGCTAATAACATGTGAGGGACCTTTTAAATTTAATTTTTCCAACAACTCTCTAAAGTCATTGATCACATTCTATAAAATTTTTGGTTGGAATCCATTTTTTGCCTTCATATCTAGATTGTCCAAAAACAAAAACAAAAGCTAGAGAAATATTTCAATACTTTTTATAACTTTTCCATGGACGGATATTGGTCGTTAGGACATGCGTTATCGCATATGTATGTAGATATACACCTACGAAATGCAGTAAAATATAAACAGGGACAAAATTGATGAAAAAGGGTAAAGACAAGAGATGTGGGGGGGGGGGGGGGTGGTGGAGAAGAGAGAGGGAGAGACGGAGCGAGTGAAAGCGAGAGAGACCGAGTACATTACGAATAATGGAAGTTTACCAATGGACCAATATTCTTTTTAGGAATATTTAAAAAAAAAATTGTGGGATGGATGTCCGTTGATTTTACTCTTATGGTCTAGGATTGGGATTGCAATGCATCAGGACAAATATTGACATCATAAGTAATGTGAAATTGTATGTTGTCATGTGTGTATAGCATTTTTTAATAGTATGGCGGAGTCATCAGGAGCATCATTTTCGTGTTTTTCCAACCAAACACGGATACAATAAAAAGGATTTAAAAATGTTTGTGCAGAATTGATTTATATATAATTGATTTCCTTCCAGTTATTTACAGATAAATGAAGTGAACTAAAATTGGTTGGGATATTATCGATGCACTTGCTGAAATTTCAGCCAGAGCAGAAAAAAGGACTAGAAAAATCTAGAGGTTGATGATATGAGTGTGTGTTGTAAATTGGCGAAAAGAATTTCGGATAACATTGTGGATCAACAGCGATATATCTGTATAATTTCAACATATCGGATCAATTAACATACTTCTGGTCTAAACTCATTCTCTCTCTCTCCTCCCTCTCTCTCTCTCTCTCTGTCGTTAACTTCCCTGGCCAAATATTTGCATTGCAACGGTGGTAAAGTGAAATTTTATTTACTTCATTTAATCTGGTACTTATTTAACATATGTAAATTCATTTAGCATCAGACATGTGTAAATATTTTTAATGCTATTTCATCTGACGCATAGCGATGTGATTTACTTAATATTCTGTTTACTTACTGGCTGAATCTGGATAAATGGAACCGGACATTACCAGCATCGGCATTTCAGCTCGAGGGTTTATATGAAAATTGTCTTAAATCATTATTTTGCGTAAGTGTTTAATGGCATTGACTTACGCCCAAATATTGCAATGAATTGAATAAGGATTTTATGAGTGGATGTGATCAATAAGTACCCGTGTTAGAAACGAAGACACTATTTTTGCAAAAAATTATTTATTATTTTCACCCTAGTCCCCTCTTAGAAAGATACACTTCTTCCAACATCCCTGCCATTTTTTAACCCCTCCAATAAATAGGATTTGTTTAACTCTCCAAAATATTTCCTCGTTTGGGCTCAATCTTTTTTCTTACAAGCTACTTTTCATGCTAGGGAACAAGAAAAAATATCGAAGGCTGCCAAATCCGTTGAATGCGTCGGGTGCAGCAGCAGTTCTTAATGCAATTCATGCAGTTTGAATTCAGACAACTGCAGATGAATGTTTTGGTGCGTGATCATTGTAAAACAGCACCTTCTTTTTCACCAAATGCGGCCGTGTCTCCTTCAATTTTTTGTTAAAGTGGTCCAATAACTTACTGTAGCATTGTCCAGTTATCGTTCTTCCTTTTTGTAAAAAAATCCATGAAAATGATGTCGTTGGCATCTCAAAAGTTCGTCAATATGACTCTTCCGGGCAATGGGACGGTCTTCGCTTTCTTTGGAGCAGATTCATCGGAAGAAATCTATTGTTTTGATTGTAGCTTAGTTTCCGGTGTGTATTGATGAGACCAGGTTTCATCAACAGGTGACAACTCGACGCAAAAACTCTTACGGACCTCGCTTTAATTGCTCCAAACACTGCTACGAAGTTAACATCCACATCCGCTTGTTATTCTACCGCAAGCAATCGTGGCACCCATCGGGCCGACAATTTTTTCATCGCCAATTTATCATGTAAAATATTAATTACCGTCCCGGTCGACACACCTACGTCCTCGGCTATTTCGCGCACTTAAGTTCGTCGATCAGCGAGAATGATGTCGTAGACTTCAGACTTTTGAATAATTTCCGCGCTAACCATGTCTGCAAGTCTTTCTGGTCGCTCTTCATCGAAAACAGATGTTCGTCCACGTTTAAATTCTTTGAACCTATATCTAACAATAGTCATAGATGGCAAAGTGTCCCCATAAACAGCATCCAACTGTACTTTTGTCTCGTCGCATTTTTTATCCATTCAAAAAGATAAAACGAACTATCAAATTTTTTTATCTTAGCGAAAATCACGATACACGTCTTACTCGAATTTCTGTCAAATTCAAACTAACCAAAAATTTGATAATTCTCTTCCAAACTTCCAAGAATTTTCATGCATTTACCGTTAGCACCTTTTTTTATAAAAATATTAAAAATATTTATAAATATTTTGAAATATATAAATTCCTTGAAAAACACAGTTTCGTTTTCGAAGGAGGGAGGTTGATGAATTTAATGGGTTTTACTTTTTGCAAAAAATTCAATTTTATTCTTCCAATCTCTCGCTCTCTAGCTCCTGTCAAATAAGGCGTCACTGATTCAGATCAAAAGTGATAACCGACACAGGTTCTAAGTTACATTCTTGACTTCATTCTTGAAAATTCGACAAGGCTGTCGAAGGCTTGACTTCTCCCAAGACCAAACATGCATATATGCTTGCCAAACAGCCATATATCCCGAATTTTGTGATTGCTGATGGTTCCAATTTTATCGGTGACATTATTGTTTTTTCATTTATTGTGGTATCAACCTGGCGAATCGGTATAGCAGAAAAGTCCAATTTTGAGTATAATTTATCCTTAAAGAACAAAGTAACGGTATTTCTGTTATGATTTCAGGTATCTCAAGTCCTCTATGACAAAAAACAGCAGCTTTTTGATGAGATCAGCCTTGCTCCTTTTTTGGCATTTATGCTCAATGTGGCAATTTTCCTACATTTTTTCGTAGATGATTCATGACATTATAGAAACCATCACTGTTCCTACCTGTCAACCGAAAAGTGTAACTTCATCTCTGTGTTACTTCAAACACGGGTTGGCAGGAAATCCATGACAGGTCACTGTCAATCTGTCACAAGTTTAGGAACCAATTCTGCCTCAAAAGTTTTCGGCATAGTATTGAATGCTTACAAGAAGATGAGAGTACATACCAGTTGTATTTGGGTTTCAGTAAAGCTTAAAAATACGATAGAACTCATGACGTTTCAGCTCATGGTGTTGGTGGATTACACAAGAATTAGACCCGCTTTAAAGTCCATTAGATTAGTTCGAATACCAGTTGGTACACATGTCAAACCTTTGTTTTGTGGTAGGGCGGTGAATGCTGTTTACTCCTTAAGTGTGGGACTCCCAGGCGTGCAATGCTTGTCGACTGTCCACTAAACGCAACCACTGTCGACTTGAAAACCTAGCCTAGAACCGTTTGACACATTATACGAAAGAAAATATAGCGAAAATGCTGTTCTGACTCTGTTGACGAAGACATATCATCGCTGCTCGAATTTTAACACTGGAGGACGCGGTTTACAGACCAAGACAATTGGAGGCGCTTGTTGCAGGAAGCGAAGGTTAGAGAGGCGCTGTAGTACTAAGAAGAAGAAGAAGAGGAGCTCATTTAGGATCTGATGACTGTGTGGAGTTAAAACGTATCTTTACCCGAAATCTAGTACGGTTTCATACGTGTGGCTTTTGTAGGACCGTCCGGGCATTCTTATTCTCCCATAAGAACAGATTCCGGCGAAACGCGTCCTCAAAAGAGTAGACAGCCCTGTAGACAGTCAAAACCCAGACATGTAGGTCTGCAGTTCAAATTCGTGTTATTCTTGATGTCGAATGTCGAATTTTCAAAACACTTTGCTGAATTAAGACTTCAGTACTTTCAACATCACTTTAACGAGGTGTGTGGATGTTTTTTTGTTTTGAATATATCAATCGGCTCGCGACGCGATACACATGCACAAATAAAGGATACCTGAATGTGTGTTCTTGGCTAAAACTCGAGTACAATGACCTGTCAAAAACCTCAAAAATCGTTGATATTCTAAACAAAGGGATACAGTTTCCGTTTGCTTGAAAAAGAATGGGATGTGCAATCAGGAAATGAAGGAGACGTTTGATAAGAAATGAAGAAAATGAAAATGAAATGAAGAACAAATACATCTAGGCACACCATTTGCAGGAGGCTAAGGAGCTTAAACGACATCGGTGTTGCAACTATAATGAACTTAGATTTTACAGAGCAGATGTTGTTTCATGTGTAGATAAATTACCTGGCCAACGTCTTAGAATTAAATGCAGAGATTTGTGCTAGTTGGCTTGGCTATGAAGTACCCTTATAACCTTTAGTCATTTCAGCATTAATGATAAGAGAGAATAGAAAGAGAGAAACTATGGAGCACGGAGAAAAAATGGCGAGAGTGTGAAACTACAGAGTGTAGAGAGAAAATAATAGTGAGAGAGGGCAGCTTTCAAAAGATAGTGTCTAATCATAGACATTCCAAACGAAACTTTGGTTTCATTTGTTTCGAACCAAAATCTTGATGAACAATTGGGTCGAAATTCGTTTTGTAATCCGCACTCCGGCCGTCTGACAACATTTTTTGATGTTCACA
Organism: Stratiomys singularior; assembly: GCA_954870665.1. Classification (NCBI taxonomy): domain Eukaryota; kingdom Metazoa; phylum Arthropoda; class Insecta; order Diptera; family Stratiomyidae; genus Stratiomys; species Stratiomys singularior. Next base: position 100,289,978 of record OX940879.1, read on the forward strand.
AATGATTGAAACATGTTCAGGTCCTGAAAACTTGGATTTACAATACAGGAAACAGTTTTTGTGGGGGGTGGATTTGTTATGCTTCTAAGAAAAGTGGAAAAGACCTTTGATGAAAATAGATTCCGCTGAGTTGAATCGGTGTAAATTGCCGCCTGAAAGGGTGACTCTCGCTAACCTACTTTTGCTACGGATTAGAAAGCCGTTGAGTTTCTTATGTATATCTTATATATACTTTCTTGTATATATATATATCATATAAATATCCTAGATGTGTCCCAATAATTTGTCAATGTCTGATCGTTATCAGTTCTGCCAAAAGTTCCAGAAAACTTTGTACATTATCAGAGAAATCAAAGAAATGAAGTATGGACCATTCACCACTACAGTCAAATTTATCTTGGGAATGACATAGGTCAGAAGGAAGCATGAATTCATTCACTGTATCATACTTTGGTCCTTTTTACGGGTGACTAATGACCGATTTTTTGGTACAAATACTAACCTATGCATTCATTAACCTCGGCCAAGAATTTCCTGGGAAAAAAACCAGCTTTTAAGCTTTGGTACTAAAGCATCATAGCTCCCTGTAAAATTTGGCTCCAAGTATGAAACTTCAAACAAAGGACAACATTTGACAACATCGAAGTAAGGAGTTCCCTGCTGACTTCACCAAAGGTTGACTTTCAGGCGTAGGAGACCAAGCGAGCATACTTTTCGTTTGAATGGAATTTAATTTCAAGGATACATTGAGCCAGGATGACGTGATATATTGTCTGCATGGAATAAGCAACGCAAATGCTTTTGGCATACATCGTAGATTATACGCTGGGGGCATTGTTCATCATTTCCAAATCTTATTGAATGGAGAGCGTTTGGGTTACGCTGTGGAATTTAGTATTCTTTCACAGTATGGTTCCAACTATTGATGAATCTCTGACAGTGAAGATATATTCCAAGCTCTAGAAAAACTAAAGATTTTCTATCGTATCCTTAAGGAAAGCATTGGAACACAAAAGCTATCTAATGATGGTTTGTTACTTTGATGTTATGTTGTGTGGAACTCAGTGAAATTTTACATAATCCATTTCCCCGTCACATAGATATGCATATTTTTTGCCTAAGTCATTCAGTTAACAGAGAATATGACAATAATCCAATGGAGTGATCCTTGCACATTCAAAGTACAATCAAAATATTTTCATCAGATATGGAATCAGCGGCAGCAGTGTGGCCCTTGAACGAATATTATTTACGTGAATATTATTTAGCAAACGGATATTGAATTCATTTTCTATGAATTTAAATCGTTTCACTAGGGGATGTTTAGCCGAATATCGAATCCTTAGCAGCTTGTCAACGATGAAATAACGTTTGAAGCTAAATAAAACATGGCCGAAAAAGGATCCGAGTCCGCTTCTAGAAAACATTTTCCATTGAAAAATGGTATCGAAATACACATGCAGTACACATTTCCCCACCCACATTCTACTTTCTAATTGGAATTTTCATCAATGAGCTATTAAAAATAATCAAAAAGGAAAAATTCCGTGCACGAAATCTCCGTAAAATGAACAGACAATAAATGCCCGCCAATGTCGCTTGGCCTTCACTTTACAATTGCCTTGCTAATCATTACAAGATCATTAAAGAATTAAATTAAAGACCATCCAAATCAAATATCATTTCCATTCCTTTACCGTTTCAACTGTCGTAAAGGAAAATCAAACGCGACACGACCACTCCCGCCCGGTTGAATCTTTCAAAGCTTTAAATAAAAGCACTTCATAGCATCCCGAAAAAAAAGAAGAAAACCAAAAATAGTCGGCGAAAAGAAAAGTCACGTCGACTTTCCCTCTGGAGTTACAACCAACCATTCCCGGATTCCTTCATTTTCAAATCATAACGGCGACCGCGCGTAGAAAGGTAATTAGCGGATGTTCATGATTTGAATTTCTAATTGAATTAACAAAGATGGAACGACGTAGACGACATAGGCGAAGATGATGGTGAATAAGAACGTAAAGAAACCCTTGAGGGTTGGTTGATTTCATCGACAAAGAGCTACATCGCGTACAGAAAAGCGAAATCCTTTCTTTTTTCTACCTCCTCACTTTCCTCGTTCCCGCCAGTGCAGCACTAAAAGAAAGTGCTTGAAAGATATTTTCAGTTTTTCCTTGATATTTTCCATTGCAGGCTAAATAAAATTCAAAGGACGGGCTCATTTCGAGGTTTAGTGGTGTGATTTAGGTGGGATAATTAATTAGAATTTTTTCCTTTTTCGTGGCTCGCTTAGGTGTTTGAGCTGAGAAATTCTTGTGTACATGTGGGGTGTGTTATGGGCGGGAGACTTTTTAATTTTAAATATTGTCGGTCAGCTTCGATTGTCGCTTTGTGACTTGAATTTATTTTTCAAATAATTGTCGAGTTCTAGGATGAATATTGCAGAAAATGATGTATAAAGAATTTTCATTGGTTGCTTTCTTAAATTCATTATGAAATTTCCGTTTGACGAGGAGTAGTCAACTGAATTTCGGGGAAATCCTTTTTGTCTTGCCATTTTTTAAAATTTGGGTCAAGATTATTTTGTGCTCTTATTTGCGTGGTTCTGGACGAATTTCCAATTGCTAGATCTACTGAAAAGATCTGTTGGTTTTTGAATAAAAAGAAAAGAGCACAATTTTCATGCATTTAATAATATTTGTTGTAGAGTTTACTTCCCATTGTTTCTCATGACATTTTACCAGCGTTACAGCAACTTGTAAATGACATTTTTAAAAATTGATTTGTTTTCGGACGCGAAGGACTCACCTAGTGCTTAGTTGGCATCGGCTTTAGTTTTTGATTTGTTTCCCTGCAAAAGGTTCTGCAAAAAGAGAAACAAGTGACAATCGGAGGGTACGAGATTAGGGGAGTATGATGGACGTGACAGAATTTCGTAGGCCAGCCCTACGATTTTCTCTCGAGTCCCCAAAGCAGGATGTTGTCTGAAATTATCATGGTGCAGTATGACGTGCTTTCTATTGAACATCGCCGTCCTCTTTTCTCGTATTGCTTTATTAAAATCATCCGTTTGTTTACCGCCATATACACAACATTCCTTTCTTTAGGTTCAAGCTCGGCTTAGAAGTGAATTAGACAAACTATCCGGGCACGAATTACTGTTTTTTTCACGATATTTCGTATGAAATCCATTTTGAATCACCAGCTCTCATCCGGTCCAAGAAAGTTTCGTTTTTGTACGGAGCAAACAGTGACATGCACTTTTCCTATTGATGTTTCCCCATTGAACGTGATTAGAAGGAAAATAACGGTTGGTGACGAATGAAAAAAATTCCGTCATTTCCGATGGAGTGTATCCACGGAAAGTGGATGTGACCTGATCACTGCACGTTGTACTGATGAACTGATAGACCAATGGACTAAGATGTAAAGAAGATGTCAGATGGAAGAAGAATCGATGTAGTCTATATCGCAGAGGGAAGGACGGTCTGAAACAACTGCTGATGATGTCGCCAAAAGTATAAATTGTTGGGGGCCTGGGGCGTACCGAGGGCAAATTGACACAGGCTGAACCGATGGATGATAACTAGACTGATAAGAAGTAAGGAATGTACTGAATAATTGACGAACTGAATGTAGACTGTTAAAAATGATACGTAATTGTCGATTCTGTATTGTGTTGTTGCAAACTGACAGACGACTAGTATACATGAATGTGACGAACTGAATTTTCCGTTGCATGTGAACGAAGTAATGTTTATTGTTGATAGCAGGTCGAAAAGCTCGGACTGTAGAAAAGCGTAACCTGATCAGAGATTTATCTGAACCACGGGCTGGGGGAACGCCCATGACAGATTACTGTCAATCCTCGCACACGGTGAGGTGGCTATCCTTGGCTGAAAAGTGGTGGTTGTGGTTTTAAAGGCTAGAGAGTACAGTGAGCATTAACAAGTTGTGTTCGGGTATGTCGAAAGCTTTACCTATATTGGGACCTGTGACTGACACTTCTGTCAGATCTTGGGGGTGGCGTTTAAAACATTATTTCAACCCCGTCTATGGAGACCGTGGAATTAAGCCATAAAGGCAGGTGTCCACGCTAAACCTCTCAGCTTCATGTCCTTTGGACAGGAAGTCGAGAGTCCCTTGGGGACTCCTCTCCTGTCCCATGGCGATTCTGTTAAGTAGGGAAAATTAAAGAGAATAAAATCAAAAATAAATCAAATAACTTTGTTCAGATTTTGCACAAAATTTGTGATTTTTTTGCATGATTTATAGCGAAAAATAACAAAATTACGCGTCACGCCTCTTGGAAGGTGCTAAATCGAGTTTCTTAATTGCGGGACATTCAGCTATTCCAGTTTCCATCCGAAATCAGAAAATTATTGTAAAACATTAATTACTTAATTTTTAGGAATATGAGCTTCAATGCAGGTGAAAATGATAAAAATTATAAATTTCCGCTCGGTTAGAATATTTTAATTCATTTTTTTATACTTATAATGCAATTAAAAATTTCCCTTAAAATCACAATATATTCTCTTAAAAATTGGTTCATATATTTTATATTCTTTTAAAACGACGTTGTTCGGATTTTGTTTAAAAATCGGATCTATAATTTTTTGAGCTAGACTTAACGCAGCCTGAAACATATTTGTTTCGGGAAAAACGCATTTGAAGGTTACAATTAAGAAGGTTAACATTCGTTCGAAGTGTTAGTCGATTAATCAGCGAATCTAGCGCCATACATTGGTCCTTCTTCTTCTTTATAGGACTTGTTATGAGGTTGGAGCAGAGCTTTTCGAGCTTTTCTGAGCTTCCGGAAATTCTAACAAATACCGATTGTTCTGTCGGTTTGTTGTTTGTTTTTTCGGCGTAATTGAAGCTTTGGGTGCTCTTTATTTTTCCTACCCATTTACTATCATAAGGGAGATGAATTTCCTTTATTTAATAATCCCATTGCTAAATACGATGCCACTTTAATAACCTTCAATCCGTAATGCAAATTTTTAGGAGGAAAACGCAAAATTTTGGAATTTTCTTGTGAACTTTCTTGTGAGTTTTGCCAGAATTCTTCCAGTAATTCATCCCTCGAAATCTAGATCTTCATATCTTGGAAGAATTTTCATCTGGACGTTTGGGAGCAATGAAGTTCTTTTTTGCAATTCGCAAGAGGTGTCGTCTCCCTACGGGCAGTGCTCGTGTCGAGGACTATAATCCGTGGAAATTAGAGTATAAGAGTATAATTGACTCCAGATTTTCTGTCTGATTTTCTGTTGTCAAGATTTCTCTTTTCATGTCTTACATCCTACTTGTACGTTGCCTTATCGCAAGTCCATAAGAAGTACCGAGCTTTTTTATTAATGATTCTATGAGTCCTGAATCACTGGCCGTGTCAAAGAATCTGACACTGTGGACTAAAAAAGACCTATGTTGAATGCTTTATTTAAAGTGTATGATAACAGGTTTTGGTTTGATTTCGTGTTACGTTCAGTACTTACGTTTGGATTCAGACGTGTTTTGTGTCCTTCGAGCTATATTTGGGTCGTTTATGTTGGGATCCAATCAATACTGACAATTTGGCTTTGGGCCATCCGCCTTTACCTTAATACGTCAGGCTTGCGTTTGGTTTCGTACGCCGTGCCGTAAAACATCTTTTTCCAGAGGCAAGGACAATGTAGAGGAAGATTGCTAGGAACAGAATTCACCGTTGAAGCAACCAAGTGACCACATATGTCCTTTTTGGAAGAAATATTACAAAAAATAGTCGCAAAAACAACTTAGCCCTTTGATATTAGTCCAATTTAGAAATAAATCCACTTGAAGTCGCAGATGGCACATAGAAAAGGAGGAAAAGGAGAAAAGGAGGTTCGTTGTTCTTTATTCGATGGATCTGACTACCTTATTCGTAAGTAATGTGTATATTGAAAATTAGGAAATTGTAGCACGGGGAATGTAGCTTTTTGGGTGGTAGGATCCAATTTATCAGGCTTTGACAGTATTTCTAGACTATGAACCGCTCAACCTGCTTTCAAAATCGAAGTTCAGCCAGACCAAGAGTATTTTCCTTGTCGCCATACTCCATTTTCGTTTGTCATATTCAAAATTTTTTGAACGATTATTTGTTTGAATATTAACAAATATGAATTTTATTAAATATTAGTTTATTTTTGTATTATTTTTATTGTGTTTTCAATTTTTTTGTTTTTCAATCAATTTGACCAAATTTCAATGGTCCGTTACAACTTCAAGAATTTCCCAAAAAATCATTCACAAAAAAAAACACAAAAAAGCTACAAAGTTACAGAAGGGTTAAAATAATTTATCGCAGGAAGATTAAACAATGGCTGCATTTTCTTCGTTGTCTCACTCATAGTTAAAGAAATGCTTTTTCCTGGCGAAACTGGGTTGAGATTACCAAATTAGACAGTTGCAATCAAATTCGCAGGTGTCCTTGAGTATGAAAAGGTTTTCATTGTGCTTACTGCCCAATGACCTTATCCTTATTGGTTTGCCATGAAGGCAAAATTTAAGGTTATTTTCGGATCTTACTGCAAGTTGATTCGCTATCCTATCACTAGGAAGGGCTATTTGTTGCCAGCCTATGTTCCAGGGTAACTAGGAAATTAACCGTCGACTTAACTTTGTTTTGGGAGAACATCAGGTTGATCAAAATCATGAAAGGGAAACCCCCTTCTAATCAATGCGCACGATTTAATCAGAATTGGTTTGTACCAGGATGCGCAGGTTCATGTGTTAGTGCAAGTTTCTGTTCGTATAAAAAAAGAGTTCATGGCATTATAATTAGCATACTTACCGGAAGTAATAGAACAATCTTAAACATAAATGCTAATTTGGAGTTCAAATGTATCGTCTTGTGAGTTTGAAACAACCGGAAAAAAAGGAAAATTTTTTAAAAAGTTTTCCACATTTTCTGCCCCAACTGTCAGGGAAAATTTCATAGATCCACTTGTCTTTTAAAATAGTATTTTCTGTATAAATGCAATTCGCAAAATACGAACCTGAAATAACCAACATTCAGAGTCTTATATTTTTCACAACAATTCATAATATAAGAGCCCTTTGCACTATGCTCTTATACCATACAACAAAAGCATACACAAAAGTCCCACCTGACTCTCAAAATTTGCATAATAAAATTAACTTTTTCACGTATTTTGCATAATAAAGAAATGCATGAATCTGAAGTGTGCTACGTTGCTTGAAATAGTTGGTAATAATAACATTGCAGGAAGTCCAGGAAACATTGCAGTCGATGCTAGCCGAACAAGGACATAGTGTCCAAAGAGCCGACGGGTGTAAAACGATACTGGTTGGAGGAAATGAGATGTTCTCTCTCTTGTTGGAAACCAAGTAGATGGGAGGTGTACTTGAAAATAAATACGATCGTGTCGGGATATGCATCGGCAATAAATATTCTTGCACTTAAGATATTTTCCATTAATTTGAAATGTTGAATTGTTAGAATGTTTTTAAGGTGCTGAGGTGAATTCAATAGGTTTTAAACGATACTGAAGTGGTTTTAAACGTTTTGATTGTTTCTCATTTCATTGTTAGTTCAGGATCTGAAGGTAGGAAATATGAGATCTAGTCCTTGACTTTGACTTTAAATCAATTAAAATTCTTACCGTGGAAGCAGTGTTGCAAAGAGCGCGAGAGGTTTTTGTCTCCAGTTCGCGGTGATGCTTCAAGGTTAGCCAAGAAGGCTCAAAGCTAAAGGCTTTGGAGGAAGGCTAAAGCCTGAGACCTGTCTTTAGATTCATGGTGTTTTTCCGTTGCCCGGTCTTTTTTATGAACTTTGACATAGTGCCGTTTTATAAAAAAATTAAGGCATATGATACACCGAATTGTAAAAAGGACATAGACAGACATGACTGGGCGTGACATGTTCACGGCGTAGAACTTCTTCGATAATCTATAATGCTTTCCTGGCGGCCGTTCTTTATACCTCTAAACGGAGTGCGCTCCAAATTGTTGCGATATGGGACTTTGGTTTTGAAACAGATCAAAGTTTGTTATCCGGAAAATGCAGTGACAATTTTCAAATCAAATTAAGCCGAAGTGTTTCATGATACATTTTTGGTAAAATATTCATGGAGTTCCAATGAGAAGTGAAAATAGTTAACAGAGGGTACCTTTATTTAGGGCTCCAAATGCATGCGAGAATGGAACTAGTTGAACCAGTCTGGGAAAACCCTAGGAATATTTACCGTTCCGTAGAGAAACTTGATGTTACAAGTGGTTTGTCTATGCCACGAATTATAAGAAGGCCCATGACAGGTTGAATCCTCTGCCTCCAATAGCCAGCCTTAATTGATAGTTGCATTCAGGTGATTTATACGTTTTTTTAATGCTTGGGGTTAGATAAAGGTTAAGTTAAATCTAAGGTCAAACCCCCAGTCAAATCTGGAGTCAGAATCTCCGTCGACGAGCAAGTTTTTTTTTCAGTAAAGGCCAATAAGCACTACGAGAAGCCACAGTCAAAGCAATGTTTTCAAAAAAGAGGCCAGTAAAATACTACGAAAAAACCACGGTCAAAACAATATCAAAGTCTGAATGAACCTGACCTCAGGATGAAATAAAAGTCGGTCAAGTTCAACCTGATCCAAGCCCTTTTCAAGATCACAACACGATCATGGATAAGGGTAGATTGAAATCTAGATAGATTAATATTAATCTCAGTTCCAATCAAGATCAAATTATAGACAACTGAAGTTGAGGTCAAGTAAGTATTAGGCTCCAGGTTAAGGTCAACGCAAAGTGAAGTCAAAGTTAAGCCATTTTTCACTTATGGTCAGTAGAAAACCAACTCAACTTCAAGCCAGGTTGAAGTTGAAACAGTAATAAGGCAAGTCAGTTTAAGAACGTGCCATGGTTAAATCAGGTTTCAGGTAAAGTAAACTTCAGGTTAAGATAAAGGCCCGTTCAAAGTCAGTTAATAGTTAGATTAGGGTCATGTCCAAATCTAGTTAAGGTGGAGTAAAGGTTAAGGAATATGCCAAGCCAATACAAAATCAAAATTGGGTCAATTTCAAAATCAAGGGAAGCTTATCGTCACGTTTAAGTTAGACTGTATTCAAGTCATGGTTAACTGAAGAGAAACTCAAATACAATTCAAAATTATATTACATGGTAAAGCTAAGGTGGATTTAAAGCCAATCTCAGATCAGGTCAAATTAATTTCAGTGTCGAGTCGGGGCAAAGCCATGACAGGTTCTTGGTACTTTCAACTGAAACTCGATTAAACGTCACGTCATGTCAAATCAAGTTAAAGTTACGGTCATGTTAAGGTCGATTTTGAGGTCATACTCGTGCCAAAATCAGGAATTCAGTTGTCCTGACCGGGCTGAATCGAAGCTGAATGCAAATCTGGTTTACGATTAGAAGAAAGCTAATTACGTTTGAAGTCAACTCAAATTCACTTAAGGGTCACTACATTTCAGGTGGAGTTCAAGTTAGGGTCACGGTAAGGTCGATTTTTAGGTCATGATGTCATTTGAGGTCACGCCTAAATCAAGAAAAATCTAAACTACATGCCAATCAAGATTGGTAATAGAAAAAAAAGTCGATTCATCTTGAGGCCAAGATAAAGCCAAAGATTAGGTCAAATAAGGGTCAAGTTAAGTCAATTCAAATTATGGTTCTGTCAGTGTCTCATATATGCCAGTTTTGTGATTCGTAGGAGCTTTGGGAGTTTGTGGGTATATTTTAGGCGACTCAGTTATGTCTGAATCTAAATGTATTCAATACAATGGTATTGATTCGATACGGAGCAAAGATAGTTCGTATTGGAGGCCTGGTCACTAGTTCATATTTAACTCCATCCTTTTTCCTCAATCAAATGATTTTGACAGCTGACTTATGACACTGTGCCTACTTTGACTGTCCACTTTGAGGACTTTGACTTTAAGGCTACATGCTCGTCTCTTTTTTACTTAAAAAACCTAACTCATATACAAAAAAATGTCATTTTGAAAGTGTGAAAACTAGTCCATTCATAGTTTAATTAAATAAATTTGCAACTTGCTCATTTACACTACTTGCATTTGCAATTCTCTCACCAGTTTCAAAAGTTTACATTACATAGAAGTTTCAAATATAATTTGCTAGCAGCCAATTAGACTGGTTTAGTTACATTTAATATCTACGTGTCAACTACATTTACAAGCGCAATTAAAAAATAACTACTTATAGTTTGAATGCATGGAAAAATATGAAAATGCAGCTACTATAAGGATCATACTCGTGAAAAGTTCTTTGTAAACTACGATTCTAAACTTTTTGTCTGCCACTTATACTGTCATTCATTTTTCTGTGACTCTTTATGCAAACGTTTAGTATTTTTTGTTTGGTTGTTTCCTGTTTTATTTTGTTGTTTTACGCAAAGCTTTTTTGAAGTCACTTCAGAAAAAGGATATTTTGTTCCTGGCAGTTGCTTTTAAATATACGAGACATATGTTGTTCGTTTAATTACTCATTTAATTGTTTCTCATTAAAATCTACCTTCATAAAACATTTGTTAAACTTTTCTTATTCATTATTATCCTTGGGATGTTCTTGCATTTTTCATACTAACCAGCGATGTTACTTCGCGCGGATATTCGCTCTAGTATTCGGTTATGCTTTGATTGGCTTTTGTTGCTGGGCGGACAAGAAATCAGAGACTAGATCTTCCTGTCCTGATTTTCCGATGTGCTTGTAAACCCAATTTAGGGAACGGTGCACTTTCGGATTTAGGCCCATGGGCAAAAGGATAAATTTTTCCTCCGTTCCTAGTACGTGTTTTTTTTGTTTTAGTGCGAAGGGACAACATGTCATACGCATTGACTTTAATTTGAACAAGGATTATTTCAAATAACTTTAAGAGGAATACAGAAAACAACAGGCGGGAACAGATTGGTAAGCAGTAACCCAACTTTCCTATGTTGAAAGATGTGAGGGATGAAAGCACTGTTAGAGAGCAGGAGACACTGAAAACAGATAATTGACATTGTAGTAGAGCAGCTAGCAAAGTTGGAAGTGAAGCAGCAAATAAAGCTTAAAGTATTTGTGGTTGCGGAGGCGGTAGTAGAGGTACAAGTAGAGGAATCCGTAGAGGAGGCAGTACAAAAACTTTCTCTTCCACAACCTTCTCTACTAGTAAAAACTAGTAGGGAAGGTTGTGGAGAAAGTGGTTGAGGAGGTAGTAGATGAAATAGTAGAGTAGTAGTAAAAGTAGCAGTAGTTGTGGTAGTAGTAGTAGTAGTAGAAGTAGGTGAGGTCGTGGAGAAAGTGGTAGATGAGATAATAGATGGGGTAGTAGATGAGGTACTAGGTGAGGCAGTAGAGAACGTAGTAGATGAGGTAGTATATGAAGTATTGGATGAGGTAGTTGATGAGGACGTATAGTAGTAGTATTAGAAATAGTAGCAGCAGTAGTATAAGATGGAGTAGTAGCGGCATCAGTAGTAGTTAAAGAAGAAGAAGAAGTAATAGGGGTGGTAGCCGGGTGGTTGCTGTAGCAATTGTAGTACTAATACAAGTTGCAATAAAACTAATAAGTCGTTATTCCGTGTTTGAATTGAGTACCAACACTCTTTATGTGCAAAAGCATACCACCAGCAACCAAAGACAAGTTTAAAGCTTAGATGAGGTTTAACTGAAGGCTGTATGAAATTGATCCCTTATGTTTGTACGTCCTCCATAGGACAATTACGTGGGAGGCATGATAAGTTTATACTTATAGTCAAGTCAATGAATAAGCAAGGGAGAAGTACCGATTTCGTATTCTCGACATTCGAAAGAAAACTCACGGATTTATCACCTTAATATCAGAAGCATATCAGTTAGAAAAAAGGAACTTCAGGGATTGATCAATGTAAGCAAACTTAAGTGTTTGTCGGAGCGTGTAGATGATGTTACCGTTTTTGTTTTCATACTACTAGCTCTGTATAAGACACAATCAAAAAGCCTATTCTTCGAAGTAAAAACAGTGAACCTAATTGTCCAGGAAGTCATCCGAACTAAGCTTTCTCATGTGGAATTTCCGATTCGAAAGGACCTTTTGTTGGATGTGATTTGAAAGGAGGAATGTTTGTAACTGTGCACTTTCCATTTTGAAGGTAGGTTTCCATTCGAAGGTTGGTAAATGGTTTTCCATTTTGAAAGCATATCCTGACTGGTTTGACAATGTATTTAGGGTATACCACTTTAATGACATTTTCGCTAAGCTTGAAAATTGCCGGGTTTGTATTGGCTATCACGGGAAGAAAGAGAACGAGAAAAAGCCTGCATTCTGTCTTCTATATGTGCCAAATGAGGTACTAGAGTCTTATTTTATCGGCAAAACTGGTATAGTCTAGACTGATCCATTTCTAGATCCATTTTTGCACGCATTGGTTCTCAGTATAATTGCCGGATCTGACCTGTCGTTAAATTTTGAATTTTTTTAACATTGCTCAGTGTTCAATTATTATGGAAGCACTTTTAATTATTTGTAGTATATCTAGTGGACATTCTGAAACATTTATATAACTAAAAGCTTGTGGGTCTTTTAAAAAGAACATCGGGTGAAAAAGAGCATTAGGTTCACCGCAAGGTTATATCCTTGCACCTAACTTAGATGATGTCTCATGTGAAAAGTTGTAAAACTAGAGCTGCTAGTTAAGTTACTCTTGGTGGACTTTACGAATGTCCTGCCGGCTTTGCTAACCGCAAAGTGAAATGAAGAGAACGCATTTTAGATAGGTGCTTCCGCTGAGTAAGTTGGTGGACAAATTCATTACCAATTTTGCCATTTATACATATAGGTGTACGTGTTAAGTAGGGATTTAGAAGGTAAACCGGAGGATGTAAACATTGCTGCCCTAAGTAGACAATTGGCGAATTTTGGGGGACCTCTATCCATGAAAAGATATCACTGGGTATTGAAAGGACCTAGTTTTAAAAGCTGTTCGGCACAAGGATATTGCTGAAAAAAAAAACGAAACATTTGGGAAGGAATAGTGACACAGACTTTCGCTTGCCTCTACTGGTTAGCGACAATGAATGCGTTCCGTCTTACCTTTACAAAATCGGCGAGGCGCGATCTTCAGACTGCATTTTTGCCCAAAAGCAGAAGATGGTACCCATCATGTACTTTTGTTCTGGAGTTGGAAGCAGCAGCCCACAGACTTGTACCGGGTTATAAGTGAGCTCGTAAATTAGCAGTAGAAAGGCTGCGGTATATTCCAAATTGGAATCGTATATTGTATTGTGTTGGATTGATTCTTTAAGCGAAGAAGACAGTCCTGGGTCGTATTGAGTCGCTGATGGCAAGATAGTTTGTTTTAAGTTGGTCTCACGGTCCTTATCTTGTCCTTTTCGTCAAAGGTACTTTATGGTAGTATCAACAGGATCAAACTCTCATCCTTATGTTTCAGACTGTGCAAACTGCGAATCTGTTAGAATTGAATAATAACATATCTGACAAATCCAAAAATGAGTCCTACACTTTTTGACTTGTGCAAAGCTTTGCTCGGGCTGTATCCTTACGATTTCTTTAAATTGCCGTTGGCAATGTTTGAAAAATTGTCCATCCATCAAATAATATTTTCGTTAAATGTAAAATAAATTACATTAATAACTAAATGATTGCTTTCAAAACAAACATTCGACCAGGAAACATGTTTGCCTGCTTCTGTACTCATGTGGGCTAAACCATATGAAACAAAGGGATGGGACAGCAAAGCAACAACAACAACCAAGCAAGAGCACATTCGAATCAGGATAAAAAAAATTGTATACATATATATATGTGTTCAAGCATTACCAGGAAATAAAATAACATAATAACATTTAACGATCCACGAATTGGATTCGAAATGTCTTATTGCCAAAGGCAAAGAAAACATTGAACAATCCACCATCCTCCTTTCACCCTTGTTGATTTGGTTTTTTCTCTGGCCTTATATTTTTCAGTCGACACAGTCCACTTTCTTTTTACTGATGTCTCCGGTGGCGAATACACTATATAAATATGGTCGACACACATATATTGTACTTTCTTTTTTTTTTCTTCTTCTTATGTGTCTTCCTTATGCAATTTATTGCTCCTATATATTTATATGTGTTTAGATTGTAGTTCGCCGTAGAGATGATGGTGTGGAAGACAAAGTATCATTGAAAGGAAATTGCTGAAAGAGAAAATGTGTATTGAATTTTCTTTTTCGTCTTTGGCCTGTGTTATTCAACTCTCACTTCTTTTAAAGTTATTATTGTACTGTTGAAGCTATTGAAGCTCTTGCTTTTGCTCGTTTTTTATGTACATATATATTTTATCGCTATTGGCAATGTGAATTGTTTAAAATTACAGGAAATATCATCATTATATATAATTTGGATTTGAAGCTTTTTGAATAAGAAATCAGAATCGGAGTGTGTGTGTTTGTGTGTTGAATAAGTAAAAGAAAGGAAGGAAGGAAATGAACAAAATTTGTTGTCAAAGGAAGTATAATTGAATAAAAAGCTAATTTTGAAAATTTTTTACTCGTTTTTTTGGAGCAACGTATGATAGAGTGGAGTTTGTCATAGTCTTGTAGGTCAAATCAATCATTATTTTTCGCTGAAATGTATAATCATTGACCAGACTCAGTTCTATATGAAATGCTATCTAGGGCGAGTGGATGATTGTTGTGAGATAGGTGATAGTAAAATACTGGCGGTCCACGATCAGATCGATACTAAAGGTGAGATGTTAAAAACAACACGTTTTGAAGTATATAATTCTTGGTTGTATTAACACTATCACCATAAGGCTTTAGTTAAAACAGCCGTGTTTGATGTAAAATAAAGGATTTTACAATCGTGATTCAGTGACTTTAAATTGAAGGTGGTTGATTTTCAATTTGTCAAAAACGATTTACAAAATTTTAAATCAGTTTAACTCAATTGTATAGATGCTATATCTGAAGGAATCGTGATGAAATGGTCTTTCTGTGAGATATTTAATTCGATATGTTTTGACATGAAACGATGCTGAACTGAATAGGGAGTTGTGAAAAGGAATATCTTTGGTGATTTTAGTTTAGCTTTTCGCCATCAAAGTGCCAATAAGGGGTAATGTGAAGTCAACGGACGTATATTAGAAATTAATCATGCCTTGTTTGTCCCAATCCTGTATGAAAGAAAGGAAGTCTGAGTTTAAAATTGTTGCTGATAAAGCTGAAGCTGAAGTTCGAAGCTCAAGCCAAGTAGATTAAAATGTTGATTCCAGCGTATCTTTCACTTTGCAAAAGTAGTAAGAACGAAGTAGAGAAAATAAGGCCCAAGCTAAATGACCCAACTAGTGAATTCAAACCGGAGAGATGAATGTCAGATCTATCTTAAAGGTACAAGCAAAAAGATGGTCTTAATAGTGAGCTCAAAGGGGTATCTTCAATGTTGAAATTCAACAAAAGATTCACTTTAGCGTACGTCGCATATGTTGGTTGAACTAGTGGATTTAGATAAGAAGATGAAATGACAAGTGGATAGCAGACTTGGTTTCCACAAAACACAAACTTTTCCGCAATTTTTTGCCTTGAGCCGGGTTTAATGGTAGAAGCTAGTAAAGACCAGTACAGCAAAAAGTCGAGCATTAGATTCCTACAGAAATCTTAAATGAAAGGCCGATAAATGATTGGGAATGATTGGAAAATTGGTCACAATTCTCATCATCAGACTAAAATATTCAACTCCAATAAATGTTGCACAGTGAGGAAAACTGATGCTTTGAAGCAAAGTTATCGGCTTATAAACAGTTATGAAGTCCTTAACATCCCCGCCCTCTCTTTGAACTCGAGATTGATTCATTTTCTCAGGACCTAGAATCTTCCTCCTACAGAATTTCAATTCCTCCCACGTATTGATCCACCTTTATAGTCGGAACGTATGCTGGTGCAGCGTTTATAGCCATGAACGGATTTCAATAATTCTTTCATCCGAAGTAATCCTTTTAGAGGCTGCGAATTCCAAAGTATTTAAGGGTCATCTTTAAAGAGAAGTTGCAAGGCATATTTAAATGATTCAATTTTGTAGTCCTATAAATGTTTTTTCAACGATAAAACATGTAATTGAGAAACCTTTCATTCTTTCACTCATCAATAGTGCTAGAAGCTACTTAGTCATTTTAAACTAGTTCAGTTGCTGATTCAATTTGAACTAATTCATAATCTAGTCACTCATATCATTTGTATGTAGACTTGAGAAGGCTTTTTTCTATCACTCATTGATAGTGCTTCAAAGCACTTTAGTCATTTTGAACTAGTTCGATTCTTGAATTAATTTGAACCAGTTCATAAACTAGTTCTTTATATGTTATTGGCGGGTTGACGTCATTATTTCACTGAAGAACAGCTCAGATGCCGTCGTGTAGCCAAAGTATAAGTCTACGTGGTAGATGACAACAAAATGGTTGCTGTCCATTTTGTTGTCGAAAATGACAACAAAAATGGTTAAAAAAGGAATATCAGAAATGTGGCAGATGACCTCTAAAATTCGATCTTACATTTAGAAATATAGTTATTGGATGATTCGGATAGCTTTGCATGGAAGTTTGCTGTTCAAATCGAGATTAAACGAGCTTTCTCAGAATAAGTAATAAATAAATAGATAATCCTTCAATTTTACGGAGAAAAATTATAAGGGGGATGCAGAGAGGCAGAGAAAAAGTGATTGAGAAAAACAGAGAGATCGAAAAAGGACGCAAAAAATTTGAAATAAACAGTCTGAGAAGCAGAAGTACATCTGTGAGTTTGATTTATGAAATTCTTAGAGCCCTTTTGTATCGATAAATATGTATCCCATTTTCGATCAAACTTATTGGTTTTTGGGCTATGGACTGCGATTGCCTTAAGGTTTCCTGCTTTGCATTCTGTCATATTGTCTTAAACTATCATATTCGAACTTAGACATAAATTAGAAAGTCCTTTGAACGAGCTTTCGCGGAACATGGACAGACAAAAAACAAGGAACCTTAATTTACGAGTACATATTTTCGTATTTAACCCTTAGCCACTTACCACTTGTTTTGCTTCCGTAACAACTTACCACCGGTGAGGGAGACCGCGCTCATTAAGTGGCTTGTTTATTATAAATAGTTAAAGATAAAGGATTTATTGTAATAAAATAGACATTTCTAAAGTATAAACTATTTATTAAAAGAAAAAAAAACACGAAATAAAATCAACTCTTTTGAAAAAAAAAACGTAACTTCTAGTCAAACTTCAAATTTGAACAAAAATTAACTACTTATTTTGTCACGGAGATCGTAAATAATAGAACTACTTAATAATTTTTCTTTTTTCTTATTTCCTGAAGATTAATAATCAAATAACACAGGAAAATTATCTTTGAATCATTATTGTCCTTTTTTCTGTAAAATTGCAACCTACATATTTATAGTTTTTCTCGGCAGTTACTGCACAGCTTATTTGAGTATTCAAGGCATATTGGGGCTTTACATTCAAAACACAGGTACTGTGTCTTGCGCTTTTTCTTTGGGTCACAAGTCGAGCAAGTCTTACGCACTTCTAGCTTATCAGAGCTACCACCTGCAACTGCCGGAGTGTCTGTTCCATTGATTTTCAGGATCCGACGAAGAGTAATTCTGATATCCCGTTGATGATTGATATTTTTTTCTCTTCGCTCCATATTTGGTATTGTGAGTTGTTCTGCGAGCTTCTTAATGGAGTGGAATCGAGTTTCTTTCTTTTGTGCGTTGATTGATAAGCATGCGTCAGTTTCTCGCCGTGCTTCAATTGTAGCGGCATCATCAGATCGTATGGTGTTCTGTCAAACTTCAAACCGGCTTTTACTCATGATAAATCTGTTTATTTCTCTGCCAGTACCATCTGTTTTATACCATGACGAATAGTGTTCACGATTTTCTTTAAAAATGGCGGTATATAATAGTAATCCAATGAATGCTTAAAGTTCTATCAAATCCGTGTCTTGAACATTCGTTTGCTTATTGTACTTAGGTCTTATTTCGCGAATTTTTTGATTGGTGTTACTTACAATTATTTCTAGAATTTCGTCGGTAAAAAGCAGACTCCAGATTTCGAGAGGAGTAGAAGAAGCATTTAAAAGCGATCTGTACTCTGGCTTTCTGTACTTCTCTTTCTTGTACAATGTTATGTTGAATGTCCTTGAACGAATAGATGGAGGCTCAGACGACCAACGAAATCGATTTTTACCAAAAAAATTCTTTTTTCTGGGACGAGATCGCATCTTTGACAGCGGCATATCCTCATCTGATGAAGATTGAGCAGACGATAACGGAGGCGAGTTTCTATTTTGAAGATTAGTGGTCCCGCTTGCACACGTAGATTCCTCTTCGCATTCAATTTCAGAATCGGATCCACTAGCTTCTTCTAGGACGTGGTCGTCATTAATATCGACTTCAACATCACTAAAATCTCCATCTATTATGGCCTCTTCATCTGACAGGTCTTCTTCTAACCATCTAGCAATAAGTTCGTCATTAGCAGCCATTATTCACTGCAAACGAAAAAAAACAATGATAATAACGCAATCAACTACCATCGGTATCACAGACCGCTGACGATGTTTGGGACCTTACCGTGAACAAACGCGGGCACGTACAACTTCGTTGGTGGCTCGCGCGACACTGACAAGAGCGGGGGAAGGTAGACGGACGCACGAAACTCAACGATGCGCTGACGCCGAAATATAAGCAAAAAACACTTCGAGAGGTGTCTGAGAGACCGGTGGTAAGTGGTTGAGGGTTAACTTCAGAGAGATGTCATCACATCGTCCTTTACATGTAACTTAAAAATATATATCATCCAGTCAAATTTTCACTACTAGATGGGTGGAGTACTCAAATAAATTGAGAGCCAAAAGTAATGAAGATGCAGGAAAGGTTGATTAAAATCTTAAGTTTAATTTCTGATGGATTCCTATGAATGTTCTAAATCATTTAGACCAATATTTTACGTAAACTCTTTTATAATTTGTTAAATTCTGAGCTGAGAAAAGTGCATGGTCCACTTATGGCCTTTCATAGATAATTTTCAGGGGGGGGGGTCACATTTAAAGCCGGGTTTCGTTATAAAACTACCCTTTATTGGATATAGTTCACCATACCACACATACAACGTGATCAGTAAAGCATGCCCTAGTCTCAGTCAAAGGATTCTCCCATTTATCTGCCAGAGGCTGGAATCTGAAGCACTAATATTGGAAAAAGCTGGAAAAAGTTAATGAGAGAAGACACACTCATCCGATTGATATGCTTAGCAAACCTGCATCCTTGATTATACATAGTATATTATAGTATACCGAATTATCTTCGAAGTGGCCACAGGAATCATCTTGGCCACGGGAAATGCACAAAAATTCATTTTATAGGCCCAGGTTCCAATTTGTGACAAATAAGTAGAGGAAGCAGGGATACGGCTGAGATAGCTTTCTCAAGTGACAGTATTCTTTAAGGTAAAGATTGCTTACACCCGGCATCTATAACTTACAATAGCCCAAAACTCCTAGACTATCTACTAAATCTCCTTTCTTAACTCTGAAAATTAAACCTGGAACTGTTTCACTCGATATTTCAGACTATGTCTTGTTTTTATCTATAATGTGAGATCAGACAATAGGGATCCTTATAGAAACGACAGTTGAAGGAGAAATATGCTGAAAAAGGGATCACATGAC
The DNA here is from genome assembly GCA_954870665.1 of Stratiomys singularior. Taxonomy (NCBI): domain Eukaryota; kingdom Metazoa; phylum Arthropoda; class Insecta; order Diptera; family Stratiomyidae; genus Stratiomys; species Stratiomys singularior. Next base: position 100,309,673 of record OX940879.1, read on the forward strand.
CTTAAAAGTTTCTTCTGTAATTTGATAATATGGCTCCCTGAAGGTCATGCATAACTAGATTCGGCTTGTCAAAAAACAAAATCTCTCCGATCAAAATGTCAAGAGGGATTTTAATGATTTGGTTAGGGAAGTTGCCCTGTTTCCAATTTTTTTAAGATAAGAAGGAAACACGTCAGAAACATCTTTCATTTTTTCGTAAAATATGCATACAGGACCCCGTGACTTAACAATCTCATATCGGTAAGATTGAAAATGTTCTTCCCTGCTAAAAGATTGAATAAAATTTGGTATAAGACTAATAATTTTTCACTTGAGCGCCATCCTCATTTTTTTGATGATCGATCGTCTGTCGCTATCCTTCAGCAAGGATTAAAAGTAGTAGTTATTGGAGCAAGAAAACTGGGTGCAAATTGTAGACTGGACTCGCAATTTTGTAATATTGTATTTTTCCAATTCCGTCAAAAATATGATTTTCAGTTTTTTTTTGAATTGGTTATAAAATATTTCGGCCATGAATCGATTCTAGTTCTAGCAATTTAGTAGGAAAACTCACAAACTTAGCAAGGTCTCAAAAACCATAATAATTTTGATATATGTTTCATGCGATCGGAATGTCTTTGTAGATGTTCAAGTTGAAGTATCTAAGATTATGCCGGGCTTGAACCAGGGGCTTGATGTTTAGAAGACGGAAGCTATTATTGTTGGACTAAACTAGCGATTTTTATCTCTTCATCTTTCTCTGGATCTCAAGTTTATTCGAAAGCAGCTTCCTTTACGAAATTCCCTATGACTTTTGACGTCTCTTTAAGCTTTATTTTAATGGAGGGTTGTACAGTTTGGCCTAGAATTGTTGGTTCAGATTGGAAAATTGAATAGCCTAAAACAGATATGCTTCAGATATCGATAATAGACTTATTTGAGAAGCATTGCTTACTAACTCCTTACAAAGTAGGAAGATATGGTTACGGTGACGGAATGTTTTCCTATTTGTTTTTTTTACCAATTTAAGGGATATAGAAGCCTTAACTTATACAAGGATGTACATCCGGAAAAGAATTTATTATGTATACTGCAAGAAAAATTTTTTTAATTTGTCTTAAGGAATATGATTTGGTTGGGTATATAATCCTTTTCAATTTATTACAAAACAACACTAAACAATTAAGCTTCATCCTTTAATACTCAGTATAACAATTGAACTGCAACTAACATAATTGCCCAGTATAATAATCCCCATTTAGTTTCTCATATCCTTACGCTATTCAATGGCTTACCATAGCTTAGAAACTTTTCGCAAAATATTTTCAAACTTTAAAAACGTTTACTCGTCCCGGAGTAGCCAAAAAAGCATGTTTAACTTGTCGAGAAAACCATATTTCCGCATTGCGACTTTATCTTGTCTCCGTCTCCGATCATTTCATTTCCTTCCAGCTCCTTTCAAATGCTTTAGCCTTCCCCAACTGATAATATTCAGCTAGTTTTTGGCTAATGTGCGGACAATTACGATTTGTGTGACACTAATTGGACTGCTCAAAAAAGTTTAATTTTTGGCTGGACCAACGAAACTCATTCATTTCGTATTTTGTCCTTGTAGAGTCATCTCATTTCAAACATTACGGGAGGAAGTATCGTTGAGTTCAAGTAGGGTTTAATGGGTGGTGGGTGAAAGAAATTGAAATGAGTGTCCTAGAGAAAATTGAAGATAAAATCATTGCTATACACACAAAGTTTTCCGGTATTTAGATGAGATACCATTTGGTTTGAACATAATATTTTTTTGTGTTTTAAAATTCTCTCACGAAATTGCAGCTGAGGAGGATGGCCAATGAACCACGTCACTGGGTGTAGGACATGGCATTAATATGTCTATGAAGTCAATGATAAAGGAGAAAGCATTATCCAGGATAATGAGCATTTATTATGGAATGGAAGGAGGGACAAAACGAAAGAGAGAGTTTTGCATGTTCTCAGACATCAGACAGACTCCAAATTGAAGTTTCAGTAAGTTGGTTACATTTTATGTACTCATTTTCAAAAGTTTCACTTTCACGTGAAAAATTTTTCGTGCTCAACGCTAGGTACTCTTTCCAACCACCAAGCTCATTGACTTAAGGGTCCAAATATTGGTAATCATCGGAATCCTATCGAAAAATTCGAACCATTGTAGTATTCCTAGTTCAATGACTCGTCGCTGAAGGTACCCGATGTTAACAAGATCTTTTGACGTCGGTTAATGCCGGCGAAAAACTTCACTCCTTGATCGTCTGTTGAATTAAAGCATGAGCAGATGATTGAGCCGGAATGAAACATGTCCTCGTTCATACTGTATACACCTTGCATAGCGAAAAGCGGTTGTTATTCAAGAGCTGGGAAAATTTGGACCTGCTGCTTAGAAGGCAAGTGCTTTGGTCAGTACAAACACGGCATGTTTCTATGTTAAAGTGAACTAAAATTTCGAGATCCTTACGATTTGAGTATCGGCAAATAACATGTAAATTTGCTTAAGTCCTTTATTTTCAAAAGCTTAAACATTTAATGCCGAGTTCAAGCAATGTATGTTATCCACTAACTTTTCGTACAATACAAGCACACACAATTTCATGTGAAAGTTGTCCTGCACTCTCACAATAAATAGAACTTGTTGGGATATTTTATGCATTTTCATTAAAGAGTATTTGGAAAGGACATTCTGTTTTGGATATCAAATTAGTAGGGGACTTACTACTTGTCGCGTTGTATTGTACGTCCATGCATGAAAACTACGTTTAATTTCGACTGACATACTGAGAATTTTGTTTAATTATAGCTAAAATAGAATTTAAATGCAGTAAATAATTGCTTAGATAACTAGTAAGTGGAGTCAAATTACATATCCTTGGCATATATTACACAACATCGCAAGCATTGCGAAAAGTAAATGCATTTGTGGTTATTTATTTGAGAGGATAAAATGTCTTGCGTGTAAATATTCGCAAATGTCGGAGGAGCTTTCAACATAGAGAAATGTAATTTGAATAGTCCTTTGATAGTAAAATGTTCCACGTTCCACTCTTCTGAATTTTGAAATGTATTTTAACGTATTAATTGAATCGAAATACAAAAAAGGCCGACATTTTACCAAGCGAAACGGTTACCAAGTAGAATATGTGTTTAAGGCAAGAATTATTCTGTAATTTTCTTGAGAGGAGGTGGTTGAGGAATTTTTAAGGCAACTTCCACCCTGAGTGTGGGATTTCCAGACGCTCAATATTTCTGGACTAACAACGAAACACATCCTGGGTAAGACTGGACACATTGTCTGGAACATTATGCTACATTATTTCGAGCTAGAGCTCGTACTTCTTCGTCTGTCAATATCTGCAGAATGTTGAAAATTATACGTCAAACTCCTTATCAAGTCATCGATACCATTTGAGGTATTTTCAGCATTAAACCTTCTACTATGGATTGCTTCCGGGTAAAATCATAGTCCCAATGACATCACCTCTCCAACCGAAAGAATATAAGACCATGTAATCAGTTCATACGATTCCGGTTGCAATCGTTGAGAACCTTTTGAAAACAGTCACAGGAAAAACCCGTTCAAAGAAAGCTTGAAGAAAGAATCAGAATGTTAACTGTAAAAATTTGCAAAATCCTGCAAAATTGTGTTGGCCATTGTCGAAAATCGCAGCAAACAATTAGGCAACAACCCGACAGCAGAGAGGTTAAAGCCTCTGTAAGGTGAAAAAAAGACGAAAAATTGGACTTCGTCTGTAGATTATTCTTGGTTATACCAATATAAACCTTACCCAAAGTAAGGTTCCGCACAAAGACACAAAATGAGCACATCACCTTCACGAGACGTATTGAAAAATTTCAATACATCCACGTCCAGAAGGCTTATCTATAAATCCCTGAAAAATCCAGTGACCAGGACTTTATCAATACATCCCCGTCACAAATTTTTTTTTGGGATATGCAGGTATTCTTTCAAAACAAAGGATGTCATTGTAGCTCGAGAATGCGATGGGATAGTAAGTCACTGAAGTAGGAAAATACTAGACATCCTAAACTTCGCAATACAAGGACGTCGTGGCTTCCCGTGAGAGCGAAAAAGGCTGAATACTCGAAGCAAAATGTGCTCATTTTGCAAACCATTGTTGACAGATCAAATAATCCGCTGACTGCGGTACAAGAGATGGCGTTAAAATACCGTTATATTCTCTTTATAGTTGCATATTTTGCCTTGAGTGTTCATGATCTAACCCCAAAGTTAAAAATAAAAATAACTCCGAATCCAAAAACTTCCAGCGAAGAAGAACAGAAAATGCGATTTTGATGAAACCGACAGAATGATCCTTCAGATTGAAATGTTGACATAGGATTAGAATGAATGAGTTGAAGGACAATTCGTGCACAAGAAAAGGATAACTTTCAGGTTTATTGCTTATTCTCTAACGTTCTACCGTGAAATTTTTGACCATATCTTGCAATATCGTTTGTCCTTCCTTATTTAATGTCGTTTCTGCGGGTGTATTCGAAAAGGAACAATCAGTCTCTACTGAATTTAATTAGACAGCATTTATTAAGGACAATACGTTTATCAAAGGATAATGTTTGTGTGGTTTACTCAACCTTCGATAAACAGTATAGTCTGACACTAATATGATCATGAAAGCTTAAGGAGCAATCAAAATGGGATAATGGGAAGATAGTTGCTGTCTAAACATAGTACAGTCGTTGATTAACCATTGCTTCAATGATCAACATGTTTCCCAGTATTTCTTTGCAAAGCATTAGCTCATACGTTTATCGTCAGGCGAAATTAGTTCTGGTTGACATGCATGTGACAAGTGCCTCAATAGTAGTTAGGGGTTGCCTCCTTGCGGCCATTTACTAGTAAGGTTGTTCTGCTGTGATTTCGTCGGTATTTTTTTAGATTGTTAGGTCACCCCCGCTCGTAGATTTGTGCGATGATAATTTCAGAATATTCTTGATTGCAGGGTGGTGTTTTCGGTCGTAAAGAAGAAATCGTCCTTAAACAAGCCTTTTTTTTCAAGGTCAATACTGGTGAGAAAGCCCACCAGAAAGACGTCTATCTGGTGATCTAAGCCAATTGATTTCGTTAGTGCGATTATCCATCGTGGATATTGTTGATTGCGTGCTTTTCCGGCTTATGATTTTTATGAATGCATCTGGCTGTCAAATTTTCCATTTTATGGTCGATGACGCTATGCAACGGCCCATGATGACATTTTTTTAGCCTTGTATAAAAATTCTGCTACTTCCCTACAGAAAGGATTCTGTAGGGCAGTCCTGCTTGTGACCTTTTCTGTCTTCTTTTGGTGTCTTCAGCCTACTTCTGCTTGGTAGGTTGTCAATCTTGTTGGCTCTACAGAATGCTTCTGCATGGGAGTTTGTCCTATCTGTAATCGTGTTGACAGTTACCTTCAGTGGGGACGTTTTGTTTCTGACTTTGTCAAAAACTACTTTTAACATTGCTCCATACAAGAACTAGTCAGAATTTTTTCTCCTTCAGAGATGTCCGTTTCATGACAATAAAACATGTATACCACACGAAGTATGAAACATTTCATACTACCTGAACGATTGGCGGTCCTTTGGGTAGTTTTCTGTAATTTGGGAGAGTTGATGCAGTTTTTCACTTTTCTATATGTACGCAACTGTCTATAGAGCGGCATGTTTTGTTTTATTGGAAAATCAGGTCAATGCCGATTCTATCCTGAATGAATTCCGATATGATCCTAGAAGATCTTGTCCGAGAAAACAAGTTTTTTGGCTGTATTATTGGTTGTTTCTAAACTAGACATATTTCATTGTATGAATCAGTCTCAGCAACGGAGTTTCTGATTTCGAAAAATATTCATCCCACGTAAATGAGATCCTTTTAGTTGTTTTCCTTAATTTGAAATAGTTGATGCTTTTTTCACTTTTCTGTCTATGATCATTTGTCTGTGGAAATGCGTGTTTTTTTTTTGTTTTATGGTGAGATCAAGTTCATTCCGATTTCTGGAAGAAATTTCAATTTGATCCTGGAAGATCATATTAAAAAAAAAAGGTTTTGTCTGTGTTTTTTGGTTTTTACCTAACAAGATATTCTTCATTGTACGAATACTCGATCAGTCTAGAATGAAAGAAAGAAGAAATGGGAGAGTGATCTCTAGGAAGGGACTCGGATATATCTGAGTTTTGGAGAAATTTTTGGTGGGTCCCAGTCGAACATCCCCAGGCCGATATCAACGGGTCTAACAAGCGTAATTTAAGTGTTGACACAGTTTGGACTTATCCTTTTGCATGTGTTTTAAACGCTGGGTTGGGGTTTTCTTCAATGGGTTTTCTTCAATGATTTAAAATGAAAAGAACGTTCCTTTGGAACGTTTTTTACTTTTTAATACTTTTTGCTTCTTTGATTGGTTTTTTCTCGGTTTATTTTATACTTATTTGGTTCGTTTTTCGGTAGAAGGTTTCCGGTATGTAAAGGAACTGCTTTCGAGCTCAGTGTTCGATAAGATTTTGGATTCATCACTTATCAATTTTTCTCAACTTATATCCTCAAATTTTCTTTGCTGGAAGATCTTAAACTTATTGCCTAAACTCATATCATCCTCCACATAAGTTTTAACAAAACGAATTGCGTATATCCTGAACATATGTCAAACAACGTTCAATGGCGAAACAATTTTCAAATGACCTTAAAAAAACAAATTATGTTGACAAAAAAAGTTTATTTTTCTATTAATTTTCCCCAGCGCCTGTTCAGTTCGTTGCAGGACATTGTTGGGAATGTTGCCTTTGAGCTAAATTTCCCGAATAACAAGAAAACTCAATTCTGTTGTTGTTAACCTCATATTGTTGCAATATCACATATGCAACATACATCCATTTGAGGTTACATAAAAGGACATACGGTTGAAGGGAGGTTTTCATTTTTAACTGGAAATTTTTCGCTTGCATCAAAAGCCTTGGTAAAGTATCAAAGTAACTGAATGAATGAACGAATTGATAACCTGAAATAGCAAATAGAATCGGTCTGTTGGAATGAAAAGGATATGTTTTATAGCTTTGAATTTTATAATTTCGCTGTAAGGTTGATGTTTGGTTTGGGCTGGAAAAATATTTCCTAGATGATTTAAAATTTTTGTACTTGTAGTTTAAGTGTATATGAACATTTTTAAAAGAACAGATTGGGTTTTAATTTATTTAATATAGCCAAGAAAATTATTTCAACTAGTTATTCATAAGTTTTACGTCCCTTTTGATCGAAAAAAGTAACGCCATCTTCATCAGTCGATGAATCACTTTACTCCGAAGTTCTAACCCTCTTCTTTGTTTGTATCAAACTTGAGTCAATATTGTTAAACTGGTTTCCTGATTCGATTCATCAAATCGCCTTATTTTTCGAATACTCATGGGCCATATTTCTGTAATAACAAAAACTTAAAATGTTCCTGCGAAAAAGTCGATGAATCACTTTACTCCGAAGTTCTAACCCTCTTCTTCCAACATCATTATCGCACTACATTGACTTATAATCGTCTTTTTCAAAGGCAGGTCAACTCATTATAGGAAATGTTCAATATATTTCTTTACACAATTAATGTAACATTTCAATTGTATGCTTTATGAACAATTATATTTAAATAATGCTTACACTACAATCAATTAGAAACACAAACCAAACAGTCTGACTTGTAGAAGAAAACTGAACAAAATCAGAGGCATAATACCGTTATCGTGAAATTTTATCAGAGGAATAATACTGTTGGCTTGCTAACAATGTCGTTCTTGTTGACAATACTAAAGCGACGTGTACACTGCAGTCATAATAATCAATAATAATTACAAAAACAAAGTTATTTTGATTTATAGTTATTAGGAAGGATGTTATTCCACATGAAAAAACATTTTTAACATTTTATAGCCACAATTCTTTTGATTACAAAATTTCTGATTGCGAAAATCGTAGAGCATTGAATGTGTGCAATTAAAAATATAGAGAAAAAGTGTCTTTATCCTACTAAATATGATATGATATCTATTAGTTTATTCCGGGAATTCGAATGAAACACGATTTATAAAGTCAATAATTTGATATTTATGATTGGAAAATTTTTCGGAATGAATTCAAATCACGAGTGTTAATTAATTCATTTGAATTGAACAGGTCTGTGTTCCAAATTAATTTGTATTGAATTAGCACATTTTAATTGGAATTGAAAACTTTATTTCTGAATAAACAAAGATAAATTTGAATTTATATTTCCACTTAGCTTAAAAAAAGTTCATGCTCAATTAAATTGTGCATTCCTTGGAATAAACTTTCAGCTGTAATATAATTTAATAAGCTGAAAGGATGGATGGTTTTAAGGGTTATCATGTTATTATGAACGTTTGAATTCAAACCTTCAAAGTTTTTTATTAGAGTCATTATTTACAATGGGAATTTATTCCACTTTATATCTGTAAAGAAATTCGATGTCAAAGATTTATAAATTAAGAAAATTCTTTGCATCATTCAGGACACGTTCAGTAGAATATCGATCGCAATCCTGCTCAGTGTACAACAGTTACATTTTGTAAAGTTCCCTACTTATCAGTAGTAGACATAATAAATTCTTATTGACTTCACTCCAATTTGCACTATTAAAAATTATCGTCCAGTCTTACATCCTTGGAAAAAACTCCCAAATAGCTCTCACTAAAAAAATAAAATGATATACGCTGAACTAAGCTGAACACTGTCCTGTCGATTTTGAATCTGACTATCTCACTTAATGTGAGCAATGTAACAAACTTTTCACCCCCTATCCACATTTGATAAGAACTTTCTGGTCACTTCAAAGTACGCCCCCTCCCCGCCATGTGGTCTAAAATTTTGTCCCGGATAATATAAATAAAAATTGCTTTGGTGTCCAACGATGACCATAACGACGAAATAACACAACGACAGGGGCAAAAAAAAAACGAACTGGATATCGAGAATTGCTCTATCATGTTGCAGGATCAATTTCTTTTGGCTACTGTAACTGCAAACCTGCAACTGGCAAAGGTATATTTATCCTTTTGCTGGAACGCTACTGTACGCTAGTATACCTGTGAGCTGTTTCTATGCAGTGTCATGTTGAATAGTGGATATGCCGAATACTGAATAGGACGGAAGAGGGGATGGTAAATTTAACATTTATATCATCCCTTTAATATCCTCGTTGTGCATAGAGAGACGGTTGATATATATTGGCTAGAATGTCAGGAGAATTGCTGGAAACCTATTGAAAGTATAACTATCCTGTCCAGAAATGCAGAGTGCTACTCTTGTTGGTTATTTGGTATGGACGTTGGAATAAGGATGTGAAATTGTAGCAAGAAAAATTCGTTTAAATGTCGGGGTGGTAGTCAATAGGGGGCTTTTTTTTTCCTGTAACAAGATACAGAGGAAGGGTTTAAATCGACTTTGGTACGAGCAGTGAATGTCAAAATTCTTTTTCGATACCAATTGATATGGTCATGGCTCCTTGACGTTGGAAGAGCTCCTTTTTTGTAGAGGGGGTTAATAAAGTTCTAATAGGAAATAATTACGAATGTACATCATGATTTTACTCCAAAAAATTGTACGCTACTAAGAGGCCACTTTCGACTACCAATGATAGAACTTCTGCATGTTTGCCAAATCAGAGCATCCAGTATCTCTCTTTAATGGTCTAAACTCAGACCTTTATGCAACGGCTATCATTTTGACCACCAACTGTGGTAGTTAGCCTGTTTCCCAAAAAAACCCATGATTATTGCATCGGTACACCGTCATCATCATCATCAGTGCTGTAGCGATGGCTAGTTGAATGGAAACTTGTGAAATTGATAGCCCAATCCCATCTAGTATACAAGCAACGAGGACACGGGTATCACAATGGGGGCAAAAAAAGGATCATCGAGATAGCTTGAATGCAAGAAGCGAACGTACGAACTAATTGGCAACCAAAAAGGTGTACCGAATTTCGATTAGCGAATGGCGCGGGAGGGCCAATAGGTATGTGTCCCGTGGTTGATGTTCACTTCAAGGAAAAAGTGTTGAATAGCTTGCTGCGTTCCAATACTCGGAAATAGCTCGAGGGTTGCGATCGAATGTGAGCTGGTCCTTGCGTTGATGGACAGCTTTAATACTACATTTGAATACGAGTGATAAGCTACCATGTGACATGACAATTTTTTAATGTTATTCTGCGCGGTACAACCAATGTTATTTGGTTCCTTTTTGGATACTACAGAATAAATTGAATATTCAGACGCATGACTGAAATTTGGATTTCTTTAGGAGTAGATTTTTAAGCAGTAAAAGTTCGATACATTTTTTTCCCTGCTTCGCATTGTTAAATATTGATGGAGTAAATCTCTCTAGGTTCGAAGCGGATTCCCATTAATATTGAAGCCGTCCAACAGAAAATCATTTGGTTTTTACCTTTTTAATTTGGAAATTATTCATGGGTTTCACAACGTGGGAATCGGTTTCGAAATCATTCAGAAAATTTTTAATGACGTAATAAAATCGAAAATATTTGAAAATAATATAATTTTCACCATATATTCTTGTTCACGAACGAAAACATTTCATTACTTTAATGAAATACAAACAGGATTTTATCTATGCATATTACAAGCTCCAGACTTCAAACCATAACTTTACGACTAGCAAGGATTAACGCTTCTTACAAACTCCCAATTTAATGGTATTCGACTCTATTTCAGAATGCGTTTGGATTTGTAAGCAAAACTTGTTGAAAACTCAACATCACGACGGGGCCGCGGAGAGATATGGTGTAAATTCTAATAATTTTGTATTCATATACAATGACTCACAGACACTATTATACGGGAATGTTACTCTCTTATAGATTTAAGCTCAGGAAGCTCTCCATCGCGATGCTTGCTTTGGACGATTAATGAACAAACTCTCTATCATACAAAGCTTTCTATTACGCCAAGCTCTCCATCATGCGAAGCTCGTTTTATTGTCCACATAGGGTATTCGTAGATCTTTTTAGGGCGTTATCCTTGAGACAAGATATATATATATTACTATCCTGGCCGGTCAGAAAAATATTGTTCACTAAATGTGTTCATGTGTAATGTTAGTAAATAAGCTTAGTATTTTGAGAAAGATCCAAAGAATTAATTCGAGTAATAAGAATATTTAGGTTTATAAAAATGGAATTATATTGATATATTTTTATTTATTATTATATACATATAAATACATAAAAATTTAAATTTAAAAAATTCTTAACAATTGTCAATTTAACAATTTCCTTAAGAAAAGGGAGCCAAGAAAATAAGGAGTGAAAAAATGGTCTAAAAAAATGTTTTTTAAAGACGGCAGGTGCCTTTCGACGGCGACAGGTGCCTCTTGCAGACAAAATGGGACCAGGAAAAGTATCTTCATTTAAAGGAATTGGATCAAGGTTATTTTAATCATTTTTTTTTTGGGAACATCGAACGTTGAATTGAGAATTAAAGACCTAAAAGTCGAATTGTTGATACGAAACAGTTTTCCAAGAAAGTATTATTCATATGTCGAAAAGAAATCCTTTGACAGCTCAAAATTTTAATTTAAAATTCCTAAAATGCTCTGAAATATGCATGATCTGCTCCTCAACCTTCTTTTTGTCCTTCTCCTTTCGCACTGCTGTAGGATGTTTGACCAAGATCTCCCTTGTATTCGTCTTCATTGGTTTCGATCTTTGGACCATATCTTCCTGACCAGCTTTTGAAGAGCACTGTCAAGAGAAACATTCCATTGTTCGATAGTTTGCCCAGGGGGATTTCAGTAGTTTCCCAGGGGATTGGTTCTTATGCATTTTTTTACAGAAGGTTAAGTTATGAGATTTTTGTATCCTCTTTTTGGTTAATATGGTCTGCTCATCGCAGTTTTATGAGTTTTGGGCAGAAAGAGGTTATACTTCTACCATATTGGCATCTTCTACCGTTTCGGGTTACTCTACCAAGGAGTAATGTTACACCGTTTGAAGAAATTGATTGAGTTTGTAGCAGCCTGACTTCAAAATCCACAACTCAACCTCATTTCTGATTGTGGTTGAACAGATCTTCATATTGACTCTTCCATTCACATGTTTGTTTTTTTTATGTATATTCGTCTCTAAACAAACCCAAATACGACATTTAACATTGTTGGAGTCGGCTCTTTGGTCTATTTTAGATCAGATTACTTTGAAATATTTGTCGTTAACTCCTTTCAATTTTGACTTGTATGTTAACGCTCCTTATTGTCATTTTCACAAGATGGCCTACTTTTTGAGATATTCTGGAATCAGGAATGCATTCTGTGCACCGTAGATGACGTTTGCTTGCTTCAAATTTACAAAAAATTTAAGTAAATCCACGTTGTCCTTCCCGCTTTTTCAGGCTTTCCGTAGCAGCGAAAAATTGATTCTGACTTCCTGGTAGAGAGCCCCTTTGTTTTTTTACAGCGATCCCTGCCCCAATTTGGCATAAATTGTCAAAATTTTTGTATACGATGAATAAAGGAGAAATCTCTGTACAATTTTGGCAACATATTTTGTTTCTTTATTTATCAATTGGGCATATTATCTCTAGGTGATAGGAGGATTTTCGTCTCCCGAGAATTTGTGAAATCATCCGAGTATAATTGCTTCGTATTTACCGTTACCTATTTGAAAGGGATTCTCTCACAGTGCTCTTGAGTGTCGCCAGGAATGCTATGACATGTGGCATGGTTTAGAGGATAGTAAGTCTTTGTGCAGTTTCTGGTTGGTTGACGGTGTCTTAGCTATTTCCTATATTTGCATCTCCTAGAGCCACAATAAAGACCCACAGGGTGGGCAGAACTGGTTGAAAGGAACTTACTCCCTATTGTTGGTTATAAGTAATGACTAACGTGAGCGCGTCCGTGTCACCGGTCCTAAACACTAACTGAAAATAGGAGAACAAGGACCTGAGCTTGGAACATACTGACCGAGTTGTCAGTAGTGAATGACGAGATCTTTGTCTCTATAATTGTCAGGAATAGTTTTGTTCTGTATGTATAAGTACAAAAGTAGGAGGTTCTCAATGTAAACTTGTACTTCAATACGATGAATTCAAAGACGGTAGGAGCTAAGTTGAAACTCCCTTTTAAGGAGACATTGGGGAAAGGCTTAATCAATTGAAGCCGTCATCTTAAAACTTGTGGCTTTACCTAATTTGACACTTGTCGCATCCTCGTGACGAACCATTTCCACGTTGAATCCACCGGAAAAATTTCTTGTCGGTTCAAGAAGTTCCCATCCGTTCTGTGAAGTCGTCCTGCGAATTTAGTCAAAATTTTCCGTCTTTACCTGTGGTTTTTCAATTTTGGCATTTTTTGCAAGCATTTTGTAAGGATCTAATTTTGCGTAAATTCAACTCAGCTGAGTATTCAAATTATTTCGACAGCTGCTAAGGTTGTTATCTCACTTGATGTCACGTGCTCCCAAAAGTTGGACGAGTACACACAATTTTATTGGTTGTATAAAGGATCTCCGGCAGTTCTTACTACACAATTTGGTAGTATTCACAACATTAACATAATAGTAGCCCGCACCCTAGCTAATCGATTTGCTGAAACATAATTCCAATATGTACGCTTCGTTTCCTGTTAATACCATTATCGATAACCCTCCAACGTGCCACTTTTATTCTCTCGTCCTTCCTGAAATCTAATCATAAAATTAAAAGCTAATCGAGAAGAAAGTGAGTAAATGCGATGTGCGTTTAGATTTGAGGGTATCTATTTTTTTCACTTTCCAAACACGCATATCTCTCCCTCAACATCCTGCCATTTAGTTGGGGATATTCATAAATTATTTGGAAGGATTTAAGTATCTTACGTTCTGTTTTCTACCAGTCAGCTCAGCACAAAAGTGTAGACAGTGTTGGATGGGGTTCGAAGGAGCAGATAGCATCAGAACGTTGAAAGTTTCGGCTAGTTGTTTTGAACCTATTGAAAACGAAAGGTGAAATACTTTAGAGTAAATTGTTCCTTTAAGAGTTTCTAGCTCCTTTTCACTTAGATACAATCGTTGGCTGCTTTCGATATGGAAATCAGGCTCCGGGAATTGAATCAATAAACACGTTTATTCGTTGGGCTTGCAAGAAGTAGAGAAAATTTACTCCCTCTCAAGTTGGGGTCTCTACACTTTATGTTGATTTTTTTTCTCTATTCTATAGCAAAAAGGATAAGGATGTCCTGACTTAGGCCAGATAATAATTTTTGATATGAGAGAAGAGGGTTAAATAAAGTATTCTTTTTCATTCTGTAAACTCAGATTTTTATTAGGTTACTCTATTTTTTTTTTTCAATTTTTATAGAGGTGAAGTATGTTGTGCCCCATTTTATGGTTGCATGTTTCTTAGCCTATAGGTCATAGGGTGGAGGCAGTCAAACGAAATGACAATGAATCAAAACGTAAATGGTGAATGGGATCAAAAAGCGATTACATTCGCCACGTGAATTGCCTATAAAAAATAAATTATACATGATATACACTTTTTAAGAAAATTTTAATAGTTCAAAAGGGATCACACGAGGTACGAAAGTGATATCCTTTGAATGGATTTAAGTGGATTGTTTATAGCTGTCTCGCTGGATAATATGCTTAATATGCTGGGTAAGAGGGATGATGTTCTGAATGGAAATGAAATGGATGGCGGTTGGAAGGAAATTGATTTAAATTTATATTTGACTCAGTATAATGGTGGGATGAAAACTTTATAGCGATCCCTTTGCATTAGAAGCAATAATTTTATTTGAGATTAGTTGCCTGCAGTGAAAATTTATATGGATTGATATTGAATAATTTATCGCTTTTTATCCAATAAAATAAGAGACTTATTAATGGCCCCATTGCCCCTTGATTCCAATTACCAACTATTTACACATTTTAACTCTTTTTACAACCCTAACGACAACCATTGCCAGGACTATAAAATCCGCCAAAGTCTGAAATGATTTCTGTAATCCAACATTGAGAGCCAAATGCACGTTCTATAGCGCCATAATATTGAACTGTAATACTTTCTTTTCCTTCCTGCAATCCACTGCCATAAATAATGTTTTATTTGATATTCTGTTGAAGAACATACACATTAATGTTGTTCAGCATATAATATGTGTGTGTACTTGTATGGAAAAAAGGATCAACTGCATACTTTTCATGTAAGCCAGATAGTCATCGATATATTTACTAACTTACACTGAATGCATCAACGGTAAGTCGACTACCATATGTGGTGAATAAGAGAGTCGAAGAAAAGCGACTCGCGGACTACTTTTATATGGTGACATTCTATATTACATGTATAAATACCCATACAAGTCATGTCGGGATACCACCCCAATTTCAGAACACATTAGCTGGTTGCGGTATTTTAATGGATTTTGTAGTTGAAGTTTAAATTTATGATTTCTCAAATATATATATCGTTAGTTGTGGGTTTACTTTGGAAGTCATGGCAATTCAGGGATGGAGAAAAAATTAACCCGGCTTCAAATATGACCCTTTCATTTTGGGGTTAGTGAATGGAAGACGAAAAAAAGTGAATTGGTAAAATTGGTGAAGATTTTATGATCTGAAAATAGGTAGGATGAAATGATTGCTCCACAATTGTTGTTAATCGTTTGTTAAATGCCTCGATAAGATTTTGAGCCCGATTGGGCATTTCGAGTCCAAGAGATTTACCATGTCTTGCTATGTACCAAAAGACTTTATAGCCTGTAATTGGGTATTGATAATATTTTAGCATAGACCAAACTATATCTATATATACACTAGCAAGTCTAGCATAATGACTAGCAAGCCATTATGTATATAATGACTTGCAAGAAAATCTCAAATAAAAAAAAGTCCTCTTCTTCGTAGCACTACTGTCTGGACCTTCTCGAACCTTTGCTTTCCGCAAATGCCTTCAACCATCTTTGTCCAACGACCGCGTCCTCAAATTTCATGATCCAACTATGATGAGCTATTTCCGTCGAAATAGCCGACTTAGAATTCTCACGATCTGCTCTTGAACTCTCTTTTCAAATACCTTTTAAGGTACCTGGCTTTCATCGATACGAGATTTTTTATTGTAGCGTCCGAAATTCGATTCCTTTTGAGGTCTTCAACTGCTCGAAATAGTTCCTATTTCCTCCATATCGAATTTGCCATTGGTCGTTTCGCTCCAATAATCCAATTCAGGACCCACTCCACACAGTAATTCAGCATGTTTGCGAATGCTTAGGTTAGGATCTATCTTGCATAGCTGAAACATAGCACAGGACTAATCACGGCTTTGTACAGTTGAAATTTTGTTTTCCTGTTAATGTAGCTGGTCTTCGAAATTGACAGAACTGAATAAAACACTTTATTTGCGTAAAATACTCTCCAACGTTTCATTGGAAGTTTTCATAAGCTTGACATTGCAATTAATGAATATTACAACGTTTTTATATTGCACTGGTCAAGTCTATACCATAACGTAACTACTAACAAGCGTTTAAGTTCCAAGATATCTGAAGGAAGAGGAATTGGCGTATTTGGGCCTGGCACCAACGAGTGGGAAGTATGCCAAGTATCTTTCTGCCTGATGTCTATGCCATTGGTGTAAGCGCACAACTCAGCATAGACGGAGGATACCAAGCCACCGATAGCCAAGCATCCTTAAAAGCATTAGAATCCCCATAGATAACATCAAGAATAGTTCTAGCTTGTTGCAATACACTCAACAAATTGAGTGCGACCAATAGGGTTACCCTATACTGGATGTCGGGGCACACAGGTATTGAGAGTGATG
Source organism: Stratiomys singularior (assembly GCA_954870665.1). Lineage (NCBI taxonomy): Eukaryota > Metazoa > Arthropoda > Insecta > Diptera > Stratiomyidae > Stratiomys > Stratiomys singularior. Next base: position 100,326,500 of record OX940879.1, read on the forward strand.
AGTAGGCGGACCAACTGGCAAGGAAAGGAGCATCGACAGCATTCATCGGTCCTGAATCCTTCAGCGCAACAGAAATAAATTTCATTCACTGAGCCCTAAACGCAACGGAGGCTAGAGAATGCAGTGGGCTCTGGAATGGACTTCCAGGGCTTCGAGTGTCAAAGCTGTTCGACGACGTTTATGACGAGAAAAAGTTTCGAGCATGCATCAAAATGAATAAAAGAAAGCTAAGGGTCTTGACTGGGATCTTCACGGGGCACTGTACACTCGGAGGGCATCTCAAAAGGATGGGCTTGACACGAATGATGTGTGCAGATTTTACAATCTTGTGGAGGACACACCAGTGCATTTGTTGGCACACTGCACCGCCCTGTGCCACAGGAAAAGAGACAATTTAGGAAGCTGCTTCCTTATCGAGGAGAAATTGGGACGCCTGAGACCGAAGCAGATGAGTGACTTTCTCCAAAAAACTCGATCTTCTTGAGGCGCTCTAGGAGCACCGGAAATGAGCACAATAAACCTGTAAAGGTTGACGTACACCACCGCGACAATAAATCAATCAATCAACAAGCGCAAAAATTTTGAATTGAGTACCAATCTAACGGCATTTAACTCCAGAGGTATCGGTATATGTTAGCAAAAATTCTCGGGGATTGGAGAAATATCATATCACCCACAACAACTCACATTTACGGAGAAATATATTTCTCACGTGCATTTATTTTCAGAAACCTAGCCCGTCTATTCACTTGCCTGTGGCTGTTATCTAAAGCTCTCTATCTCACAAAGCTCGCTTTATTGCATACACAATACCACAATAAAACAATATACCACTTCATTGCCTACGTATTCATATTTGTTTCTTTGTGATTCTTATCCAGAGTGAGAGTTCCTCGACCACGTAATAATCCCTGTAATCTACATAATAATCTTTTTTAATAATAATTCCTTTTTTGAAACATTCTTGAGTTTCGGGAATAGTTCTTTCGCGGTTGTCAACGGGTGCGATGGAATATTGATGTCATTTGTATAGGCTTAAACTTGACTTATATAGTGGTATACCTTTTGTATCGATAGGTAGCTTTCTCATGACATATGCCAAAGCTGGATTGGATAATAGCCAGGCCCAGCTCATCTTTCTGTTTCAGCTGTTTTTATTTGGGTCAAAAACTTCGGCAAGTTGGTGGTTTAAATGGACTCGAGCAGTTATTGTTGCCATGGTCATATTGTTGAGAATGAATGGTTTCGCCAGGATACTGCGATAAAGCCCTATTTAGTAGAAAATATTATGACCTCTGCTGTCTTGTAAGTGCTTAAAGTTCTCAAAAATAAGGTTTCACAATTACTGGGCAACTACTACAATTACTTCACAATTACTGGACTGTAAATTAATCCTTCCTCGATCTGACAACTTTGAAGTTAGCTTGATGCTTGCCCAATATTGCTGTTGACGTAAGATCTGAATCTATTTTATATTATTTTTGACAAGTAGTGATCTCTTTTGTGGATAAAGAATGTTATTGATTGTTCTAGTTTTTTGACTAGCCTTCCAGCGATACGTCTCATTTTGTGCTCATATTATTTTCGTTTCTTAATCCTATTCACATATCTTTTCATTTTCAAATTGCTCTTTCATTGTTCCTGTTTTTCCACCATGCTTAATGTCTAATCGTGATTTCTATTCGGTGATGTTATTTAGACGTTCACTTCCAGCTACAGTTCGTTCCTTTTCTTCGGTGGTGGTCTAAGCAGAATGCGACCAGGTGGTTTTTAAGGATATCCTTGAAAGTTTATACAACGTCGCTCGGGAACTTAAGCTGACGTTATTTTTGCAGGGTGCTGAGCTTTGTCGAGTGGAAAATTTTGATCTGCCTCAAAATATTTTTGGACTGGAATCAACTGGAATGATATGTGGCAGTAAAATCTTCCATTGATAGTCAACATTTTTGCTAGAATACGCGGTTTTTGGCATGTGTGATATATTTCTATCTTCGAAGAATTTGCTTGTCAAAATTTTAATGGGAAAATTAGCTCTAAAATGTTGACATAAAAGTTAGCTCGAAAACCAAAGTTTTTGTGTTATGTCGCGCTTGACTTTCAGGGGAGTATAATGAAAATCCTCTCAAATATTTTTGATAAGCGTGGTCACAAAATGAAAACAGGTTCCAAATTGCAGTCCTTGATTATATTTGACAAGTGTCAATCCTTCGTTTTAATATTATTAGCTCTGCTGACTAAGAATCGAATTTCTTCTATAGATCCATAGGGTATTACAAATTACCAAAGTTGGCAATTTAATAAAATTTTTTAATAATTTTGAAATTAAAAAATAAAGTTTAAGGAGTTTTATATAATGTAAGACCATTTTTCTTTCAGGTGAACGTTTCAGTGAATTCACTTCAAACTCTCTTACATATGAAACGGTGAGTAAAAATCCATGTGTCTCATCTGACTATATTTATGAAGACATCTCAAAAATATTTGCGGATTTTTTACGACTGGCTTCGACTGTTTTCTAATTAAATTCTGTGAAATACATATTCGAATAATGCCTCATAGGTTTTCAGACTTGAAATTACTTGAAATGCTGCCTTTCCAGACTTTTGGAATTCTACGCAGTTCTACTGGCTTTGCTGACATATTTTAACATTGTTTTCATTGTAAAATCTGCTGTTCTGTTAAATGATATAAGGACTACTGACTGAAGTAAATACTGAACCGAGTCTTTTCCCTGACTTACGCAAGTTTTCGTAGCCCTGCAAATCATATCCTTTCAATCACTTTCACATTGTTTTCCCAAATGCATGTTTTTAGGCGGAGTTGTAAACAAACCCCATAAATCCGCCCATCCAATGTTTTTGTAGCAACATCCTTAGAATGTTCCAACGATAAGGTTCTGGACAACTACCTTCTACTTTGTGTACATAGGCCTCGCTGTCATACGAGAAGATGAAACTTTAACGAGTCAGAGCTAGCCACATTAACATCTAGACCAGGATGCTTGTTTTAATGCGTGTTAACGACCTTTTCCAAATGCTGCAAAGTTGAATATTCGTTCGTATTTGAATGTAGAAATCGATAGAACTTATTTAATCAGCAGACTTACTGACCATCGACATTAAATATCCTTTGAAACTATTGTGCAAGACGCCCTACTACATAAGCTCAACGAGTACGGAGCCTCACCATAGTCGCACAAACTTATTTCGCCCTTCCTGACAAGGAAGACATACCAAGTTGAAGCTCGAGGGTCAACATGCACTAAGACAACATTTCCTTGTTCTGATATTCCACAAGGTTCGCTACTCAGTCCAACAATTTTCAAAATATATACACGTCCACCTTACCTGCAAGCCGAAATTATCAACTAGCAGCGTTTGTGGACGAAATTTCCATCTTTACTTCTGGCAACAACTCTAACCTGATTTTTTCAACCTTAACGAATCTTGGGAATTATTTAACAGTACTTTTGAAAAACTTACAAACGACTTTGAAAACTTTGGGATGGAAACTTAAAATCAACGTTAAGAATACCATGACAATGTTCGTTTGCAGATAACGAAAATCCACTAAGCTGCCTAACAGGCCCAAAAACTTCCTAGGACAACTGATACCAAAACTTTGGGGTATTTAAGTCTTAGAATCCATTCAGAACTGACATTTAAAGACCATACCGAGCACTTTAGGCGTAAGGCATTCATGACCTTCCTGTTTCCGCACCCATTATTCAATTGAAAATTGCCCATGAACCTTCGAGATAAAATGCTCATCCTTTCAATGAATGACAAATCTGTAATTATCTAAGGATCGCTCATATGATCGTTAAGTACTAAATATCTTAAAACGAAGCTTGAAGTTATTTGAACTCGTTCTAAACAAGTCCTACTCTTTTCTTTCCTGATTGCTTTACAGAGAAGCTTACAGTAGTCCTTTAGACAAACTTGCTAATTTCTGCAGAGCCAATCAACCGAAAAAAGCTAAGAACTCCTCGAGTCCTTTCCTAAGGCTGTTCTGCGATGTATAAAGTTTATAAAAACCATTATCACCCATGGACATATCTAGGTTAATTGGTTCTTTGATAGTATGTCAAAGTTAAAATAGGGGTGATTGTTTTAAATTAGATGTTGCCATTGGTTAGATGCCTAGCCAATGTTTTCCCAAAAAAAAAAAAAATTCTGTTAAAACAATCATTAGCATCTTATTCAAAAAGGAATTATTACAAATTAAGTAATAATTTATGCAACGATAGATGTAATAGAGAATCTAGAAAAAAGCTAGAAATCAGTCTGTTAAAAAACTGCAAAAGGGACCAAATAGCAATCAGGACGAAATATATATAAATAAACTTCAAGGAACTTAAGTAGCATTATTCCATTCCATCAGTTTATTCCATTGAATTGAAGATTAGGGATGCCAAGGACTTGGCTATAAGGTAAACATTCGGAGCAGCTGAAAGTTACTTTCGAGCTATACTTTCTCTGGAACACACAGTCTTCAGACAATTTTTTGAGTATTTTTAAGTTACATTATCATTAAGGAAGGGAATCATCGGAAATCTAGAATTTTGAATTAGGGCATCTTCAGCTTTTTCACTGACAGATGCAGAACGCAACTGTTCCTGACGTGGTAAGGCAACGCCACCAGTCCTTTAAACGCAGCCACCGCAAAACTCCGCAATGGGCTGTTACCTTGTAAGTTCATTCAGCCAAACAAGGAGGCTCATCAACTAAACGTGGTCCTAAAATATACCTCAAAGAATGACGTTCCTGGAATAAGTGACAACCAACAAACTTGGTCAGAATGTTTCGAACCAAGAACTTATTCCATGTATTTTAACTAAGCATCCTGACGCTATAAGCGTCTACCCTCGCCAGGATATTGCATTTGTGATTTAAACCCAACAAATTGTCATCCCTCCCCAGGACACTAGAATCGTGATATAAACATAACGGTATGGAGTCAAATTCTTGCAACGAAACCAACCCACCCTGGGGTTGTATTCCAGGAAAAGACCCCACATTTTTTAAGAGTACTTTCTATTACATGAGACACGGAAAGGAACTATATCAGGTTCTGGATTATTCGCGTACTTTTCGTTTGATGGCTGTTCAAACGTCGCCTTTACCTCTAACAGCTTTCCTAATATCCTTTCAAATTTGAAATCTTCAATATTTCATCCTTTGCTGCCGTAGAAGTTCGAGGATATTTTTTTATTTAAAAAATAAAGGATAGTTTTTCTGATTAGTTTTTCTTTCCAGAACATGTCTTAGAATAAGGGATTTCAATTGAGATTTTGCAGCAATTTCGGCGGTAGGCGTGATAAAAGCCAAAGACCAAGAGAAGATTTTTTACAATCACTGGTCACCTGTCAATTTTCGGTTCTGGTCTCGTAGAACGAAATATTTCATCTGGGGTCCTTTGTATGTGTATTTACTGCACTATTAAAAACCTTTTTTTTCTGCTTTTCGATTCTCTTTACTGGCAGTCGTCAGACTTTCTCCCGTCAAGGTGGAAAATGATTTTGATAACAAATAACAATTGATAACCGTTGGGGTGAAATGTGTGGTATTTTCTATCAATGTTGCAACAACTTCCATCGGTTCGCCTCAAGTTCCTCGTTAGTTTCTCAATTAAACTCTTTGAGTGACTTTATAGCTTTTTTGTAGCGACTTATTCATAAACCATCTCAAAAAAAGTCTGTGACGGTTTAGTTTGGCGATTTTGTCAGGTAATTCAAATAACTATACTTAGACATCAGGAGACCTCTATATTTTCCCAGCAGTGAAACTTTCGTTCAGGCTTATACTCTATGCATAGTTGCTCTAACCTGTTAGGACCACATATGTTCGAGTCCTATTTCATCCAATTGAAAAAAAAAATCAAATAACACAAGCAGTTTGACTGATCCATTTTTTGAAAAAATAGCACCCAATCATGCTTCCAGCAACAGCAAGCCAGTTGGTAACTTCCCGGGAACATAATGGCTCCTTCTAGGATAAAAAGGTTTTTCCTTCCCATTTCTATTCTAGAAAGAGGAAAAAAAGGGCAAATAATTTGGTAACTTCCTGGGACAAACAGTCTTTTTGTGTCAAAAAAATGAAAATTCGGTCATGGATACATCGACATAAAAAAATGGGCTCGTCGCTCATGATGATTTCCGATGAAAATGTTGTCTTTCGTGGTTGAGACTCCTATTGACTTGAGCATAAGTAGTTGACGGTCAACGGCAAACAGTTTCCATGAAAGCATGGTCTGCATTTCACAAGACAAATTTTTGAAGTCTTTTGTCAAAATTGTGTGTAATAACCAGCGATAAGTAGTTGCATGGTAATCCCGAGGTGAGGAATTGAAGAAAAAACAAGTCGTGGTTCCAATGTTATACCTGTAGAGGAGAGAACTTGTCTGTAGGTGTCAAAACCTCATTAAAAATTAAAAAGTGTTCTAATATGTTCTAATATGAGCACAGAGCTCACGAAATATTTTTGGCGATTTTGGGCTGTTTTTTGAAAGCAAGACGTAAAAAGAGGAATGGCAATTTTTGGCAGACCATGCTCAAATAGGAACAAGTAGCTTTAACTCATGATGTAACCAATGTTGGTTATTCTGTAGGGGAGGAGCTTAGATGACTTGAGATTTGATTTTCAACGATGAGAGCCTGTCAAACCCAAAGTGTTAGAACCAGAAAGTAGTTAGCTCTATGGTATCAATATCTAATGTATTTAGCTAGGATCTAAGGCATCTAGGTTATCTTTTTCCAAGCAGCCTTACCTTTAATGCCTATAAATACAAAATCTGCAAATTATATTTAACATTAGGGTACCCGGCATCTCAGATATTCTCTGAGGACCGATAATCGTAGGGAAAATTAAGAAATTGCGAGCGGATAGAGTTAGGGCCAGTAGATAAAAAGTCGTAAAAAGAGTTCCGAGCTTTATTTTGGGAAATGGCGTCGTTCAAAATCGTAATTATTTCTAAAGCGGAAAGGATTTATTGCAAAATAAAAGAACTCTACGAGGAAAACTGTATAAAAATTCATATTTTGTATACCTCGCAAATTGAGTCTACTTTTAAATTAAAACTTAAGTTGTTACCCCTCATCAAAGCTCACAGGTGTACTGAATTAATAAGGAAGCTACGAAGCAAAGAAGCGTCTAGCTTTCCTGACTGAAAAGCAAACAAGGACGTCTAATTCGATGTATGTAGATATGTTTTGTTCACCCAAATATCTAGTAAAATGTTTTTCAGGTGTCTATAAATAAAGTAAATTTATTCAACCCTATTTCATTTTATATTCAACATTAACCTAATTTTATTTAAATTAGATTATTAAATTTTAATTTGCACGTGTTGCTTATGACATACGAAACATTCAAAGATTCATATTTAACTTTCCCGAAATACACGTATGTCAGTCGAGCGTTTTGATCCTTTTCAAAGGGAAAACAAAAAATCCTTCGAGTTTCAACCAATATATAAGCAACATAAAGTTCATGACACGAGACAAAGTTTTGTGTTCCAATTGAAATTCACGTCCATGCAAAGTAGATTATATTCATTATGTTAATGAGAACTACCAGCAGCTTTTGCATCTACTTATATTTGCAAATATATTTACAGCTAATATGCTCATACGTACACGTATGTACCACACAAACTTAATTCTGATTATGCAATTAAAACGTATACGCAAAATATTGACTTAGTTTAAAAACAAATATCCTGCCATAATCAGATCTGTTAGCGTTATTAGGGGGTTGTTTATTAATGCCGTTGCATTAGCCATATTGATTATAACTGAAAAACTATCATAAATGACGAGAGAAGAGTTGGCAGGATTATGAACAATTCATCATTATTGGTAGCGGCACGGACTTAATTGTGGAACAGACAACAGGAAGTTGTTGTTTCAGCGTTTATTTAATTTTAAATCTAATTTTAAGTAATTTTTAATTTCAAATCTTCTCTATTTTTGTCCCTTTTTAACAAGTCCTTTTAAAGTTTCAGATAGTATATATGATTCAGCCAATTTTGTTTTTATATTTGAAAACGCCATCCTAGCAACTCTCTTTTTAAATGTTTCCGTTGTTCAAGCCTTCCCAAGAGAAGATTTTATTGTTATAAGACCAGCCCCAAGGATTTTACTGAAACCGCTTCAGTTTTTACAGATGGCCCGTTGTGTCACCAAACTGATGAGAGAACATCTCGTTAGGAGTCGTCAAATGTTTGGACTCTGCTGCTTGTTTCTGCCACAGTAACATGAAGCCCATATGAGTGAAGCTCAGATGTTTATCAGAGAGAGCTTGACAGTTTGTTCCATTTCACTATAGACATGTGTCATTTTTTCGATGCTCAGTGATATGAACCTGTACGTCAGGCGCCTGTAAACGGAACGACTATAATTCTCAAGCCATTTCTGCTCTTCCTTTGCGATTGTTTAATCCCTGTTTTGCCAGGATAACCGAATGAGCTTATTTTGTAGCCACTCCTGTCACTTCGAACGAAGACCGCCTCTTTCCGGAGGGTATCGGCCTAACACCTTTTCACTTATGCTAGTGACACTTTAATTGAGTCCACTGGTTTAATTGAGGGTCTCCATGAAGATATTTACCACTGATACCGTTCGGAATCTCTTCATGTCGATTTATGTAGGTGCGATAATTGCATCAGCATTTGACATCGAAAGGTTGAATTGACCTAGAAATAATCTGAGCTAAAATTGGTACTTCAGTGTGTATCAAAGTATACCTATGAACGCTTGACGCCAAAAAAAAAAAAATAAAATTGTGGATCTGTTTGAAGATGTTTACATTAGGTTACCAAGTCAGCTTATGCAGGCTAGGGCGTGAGAAGAAATTATTATATTATTTTTTACCGGCTGAATCATCTCCTACTTCTCCTTGCTGCCCTCTATAATTTTTGTGTGCAGGATGCATGTTAGATGCTCTGTTGAACCGTGGGTTCTGATGTCCATCCCTTATCTTATACTAGGTGTGAACATTCTTCACTGAAGGAAGCTGGAAAGCTACCCACAAAGATATGTACTCTCCCGTTCTCCATTGAGACTTTCCGCTTTCGTTTCTGTGGCTGCCTTACTTGCATGAATGGGCGTCTGTATTAGCGTGACATGATTTTCAAACTATGACAAGGCTTGGATCCTTGATTATGTGTGATAAAAAGAAACTCCAACTCAATCCATTTGTCCATTTTAGAAACATCGGTGTAGATTGTGATTCCACTATTTGAGGTGATTTTTTGCACGTTGCACCTTCTGCATGTCCTTGCTGCTGCAAAAATTGATTCTGAAGACACTCTGTGAATTTTTTTTGTTTATCACTGGTTATGTTTCATCGATTTTCTCCCTAGTTAATGGGCCTAGTGTAACAGGCCGCCCGGCGCTGTTTTATCTGGAGGTGGTACGACCAAAGTTGATCTACTTTTTCCTTTTTGAATTTTATTCAGATGCTCACCAATGATGCTTTGCTTTAGATTTGTATATCGTGTTGAGCATTTCCTCTATTAAAGCTTTCATCGTTGTCTTCAGAGAAGCAGAATTGCTCAGAAAAACCTTTTTCTGGATGTTCCCTTGGGTCATTCGTCCTTACTGTCGACTATGATACTGCAACTCCGTCGGTGGTTATTGTGGTTTCCGCATTTTACAGTATAATCAGTGGGTGAGGTTGGGGCTCAGGGCTGGGGTTCAGATGGAACGATCTTAACTACTGCGTTCTTTATGGTGGGAAAAAATTAGCATTTAGATAGTTTAAAATCAAGACAGCTCAAGGAGAGTGAAAATGAGTTCCAGAGGGGATCCAAGTTTAATTGAAAGCCAATAGGTAGCGAGCTATCAGTGAGTTATTTTGTTAATTGAATCGACAGCGACCAGAAAATAATGGGCCTACCAATTCACGAGGTCATATGCTTCCTTGACAATCCTGCGTTTTGTAGGGTCCTTTCAAACAAAAGATTTAACGGAGGTCAACGAGCTCAGTAACAAGGTTTCTTTATATTTTTCGTGACCTCAATCATTGAAAAATTTCCAAAATAACAAGCAATTTTCTTATACTTTCTTTTTTTGTCCACGCGAAGGATTGAAATTTCTTTCCATTAGATTAACTTTATCGAAAAGTCAGCCGTGCACTTTACCTTGCAAATGATCTCCGTTTTGGCATTGTAAAGATCCAAAATGTCACAATTGGCGTTAACGAGTAAGTTTTCCTGCTAATCTTTAAAAGAAAACTGTACTTTGTTATCCTTCTGGCTTAGTTAATGAAGTGAAATCTTTATATGAAAAATTTAAATCGCTCGTTTGTTATAAAACCTGACGTTTGTTATCCCTTTGACGTTCTTTATGACAAAATTGCACGTGTCCTCTTAACATACATTATGGGGTACATACACAATTTTTCAATAATTCCACAACACTCATTTTTGATTGTCCTTCTTCAGCGACCTTAAAAGTAAAGGGAGCCTGCAACCAGAAATCAAATTTTATTCTGACTGCAGTTGGTAGGGATTGAACACCGAGCTTGCTGTGTGGAAGGTAAGTGAAGTGCTCTAACAATTGCAATGTCCAAGATTCTCCGCTCTGAGGTAATCCAGGAGCACTTGTAACTAAACCCTGTGGTTTTTTCATGGGTTTTAGAATTTTAAATCGCTTGTATTTTACCCTTCTGACATTTGTTATCTTTTTGACGTTTGTTATATTCCTGAAAAAATTGCACGTGTCCTCCTAACTCACACTATGGCGTAAAAAGTAAAATTTTTTAATAATTCGGCAATAATTGTTTTTGATTGTTCTTCTTCACCGACCTGTTAATTGCCCTTCTTTCGGACAAAATTACCCTAGACCATTTGAAAACCACCAAGGAACATTGTCTTCTCTTTCAAAAGACAGCGAGACTAGTATTGAGCTTGCTTTCTCTTTAGTTATTGATGCTTAAAATATAACACAAAACTTAGAGTAGATTTTTGTTGTTTGATCGTGAGGCTTAACTTCCAGGATCACTGCCGGCATCCCTGCAACATCTGACAGGCTAAGACAGAAGAAAACAGAGGGAGCCAACAGATTGACCTATTAAGTGAAAAGGATGTAACGCATTTTGAGTTTGAGTTTGGTACCTTCTGGCGATACATTCAAGTTTTCCGAAAATCAACATCATCAATGGCGTGAAAGATCAAGTCGATTCACTTACATCCACTGCTCAAGCATTTAGTTTAAATAGGCAGCTGGGTTCTAAATGTGCATTCTAGAATATTCATTCCATCCTGTTCGGAATTCTAGTTTTATATATGCGCTGAGGATTTTATGAACTCTCCCTATGCAGATGAGAATACTTTCTCTTATTGATTTGTTCGAAACTGAATTTATTCGGCCTTTGTAAGACCTCTTTAGAATGCGGATTTGATTGGAGTCATGTTGCCATATCAACTACAAATCATCTGCGGAGGCTATCGACTAGGAAGGCTCCGAACATGGACAAAAGTGACTTTCAGGGTTTTGAATCGATTAAAGATTTTTGGGTTGAAATAAACCCATGCCAATATTCTATTTCCCCTAGAAGTGAAACCAACAAGATTATCCAAAACTGAATTGACTTCCAAAATTTCCCTTGTTGAATCCTTAAGTACATCCGTAATCATAGGATACATTGCATTCATAATAGTAGATCATTGTCTCAACTTATTTGTTGCTATTCATTTTCTTCTGATCTCATAAAAGCTCTACATTTTCCCCCACTTGATACCGCCTATAAGTGTCACCTTAAATATCCTTTTATCCTAAATTAACTAACCGTATCTCTACGCTCAACATCATCTTATCATTTTCCAGCCACAACATTATAATGGTCATTCTTCTCCCACAATTTGCACGGTCGTAAATCTTAAAGGACATGTAAACGTTGCAATCGTATAGCACCTAAGTGGATATAAAAGGAATTCTTCCACACCCTCAAATTTTCTCTGACTTAGGAGGTACACTGTTAAATAAACATAAAATAACAACGAGCCGGAAAGATACTTGTTCGAAGACAAAGATCCTGATGATATCTTACTTTTGTGTGTTCCAACTTAGTGCGTGTTTTGGTGTTTTTTTGATTTGGTTTCTGTATGATTTGGAGATGGAATACAAATATATTGTATTTGTTTCGTTATGTTTTTAGAGTGAAGATTTGCTTAGAGTGGAAGAAGTATTATTTTTGGGGTTGAGTTTGATTTCAGAGGAATATCTGTTATAAAATCATAATACCTGATGACAGTACCAGGAAACATGGGACCCTAATAATGTAAGAGCCATTACATTTGGAAACACAAAGAAAAGGAGAAATGATTAGGTCTCAAACATATTTCACACTTACTAATATCCTTAAAATTCAAGGGGGCTCGCAACCAGAAATCAAATCTAATCATAACTGCAGTTGGTAGGAATCGAACCCTGAGCAGAATGTCTCGAAAGCGAGTATTCTAACAAACGTCCAAGATTCTCTATGTTGGGGTAATTCAGGAGCAACAGGGACTAACCCCGATGGTTGTGTTCATATCTTTTATAAACTGGTTATTTGGACCAATGAATAGTCTCGAAGGATAATTCGCTAAACGCGAATAAATTATGACACGATTGTGGTTCTAAGCTGCAATATTTACAAGTTGAATTCTAGGAGGTTAAAACTAATAGCATGCGCTTTTGTAACAGCTCGGTTTTATCGAAATACTTGCTCAATCTTTTCAACCATCTTTATTTTCTATACCAATTTAAGGACTCTTTTCAGCCCACTAGTGTTTAACCCACAGTCCACTAGCTTTTTGTTTATCACCAAACAGCTGTCACTTTTCATGTCATGTCTGTCTTTCTCCTCAAATTTCAACCATTTTTAAGTTTGTTTTGACTGTAATTATTTTATTTAGGGACAAACAGCTAACAATCGCCTACAATTCGTTCGTCGTAAAGCACACGAATTAATTACGTAGTATAGGATAAATCCACTGAGTAATGAAACGACCGAGCCTGAAATTTTTGACAGTTCATTCAAATAAGTTAAATTCTAATAAGTCAAAGTAAGGTTTCAAACAATTCAAAAACTAATAACTTTCCTGTGGGAATGAAGTTGCAAGAACTATCAAGATCGTTGGTTTGGGGAAAATGGTGAATAGTTATAACGACCAGTTGACAGGAGGGGTGTTTAAAAAATAAATAATGACCAATTTTAAAGACATGATGCCTAACGAGATGAAATTTAAGATAACTTCAAATTTTGCAGTTCGAGCAACCTAGTAATGTGGGTCCAACGGGTAAATAAGCCGAAATTAATCAGCTACGGAAGTCCACAAGAATTGTTTACAGTGGTGTCAGAAGTGGGACTTTATACTAAGGAAGTTTTTCTAAATCAACAGTTCGGGAATTATGGAAATTTAGCAGATGCAAAAGAATCCTTGGTACTTTATTTTTTGTCAACCACTGCGTATAGGACTTGCAGCAAAAGTATTTAAATTTTCAGACTATGACTTTTTAAAAAGATTGCAAGAACGAGGTTGAGATTTCGAAGCAATTAAGGAGAAGATTTGGAAATTTTTAGCTATAAGCATTGGACAGGTGTTTCTGGTAAAAATTTTACAATTGAACAAGTATATCATGAAACACAAAGAAAATCATTGGGCTTTAAATGAAAATTGCCAAATTTGTCGTCTTAGGCAATCGAAAAATAATAATGAATGTAAGGCTTTTGTACAAAAGCCTAGCAAAACTTCTTGAAAGATGGAAGACACGTTGAACACATTTGAACATAAGCTGACCACTGTCTACCGAGAATGCTGATGAAATTAGTAGACATATCGAGGTATTATCATATATATTTGACGACCCTTCAATTTTTTATTGATTGTCAAGTTTCCAAACAAAGAAAATGACTCCAAAAGCCAGTACTCAAACTAAATAAATGGAGAATCTGACAGCTTAGATTAAATAGACTTCCGATCGTTATAATGCAAAAGACTGGTTTTAACAAAAATCAAGTTATCCTAAAACGATAGAGGCAACCCATTCAGCGTGTTGAAGCTATCATAAGAAAGAACCTTCTAGGAGAGAAAAGGATAATAGATAGACGATTGAAGTCTTCTCAGTCTCACCAAAAATGGGCCAGTTACAAATAAAATAGAGTTTGTTTAAACTATCAGGACTTTCAAAGAAATTCAATTCCAGTTAAAGATAAAAGGACAAAAGCTAGTTTTATTTCTTGAAAACTGCTGCCTACATTGAATGTATCATATTTAAATGTCAGTTGGGACAGAGGGTTATTGTTTTTTCAGCCTTACCTTTTTGGTTTGCTATAAGGCTTGCTATAACCCCCAGATATCTTTTACTGTAGTAAGATTAAACTGTAGAAAGGATTTCCGACATGACCAGCTGTTCCAAGCGAGAATTTTGAGTTGAAAGACAGGTGCTTAGTTAGTAGTTTGGAGCCCTCTAACTCGACGAAGCCTTTCTTTCTGGACAAGCGGTTCAAAGATGGAACTTCCAGTTAAAAGAGAGATATAAAGTGGGTAGTACGGAGTCCTTTGACAACAAGGAGCCTTTCTCCATGGACCAGCAGTTACAAGCTAGAACTTTGACTTGGAAGAGAGATATGTAGTTGACAGTTTTATGTCCTTTAACGAGACGAAGCCTTTCTGCATAGACCAGCGGGGCCAAGCCAAAACTTTGAGTTAGAAGAGAGATATTAAGTGGCTAGAACGGAGTCCTTTGACAGGAAGAAGCCTTTTTCCATGGACAAGTGGTTCCAAGCTGGACCTTTGATTTAAAAGAGAGATATATTGTGGGTAATTGGGAATCCTTGAACTAGACAAAACCTTTCTCTATGATCGACTCAGAAGCTTTTCTCATCATGCTCTCTTCCCCTCCCCGTATACCGCATGCTGTTCTCCATTTTAGTTGGATCCCATATCAAGTAAAAATGTGTTGATCTGAATTCCTTACTACAAAATTATTTATGAAGCGTATAATCTAGGCATAATAAAAATTATTCTACAGAATAACTGATGCAACATGAACTGTTGAATATCAGTCAAAATATGATTTTTTTCATTTCAGAACCACGAATCGTGACATTGGTCTGTATGCTTTTTTTTTGACATGGAACATCCTTTTTGTGTCGTTATTGTTTATCCGAATCAGATTTTCTACTAAAGTTTCATTTGCAATAGATTTTCAGGGTTATTTCTTGTAGCTCGAAATAATAAATATGACCAACAGCAAACAGACAAACAAGGATAACTTATTGTCTTTTTATATAGATGTACTATTGTTGATTAAGTTTCTCATGGCCATTATCTATGTCTTTGGTTTGTTGTACTCAAGTGACAGAATTCGTCCTGTATGATAAATAAGATGGATGTGTAGAAGATTTTTTTTTATTGAAACGTCCAATACATATCCCTGCTTTGAATGAATTATTTGATTAGATTACTGTAGTGTAGTAAGAATATGAATGAGTAAAAAAACGCTTTTAGTTTCACCATATGGAAGAAGGATATCGGTTAAAAACATTTATTAGATATAAGTGTAAAATAATCGAATAAGTTATGCAAGCGTTTTCTTTATTAGGAAATCTCTGTACAAGAATTGCCGGTTGATCACAGCAAAGTGGAAACAATTAAATATTAACATTGAATTCTGAAGGCTTAAAGTAATTTGAGCTGTCGTGCCATAGATGAGCACTGCGTGTAAACGCAGAAATTATTTTGAATCGAATAAATTAACTTTCGAAACACAGTTTGCAAAAAATTGATTATATTTAAAGATCGCACAACTCATGAAAAATCTCAAAACCACAAATTTAATTATTAGAAATTTATTTCTTATAATAATTTATTAATATCTATTTATTTTCAATGGATTATTCAAATTTATTCAAATTTTTTTCCATCGATGCAAACACCCTCTGGTGCATTCATTATACTTTCCACATCTTGACTGCATTTAAAATACCATCTTGACTATTTCCCATTATCACGTGAGGAATTCAATTAACTATAATCCTTTTTCCATGCATTTTTAGCGACCAATTGTCGCCTCATTGTTTAAAATCTAAAAAAAAAAAATAACCGACTGTGCATTCAACTATATAATGCAAATAGAATCAGACAAATACGAACAAAACCATTACATAAAATACCAGAACATCCTTTAGATAACCTTTTGTCTCCTCTTTCACTTGTAATTTCTTCAAAACTTTCAATCGCAAAACTTTTCCACTCAGTGCATCCTCATTTAGCGTTGTCACTTTTAATTTTCCACTCTGATAATTTTCCAAGTGTGCATGCAAAATAAGTTCCATTGTGTAACTTGTTTGTTCAATAAAGAGTTGAACGAGGCGCTAGAATGGTAGAAAGGAGAGTGAAGAGTTTTTTTTTTATTTGCACAAAAAAGAAGAAAATGAAAAAATCTTTCGGTGAAGGCGATAGGACACGCAGCAGTTAAAAAAAATTGGGAGGCATCTGAAAATGGTCCTTGAAATAGCCTAGAAATAGTCTAGTTTCTAGTCTAGTCTAGTAGTCTAAATAGTTGAGAAGAGTTTAGAAACTATCCTTGTTTTAAAGCTGTGATTAAGGTTGCCATTACGCAAGTTGTTTTTTGTTCCAGGAAAGTTATTGTCAAAGATGTCATATTAACTGTGGAACTTAAGACAAAATTATGGCTACAAAAACAAATATAGGACCTGCAGTCGACCTACATTCCTTTACATTTCGAAAACAACACCGCAAAAAAACGTAGAGAGAGTAAAGTTCAAAGCGCCTTCGATTTCTCATACCTTTTCATACTGAGAATCGTATTGAACGCTTTACCAGGATAACCCCGATGGTGAACTTCTTCGGAATAAACTACTGTTATTTTTGAGAATTCCCACATCATTCTAAGAAATAATAGCATTTGCAAACATATTTTCGCAGTCTATTTATTCTCAGAACGATAGCGCAACGGCCTGAAAAAGGGGAACAATGAAGACAAGATACAATAAAGCGAGCTTTCCAAGATAGAGAGCTTAGCAACTAAACAAGCATTCTGAGCCTCAATATTTATGAGAATAATTTTTCTAGCGATATAGTACGCATGAGTTATTGTGTGTAGAATGCATGTGATTCTGGTGGTTTTTAATGGCTAAAATGCTTTATTTTTTTGAGAACATCCGCATTATTCCATTGATATCGGGCTTATATGGATATTTTATTTTAGCAGTTTATTTATTCTCGGAACGATAGCGTTACCAATGACAGTGGGGAATCATGTGAAAATGAAACGAGGTCTCCATGTAGCCAATAAAGCGAACTTTGCAAGAAAGTGAGCTTAGAAACTGAACAAGCTTTCTGAGTCTAAATATTTATTGAATCAGTATCTCCGGTGTAATAGTACACATGAGACATTGTATTTAAATACAAAATTTTAGAGTATTTTAATGCGCATCTCTGATCACCTTCATCTCCCCTACATATTTCATGCAATTTCCTTCAGAAATATCAATGCATCTATGAGATGGGTGTCGAATATCGTCAGATTTTTCGAAGTATGAGTGATCTTTAGATGTCACTGTATGCCCAGAAGGATCTGAAGATACCAAAATGCTTCTTTAAATACAAAAAAGTAAACCCAGTAAGAAACATTTATTTTGTGTTACCAGAATCTTGATTTCCAAATCATTTCTTTTTCTCGTTTCTAACTTTTGTATTGTTGTTGTTAGAGAGAAAATTATCAAGGTTTCTAGACATTCTATAAGAACAAATAACTGTTGTTGCCAATTTCTACCAACATAACCTGATTAGACTATCTGAAGAGAGGTCTCCTTTAATTTTGAGGAAGTGAGTAAAATATCTAATCCCTCTCTTATACACAACCACGTAAGACGATTTCTCCTACTTCTCCTACCACACAGGGCTGCCTCGACAGAAACCAGGAAGTTGTTATTGACCAACCTTGTGCAGAGAACACTGAAAAAATATACTCCTGCCGAAAAACTGACATCGAAGGAATTATGAGAAATGTGGGTATCTCATTACCTACATTTCTCATAATTCCTAATAATTATACTTAATAAGTCTGTAATTAATGAGTCTAATTAATAACTCTGGAACGGAGTCCAATGATTCCATTTATTGAGAGATTATGGTCCCTTATCGCCAGTGACAATGTTTCCTGTCCTGGGATACTATCCGGTGACGGTAGCTTAGATGTATTTAAAATTGAACTGTTTCGCCAAATGCTAGGCTTATAAAGTTAGGTCTTACCTTTGGTGTTTTGCCATGGGCTTACGTGATTGTCTTCAACAAACGATAATGTGGAAGAATCCCGCATATATAATAGGAAAGAAAGCCCCACTATTCTAATACGTATTGTTTCACTGGATGCAATGGGGCTCCGATAAGACAAGGAAGCTTCTCAGGACTAGCTTGTTGGCGCGGACTCATAAATCCCTTTTTATGTCAAGAATTAGATTCCATTAGTAAAAGAAGAATATTTAAATTCTTAACTATTTCTTTGGAAACCTTAATGCTCATCCACTCCTATCCTAGTACACGCTTGATTCCAAAACCAGGACTGAGCCCAAAAACCTGCCTTTTTGCCTCACCGTCGCCGCCTATGGCATCTGCTTTTTTTTAAAACCTTCATCAGAGTCGATGAGCTCTCCGAGGAAACCATAGATATCGAAGTCGAATACCACTTGTAGAGTTGATTAGGGCGGTTGACAAATGTAGGGTAGGGCGGGGCTAGTTGAGCATAGGGGCAAGTTGGGCAATCGAAATATCTCGCAAACTATTCACCGTACGCATAGGCATCGTATGGCGGAAAGAAGAAAGTTGCGGGAGGGGTAATCAACACGTGATCGCTAGTGGCGGCTGGACGAACGAGTGAGGCACCCGTGCGTTTTGTTTCTTTTGTGACCAAAAAGTAAAAACGTCGTTTATCGCAAGTTTTCGTCTGTATTAGTCAATTGTTATCTGTTTTCAATCAGGTAAGTGTTAATCTTCCAGAGAATTATTGTACTTTTGATATGTAGAGAGGTTCTGGGTATAATTCTTACGATTTTTTTTATAACCTCACTTTTGTTTTAAAATTCCGGATTGGGGTAAGTTGAGCTATAGTTGCTCAACTTACCCCGCGACTCAAACAACTAAAGTAATGAATGTTTAATTTTTGTGAGAATGCGGACTTACAAGAGGAAGACTACAAGATGTTCTTACACTACTGAAGACTTAAAAAATGCTGCAAAGGCTGTCAACGATGAAGGAAAAAGTGTTAATGCCGCCACTAAAGAATTTGGTATCAAACGGATGACTTGACAAGATTTTTGAAGAAATTAAATGAAGATGGTGATTCATCTATGGGCTATGCAACACCGAGGCAAGTATTATCTCCTACACAGGTAGGCTTTCTGAAAAAATACTTGCTACAAATGGCATCTATCTACTATGGATATTCTTCAAAAGACGTCAGTCACCTTGCCTACGAATGTGCTGTTAAATTTGGCATTAAAATTCCACCCAGCTGGACTGCAAATAAGATGGCCGGAAAAAAATGGCTTACGATGTTTTTAAAACGAAATCCGGAGCTATCCATACGAAAACGAGAACCCACCAGTCTTGGTAGCGCAACATCATTTAACGAGCAGAATGTTAAAGTTTTTTTTGAGAAATTAGCGGAAGTAATGGATAGATATGGATTTACTGCGGCAGAAATTTGGAATATAGATGAGACAGGAGTATCCACTGTGCTGAAGCCAAATAAAATTGTAGCTGCCAAAGGTAAGCGCAATGTCGGCGCAATGTCTTCTGGGGAATGAGGGACTAACGATACAGTAGTAACTGCTGTATCTGCCCTTGAAAATGCTGTACCTCCTATGTTTGTATTTCCGAGAAAACAGTTTAAGACACACTTTCTTAACGGTAGTCCCCCTGAATGTTTAGGAGCAGGCAATGCCAGTGGATGGGTTACAGACGAAGAATTCTATCAGTTTATGCAACATTTTATCAAACATGTGAAACCGTCCATGGAGCGTCCTGTTTTGGTAGTTTTGGATCATCACTCCTCTCACTTGAACGTGAAGACACTCTTTGACCAAAGAGAACGGAGTTGTAATGCTGTCCTTTCCACCGCATTATAGCCATAAATTACAACCGTTGGATCAGTTTCTGTCTTTGGACCGTTCAAAAAGTATTGCGCTGCTGCTTAAGATGCATGGCTACAAAACAATCCGGGAAAACCCTTACTAGCTATGATATACCAAAAATAGTCGCTGATTCGTTGCCGTTTGCATCTTCTCGTACAATGCAAACATTTTTGGTGAGGATGAGTTTTCACCATCATTTGTAACCGATCGGTCTGAACCAGAAACTATCGAGCCGGAAAAAGATCATCCGGAGCAAGCTGTGATGTCCAGCACTGAACCTAATCCTGCTCCTTCTGCCTCCACCAGCCAAGCTGAACCCGAACCTGGTCCAAGCAACAAATAAAACGAGGCGATCGACCTAATACAAGTATTTTCCCCGGAAATTGTACGACCATATCCAAAGGCTGGCCCTAGAAAAGCAGCTAAAACTAACAGAAGAAAGAGGTAAGCTGCAATACTAACAAACACTCTTGAAAAGAACGCTTTAGAAGAACAGCAAAATAAAGCCACAAAAAAAACTTAAGAAGCCAAAGAAAAACATGGATAAGAAAAGGAAGAAGGGTGTCTGTAAAAAAACACTCCAGTCAAGTGAGGAAAGTGATGATGATGATTATTCCTGTCTGATTTGTTGCGAAGGCTATGCTGAAAGTTTACCAGGAGAAAATTGGATCCAATGTCAAGCTTGCAGGGAATGGGCACATACAAAATGTGTTCCAGGTGCTGATCTTACTTTTGTTTGTGTCAATTGCAGCAGTGACAACGACGATTAAGTTGCTAAGATCTTATTAATATATTTTTTAAGATATTTGAGTCTGATTTTAAACAGAAAGACTGAATCTAATCCTGAAGTTAGTCTTAAGATACGTTAATGTTTTGTTGATTTTAGTTTTAGTTGATTAATCAAAGAAAATTACTTTAAGTTTTGTTGTTCTGTCACTAAAAGACTATAAATAAAGAGCTAATTGTCAAACATATATTTTACTTCATCTCTAGTCAACATTGAACCCATGGTTTGGTTAGACATTCTTAGTGCTCAACTTGCCCAACCCTTGCTCAACTTACCTCACCTATGGGTTACATTGAGCGTACTTGACTTTCTGCATTTAAACAGCTGTAGCTCTTAAATTCGACTTGTAACAAAAAAAATTACTATAGGCACTTTTGCTAAGGGATAAATTACTAATCCATCAAGCCGCATAACAACTCATTGAGACTTATTGTTGCGGAGCTATATCCGCTCAAGTGAAAATTGCTCAACTAGCCCCGCCCTACCCTACTCAGGCTGCAAATTATTTTGTGGAAAGTACTGCCAATAAATAAAAGGAACACTGGAAAGCGAAGAGACCCTGAAGATGCAGGGATATCCTTTTTATCACTCTTTAAACTTTTCTTGCTTCTCCTTACGCTAGAAAAAGGATTCTCCTAATCTGAACATGAACGCGCAGAAATATGAGACCAAGCACAAAATATTGTGTCAGAGCATCCCAGCCACTACGTTTTGGTTGTCCGAAAAGGAGATCAATGGCTAATTAAGAAGTATTACGTGTCAACAGACCATCATTTTAGGCGCCAAATGCTTTTGACCCTCGACCAAAAAAATGGTATATACTACAAAAATGATTCAATGATTTCTTAAATTTCTACTGGGCTATCACAATTGCGATATTTTATAACATGCTTAAAGGTTTTTCCATTTTTTTTTTTGTTCAATGAATGAAGAAAAAACGTAGTAAATTTCTGAAAGAAATTACGAAATTCTGAAGAAAATACTGAGAAATATCACTGAAAGAGTTCAAATCCTTATTCAATAATTGAAAACAAATCGTTAGCCTTGTTGCACTCTTTATTTCTTCCTGAAAACGGATTGGGTCAAATCTATCGTTGGTCTGCTTTCATATTGCATTTTTGGTCTTCGTTGAATTCTGGAGTTTTACTTTGTCAGGATATCAATGTCTTTATTTTTGGTGGTTACCTGGGTAACGACTATTTTAAGTGATTTTATGCGAGTATCATGGTTTTGACTCTTGCTCATTCATAATTTGTCCGTCGATATTTGTTTTTTGACATAATTTCATGTCTCTTAGTATATCTCAACATTTTCCTTTTTTGTAACATGTAATGGGTTTGTTGTTTCCCATCTGGCTCGCGAAGTTATATTCTCACTAGTATCTTTTGACTCAAACTAATGACAATCTCTGACACTTTTATATTCAAATTTCCAAATTTCACAGGATATGGTAGATGTTTTACGATATGTATTAGTATGTGTAAACGAAACCGGTTTCGATAGTACTCAAAGATGAATGTGGAGAAAAATGTATATTTTCACAATTATTTGCATTTGTAAAGAAATTAGTACATATTTGATCACAATACATTTAAGTGCTCTCTCTCCTATCCCTTTCTTCGTCACGGCTGCCAAGAGTGTTTGTGCTTCTTAGTGGTTGTTCTGTGCTATAGACATAGGGTTTCAACTGTCAGTTTGCTTCATTTTATTGGCGAGAATCGAAGAGAAGGATAAACAGACATCAGATTGATTCAAATATTGGGTTCGCTTGTATAAGGGTATATTCGTTTCCAGTAACATCCTGGCAGTGACCTATTTGACCATAATCTGATACCATTCAATGCTTTGGTCATGGTCGTCTTACTAAGCTTATCATTATTTATTTTGACTGCTTTGTTTTTATTATGAAATAAGCCTACATCATCTTTGAACTGTTGATCTTCATCTGAAAGCAATTGAAATTATTTTACAAGTACCATACAACATAAACGAAGCTGGAATCCTTATCGTTTCCATGTTGACAAAGATGGTAATACAAAGTCTTTCGGCTTATAAATTTTTTTTAAAGCTTCATTCTGCTTGGTGCTAATTGCTTTGAAGCTGGCTCTCTTTCATTAAAAGAAAGCTTAGAGTAAATCCTTCCTGGATGTAGAGCAAACTCAGCAATATTTAGTTTCTTGCTTCGAGTTTGGTGTCTGTCATTTTTAACCTAAAAAATCTCCAGTCAAAACTGCATTTTAACGAACTGGGGTTCTCTGTTTTCTCTTGTCCATTGTTTTTCTCTTATCAGAGAACTGGGGTTCTCTGTTTTCTCGTATCCTTTGAACATATTCTTCTCGCTTCAAATCTGACCTGATGTCTACTCTTCTAGGAGGTTGAATCCTTTACATTCAAAGCTATCAGAATGCGGGGCAGATAAAAAAGCGTATATTTATTTGTTTCTGTTTATTCTTAGTTTCAGCTTTCTACTGTCACGGCAGGGATATCCTTCAGATCCTTCTGAGAATATTTTCTTTAGCTGCTTGACTTTTCCCAGAAATGCTTTTCACTAGAAATGATTCATGTTTTGTTCGGTCCTCTTGAACTGAGTCAATAAACTGTACTAGACTGATAGTAATAAGAAAGAAGATAATTCCTTTCCAGAGAATCCATTTTTAATTTATGACCAACAAAAAATCGTCAATAATTACCCACGTGTCCATAATCTTAAATCATTATTGCAAACACCACTAAATAAAATCCATTTTTTATGCATGTTCTTCATTTTACCATCGCTCATTATTCTTCGAAATAAAGCCGTGACGTGAAAAAAAAGAAAGAACGAAAGGAGAAAATATCCATCAAATAATATCAGAATATCCGAAAAACCTTTTACTCTTGCATTATGAAATTAAATTGGCTATAAAACAAGCCATAATAATAAACCATTTTATTACTCCCACCCACTTTTCAACCGCTGGCATTTGAACAGTGTGAAGGACCTACACTACTATCCGTCAAAGAATTCGCTCTTATTTTTCCCCCTCTTATTTGTATTTTCGCTACAACGACTTGGAACAAATCAACCCTTCGTTGAAGCCACGAAATGGATGGTAAGCGCTGATGAAAATATGATTGGGTGGGCAATGAAAAAATAATTATTAATTAAATACAGAAGCCAGAGAAGAAATTGCTAAAAAGCGATTGGAATTTAAATTCGTGCAAAAAAAGGAGCAGACATTTTTCGAATTATCAATAGGTTGCGCTGTATTTTAACGCTATAGCGAAAGGAAAAAGGTCAATCCCAAATTAGGCCTTACTCGGTTGAGGTCAACGAAAATGAGAACTAAATTAGGTAGAAATTAAAACGGTTCTAAATAATGCCAACTCAAAAGGATGTAATTGAAGGCGGTTTCGTTAAATTAACTTTGGTTATTTTCAAAAGTATTTAATTCCACCATTTAGCATCTTAAATAATGAAAGCATTTCATTATAATACTTGGATGCCGTGGTCACGAACTTTGACCGAATAGAAAATGTTCAAATTAAGATCTTTGTAGGTATCTTTAAGGTCCTCGTACGGTATACACTGTCGTTGATTTGTGCTATACCTCACGACAATGTTCACCTCAGCAACACATTCTTGAGAATGCCCGTATATAACTAACCTTTGGTCACATACATGTACAACAAATGTCCTTTTTGCTCCAATCTCAGCAGAAAAGCCAAAATCAAAGACTAAATATAAGTCACGGTCTTTGTCAGACTTTCTAACATTCCAGTGAGTCGCAAAATGAAATTCTCTCGTTTACAGTATATGCAATGAATGCGAATTATTCGTCCTTTCTTTGAAGTTGTGAGCGTTGGTGTTGTTGCTGTTTAAGCCCTTTCCAGTTCCTGGAAAAGCATTACCTTTACGAAATTTCATGATCCACACATACAACAGCTATCACGGGTAGAAAACAAGCGACAAAGAGCGAATAACGATACGGACTCTACGAAATTTTTCATTGCATTCTTCCATCTTGATGTAATCGTGAGAAAATGTTAAGAAAGGAATAGATATCAAACGACAAGGATGATCTGAAGATGAGTAAATCACTTTGGAACGTTTGCAAAATAAATAAACTGCCGGGCGAACATATTTTGGATGTGCCGTGTCCTATACGAAGTGATTTTGTAATAAACTTTATTTTTCATTCTCGCTCCTTCTCCACGCACATCCTTGTGAAATTTTTTCAACGAATTCTCATGTACTCTTTATGCCAACAGCGAGAGAACCAGACTCAGAGAGAGAGAGAGAAACAGAGAGAACGGGCGGAATAAGAAAGGAAGGAAAAA
Organism: Stratiomys singularior; assembly: GCA_954870665.1. Classification (NCBI taxonomy): domain Eukaryota; kingdom Metazoa; phylum Arthropoda; class Insecta; order Diptera; family Stratiomyidae; genus Stratiomys; species Stratiomys singularior. The sequence continues at coordinate 100,351,757 of OX940879.1, forward strand.
CAAAGCGTAAATAAACTCCTAGCGATTCCTGCCTCCTCAGAATTGCTGCCGAACCAAAACGAGCAAGCATCGCAGAGAATATTTTCAAGCGTGATAAAAGCCAAGTCAAAAGAAATGAGAAGAGGGCGACGATTAAGGTGGCAGATAAGCTTGGAATTATCATTGAAGTAATTCAGCAATGAAAACGATTTCTTTACGCATTTTTGTGTTCTATATTTCTACCGCTGATTTTCATATAAACATTCCTATCATAATTTTGGCTCGCGAGGGTGGTGGAAATTTTTATAGAAAGTATTTCACTTCCGTTCAACGTGAAAGAATGGTAGATGAAGTCACATCGAGGGTTGAGAAAAGAGCGAAAAAAACCAGAAAAAAATTGTATGCCAACAAAAATAAAATTGGATGTTGTTTTAATGTTGATGATGGCGCAATGTAGTTTGAACAATATGTGATAATCGTATGGGGTTTTGGTAAACATTTGATCCTGCATTTTATGTGGAAATTTAATGATATTAGGCGTTGCTTTCGCGCTTGATATTTTACGAGTTTGGTTAAAAGGGTGCTTTAATATAAGCAAAGATATGTGGATGTTGTAAAACGAAGAGAAATGAAATATTTTTTTCGGTGATAAGGGGATAAGCAATGAATATTAGATGTCTACTTGGAGTCTGGTTTGTTGTTACATGGGCAGGAGTAAATGTCAACTTATAAGGAACTCATTTCACATTAGTTCGGTTTTACAATAGCTTTTCTTTCTCATCGGATATACTTGGGCATTATAGTTGTTTACATTACTCTCTTCCGGAGTTATACTCTCTATTCAATGGAAAGTTTGGTTGGCCTGATTTATTCGGTCAAAACAGGTTCCATATGCATGATTTTTTGGTAACTCATAAGACAATGTTTGGTATACATAAAAATAGTTCAGACATAGATCTGATTGAATTCTGGGGTACCAACGGCTTGTAAATAAGGCGTATAACAAAGGAAACTATTTATTTCAGGTAAAGACAAAAATATATCCTGCTGTAACTTCTCATCCCTGGTCATAGAATGCTTTGCTTACCTTGCATCAGTCAGACACGAACCTGACTTGTCACTCAGCCTTACAAATATTCTGCTCGAATTTCTTGTTGAGATTGCAGTCCATCTTTAAGCTGTTATTTCAGGATGAAATAGTCTGAACGTCCAAAATTGAAGAATGCGGATTGGATGAAGGGATGAAGCCGAATGAAGTCTTTTATCAGCTTCTGAAGCTAGGCTCAAAAACGTGTGCCTCGGATTCGCTTATGTTCCTATTATTCTCAAGTCAAAAAGTATCGTTTGGTATGTCATACATATTCTCAGCGTATAAGGTATAGTTTGGTACAGTTCCAAGTAACATATGACTACCTTGGACATTATACTCCATACAACCTTGATTTGTTGCAGTGCTCAAACAATTCAGTCAGGATTAGCCTGATCTAAAATACAGGTAGGAGATACTCTCCATGAAATAAAACTTCAAAAAATTATACAACTATTCTCAAAATAACTTTAAAATTGTAACCGGCAGCCTGTCAACATGTCTGTCAAAATCTTTCAAAATTGTTCGTAATTCCTAGAAGTAGAAGTTCAATGCCCAGTCAAATTTTTTCATTCAAATTCAAATTTTCAGAACAATCAATGCGATTTGGCATCGGAAATTTTGAAAAGCTTTTAAGGACGACAAACCTCGGTAATAATTTTTAGAGGTCCTGATATTTTCAGCTCGACTATTTTTGCTGATAAAATGGATAAACTTTGTCCCAAGTCGAAACAAACAAGCCTTAAATTCAATTGCCATCCTATCAAGACAATCTCCAAGCCATCCATAATATATCCACTTTATATCTTTGTCCCAAAACAACCAAAAAGGAAAAAAAAAAACATTTTTTGCCTTTTCTCCACCAGCCTAGAAAATATCAAATAAATCCCTCAGAATTTCATATTACATCCTCCATATGGTGTCATTTTGCCAATATTGAGACTGACCAATATTATCTTCCATTTTATTGTCCTTATTGAATGTACTTTACCCACTTGTCCTCAATTATTTTTCAATTTCAACTTTTCTGCTTCATCCCACGCAGAAACCAAGCATTTTCTCTATCGATGGGGGGATATTCTTTAATTTAAGGAGACAACTGCTCAAGTGTGGCGCTTGAGTGGGTTAGGGGGTTGTGTGTTGTTATTTTTTGTAGCTATGAAATGAGATAATGATAGATAAAAAGATATGAAATGGGTGGATATCGATGAAATCAAGTAAGGAGCAGACAATGAAGTGGCAATAAATCATTTAATGTGATTTATCATTTGAAGGACAATGACAAATGCACTGTAAGTAAAACTCAGTAGTCCAAGAATTTTCACTTAAAATCAGTCTGCGAAAGATCCTATTGCAAATTTAAGAACAAATTCCGTGTAAGAACAACTTACTATCCTTTTTTGGATGGAAACAAGCCTTTATCTGGCAGATTTATCATATGTGTAGGTGACCGGAAGCATTTTTAGTAAAAATGTAACATTTCCTCATGTTTTGAGTAATTTATGGACTCCAACGCTGGAGAGCCACCTTTCCTGGACAATCAAAGTGGAATGTTTCTCCGGAATGGTCTGATTGCGTCAATTGAAAGTTGTATACAGGACTAATATTGTTACAATTGGTTATCCTATACAACCTAACTTAACCGATTTACCAATATTTGGTTCTGCATTGCCATTTTCCTGCGACAACTCGCATTGAACGGGTAAGCTGTCATTTTTATACATGGAACATCGCAGTTTTCAAACCATACAGCGAGCCTCGGTATACAACACATATCCTCTTTAGTCGAAAACAGTTGGTTCATCCTGTCTTGACCCAGTGTTTTGCCCAGCTTGGGAATCGGTTTAGAGACCCACTTTACATTCGTTTTTACGATTCCTTAGAATAAAATCCTTAATTCCTCGTTTTTGGGGCAGCATTTCGCAGAAGGTCTCTGTTTATAAAGGCTAAGGACTTATATCGAATTGAATTTCATGTTTTTCGAAGATATCTCATTCCTTGTAACCATTCATTCAGCTACATAACCCACCAATGCTACATGGGCTTGACGTTATTTTTTTTCAACTTGTGGCATCAATTGTCAGTTTCATCCCGTACGGGCTTGTTAGTTCGCCCTTCATGTTTATCAAATTGAGTAATGATCAACGAAAGACTCTTTGGATTTATGTGAATGATGCTCTGCACATGTCATCACAAAAAGTGTAGAGTCCTTCGAAGATGAAGATTTCTTAAAATTTAATGCAACGGTAAAAATTTTCACAATTGAAAATTGTTTGACAAAAGAATATCTGTTTCTATAAGACCCAAATTGTATATGGTTATCTCTTCCACTAACTGAAAAAAAGTGAATTGTTATAATGACATTAATGCTTTACAAAAGTATGTTTGGTATGATCATGCATAATACATAATGTCACATTGACCCGTCTAAAATATCGAGAATCTCAATAGTTTCCTTCGGCTCGACACGTATAGTACTACTTAATCGTCCTATCGACAAAGCGCTTGACAGAGCGTAACCCTTGCTTTTTAATTTGTTATCATTAAAAATTAAGCTTCCGTTGATGGATCTTATTCAATTATGAAGGTTAAAGATAACATGTTTGGTGACCCCAACGTGATCTCCTGATGAAAACCAAAATTTTTAAAATGGTCAAGTCTGACGGATACCAGATTATATAACTATCATTTGGCTCTGGGGCCAGGTATTTACGACTTACAATCGACCAAGAATACCAAGCCGATCTAATCCTAGAAGAAAACAAAGGGGGGTGAACAAGTTTCTTGGCCAATACGATATACACAGAAGAAGGCCGTTGCTCACCACATTTACTGCTTTCTGAACAAGTTTTATTAATTACCGCCTCCTTAAAAATTCACAGTTTCTCATGACTTCAATAGAATTAGTAAAGATCCTGTATTCAATAGATCCAGGAAGCATAACTTGGCAGCAAGGATCTCTGTATAAATTTTTGGGAGCCGCGACGAAATAAGTTCTTGATGCCACAGATGCCACTTTTGAAGAGTGCAAGAAGTGAGGCAGATTGATCCACGTTGACAGTTCACCAAATATATTTTGCATGTTGCTGACGAAGGCAGCGTAACAGGTAACAAACAGTTCTGAATAGGTGATATTTTGACAACAATCGCTAAGGCCCTGGAAGACGTAGCTAAGACTTTAGAGGGGGTGGGCATATGTGTATGTGTAAAGAGCTTGCATGTCAGTTGTTAATGTCAATGTTCAGTCTCTAAAATTAATGTTTGTAACACTTTTGTTTGGATATTCATCTTACCGCCTACCATCACTAATTGAGTATCTGATTGATCCTGCACAAACTCAAAAAGCGAGAGGGTTTATGCTAAGCGGTCACATGATGAGGTAGTCAATGAAGCGATTAATACTACACCTCCATATTTGTGGTCCTTCGATTGCATCCCTCAATCGCAAACTATTGGTATGTGCACACTATCTTTTCCAATCAAGTCCGAACATACCTTTCCAAAATGTTTCACTGGTTTTCGTCCTTTGGATCATTACCTGTGAATACCTCCCTAGGTTCCCCTACATTCAGCAGCTTCTTATTTCCAAGACTCCTATCCACGCTCTTTTCAAAAACTTTGTACAGTTTGTGGTTGAGTTTCATTCGCCATTGATATCCTTCATATTTTGGTTCAAAAAAGTGACCTTGGTCTCGGTTTTCAAATTCATTTAGTTTATTGATGGGTTTGTTTGTCAGGGCCGAAGTTTTACAAATGTAGCTTGACACACCTTCAATGCATGCATGCTGGCCTTAATTTTCGGCAAAACAGAGGCTCGGCTGATTCAAAGCTAGCTGCCAAGTCGACGTGTCACTAAAAATGTGATAACCCGAAAATAAAGTTGGCCAAGCATGCCTAAAGGTATTCCAATAGGCTCAGTCATTTTTTCTTGTCAGCGTACGTTGACATGACAAGCCCAGACAAACAAAAACCACTAGATCGAACATTTATATTTATAAAAACATTTATATTTATAACAACATTCTCCATATATCCGTCGTATTATTAACAGGCTGGAGCAGGATGACAAACTATGGAGTCTTAAAAATGCTGACGTTGTCACTTGGATCTAGGTTTAAACCTCCTTTGTTCTATCAGTACCACATTGAGTTGCAAGGAGATTCGAAGTACTGAGTATCATCGAGCAGTTAACTACATGGTTAGATTTTGCTGATACTCGATGAAACTAACAATTAAATACTATAAAAATCAATGGTTTGATTAAAATTCTTTGGTTCTGGTCTTTAGTATGCCTGCGAGTATACCAGACGACATTGACGTCGGACAGGAGTTTAACTGACCCATGAAGAAACAGTTAGATAACGACAGTTCAATCCAATGATTTTTCTACACCGAAACCTTGTGGTTGCTCACATGTTTTTTAATGAGTCAACCACGTAAAAAAGTTAATGGAACATCTGAATGCAGGTCCCTTCAAAATTATCAATCCGATGCTACTTACTATTGTGAATGCATCTTTACGGCCTGACACATATGATTTGACGTTTAGAGATTGTCACATTGACACACAATTGCTCACCGTCAATGTTATTTATTAAAAATTTGTTTTTTAATCTTCACTAAAGTTTTTTCCCGTAAAAGTGTTTTGTAATTTAAATGTCAAGAGTGATAATCGGATTCCCATATCCTACAAGCAGCTTCGCCATTATTTATGCCAAAAATTTCAAATGCTGAATTCCAGGATAACACTATTTTAAAATGTAAATTCAAAAAATGTATGAAAACTTCACATCTGTTGTTACTAAAGTATCGAAATTCGCTTCGCACTATCGTATCGACAAAAGGAAAACTTCATGGAATATACAAAGGAAAGCTGATTGGCCAATATGAGTTGCTTGATGGTATATTTTTCAACTTTCAACATTGGCAAAATTAAATGATCTTTTTCTGTTTTTCGATTCAATTTCCCCTTGCCACCACAACGCTGCAATATTCGTGCTTGGTGAACTTTGCCAACTATTCAGTCTTCTATTCTTCCCTTCTTATCCTTGTATGGGAAAAGTTATCTATTTAATGTTGAAATTCTTTCGAAAATATTTGAATCTAAAGAGTAACTGCAGTAAGAGTCGAAGTAAGAGATAACAAAAACAACAACTTACAGGCTTCTACTATACACTAAAAACGAAGCAAAAAAGAAAAAAGGAAGAAAAAAAAACGCACAAGTTTTATAGCGTTCGACGAATGAGTACAAAACTTTCCGTTCAATTTTCCTCGTCCTTTTTTTGTTCGTTTGGAAAACTTCATAGTTTACTATACTGCTGACCTCATCTTTTTCACGCTAATGTTAGCTCTATTGAGGCCTTATACACATCCGATCGGAAATGTTTTTGTCTTACGATGAGAAGAGAGCGTTTAGGGTTTGAAGTTAAAGAATCACGGGCGCTAACTATTACGAAAAAAACTGTTATTCAAGGATCAAGCAACATTTTTTCACCAACTAAATACATTCATACAAAAGCAAGAGAAAATTTCCACGATGAACTTTTTCCTTCTGTGCGTTCAGGGCTCTTTGAATTTTTTCTGGTTTTTGTTTTTTTTCTGTGTGCTAGGATAAAAACAAAAGCTTTCTTTCTATTTAGCTCCTTTTTGCTTACGTACTCTCTTACAAATTCATATTTTTTTGTAACATATCGACAGTTCATCTTTTATTCGAGAAGAATTGTAGGATAAAACTTGGAAAATTACTTGGAAGGCAAAAGAAAAAAGTGGGAGAGTAGGATTTTTTCTGGCTGCGTTTTGAGGTTAAACTGTACACCAGAAATACTTCAAGGATAATTGGAAAATAAGCAGCTGTTCATTAAAGTAAATGTTTTTAGAAGCTTGTATGAACTTTAGTTGAATACACCATTGTGGCGTGTCTTAATACACCAGTATGGCATATTATGCAGCATACCTGTCACGTTTGATTCTGGATTTCGCTGATTAGTGAACAGGGTTATGGCTCATGTGCTACACCTGAACTAGGCATTCACCCAAAAATTGGAGAAGTTTGAGTATACGTTTCTCTCAGGTATATATGATACAGATGGAAACAAGTAGCGAACCCTGAGGTTATCATCGTTTTCGATGATCTAGTGTTGCAAAATGTGTTTGCCAAATCGGTTCCAAAAGGATCGACGGCTTAGAGGAATCGGTGGCAAAATGATCGATCATCAAAAGGGAAATATTTTGGAGATTATGACAAAACTTCTGTAGTAGCTTGAAAGCGAGGGCTTTCATACAATGTCATCACATTTCATTTTGGTTGCTACCCAGAAATGAAGCACGCACGGCAAGCTCACATGTCTCCAACTTCAAATACTGAAGAATGAGAAAGAAAGTCAAAAACTTCTTCAATAGTTCAACGATTGGAGCAGTTCTTCGAAAAGGTGAAAGGGTTGGAGTTCATCACGCAATTAATTATTTTGAACGCAGCTTCGCCACTCGTATGAGGCGCATGCATCCCTATACGCAGACTTTTCATCAACAAAAGGCGCGGTCTTTTTTTTTGAGTTATCCTTTTAATTGGGAGAGAGGTTTCCGAGCGCAAGTTTTCTGGGAAACAATTACTTATGTATACTCCTAACATGGCAGTGTCAGACATCTTTCCATTTCCTGCCACTAGAGGCAAGATCAAAACCGTGATTCCTTGAATACAAGGACCATCGTTTCAATATCATTAAGGATATCCAAAAGACGATGACATGCATGACACTATGTAATATGGACTGGGTTTCATAGCGTATTACCACCGGGGTGCTCAGGCTATGTTTCAATCTAGGTACTGACGCCATTCCGGTAAACTCCTGACAGAGATCATGGTATATTTGAAGTTTGGGCAACTGGTAGGTGAAAAATGCTCAACTGCGAGCGCAGGACTACCGAAATAAGTAGAAACAGCGGCTTTGTGAAATCACGAACTGAGGCCCTTGAAAGCAAAAAGTAATGATTGGTGGTCACAACGATGGTGAAGGTGACAGAAAAGACTTTGTACCAATCGGATGCATTTGCAACAAATTTTAGCTGTAAGAAAAGTTAGTCCACACCTGAATGCCCTATAACGAAACACTTCAAGTCCCAAATTGAGATTTTACCATGAAATTATTGAATCAAGAGAAGAAGGATTTGCTGTTGTGTAATTTTGACCCCATCACCAGCAGAAAGAGGCGGGAAGTCTGAGCAACGCTGATAGTTGCAAAGGAGAACAAATACTTCGGAGGGTACCAAAAATATAGCAAGGAGGGGACCATTCCTTCGGAGACTCTATTACCAAGGATGTTCAGCTAGTGCCTATGGTGCTTTCGTATGTCATCATCCCGCTTTGATAAGGAGTGTTCTGGGATAAAACACGATGAAAATTTTCAAGGAAGACTCACTGCTCATAGGAAAGCTTCGGGCACGTGGAAGATTGACATCTAATGGTACGATAAATATTACTATAATTATCATTTTGCTCCTTCTTGATTTTCTATCCCTCATTGAAAACCTTGGTTTGAAAAGCCTTCACTCTTTTGATGAATTAGTCAAATCGTTTTATAGCCTCTAGGAATGAAATTATCAAAACAGTGATCTAGACTTTAAGGGTACATGCTCTTTGCGTGGACCGTGATCAGAGTTTGGAAATCAAAGTCACACACCTGCCCGGATCCCCGTAAAGGATCGCAAAATTCACTTAACCACACCAAAATTATCAAAATAAGAGAAAGAAACTGAATCACTATGTTTCAAATAATCCAAATGTTCCTTGCCGTTGTTGTGGCTCTACAGCCCGTCTGCGATTTTGACCTCTCTTATGTGATCACTTCAATATTATCAGTCCCTCGTCAGCGTCCTCTAATTAGTGAATCTGAGTAGCGATTGATTACCCTCTGGGTTTCAGCTGGTATGAACGTTGCCTGAGAACACCATATCAAGTATCTGCTGCTCATACACCGTCTTCTCCTAACAAGTCCGTTACGGCTTCCACAGTTCTATACTCCTTGAGACCTCTGACTTGTCAGAAAAATTGTATACCTTATTCCTCATTGATCTTTTCGCGTTTTGCTCTTTTTATGTGCGTTAGAAGCCACCGAAGTTGAGTACGTCAATTTTGTGTACGGATATCTGCCTTATGGTGCATGTTACATAATTGTATAATAAAATATGACTTTTGACCGCCTTGTATGTTCGGGACTACTTCGGATGACCTGTGTATGCAGGTGGTCCTCAGTATTGGCAGAACTGAGGACAATGTCTTGCTTGCTGAGGACAATGAATTATTTTGTGAGCCTTGCGGTGATTTTGCGTTTTAGCCACTCAGTATAGTTTGAACACTTTGGTATGTTCCTCCTCAGCGGGTACGAATTGTAAAAGATTGACACTGTCCCTGCGGGATCTACTCCTCATCTCAGATATATTCGATCGGACTATGAGTGACACCTGATGAGAATCGGTAGAGAGCTCTGTCTGGAAACTATGGTCGAAGAAATGCTTAAAACGGTTGACAAATGAAATTGCGTGGCACAATATGCTCGGGCTGCTCGGACTTAAAAAAGCAAGGTTGGAGCGTTGGGAGGCGTAAGAGATGGAGGGATCTCTTTACTAGCACTTTTTCCTATTCCTTCCTTCCTGGTGGTGAGGGGATTCCCGGAATCTGAAAACGCCTCTCGGCGTAGAAACATGAGACCTACCCCTAAGTAATGTGTCAAACCGTTCCAGACTAGGTTCTAAGGGTGACAGCGGAGGTGTTTAGCGGATAGTCTAGAAGCATTGCACGTCTGGGAGTCCCACATTCAGAGCGTAAACAGCCTTCACCTCCCTACAGCAAAAAAAATTTTATCCAGGTTTAATTGAAAAATTTAGACTCAGTCAGAATGAGTCTTCAGGTCCCTTCAAATAATTTAGTCTGTGCAGGACAAAATGGATGGTTTTATTGAAACCAAGCAGAGCCCCTAGTTTTGAGGTCTTCAGGTGTTCCAACTCTGCTGCTTTATTCTACCCCAAACCTTATGAATCTTCGCTTAGGAATCAGGCTCGTAGAGTCTAATAAAAGAGTTCTACACTTCGTCCTTTTCGATTTAGGCGTTGCATGTTCAACTATTTTGTTTGCTTACTCAAAAATAGGAAACCTGTAAGCAGTATCATTAGACTTTTTATGGCGTTTTTGCTTAGTCATTAGAGTTTTGATCTAATTTTTTACAGTGAAGCCAAGTGCTGATACAGTGAAGCCTTTTCGATGAGTCTATTTCCTTTGAAATGTTTTTAACGAATTACTTTTTCACTGCTCCTGATGCAAATTTAATTAGGTCCAGTGTTTCGTGTTGCGATCTGCTACACCAAATATTGCATGTCCTTGCACACGCTTCTCTTTTGAGGTCCTAATTTAGTTTCATTTCTCTTTGGTTACCTGAGGCTTAGAGTACCTCCGTGTAGTCCTGTAATAGCAGAGAGGCAACGCGGCTAGAGGTGAGGACTTGCAGAGCTAACTTGTCATAAGTTCCAGAATTTCAATTATTTTTCAATGATCGGTAGGATAAATGTCAAACTACTTTATACAGCGTATGTTAAGCTTCAAAGCTTTGATTCCCCAGAGTCTCTCACTCTTCATATGCCTTCCAACAAATAATGTCAACGAAAAGGACATGCCAAAAACGACTGAAGGCGAATGAACACTGCTAGTTAGACATCCAGATAGTTATGTTAGCCTTCAATCAATATTAGGATAAGGTTTGTCCTTTCAAAGCAACTTTGGGTTATATCCTTTGTGTTCACCTGTCGTCGATTCAGATAATTGTTTAAGAACACATTGATTCAACAAGTGTTGTCCTTCTGTATAAAACAATACGGCAGTATCAATGTATCAACGTTTATTACGCCACACGAATTATACTATTGTGCTCCTCTGGCTAAATAGAATTAATACGTAAATCCTTGCATGATACCTTTCAAACAACTGAACTCAATCCACTTATGGTTTGTGTTAGATCCGACATTGAATTGGATTTTGGTATTATGTGGAGTGCCTTCACCATTTAAGCGCTTCCACGGTACTCATAGTGTCCTTGCAGACTTAGGTAGGAGCTTAACTGATTTTCCCTGACTTGCCTAGTACAACGAGTTGTGTGTATAAGAGCCTTAAAATAGGGAAACATTGCCTGTGAGATATAATATTGAACGATGGTAGCAATCTCAATATTATCCATCACTCCAGTGTGTAAAGTGCAATCCTTTTCTTATAGTAAATACGTGAAGGAAAGTACAAGCGCCTCCCGACGAAGAAACAAAGGATAGTAAGAGTAAACACACGAGTACGACATCAAACTCAAAGTCTTTCGGCTTTATGTCTTTCACGATTGTCAGCCTCAGTGATTTGAATAAGATAAAAATAAAATCGACAACGAAAAGAAAAATCGTCCTTTACAATTTATTGTTCCGTGCACATAGCACACATATCACCAGATGCACATCAAATTTCCCAGATAAAAATCAAATCTACTTTTCAATCTTCCCATCGATATTCCTTTTATATCGATCCAACGTATGTGATGATGGAATTCTCATTGAGCTTTGAATAAGGGGCTATCCAATGCTCTGAATAATTTTTTTGTCAGCATGAACACTTGGGATTGTACTTGTACTTAAATACACGTGTCCTGAGAAACAGAAATTCCAAGGAAATATGAGGAAGATTTTTTATTTATTTTATAACAAGTGAGTTGAAAATCGGTTTACAGAATTTGTTGTGATTTAAAGTGAGTGGGAGAGTCTATACACTAAGCAGATGCTATCGTTCTCATAGCCTCCAATTTGAAGGATGTACGTGAAGCACTTTTGTGGACATTACTTACTTGTCAACATTCAGTCAAGGATATTAGAGCGGTTGGTAGGGTTTAAAACTAAATGTGAGAGAGAGTCAATTAAACTAATAGAATTGCATTCGTTGAATCCTAAAAACGTTTTTGGAAGTGGTCTGTTCTTTTTTAATCATATTCTAAATTTATTGATTTATATCAGCATGACAAGCAGTCTTTTAAGTTTATCAAATTTTTAAACTTCATGGTGGTAGAAGTTACCTTTCATCATCGTGTTTCAGTGTTTTTTCAATTAATTCTTGATGTCATTTATTTTCTGACGCCTTTTCTTCGGTCTGGATGTCCCTGAAGAAGGACCCTCTTCTTCAGCTATCTTGTAGAATAGACATATCCCCGTAACTGCCGAAAAATATTGTTGATATGGAGTCTTCAGAAACGTTGGATGCATTTCTTGAGAATCATTCACTTCGGAATGCCAAAGATAACTTAGCCAACTATCCATTTCCAGCAGTGGAATAGAGGAGCCTTCCAAAAATTCAACGTACTGATTCTAAGAACGAATTTAAAAAAGTATTGAAGCTGTTTTCTGTTGTCATTTTTACTACATATGCATATATAACTTTTTGTAAAACATTGATTTACTCATCAGCAGTTTTTTGTCTAGTTTTTCACAATTTTTCACAATTTAAGGGAGCGTTTGAAGCTACGGTTTTTAAAAAAACAAAAAAAATTTTTTTCGCATTCGTCTGGCATTTTCTCTCTCTAAATCGCCTTCCTTTGTAGCTCTCTGCGTCGCCTTTTCAGCCATCAGCATCCTCGCCTTGTCCTGATGCAGCACATAATTGCAGGCTGCCATGTTAGTTTTGCAGTCCATGATCTCCATAATCTTCAAAATAGACACACGAGCCTCCTTCTAAAAATGGTTATGGAAATTCAGGTTCCACAACATCCTTGCCAACAAACGAACGCTTTGGCAGGGTTGCTCAAAGAGTCTCTTTGTATTACTCAGTGATGTTGTGCGTGCTTTTCCCCAGGCTTCGAGTAAGCAAATCCTCACTGATCAGTTTTTCAAAGAAAGGTTATTTCTACCCTAGTATTTCTGGATTTAGAGCTGGATTTTGCTTGAACGCTTTTTTTGCAGATTGAGCCCTCTGGTACTTGTACCAATCTGGATTGCAAAACTGATGTTCTGGAGCTTCCTCGGTCTAAATGCGATCTTTCCCTCAATTCCCTCAATTAGGTGGTTTTTGCAATTTGTCTTTTTCGACGAGATTTGTTGTACCATACGTTTGGTGCTGCTTTGTTCTTCTTTTCCTTCTGTTACTACTCCACTTTCTTAATGATTCCACCTTTGAATTTTAACTATCTCCTACGTTAGTGTGGCAAATGTACCTTATTGACGTTCAAATAGACACCCTCAATCAACAGCTGCGAAAACACTGGCAAAAACCAGAAGTGGTCCGCTCACTTTTATCAACCATAGAGTACACAATTTTTCGATTTACAGTAAAATATTTCCAAAGTCCATATTTGAAGGTATTAAAATATCGAAAAATGCTAAATAATAAAACTATTTGCTGAAATATCTGATCCGAACTAGTATCTTAATATTCTAAAATTTATGTCTGTTTATGATGACAAAAATCGTACTTTGTCGCATCGGGTCACACTGTTTGCATCAATATGTCAGAGTACTGTCAAATGACTATTAGAATCGACAATCGTCATTTGATCGAAGCGAGCTCAGTAGTTTCGGTGGTGTTTTGAATAATTTAAGGGTGATGACATTGATTCCTGTGATAATGAATGTCCTGAATAGCCCAAAATGCTTGAAGATGGTGAATGAAGATATTGTTGAAAAGCAACTCTTATCAAGTGTAAGATATCATCTTGCGTTATCATTTATCGTGACATAATGAGCAAAGTCTTGCGCTTAGCATAGTATAAGGTGAAAAAGAGATCAAATGAAATGAAGCCGGGATAGTTTATGATCGGATTTGCTACTCTGAAGTGCACCTTGAGTGCTGGTGCATCGTGTGATTACTGGTGATGAAAAACGGATCCAACAATGAGCTCAGCGCTCATAGAGTGCTGTTTCATTGCGTGATTACTGCTGATGAAAAAGGGATTCATGACGACATTGAGAAACGCAAGAAATCATATGGGGTATTGAGTAATAAACGTGATAAGTAATACGTAACAAAAAAAATATTCAACAGTGAACAGAAGGCTGCCGATTTTCCTATTGCAATACCAAAATTAAGGACTTGCTGGCTTTTAATGTAATTTGTGGTTAGCTTTTCCCGATTATAGTTTGAAGGTAAAAATTTTAATCAAGGGACCAGAATACGAAAGAAAGACGTGATCCATTGTTTGTCAATGGAACCAGCAATGATTGAAAATACGAGAACAGTCCTATTTCACGAAAAATTGCAATGACCTGTTTTTAAAGTATTTTTCAAAATAGTACAATAGTCGAGAAAGAAGGACATTACAATCAAGAGATGCCATCGTTGTCATATCCAACATTATTTAAAATTTAATGTATTTTGTTCAGGATGTTGAAGCACAGGGAGCTTTAAGTAATTTATCAATAAAATATTTGTTAGAAAGATTCATAAAGTCAAAGAAAATAACTTTAGAAAGAAACTCAGAAATCATGAATACTGAGAATATCTTTGAAATATTACCTACAATTGTCAGCGTTACTTTTCAATTGTCAAAACTGGAATTTAGAGTTCGTTTAAGGCGATTTTTTGTAGCTTGAAGGTCAAATCGGTAATTTTGGTCAGAACTTAGGTTCTACCACATGACGGTCCCAAGCCCGTGTAAATGGGGAGGGAGCAAGGGAGTGGGGATCTGTCACGTTGTCCAGTTGTTGTGTGTTGGAAGAAGTTGATGGAAAACCGAAAGGTGGACCTGACGCTTAAGAAGACGCTGTACTGTTGTGCTTGAGAAATTGTGGAATTGTCGAAATTGGAAGACTGAATGACTGTTGAACTGCTGATGTTGTATACGTCTTGATGATATGATGATTTGCCGAAAGATGAAAGGATAAAGAAGACAGATGTAAGATGAAGGAGAACAGATGACTAGATGACCTGTTGACTGACGTAAATGCTGGACCGATGACAAGTTGTAGTGAAGATTGATGGAAGGTGCTAGAGAGAAAATGCACGATTATCGAAGTAGACTTGATTGAAGTTGGGAATGTTCGGCCAAGACGAGTACCTATGACGTCACCAAATTGGGTGTACCGAGGGAAAGAGCCCTTGGGAGCGGAACCGACGGAAAGATATCTGCGGAAATTAGTCGATGTATTGTTCTGTTGTATGGTGATTGATGGAAGATGGAAGATGACAGACGACTTGAATGATAGATGGGATGCATGATGATCGAGGTAGAATTGATTGAAGTTGGGAATGTTTGGCCAAGACGAGTACCTATGACGTCACCAAGTTGGGTGTACCGAGGGAAAGAGCCCTTGGGAGCGGAACCAATGTAGAGAGATCTACTGAGAGAACTCGATGTATAATCCATAAGGAATAGACTGAACTGATGAACGAATTGACTGACTTTTTGTAAACTAATGTGCTCTTAGTTTATAATATAATGATCTATATGCTGATATGGCGGGATGTGATGGAAGAAGAAGTTGAAGATTAAAGAAATTTGTCTAAAAATTTAAAATGAAGTAAGTGATACGTTGATATCTGTGGTGTATTGAGATTGGCTGACTGATGACTGAGGAATGACTGACCAAAGACTAAATGTTACGAACTAGATGTCGTGTTCGATGTAGATTAGTGACGTTTATGTATTAGCAGTTGGAAAAGCTCGCATCACCAATTGAACTTGTTGATTAGTTGGGTTAGGGGGAGCCCATGGGTTAGGGAGCCTATTCTTGGCTGAAACGTGGTGGTTGTGTTTCGAAGGCTAGAGAGTGGCGATGAGCACACACCAGTTGTGTTCGGGAATCCAGGTAGCTTAAACAAATTGGGACCTAGGACTGGGACTTGTCTCAGATTCTAGGGGTGGTGGTTGACACATTGTTTCAACCGCGTCTGTGGAGACCGTGAGGTTAGGCCTTTCTGGGCACGTACTCACGTAAAACAATCTCGACTTCATGTACCTAGATGATTCTTCTGTGTGAATTAGTGATAGCTCAGCTCGTAGTATAAGACCAACAGCGTAGCTCCAAGTTTCATTACAGGATCCCAAAAATAGAAGTCTTGTCACTAGCACATTCGAATTATTATAACTAACGAATAAGGCTGTCTTTTCTTGCTTTTTGATAGATAGTTTTAGCTTGATAAAATAACCAGTAAACGAGTCTTTTCATTATCTTTTATTAAATACCAAAATATTTTATTTCAAATTCAATAATTATTTAAATCTATTTTAAATTATTTATATTTAGAGTCATACGATATTTTTTTCATTTCAAACACAGTTTGCATTTGTACGATGTTGCTAACTTTCCTTGCCTTAATTTTTTCTTTGATTTTCCAAATCTTGAATATCTGGATACTAGACACTTCATTGATGTTCAGCATAACGCACAACGGCTTGTTGAAATTTTCTTAGATACAAAATTTCTGCGTTACTTCCAAAAAAAAAAGAATTTCAATCAGCTACATATTCCATTATTATTTCTGAAAAATTATTTTCCTTCAAATCTTGCCAAGGCGTATAATCCAGGTTAAGTTACATGCATGTTTATGTAGATGTACAATATATTTGCTACCGGCTGTGTTAAACGTCAAATAAATTCAAAATGGATGTCAAAATATCATAAATAGCCTGTCAAAATATTTAAGGTGAGGTCTGCTAAAGGCAGGTGTAAGTAAAGGTAATGTAAAGGAAAGTAGAGCAAAGGTAAAGGTAAGGTAAATTTATAGGCATCGTTGATATCCATTTGTTGATCGTTTGCCAACAGAAGGATGACGTTAAAGCAATTATGGTGCACCGAAAACGGCTGAACACCTTAAAAAAGCCTGTTTCTTAGTTTGAAACGTAGTGAAAAATCAATCGCTTTCGCAGAAACTATGAGATATGGCCAAATTATTATTTTAAACCTCGCCTTAAGTCAGACTTCTAGGTAATGCAAAAACTGGATAAGCCATGCTTTTAGGTAATGAAAAATACTGGATAAGTCTATTTAGTCCTACTGTAATAAAAAAAAGTGGATACCAAAATAAGAGATAAATTTTTGTTTGGAATGGATGAAACATTTGAATGAGATTCAGGACATATTTTCATAGCGTCGATCTCCTTTTCTTAATGCAATCTTGAGAACAAGTCAGAGGGTCCAAGTGATGACAGGGGCTGATTGAAAAGGACGGTGTCGAAGAATACGGTATGAAAAATCATAAATACAATAAGTTAGAACAATAGCCACCTGTTAAGCTCATAATGATGACAAATGTGTGGACATTTCAAATTGTAGTATAACAATTAATATCAAGGAAAAGGTAATTTGGACAAATGGACCATCGAATCCTTGGTGTTTACGAATACCGTATAGGAGCAATATCAATGGGGAGTAAATTGGCGTAACCTTTGAGTCATCAAAGTAATCAGTCGCCATATCATAAGTTTTGGTTCTATTTGGCTGAGAAAGAGTTTACATTTTTGCTGTGTATCAGGTCCACTCGGTCCTCGGACCTGAGGACCGAGGACTCGATGTGTATGTTTGTATCCATCATCAGCTTGTAGTGAAAATTTTGACATGATGTAGGTCTTTTAGTTTGTATGTAAGGCTTTTAAGGAATGGTATGCATTAGGTCAAAAAAGTCGATCAAAAGGAGGAAGGGGTTGTATTAATTGGGCGTGATGACATTACAATGTTTGGTTCGTTATGATTTCGGTTTTTTGGATTTTTCGTGCGCTGAATAGCCAATTAATGAACCCAGTATAAATTCATTGCAACTTAACATTTACTTACATTTTGCTATTGGCTGATCATGTGAACCGTATAAATGAACAACAGATACCCGAAAAAGGTATTCGTTAGGTGAACTTAAGGGCGGATAGCAGTTGGGGAACTTAGAAAACACTGGTCTATTTCTGTCGGTGAAGACATCTCATCGCTACTCGAATTTCAAAATTGGAGGACGCGGTCAATAGATGAAGACGATTGGAGGCGCTTGCTGCAGGAAGCAAAGGCGCGAGAGGGTTTGTAGTGCTTAGAGGAAGAAGAATTGCTAAGGAAAATTGGACTAATGTTAATCATGGGGTATTCTATCAGTTTGGGCTGTTGGAACATTAAATATCATTCCATGATTAAATATTATTCCAGTTTTGAAATCTACAATGGATACGGAAATTTTTATTTCAAGATTTTCCGTCAAAAAAAGCAGCAATACGACAAGCTCCGAAAGTTCAAAGGACTTTTTCAAGGGACATAGTAGTGCACGCGACATATTTGGTAGCGATAAAGCAGATTAGTTTTTCCTTGGAATACTACCACCCTAATCTTTTGCTGATAGGATGCTAATCCCACCGTAGCATTTCAATAAATATAGAAGAAAAATTGATTTCCAAGTCGATTTATTTATTCAAAACTAAACAGAATGTTATCGAATTTTTCTTTGGAAGTCTAACTCAAACGTGATTTTGTTGGAACTCAAGATTAATCTCAAACTACGTATATTTGGTTGGAAAAAAGTCTTTGTTCGTTTTTACTAAGCCTCGCAAGCCTTAGAAAGATCATATCCTCTCCTACCTTATTTCTTCGTAAACTTAACCGCAAAATCATAGTCTCACATTATTTAATCTTTTCTTCGGGGTGGGAAAAGAAAACCTCGACCTTCATAATTCCATCGTCTTTCCTGGCAAAAAAGGTACGGATTACTTTGTTAGATTAGACTCCTTTCCTGTGAGACTCACAAAACTTGATAGAAGTGAATCGATTTGGAAAATAAATCCTTATACTTGTGCATGTCCCAAATCTTCATAGATACATCCTATCATTGCCATTTAAAAGTGAAAGACTTTCAAACTCTATGAATTCATTTTATCGGTCCGATGTATCTTGAAGAAAGGTTCAACATTTCAAAGTGCTTGGCTTAATATTTTATTTATCCGGATTGGAGGTGGTTGTGCTGATATTTAAGATTTACTTAAGATATTCGGGGATAGGTTGTTAATGTTAGGAGTTTGTTTCTGTATCGAAATTCCATCTAAGGAGCTATAGATAAATATAATTCGATATTTTGCGTTGCAATATGCAAGAGCGGAATTACGTTTACAACAAGCTTTGTACTAAATACATTTTCCTTAAAAATTGTCATAATAAAACAAATAACTCAGTAATGAAGTACTGAATGTTCACATCTACTAATCAAAATGTCTGTTATTTACCGAAATTCTTCAAGGATGGACTTCAGAAAATTGCAGATCAAAAGCCTATCTTAATAAACCAAATTAACATTAAATAAGACGCAAGTTCAATTAAATTGCGAAATACTCGCTCGACCAAAGCTTAGCATGCACAGCCTATTAATGATCCTTTGATTGTGAATTCCAATAAAATTAAGAACCCGAAACTATTCTGTTCCATAGCGCTATAATATCCCTACATATAATCTGGCAAATATGCCCATGGCAACCGCAATATTAATTTTAATTAAATTCACCTCAAAACATTCCCAAACGCCCGAACCCATCATCTCTTCATTTGTCCTTGAAAAATATTCTCAGCATGCACCAACAAAAGTAAATTGAACATTTTCTCACTTGAAAACAACTTCATTTCGGGACTTTATGCAAAGGATTCACTACATTTAGTAAAGCCACCATTTTGAAATGGTTCCTTGTTGTTGGTTCCTTCTGCAACAAGACGGGTGTGCACTCGTATGTAACCTTTGCTGAAAATATTTGTTAATTCACTAGTCATACAAGGGTTGTATAAGGATTGTTGATTTATGTTTCTTGAGTACATTGTACTAAATGTGAGAAGTAGGATGCAGAAATGCAGTGTTGGACCAAGAATATCCATAGCATTCGGTGGTGAGATGGATACAAATTAAGGAATTAAATAATTTTCATTGCGACTATTCATACATACATAAATACATACATGCATACATACGGGCAGATCGTTTTCACACAAAGTGCAACGCTACATGCATGGATGCATAATTTGCATTAACACACTCTCTGCCACAATATTCACCCAGGAGTCGACCACAACGGGAAAAGCAACTTTTAATATAAGTATGATTGCATTGTGCGGTGCATGTTAACATTTATGAGCAACGGACGGAAAAGGATGAGTACAAATTATGTTAAATTGTAGGTTTTATAGCTTAGTCGCATGAGACTGTTTAGGGTTTAATAGATTGAATTGTAGTATGTAAATGTCGTACATATAATGAGTATATGTGCAGCAAAAGGACACGTGAACATGGCTTTATATTGTAATGGATATCGGCGTAAAGATCCTCATAATTTTGAAATGTAAATGTGTTGACTTCATTCTTAAGAGTAGATATTCGATAAATATCAATTGAATGAATAATTCGGTCAATTTAAAGACATGTTTTCCACAATTCCTGCGTGAAATTTAGCATATTTAGCCTTTACATGAGCTGCAACTCCTAAACGACTGAGAATCATAAATATCACTTCGAATTTAGCAGAATACAGCTGCAGTATACTGCAGATTCAGATATATATGCAAGGGCGAACTAAGCAAATTGTTCAGAACAGTCGTTTTGAAGTTCTGGAGTCCAGACTTAAAGATCGGAGTTTTCAGATTTTGAGATCAGGAATCTCAAAAGCATTTCACCGCATGTCATATATCTTGAATTTATTGTTGCTTATGGGATGAGGATATTAATGTAGCCATGACGCTTTTTTCCTCTAAGTTATCAATCAAAAATGTCCTTGTTTATAAAGATAAGAGAGATAAAGATAAAGATGTGACCACGCTTACAATCCTTGGGTACCACCACATTTCAGCGAAAATATATTCCTCACCGTGTGGGGGCTGACAGTTAGGTGCCAGCAACGTCCCCCTAACCCATGATTCAAATCAATCTCTGATCAGACTGTGTTTCTATGCAGTCCAAGACAAATTCTTAGTTTTTGAAACAAGCAAGATTTCTTAAAGTGGGGCAAGGAGACGAGGAAAGAAGAGCTCCTTCCTTCTAGGCTCCCCACATGGGGACCCACCTCTTCTCTCTAAATTGCCAAACAATGATGTCCTTGTTTATAAAGATATACGACGGAACATGTTGTGACTCACAGTAGCATTATCCCTTCAATGCCAACATTCAAAATCCTTGCATCCTGAATCATCTGAGAAGGGCTGGTCGATTCTCTAAGTTTGTTACATTTGTTGTTTTGCCCACTTTTTTCAAACAAAAGTCTACGAGAAATCAAAGACTATGCTCCTCAGACGATACAAGCGATTAGAAGAGGATGTCCATCCAATTTTACACAGCTAAAATTAAAAACATACGATGAAGAGTTGTTCGGTTAAGCAATACATATTATGTCTTCCTCTTATCCAAATTTTTTGTGTCAGATTACGGGTCCTACTTTGCTCTTCTCGTGAAACAGATATTCTATATCCCCTCACCTTTCTTCCTAGTAAATCCTTTTTAATTCATGAGCAATGAGATAAATGGCGTCCCATTTTGCCATATGCTGCAACTATTACTACTTTTATTAATACTACTGCCACCACGACTACTATTACTAGTGCTGATACTAGTATTAGTACAACAACAACAACTACTACTACTCCTCATAAACTTCTTCCTCATGCGACAGAGAAAAACAACCTGAAAAATTTGCCTTCATCCTGAATCTCGATACCCGACGAGAAATTGACAACTCTACACTTCGTAGCAGTCAATCCAAACTCAATCCCTAAAAATTCCCAACGTTTCCTAATGACTCATTTAAACAACGACCTTCCTGCTATTTATTTGATTTGATTGCGCAAGCAAATCTTATCACTATTTTCATAAGCTTTTACCCCTATCCTTAATGGGAATGAATTTGAGGATTCACTTTTTGACTAATTAGAGCGTCTTCCTTTTCTTAAGTGCTTATCGAAGAGCATGATCGGATTCTACTCCTGCTCCTCTTGCATGATCCGCTCACTCAATCTGCCCAGCACTGGACGTAGTTCTTGTTGATCTCCTTGACTTGTGTCCAGGAACTGAAGCCCCTGACAATGCGTCAGCACTGAGCAGTGGAAATAATTAAAAAAAAAATTTCCCATCTGACGGAGTTCACCCCATATAAATTGGGTTTTATTGGTATTGTTTTATTGTTTATTGTATTGTTTCTTATTATTCCGTTTACCAGGGGTAACGATTCAGAAACATTTGACATCAACCATCAACCAACATCCCCATGATATGAAACAAGTTTCAGCTTCGGGTCCCAAATTTGTTTAAGCTTCCGAGAATACCACTGTTCATTCTCAACATACTTTCAAGCCTTCGAAACGACAACCACAACGTTTCAGCCTAAACTCGTAGAGCAAATGAATTTCTGATCAGGTTGTGATTCTCTGCTGTGCCGGAAAAACTTTCGGTTTTTGCAGCCAGGATAGGCTCCTCATCGTCTGAGGGGTTAATAGTAACCTGTCATTGACGTCTCTTCAACACGTGTTTTGGATCAACCTCTGATCACGTCGCATTTTTTTGCGGTGCCAAAAAAACTCTAAGTTTTTGCTCCAGGCGCACAGGGCTCATAATCATTTCTCGACTTCGGGTACATGGGAACATCACTCTCTAATGATTGAGGAGGCTAAGCTGCACCTCAGATTTATCAGCCCCGTGCGTCGTCCGGAGTCCTGCAGCATTAGTCTGTTGGGTCCGGGTTGACAACAGTTAGAACATGTATATCAGCAACGATGGAATATTAAGCGACATTCTTTTGAGTCGGTAAATCATTGTTCTTCAAGTCCATCTTTCATCAGTTCATCATATTCATCGCTTTGGGTTTCTTAGTCACCATCACACATCGGTTCAGCTTTTTCCATTTCCCGCCAGTTTCCCCCTTGCTACTTTTTAGAAGCAGTCGCTCATTACTTATTTGTTTGAAGCAGTTCACCATTCTACGTCTATGTTGGATATGATTCCTTGAACGCAATTAGTTCGCTTTTCTTATCGGTAACTCCGCGTTTGTGAGTAAGTTAACGAATCCAGGTACATTTTGAGTCTCAATCTTTCGAAGCGGAGATTGCTCGGAACTGACCACACCAATAAAGCACCTACGCAAATTTTCACCTATTGATCCAAGGGATAATTTAATCTCTGACAACCAGCATAACAGACGTCAACAAATTAAAAAGAAGGGGGCCTGGGATAGATCCCTGAGAGACCGCTAGATTCATACTTAAGAGATTAGAACTAGCCTTATCGGATACTGTAAAAGACAGTACGTCCGCTCATGAAACTGTCTATTATTTAATAACATTTATTGAAGAATCAAATTGGATTAGCTTGTTCGTAAGGACATTGGTCCAAGCCCTTACAAACTTGGATAGTCACGCAAGACAAATATAAATCGATATATATCGATCTACAGAAATATTCCTCTGTCTGTTAGAGGCCGCTCAGAAGCGTATTCCCTGTTTTGTGTTCACTCTTTTTGGCTCCAACATCCACTGTCCATCCAACTAAGCCTGAATTTTATCGCAATTTCGCAAGACCATTATATAAGGGATTCCATAGTTCTCGTCCGAAAATAAATTTAGTGTAGCACTTGCTGTGCATGTCTATACTTTGCTCTTCTCCTTTCGCGAATCAGTCTCTGGAGAGATCAAAGTGATAAGCCTTCAAATGCGTACCAAAAACGTCATCACTTTTAAAACGTCTTCCTAGCCTCTGGTAATACTGGCTCATCTCCCAGAATTAAAACGTTAATGACATTGACCGTCATAATTACTAAGTGTTTCACCAAACTGTGCTCTCTACTTCCACTGTCCTAGCAGTGCTAGAACCTACAGCCCTTAAGGTATACTACTGTAGTGAATGTACCATCTCATTTCTAATTACTTTTGCAAGTCTCCCTTACGTGAGAAGTTCTCACACCCTTCCATTGGTGTCAACCATTTTTAAGGACTCCTTTACGGAAGGTAGCTTTGACTTAGCTTTTTCTTTCCTTTGATGATTTCAATTCTTTTGGAAGATTTTAAATCAAGTGTAACTTGAGGACACTGTCTAGCAGCGTGATCTTTCACACCTTCATGATCTACATTGCATCCCTCATTTTTTCACGCTGTAGAACCCGCAATCTGTCAAAAACTCCACAGTTGAAGCGTCAAAATGAACAGAATACATTGAGATTTCAGGATGTTGTCCATTTGTCTGCTTCAGATAGTAATAAACACTTTCACTCGTAAACTTGAATCTCATGTCATACCTACCTCTATTTACGGCAATAACCAGTACTTGTCAGCTGTGAACATTGATTTCGTTGACCAGACATCGTGAAACTAAATCTTTGACAAACCTGATTCCACTGTTCGAGTTTATTAGAACCAATTCCAATTCCTTGTTTGCATAATCTTCGCATTTCATTGTTTTCTGATAGTGAAACAATGTCGTGGCTGTCACTGGGATGCAGAAGTGCTGCAAGCAGACGTACTGAGACTAATAATGGAGTTCTCCGCATCTCCAAGTACGACTCCCGCAGTGCCTGAGTAAAATCCTGGACGTGATTGTACTACATTGCAAAAGTTTATCGATAAAAAGACGCACTAGCGGAAATTTGTTGATGTTTAATTTTACCAATGTCCTTTCCTTGAAGATGAAGATTATTAATGATGATGAAGATTAGATAGGATAATTGGTAGCAATGTTCTTACGAAGTTTTCTTATTCTCTTAAGAAAGTCGGTTCGGAAACCCGCAGAAAAGAGGAAAATTATTGAAATTATATTAACATCTTCAAATAAAGCTTCTTTCATAGCATCGTTAATTTCATGCAGAACAATTCGATAAGATAAGGATCATGTATTATTTCCTGGCGGCTGATTTTTTGTGAAAAGCAGGACCACTTTTGTTTTCAATGAATGGATACTCAGTATCCTTATTGACGTCCATATTCAATAGAATCAGTACGATTTACTGGTGGTTAATATTTGTGTCAAATGGAATCATTTTGTTTTTCAGCAGTTAGATGTTGAGTATCCTTATTTTTGTTCACTCGCTGAGTACTCCAAACATTCAAGGTTAGTTGGTCATTGTTTGGCTGAGGTAAAAAATACCAATCTCTTTTGCTTGGCCATACACTCTACTATTGTCACTTCCATGGATTTATGGATGACATTTAGAAAATGCAGCAGCAAACGCAGATTTGCAGCCAGTTTTAATCTCCTGCTTTTTCCCCAAAACCTTTGATCTACCTTTTATATCACTTTTCGTAAGGTTGTCATTTGTATCCGATGTTTTTTTGTGCGCACCTGCATGTTTCTTTATGTTTACCCTAATTGCACGTCCCGATTTGGTTTTCTGTCGGGATTGCTTTAGATAAGAGTTTGAGATTCGTCAACTACAGTCCCTAGTCCTTTGTAATGAAGTTCCAGTTAGTGTTGAGGTTTATAATTTTCAAGCCGGGACCCAGATATTCCTGTCATTACAATTGCCACGCCAAGCTTATGCAATAATCTCGAAGCTGTAACCTAATAAACTGTTTTTATTCGGTGCATAGTACATAAAATTATTTTTCATAGTTATTTATATATAACATTAGTTATAGAATATTCTATACAGTAATATCTTACAAGCTCGGCCATTGTTTTTTAAACTAAGATCCTAGTTTCAGCGATGTGACGTATTATCTTAGAATCACCGAAACTTCAACTCTCTTCGAATTCCCTGAAATCAAATTTCAAACACAGAATTTAATGGAAAACTCCTGTTGCATCTGTCCCATGTCTGTAGGCATCCTTCATCAGCAGTTACTAGTAGCGCTAGTTTTTTTTTGCTTTTTCGTCCCTAGCGATTTCGACCCAACTTCACATGGATCAATGATATGCATTAGTGCCAATTGGAGAGATTTTAATTGTCCTCGCCAACTTTAACTTTTCTTTTTCTTGCAGGAACACTTGACGATACATTCTTAAGATTTTTTGTATGAGAGTGTTGCGCTTGTACCTTTGCTGTTTTGTTCCAAGCCTCGAGAGGATAATGTCCTTCGATTCTCTTATAGCATCTCGGATCATTCGTCTTGAAATCTATCCAGCGTTTCTGATGAGTTCTTTCACTACTAATAGCTTCTCTGAGCTACATTGATTTTATGTTTCTTCTCAATTAGATGAACCTTGTTTTTGAGGGTAATTTTTGACTTTATCCTGAATTGAAACGAATCAACGCCTTCCAATGGTCTTTGAGTCTTAGATCCAATAATTTTAATCACCTGTATGCTTTATCAGTGATATAAACTAGTATTGCTTCTTCTCCGTGATCACGTTTGCACTACTGTGATCCATAGTTGTTACCGTATCCTTAACTTCATTTCACTGCCAGTCATCGTTTCGGGACACTTCACCGTCTTTCGCTCCACTTCTGTATCAAAGACTTGATGTTTAGTGAAACTAAATCAGTCGTGCCTCCATTTATGTAGGAGAAATTACTGCATAAGTTGATGTTGTTTGGGTCCTGGATATCAATCTAGCTTTGTCATTCCCAAAGTCCTGATTGTTTGTCGGGATTATTTCTTCTATTGACACTTGGGTAGGGAGCCAATACCCTGTGTTTTCTCTTTTTCTCTTAATTCTTCCGCAAATAATTTGTTTTCTGGTGGTCTAGATGAACGATATCCTTTACAGGCTCTTTTATGTCTAATAAAGTTTCAGGACCACATTCCTAACCCACTTATATATCATCTTGGTCCTACACATCCTCCTTTAATTGCAATTTAGATTCCATTTTAGGATAGTCAGTTTCCTTGTTCATCCTTGAACATCATTTGAAACACGCTACAGAAAAGACATAAAAATTTTACAAAATGTCTTGAAAATGAATGTGACACGAGTTAGGAATCGAGAGTCAGGAAGTAAATGCCAATAAAATTAGATACCAGCCATCACAAAAGTCTAATTGAGTTTTGCGACAAAAGAATTTTAATCAATTGAAACAAGGATCAGATGGAAAGTAGGCAGAACCGGAAAATAAGATAGAATAGAGGAAGTTATTTGCAAGGAGATAGGATAAGTTTGAAGGCAATTGAAATTTGTCGAATTAACTAAAGTACTTTGTAGAAATCGATTGTATGTTCGATAATGGATATAAATGAAAGGAAGTAGCATAACGTTCTAGTGTGGAATCGAGCAAAAAAGCGATGTTCATGAAAATAGAGGAAAGGATATTCGAAGGTGTTTGAAGACAGTGCGGGTTTTTTGTTTACAGGACTTTTATTTTTCATTTTCGTATGAGGTTGAAGGATTTACTGCTTGCTTCAATTACTGAAGAGAACGACTTGACACATACGTGATTGACACTTCAAGGACATTGACTCCTTAATGAGTACTAAAAGTTATCCTTTTATTTGTGGAAATATTCGGATCGCAATACTAATATTGGCCCGAGGGAAAACATAATCATTATCCATTTCTAATGTATTTTCATCATCTAATGCCATTATTATCATCATCATTCTCATCGTCCTTGCAATCAGCATCTAAATTCGCTTCAATGTTCGAAGCTCATTCGAATAATAATGAATATCTGTAGATTGAAAATTGATCTCATAGTTCGAATTTGTGATGGTTTCCATGCCATGCACACATTCATACAAATACGCTCATTTGTTCACACCTACTACCAATTCTTATGAAAATACTAGAAAGGAGTGACCCCTTCTAAACATTTTATTATCATGGGTATAGTCTATCGCGATTCTATGTCCTGTTTGCTATGCAATTGTGTAGAATTAAAGTCTTCATTATTGCAGACTTCGATATAGTAGTGAAATTTCAATTTCATACTCATCAACAGCTACACACATCCTCAAAAGCCTAAGATTAAATTTAATAGTGTGATTGTAATTGTGTTCAGTGATAGTAGTTGTGACGCAACTAACTACATATACAAATGTATTGTAAAATCAATATACAAGCCCAGCACGATTCATTCAGTTGATCTATTAATAATAGTTGACTAAGTGATGAAGTCAGCTTGAATTTTCAATACATGTGGCGACGATGCGTTAAGTTGAAATGATTGATTAGAAATGATGAGGCCATGTTGCAAGGAGGAGTTTGTGGTGCAGGGGGTTTGACAAAGTCAAATTAATGCATTGAACACTCAATTAAGTTTGCAGATAGGGCGAAGGATAATGATATATGCAAGTGTACTCAAGTTTCAGGTTGAACGAGTCTTGGCTCGAAAATAGGACGTTTGTGCATTAAATATTTGTTGATTGTAGCCTGGTGAGATTGTTCTGCAGGAGATGTAATTAAATGAATGACCACAATGTTGTTTTGTATTAAAAATGCAAATCATTGTGTTCCCAGGCATCTTAAGTATAATTCTGATGATCAGTTTCGGTTCATGCCTACGTCCAATATCATTATTAATCATTTAAGGTGAAATATACTTGAGAAAAGGACTCATGTGCTCGATTTCTCTGCTGAGCACATGAAGGACTTGGCTTCAATATTTTATGGATACTTCACATTGGTACAGATAAAGTTTACTGTTTACCGTTTAAAGTTTACATGCGTGCTTATCGAATGTGCAAGGTGTCATGGTCCTTCAATAAATTACAACTGCAAACTTAATTATAGCTGATGAGACTGGACCATCATAATAGAGTTCAATCAAAAGAAAGAACATGGATTTGTTTCTTGTGGAAATCTGACGTAAACTATTTTTGGAATTCCTGCCATTCATCAGTACGGCAAAAGGTTGTCGTATGCCTATAAAAGGATTGTTCGTATATGAGCATGTATGAAGCATTCACATCCTCATAAAAAATAAGTACTGAAAACTGTCTCCAACATTCCTGGGCTAGTACACATTGATGGCATCTGGTAAGCCTTCCTTTCTTGCTTCGGGTCAGTTGTCGTTTTGCCAAGCCGTCAAGTTCCTCCGAGCAGGATGATCACTCTTCTAGTGGGAAGGGAAGGAGGTAGAAAGAGGGATTATCAGAGAAGCGAGATCCTAGCCCGACGACCTCGGCTGCTGTGAGTCCAATTTATTTTGCAGGACTTCCCGAATATAATGTGCCATATAGTTCCATTTTTCATCCGATCCAAGCATCCCAGTGATAAGATCACCCGGCGTGACCTCCCCTCTTTCCCTGTATAGGTCCTGCCGCAGCCAGTCACATCTTTTGCATGCAAAACCTTCATCCTACTCTGCTTAGCAAAATCTACAGTCTCGGTTTGGCGATTTAGAGATCTTGTGCAGTTAAAACTAAAAACACCCATGCCCGCTCAATGGCTGGATCAGGTAGACGTCAATCTAACCATGCCTTCGATTAAGCCGCGGCCCAGGTTCGGAATGTGCCGGGCAGTCCACGTTCCAAGACAACTGCCAATCGTTAAGTGAGCGTTGTCACTCCTCGCAGACAATTGTCTCCCTTGAATCTTCGTTTCTACGCAGATAAATGTCGCCGTGCTTCCTAGCAAGGAAGACGATAGGCATCACATCTGCATCACTCTCACTGTCAAATCAGAGACTGTTGTATAAATCGATACAATCCTCAGTGCTCCTCTTCTCTGTACCTGCGCTAGGTGCTTTCGGTACGTCTCCCGACTGAGATCGTCGACCCATATTTCTACTCTATTCAGCAGCACTGACTTTACGATCAAGAGACGTCATCTTGATGATTTGGGCCCTGCATTGGCCATGTGGCCATTAGCAATACGGTGGCCATTGGCAATACGGTAGTGAAGGCCTTTTCTCTACCATTGCCCTGATTTGTTCAGAAAAAATCAGATTCGAATCGGCCAATAGCGCCAGGTACTGGTAAATTGTACAGGTAAATAGTATGTCGTCAACACTAAACATCCTTTCTCTAAGGATTCTCGTCTCAACGTGTCACATCAGTTTTCTCCAGTGCTAAACTGTACCCGCGAGTTGTCATGCAGTCCCTCACTCGGTCTCCACTGGCCTAACTAGTCTAACTTGTGCTTGTTTGACAGTGTATGCAAGAACTAAAGCCAAAATATCATCCGCGTAGCTGAACACGCGCGACTCATGTGGCATCTCCAATCTCAGGAGTCTTTCGGAAAACACGCTCCGCAGGTCCGGACCAAGCATATTCCCACCCAATGTTTCCATCTTGCACTGGCCCTGTGTCGTGTCGTAAAGCAAGCTTCGACCCTTGTGGTAGTCCTTCAGAAGTCTCATAAGATATTCGGGAACTTGACAGAAGTTACTAAACCTATTCAGAATATTCGCCTTTTTAACGGAGTTGAAGGCGTTCCCAAATTCGAGCGTCACCAAAAGAACGATCCATCGCTTGGTGCCGCATATGCCTGTGCTTTTAAGGCCACGCTGACTACTTCTGCTATTATATCGATGGTGAAGCTACCTACTTTTAAACCAAATTACCGAGGAGATAGGTCTCTAGCGGCACGGATCGCGTCAGTGAGTCTTCCCTTGATGAGTTTCTCTAGCACTTTCCCAACCGTATCCAGCATGCATGGCATGCGGATGGTATTCGAGATTTCCCTTTCCCTTGTTAATCAGGACAAGTGTCGCTGCTTTCCAACGTTTCTTTTTTCATTTTGAAAGCTCTGAAATATACTCTATTACTCTCTATACTCTATTTTCTGGCTTTCCTCAGCTTTTTATCGGAAATTTCTATGACTATCCTCATAGTCGCAGCGCGCTTCAATGTTTACCATGTTTTGTAGAGGTCACTGAATGTAGTAATCTTGTGAAGTTTTGACGACTTGAAGATGTCCTTCTGAAGGTGTTAGCTACAGTCACTTTCTCTGTGCTGGTCTAGAGTACCTGGAGGACGCCTGGCCCATAATTTCCTTTCAGCGCAACAGGAGTAAAGGTTCCAGCTATTTATTCCACGGTTTCAAAAGTTTCTGTGTGATTCACTTGATCTGAAACCCAATATATTCAAGTAGATATCGCGAGATATATTAAAGTCACCACAAGCGAACTTAAACTTCTGTCACTAATTGACGTAATCACCATGCAGCTGTCAAACACATCTTTAGGAATCTGCTTTAAACCACTGCAGATTGTTAATACTATTGCAGTACGGCTAGTTAATGTGCGATCACGAATAATATTTATCACCCGCAAGCTTTCTAAAAATTTTGGTCGAAAAGTTTAAAAGTTAGGTCACCATGTCACAGTGGTAAACTCGATCAAAGACACATGAAAACTCAACTCATATTAAGGGGCGAATTTTCAAACTTATTGAAATTCTTTTCGTGACTATTGCTAAAGTCCTGCAAGCTATTTCAAGTTAACTTCTCTCGAGACATCTCCAAGGTAAACAGCAACTGAACTGTCATCGGTTTGACGCAACTGACCTAACGCTTCCATAATAAGATTACCCATTTGACGATAGGGTTACGTTCATAAAGCAACCATAAATTGGCAAAAAACTCCATAAAGTGATCTTGATAACGTCTCTTTAGTCGGTCAATGTTTTTAACCATTGTAAGAATTTGATAAAGGCTCAAAAAAATGATAATCATATGGTGAAAAGTAAAGGCTTTGTGGTGAATGCATGGAAATTGAAACCAAGGGTTGACAATGTATTCCGATCCATAAAAAAACGATACTGAGATTGATATGACGGAAAACATCCTCTTTGCCGTGACCCGATTCCGACTACTAGATTCTTTTGAGGAAATTATTACCCGTGACGTACCATGATTTTTCAAGTTTGACCCAAACACTGAGCGTCAACCAATGCACAGGAAGTATCTTCCAATTAATCACTGCAAGGAATGGATCCTGAATGGAATGGCGTACTACCGCCAAACAATTGACAAAATCTTGTTTCTCTCTACCCATCTTTTATGGGAAGGAAGATATTGAAGGATTACTGCGCATAAATCATGATCGTTCGCAATGGATATTTCTGTTCCAAATACACTTTTCATCACCTGTTTTGATTCGCTTCAAAAATTAATTGATTTCTTTGCAGGATATTTTATGTGTTAGAAACTGGCAAAACAATTGTCTTTACGTTGTTTCAAGTGTTACCGAACATCGAGTGACGTTGCAAAACGTGTTCTCTTTGATCGAGTCCAAACTGTCATAAGGTTGATATATAGCTCCCGCTCTCTTCGACCACTTGACTTGCCAAATTTGCTTCGCCCATCGCAAACTGTCCGACAACTTTGGTGCATGTTTAATTTTAAAATTTCCGGAACGGGGTCGGACAAATTATGTACTCCTGCATGATAACCATAAACAGCGGTCTATAAAACTATAGCAGCAATTTTCCATTTTATGTTGCAATAAAGCAGTATACATTGAATTTCTTCAGATATTTCACGTATTTTCAAATCAACGTAACTGTTTACTCAAGCAAAAAATCAAACAACTGTCTTCTAACAAAATGAAGCTTATAATGGTACCTCGCGAACATATGCTCGTTTGACATAATAGAACTGGTGTTGCCAGAATTGTGTGTAAATAATTCTTTTAGTAAACTAAAGCAGATACTATTTATATTCAAATTATAAATTAAAATTCACAGAACATAATTCAAAGTGAAATTAAATTTTTAAAATTAGTTATATGCGTGACTATGTTTTGAATGGAAGTATTTGGTAACTTAAAAAAAAGACAGGAACAAAAAAAGTGTTAAGTACGTGTTCAGTGGTGAGTTTAAGAATTATTTGACTTGATTTGGAACGCACTTAGTTTTCCTGTTACTCTACAGGGTGTTTCATAGTTAGGGGTAGGTCCTTGGCAATCAAATTCATATTGCTATTCGTAGTGCGCTGAGTCCTGCCTTTCCAGGTAGTAACGTTCATAAGAAGGCTTTGGTATTTCATTTTAAAATGGATATTTTCCCTCTTTGCTCGTTTTACGATAAATTTATAATAGTTTTTAGTTTATCTCTTGCAAGCGTATAGTTTTTCGTAGATAATTCAAAGTTTACGCCGATTGAAATATGAAAACTTATTAATATTTTAATATGACTTAGAAAACCGAAAATCCAATCGTCAAAGTTTGATGTCCGGCTTAATATGCTTTTTCTACAAATCCATTTTAACCAAGTTATGCGCATACCAATTGGCATAAATTCACCATATTCACCCTATATGCAAGCTTCAGTGCACAAAACCATGTCCTCAAATCCCGTCTAATCAAATTATTCACTTAGTTTCCATGCAAGTTACTACCATGCAATAAATTATGATTTACATGAATAAAAATGTATAAATGTCGAAGAAAACTCAGCGAATAAATAAAATGGTAAAACTAAACTCACTCAGATTTTCTCTTCTACAAACCGACCCTATCATCGTATGCGTGCTTTGTGGTAATGGAAGAGAAATGGCTATGTCTGCACAAAAAGGAGCATCACGGCATGATTTATGGTGACCGAGCACAACACTTAAAGTTACTTTCACAATTCAAGTTTTGCAAAGGAGAAAAAAAAGTAAGAACAATAACAACAATAACAAACTGACCTTCCCCTCGCTTTCCTTGCAAAGAAAACATGCCGCAGGTTATCAAAAATCTGATGAAATATTATATTTGACTTGCGACTCATTCGGCAATAAAGGACCTGATTTTTATATTGCTTGGCTTTAGTTTTCATGGAAAATAGGATCTTAGCTATTGAACTACAAATGACCATATCAAAGAATAATAAGAGGACTGCAAAGGACTCTACTTTGTTATTTTACGAATATAAATCATCAACTTATTTACGATAAAGCATATGACCATCCGGTCTATATGTTCCTGCAAAAAGGAGCAAAAAAATATACCAACAGATATTGTATGCCAAACTCAGACATACTACATGACACACCCTCCGTTCCTTTTACACTTCACAATCATTCCTGGCATCTTGTTGATATAATGTCCTCTTCTTTTCAAGTCTATTTGGCAACTATTGGAGGCCATATGTTCAACAAATCCCAACATCTGACAATTTCCAGGATATTATTGAGGAGCGCTCCAAACCGAAACCATTCAACTTTGCGCCCGTATTGTTGCTAATATGTATGCGGTTGGCTCCTTTAGTTTCAATATATAACCTTAGACGAGCCCCGAAATAAACATAATAGACCGGGAGGACATTAGTGTGTGTCCCATCCGTGCCCCGGGATCTTTAAGGAAGAATGGTGGTAGTTGGAAAACAAATTGCCACATTATACTGTTGATTTGTGTTTTCAGATTGACTTTGGGTTTTTGCTCTTTGTTGCAAGGACTTTTGCAATTTCGGTGGAGGACGTGTATGGGGTTTTTTGTTTATGCAAGGTTGGGCTAAAGTGTAGGGTGTGTAGTTTGCACGAAATGTTTTCTGTTTGATTTTAATTTCGGATAGCAATCATGTGAAAATGGAAAAGTTTCAAGGTTGTTATTTGAAAATTTAATGATTAGTTTCCTTGGTTTAATTACGTACAGCTCGGTGTGAAGTTTGCATGTAACTTGAGCTTAAGTTGATATTTCGCATACAAGGAAATCATGCAATTTAGACACGATTTTGGTTGGCTGTTTCTTTCATTGGAATGCATTGTAAAGTTTATTACTCATACAAGGATAAAAAAATAATAATTACACTTACGGTTACAGCGATCTTTTATTCAAAACCAGAAACTATAAAATTAATTCCAACAGAAATGAATCTCTTAGGCAAAATACCGCTTCGTTGGAAAATCATGACGATCCTTTTAGTAAATGTAAATTAATTCGAACTTTATGTCCTTTGCCATCAAGAACACATTTCCATTATATTCATTCTCTCCGGATAAGTCTGGTTTTGACTCAAATAAAATCAACGCACGTTCAAAGGTACATTATTACCCTTTATTATTATTAAATTTCAGAAATTTTATTTCAACTTGTTCCGTATTTCGCTCTATGAGTCCGTTATCCATGAAATGTCCTTTAACCATTCTTTATTTTCTTTCCTCAAAATCCAAACTCAAGCGCATATAATGCATATATAAATAAACATTATTCTCATGAATATGCTTTCTTGTTAGTTATGGCCAGCGATTTTTTAGCATTTTCCACAAACAGCAAAAGGAAATTGATGACTTCACACAACGTTTTCATTCATCTCCGTCGAAATAAAGCGCGCGCAAATGAAAAAAACGCTGATTTCATGTCATCGTTGTCGTACGTACGTACATACGTTCCCTACATTTCGTTCGCGTTTTTCCTTTTTCAAACCACTATGTGTAGTGAAAAATAAAAGGACCAAGCAAAAACAAAAAAAACCTTGGAGCTCATGCTGACAGTTAACAGACGTTTTTCAAAGACTCTGTGATATTATGCATGTATAAAGACTTTCCCTTTTTCTATGTTATATATGTATGTTCGCAGCAACTAATGTCCTATTCGCAGAAATGTATATGAATGTACGTTAAATGCTAAAAATTTAACCAAATTCTAATGCCTCGTGATAAATGCACAAGGACTTTTTCTACTTTGTGGTACAATTTGGTATAGTGCTGAGGGTTATGAAATAAATTATGCAATAAATGCACGATTCCTTTTTTCGTTTGTTGTGGTTTTTTATTTATCGTCATTTGTTTTTGCTACTTTGCTGGAAGGAATAAAAATGTCAACGATTCGAGGTCATTATTATGCAACTGAATGTGCATTTGATCCTTTTTTTTTAATGAAACTCGTTTACATTTGGTGATTAAATATTCTGTAATGATGCTCAAGAGCTTTTGAGATGTTGTTTGTTGTTTAAGATGAACTTCAAATGAGCTAAATAAGGAGAATATGATAAAGTTGCACATAAACAAATAAAAGGAGTCTCACTTGGAGGACTCGATCCAAATGACCACCGACAGATAACGAAGATACTGACGGAGAAAAAGTGGCAATACCACACCTACTACCTCCCTGAAGAACGCAATTTGAACGTGGTCATCCGCGGCCTTCATGGGCTCGCTCTGGACGACATTAAGGAAGACCTCGAATCTCAAGGCTTCCACCCATTAGAAATTTTCAACATAAAAACGCAGTCAGGCCCCTCAAAACTTATAAAGGTCCTTCTCCCAAAAGAAGAAACCCAAATCTTTAATATAACTGCAGTATGCCAGCTTATCTGCAAGGTGGAAGCCATTAAACTGCGAAACGGACAGCCGATGTGTCACAACTGCCAGCAGTTTGGACATTCCTCGGGCAATTGTCACGCTCAAGCTCGGTGCGTGAAATGCGATGGCTTACACCATTTCACGCAATGCAAGAAGAAGCAAGAGGAGAAGCCGAAATGTGTCAACTGCGGTGGAGAACATCCCGCAAGCTACGGAGGCTGCCCGAAAAACCCCAAAAACATTAAGAAGTCGTTCGCACAGATAGCTGCTCAAAACACTAGCCCCACACAAACACAAGCACCAACCCGCACCACCACAAATACCACAAAACCCCAAACAAACAAAAACACACAACCAATTAATCACACACGAACATTCACACCACCAGACATGGGACAACTCTTCGCCACCATGCAATCTCAGTTTCAACTGATGATGCAAGACATGATGGCGAAAATGGTCCAAGGCATGTTTGCAGCACAAGCCAAAACACTAGCACACAAATGAATCAGCGTGATCACATTTCTATTCTCACATGGAATGCAAATTCCCTGCTTCAACGAACCGGAGAGTTTAAACAATTTATTCTGGATAATAAATTTGAGATTATTCTCCTCCAGGAAACTTTCTTGAAGCCCGGAACGCGTCTCCAATTCCTATAACTATAATCTATACAGAAACGATAGATTAACTGGTAGGGGAGGAGGAACGGCCATTCTAGTGAGAAGAAATGTCAATCACGACCTGATTCACACACCACACCTCACAAACATAGAAGCGACAGCCATCAAAGTGCGAACGGACTCCTTTGAGTTTGTGGTTATTTCGTTGTACAACTCACCATCAAATAGGCAAATCGAACAAGACCTCCACAGCCTATTTCAGATAGAAGGACCACTTCTAATCATTGGAGACTTCAATGCCTACCACAGGCATTGGGGCGCTGTGAGAAGTAATCAAGCTGGGACTGAGCTAAATAGATTCATCACAAGCACAAATGCAAGCCTGCACCTACCCAATGAACCAACACATTTCGGGCGAATACGAGGAAACATCCTCGACTTCGGAATCTCCCGCGAATTTGATGCCAGCATTAAAATAAGTGTCCTCAACGAGCTCTCCTCGGATCATCAACCGGTCCACTTCCTAATTGAGAACGTCTTCATTGACGATCCTCCAAAAGTAAGGAAGAAAATAAACTGGCAAGCTTTCCATGACCATCTGGCTAACGAAAGTTTCACCCAAAATCTAAACACAGCCGATGATGTCGAAATAATGATCGAAAAATTAACAAGCATGATAATGCAGGCAACAGAGGACAACACAGTCATAACTCCGGCAAGAGAATACAACCCCTATGAACTCCCTCGCGAAATTATGGTCATGATAAGGAGGAAGAATAAATATCGGAGAAGAGCTAGGGGCACGGGTGATCCTAGACTTCAAACGAAAGCAAACCGGTTGACGAATAAAATTCGGGACCAAATATTCCTGTTCCGTAACGAGCAGTGGGAGAGCTTCCTGCATAGTCTTGAGCCTGGCGAGAATGCCTTCTGGAGAATGTCCAAATACTTCCGCAAACAAAACAAAGCAGTTGTGCCACCCATGCACGGCCCAAACGGTATACAATTCGACAAAGCTGGAAAAGCGGAAGCCTTTGCAGACACGTTGGAGCTGCAGTTCCAAGACAACACCTTCTGGGAGCAGGACCTTGACGAGGAGGACCACGTCCTGCGAAAAGTGAGCGAGCTCATGAGAACTCAGGTAGAGGTAGAAGATGTGATACGGCCACTAGACGCACTGGAAACTAAGGACTTAATACTGCGACTTAAGAAACGGAAGGCACCTGGACCAGACACAGTTACAAACACCATGCTGAAATGGCTTCCTGACAACTTTCTCAACAACTTGACGGACATAATAAACGCAATTTTCCGTTTACGTAGATTCCCTAAAGTCTGGAAATCGGCTATCATAACGGTCATACCTAAGCCCAACAAAAACCATGCTTTCCCACAAAACTGGAGACCAATAAGTCTTCTCTCGTCCATCTCCAAAGTGGCAGAAAAGGCACTGCTGATTAGGTTAAACGAAGTGATAGCCGAAAAACACATTCTCCCCGATCAACAATTTGGTTTCAGAGAAGCACACTCCACGGAACTCCAACTTACAAGGGTGATCCAACATATCAGAAATGGCATGAATCGCAGGAAGTCAACAGGCTTAGTTATGTTTGACATAGCCAAAGCCTTTGACAAAGTCTGGCATGCAGGACTTATTTTCAAAATGCATGAGTTCTCTATTCCCCTTCCATATGTTCAACTGACTTACGCCTTTTTAAAAGGCCGATCTTTTAAAGTTAGAATAGAAGATCACCTCTCAAGCCTGCGAAAGATTCAAGCTGGAGTTCCACAAGGATCACCCATCTCACCAACACTATACAACATGTACACCGCAGACATTCCCCTCTTACCGAACAACGTGCAAGTATCACTATATGCAGACGATACCTGCATATACTATACCTCAAGACAAGCAGAAGTTATCTCCTCAAAACTGCAACACTCAATTGATACAATGTTAGAGTACTTCCGTAAATGGAAGATTGCAATAAACAAAGACAAGACACAAGCCATGATCGTTACTAGATGCAGAGGACAACAACCAACACAACTTAACATTGACACAAACACAATACCCTGGACCAGAACTGTTAAGTACTTAGGACTAACAATCGACCACAGACTGACATGGAAAGACCACATACGATCAAAACGTTCACATTGCTTGGGTATACTCTGCTCCCTCAATCCACTCCTTAAGTCAGGCAAACTTAGTGTCAAAAACAAATTGCTGCTCTACAAACAAATACTTAGACCGACATTACTATACGGTAGTACCGCTTTCTGCCAGACAGCCAAGACGCACAAAAAAGCGCACCAATCCCTGCAAAATAAAGCACTACGGTGGATATTTCGAATTCCATGGTACATCAGGAACACGGACATACACAAAGACCTACGACTAGACACAATAGAGAAATACATACGCGACAAAGCACTTAAACTGTTTGACAAAATAGACGAAATTCCAAATAGTACCATGGAATTCCTGAAAATCCCGCTCGCGGAAACACGAAACACCTACCCGAGCCTCCGTTCAATTGTAACTGACATGACATAACAGAGTTTTGCGTTAAGTGTGATGAGTGATCAACACTCACAGATAGAAATGGAGCAAGAGTGCTAAATCGCACTAGCTCCAAGTACCGCATACTCCAAGGACTCGATCCATTTTCATCTAGGAGCTTCATCGTTCACAGCAAAATTTCGCACGCACCAATAACTGACTTTCGACAATATATTTTAAACTGTTTGATCTGTAACTAACTGTAATTAGTCCTGTTGATCCTTTCGCTGCCAATGTCTTGACGTTAGTAGCAAGCGCAAACTTATACTACTGATACTTCTTCTGCTAGTTTTGCTACCGTTCTCACAGGATGGAGATCAAAAACGACGATCAGCCCAGGTGTGTCATTTTTGGGTGAGGTTTGGATGATCGGTTTAGGCTGGGACTAAAATCCATCCCGCAAACCCTCAGGAGTAACATCTGAATCTACTGCTACTACCACTACCAAGGATGTCACTACTATTTACCATTGTAATAGAGTTGAATGGTTTCGCATATGCCAAATTTTCCGTCCTTTCACGCTAGGGACTCTCATCGATGGTAAAACGTTCCTGGTAGCTGTGAACTCTTGTATTATTTAGAACCGAATTGCCTTGTATGGTCTTAGAGTCTTAGTAAGCCAACACGATTCTAAGGATCACACCACAACGGTTGTTCTGTGGTTACAGAAAAGGTGGTAGACATGAGTTTATATGTATGATGTGCGCGCCGATAGAAACGCCGATGCCATTACACTTTCAGATCAAATCGATAGAATTGAAAGACAAATCATATATTATTTCAGGATCGAGTAACTTCGATATCATTATTCTATCGATATCATTATTCCTTACTATAGTGACAAACTCCATTAATCTCTGTGTATCATAACGTAATCAATAATAAGCGAAACAAGTCAAATTCTAAATGCGTTGGTCAAGACTCCTGTGAGATGGGACATAAAGTCAAAAGAGCGGAGAGATATGCATTAAAATTTTTTTGAATTTTGTGATCTTACCCAGTGACTCACATATATGATTACACTGAAAAAATTATCATCACACACATTGAAGTTCAGAAATCTAGTCACAGCAAACTTGCCACTCACCTACGTAATATAATTTCTAAGCTCTCTATTACGCAAAGCTCGCTTTATTCACTGCATGGAGTGTTAGTTCCTTTTTTTGTGACACCTCTCGGGTCTGTATGCGGTTTATAGTGGTGACGCTGCGGTGTCTATGCCCCACTGTCTACATTCAATTAGTCCGATAGGTAAGACTCGTTTTCTTTCCATACCAACAAGGCTTCTCTGCGCGGCAATGCCTTTAAAATTGAATCAGGCTTAACTTTACTGCGCCGATTGAAAATTGTTTGTAAAAAAAATTTATTTTAATTGCAATTTATGGCTGGACAAAATGGCAGAAACATGATTTGAATTTTCTCATTTCATGGAAAATTTTAAATAAGCATCCGAGATCCCTTCTATTTCGAGAGTGGAGAGTATTGTAATTAGAGATCCAGAGAATATATTTAAGTTCACATTGCTGGGCTCTTGAGTTATCGATGTTTAGAAAATAATCAGATCGAGGCATTCGCGTTGTAATTGCAATCCAACAGCTTTTGCGACAGAGTCTGCTGCGACGTTTGCTGCCAAGATTTATTACTACTACTATTTCTACTCCTGGTACTACTTCTGATACTGCTACTACTATTACTACAAATATTTCTTCTATTACTACAACTACTACTACCATGAGCATAAATATTGTGAAGCAAAAGTTGTTATTCATAAAATACCAAGTCAACCTTACAATACCAATATAAACGCAAGAATACACTCTAGTTTGACAAATCTCATTGCAGTTTTGTGTCAACCTTATCCTAAAAATAAAAAAAGTGCCAGAATTTCAATCAATTAGTTATAAGACGGTAGAAGGTAGAAAGCAATAGTTACGCCCTAAATGAGGGAATGTGAGACGTGCAGAGTATCTTGGCTAATCACTTGTCAATACGATTGGAAACTGAAAAGACCCATGAATTCATACATTACTTCCTTTTCCTACGCCTAAAGTGTATAGACATAGCTTAAGCATGAATAGAAAGAACACTCTTAGGGAACTTTCTGCAGAATGAGAAAGATAGATGGATGATAATGTTGCCGAAAAAGAGAGAGAAAAGGTATGACTTTTGGCAGAAAAGCAGAGATAGAGTTATATCTAGTTTTGACAGATTCTTGTTAAACAATAAAATGCGAAATAATTCAATTATATTTATTTTGGTTGAATCCTTTTAGATTGGTAGTTTGTTGGCATTATTTTCACTAACATAACATTTTTCTTGTACTGGGTGAAGTCCCAATGTCAACACCTTAAGGAGCTTCATTTATTAGCAGCTGTCCTACTTCAACAGGTCGGAAGGCTTTCGTTTCGAACTCAAAGAAATAAAAGATGATTTTTAAGGATTTGGTGACAAAAGAACTACTAACGCATCCTTTTAGCTAGAAGGATACCATGTTGAAATTATAACATCAACGTCGTATATAGAACGGTTAGAAACTCGGATTTCCTTGAATGTGTGACAGCAAGTTTAACGTCTTGGCCTGCCCAATGACATGGCTCTAATTTCCTTCCATTCAAGGTTCGTTTTTGTTCTACTGCATAAAAATTCTCACTTTCACTGGGTTCCTTAAAAAGTAAAATTTTTAAATATTTTTCTCTTAAATAAATACAACAAAATCAATCCTTATCAAAGGCCTTTCACCAATATCCGTCTTCGAAATGGGGCTTCCTTGGGGAAGGCCCTCTCTTTATATGTGCTTCATAAAAGATCTGTTGAAATGGTGTGTAAGCCGTCATCATGGTCCTTCATCATGATCAATGAAATACTATCCTTTACAAAAAAGTATTCTCATGTTTTTGCTGGATCAATAGATTACTAGTTGCAGTTTCTTCAGTTTTGAAGTTTTGAATTCCTGCCAAAATCTCGCAAAGACATACCACTGATATCCCGCGTAATTCAGCAAGCTTTCTGACTGACCAGACAATATCCATTTTATCAACGCATGAACGAAAGGAACGTTAAAGGAAATTCAAAACATTTATGGTCTTCAATCGATTGTCAACTTTCACCTGACCAGCCTTCCTGTTTGTAGGTCCAGCACCAACAAGGAGCTATTGATGTGGACACGAAGCAGCGTCCTGATTATTCCTATATACATACAATGAAAATGTTCGGCCTCTAGAAACACAGGAAGGGCACCTGAAAGAGATACTCAAATTACTTCTGCCTTAGCATAAAAGTTGATGGTGTGTTAAATCTGAGTGCCTAATTTCTGGATTACTATTTTTAGAAAAAGTTGTTAATGCTCTGGTGGCTTAAATCGTGAATACGGCATGAGTTTGTTGACTAGTTTACTTTTCCTAAAAAAAGAAGTCTATCTAAGTCACTTCGGATGCTTATTTGTGGATTCCGCCGGTCTTGAAGTTGACAGAAGTTGGTTCGTTGCTAACTTAGTAATTTGAAAACTTTCGCAATTCAAAGGATTGTTAACTACTTTTGCATTCTAGAGCCTTTGT
The DNA here is from genome assembly GCA_954870665.1 of Stratiomys singularior. Taxonomy (NCBI): domain Eukaryota; kingdom Metazoa; phylum Arthropoda; class Insecta; order Diptera; family Stratiomyidae; genus Stratiomys; species Stratiomys singularior. The sequence goes on from OX940879.1 coordinate 100,394,592, forward strand.
TGGCGCATGAAGCAATCAGTCCTTCAGTAACTTAACTTAGAAATGCAGGTGACAGTTGACATCCACATTGCCGGAACCAGTCATTTGATGATGATATCATTTGGCTGGTGTGAAGGATACCTTTACTTTTATTTAAAAGGATGCTAAGGGAGAAATCGGACGTCCGATGATTCTAATTGGAAGATTGACATGTGATTTTTCGATCAACATGACATCTATCTTTATGATATTCCCGAGTTTGAAAATTCATTTGCATCCCTCAGGTTGGCTTGCGTCAGTTGAAAAATTGATGATATCGCAGATTTCTTGTCATGTTCTCTACAGTGTATTCCATGTTACCTGTGACATGGAATCCACAAAATTTTTCACAAAATTTTTGGTTTTCAGGACACTTTGGCACGACTGTTTATTACAAATTTGGAAAAAAAAATGTTCGTCAAGATGAATTGCCGCACCTATTTCGAGTACTTACTTTTGGTGAAGAATAATGGTCACACCTTTTTGATATAAACTTTAACCACAGTATTTGGGCCAAAAATGATACTAATCTTATCGTGTTTTTGTGTCGCGGAGTTTTCAACACATGAGTATCACACTGTATTAAACACTCTTTTTCATAGTGGGCTGCAAACAGCGACTGTTTCGTATTCAATTATTCAGTGGCCATAGCGAGCTGACCATAGTGTACTTCGTTTTCTATAGTGATTCTCATTTCACCTTATCCTTGCTTATGTACTTGTTATGGCAATTGAAAAACGTTCAAACGATTCTTTCCCACGTAGTCTAGACGAATAATTGATTTCTTCCTTCAACTAATTCATCGTTGATTACGTCAAATTTCTATCGATTGGCAAGACTAGAAGGGTCCCATTCATTTATACTACCATTATGTTCACGTATGATGGTTATTCGCCCATCTCAGTGGCTCGCAACGTTTTCTTTTCAAAAACTTCTAAGTGGGGACTAAGTTTTAAGATGTAAAGTGGATATGAATATCAATCTAAGGTATTATGGGGTATCAATCAATGTCCGATTGTAATTTTCTTTCATTACTTTTTAGGGGACTGAGCTTTTAATGCACTCGAACAATTAAAAAATTGTTCGTTTTCATAATTTTTCCAGGCTAGAACTCTTGTAAACTTTCCTCTTTTCCAAGTGCAACTACGCAACGAAAGCATCATATTTACTCTTAAATACATAATTTCCCAATGCAGTGTTTCGATAACGAATGAAACAAGTCCAAAACGTATACTCGTAATACAAACCTCAAAAACTCATAAAGAAATATCAAGTTTTACTGAAACTAACTAAGAAACTTCTAAGCGTAGAAAATTATTCCAGATAAAGCGTATTAATGTTGTCTTATTCCTTGAATTAAATTTAATATCCATTTATAAGTGCAACGTAAATGTGATTTCTTTGGAAAACTCCACGTCGAACACATCTTCCATTGGAAAAATTAAAAATAAGGCGCACATTTTCCACGAAACATTACAATAATAATCAAAAATTCACAATTCCGATTTATGGCCGTTTAGCAATTATTCTTGCAATAATGTTTGCAACAATGCGATTTTCAAAGGAATTGCTATTTTGAAATATGAATAAAAGCAAACGAAACCTTCAGGATGTCGATAATTATTTAAAAAAAAAAAAAAAAATTATCCGATTCTGTAGCCAGAAGTAAAAGCTTAAAACAAGCGAAAAAATAAATCGCTGAAATTGAATAAATGAAGTTTGATGCGAAAACATCTTGAATTTGAACATCCTTCAGACAACGATGTAGGATCAACGAGAGATTCTAAGCAAATCCTATTGTACTTTTATATTTTTCAATATTTTCATCCTGCAGACGAAAATATGCAGACGAAACAAGGTACCTTATCACTGGAACGTTGTAGCTTCGACGAATCTTTAAATTTAATTTCAAGAAATAATACTTTAATTTCACTGCATGTTCCGAATTAAATAAGATTTCCAAGAAAAATTCAAAACATCATTGCCAAATCGTGGAGGTCTTGTGTACAGTGCAGACATCGCTTTGCAAAGCCACAAAATTCATCGAATGAAAATTTAAATTTTCCATCAAATGCTTTATTACGTATTGAAAAATTGCCTGAATGCATATTTTTCATGCATGAGATAATAGAAGTGACGCAATTTGCTTAATCCTGGAATTTAACAGCTCCTAGTCGCTTGAACCTATTCCAAACCTGAAGGACTATCATAAAGGGGTTTGCACAATTCCAGTACGAAACCTGTAACTATTACGCTTCCGATTGTTTTTCAATGTAAACCAATGCTTGAGATACTCTTAATAAATATATTGGATCCTTAATAAGGAAATTGGCTTCCAATCTGTTTCAATCATAATCTAGTTAATCTAATGAAACCTCCTTCATGGTTCCTTTTTTTTAACTTTCACAAATTTGTTACATGTTTTGTTTGAATAATAACAACAAAATAAAAACAACTTTACTCTCATCAAATCATTAGTCCCTTAAAAGCTTCCTTTCCTTTCCTTGACTGGTCACATTCAAAAAAGTTCTACTGTGGGTCAAAATGTCATCTGCAATATTACTCCTGTCACTGAAATATCTTAAGCTTAAAGAATACAAAAGTAGAAGAAGCAGCAGTTCAAGTATCAGCCACATCAGCTATGACATTGAAGGACATTAAAAAAAGACAGAAGAATAAGACTGAGGAAGATAGAGAAAAACAGAAGAAAATGAAAAGACTAAAACTTCCTGCAAAAATCCAACAAAGATGAATAGAGTTCAAGAGTCAACTCTAAGATATGATAATTTATCATCATACAATGGAAAAGGATAATTAATCATTTTTCTCTTGAAGATATGTATATGATATGTTTAAATTCAGAAGATTGTCTTATGCATATGAACATTGAAAATATTATGACAGAGAATGCAGTGGGGCTCGTTTTACTGACAGAAGAGAGTGAGAGAGTGAGAGAGAGCGCGCGCGACATTACAAGGACAAAAATGAATAGATATAGATGGGTAGACAAAAGATATAATGATGATGGTGATGCTGTGTCTTTCTAAGACTTTATGTCCAAAGCGCTGTGAGGGATGTTCTGCATAAGAATGACAGTTCCAATTGAAAGAATCATTTGAATTAATGGAATAAGTCTGGGATTAGATGTGATATTCATAAATTATGCCTAATGGAATTGAAAAGTTTGTAGACTTTGAAAGAAAAAGTGAAAGGAATGCCTTTAATATCACTTATGAATTTAAAGTGGATTTTAATTTAATTTTGTATGCCATTGAAATGTCTTATTCTCTAGATAGTTATTATCAGCATATTTTGTGACGTCCTATAACACTCTTAAAACGTGTGCGAAAACGTCTTCCGTCCGTCATTTTTTCTAGTGACGCTCATTTTATTAATTTTATATATTCTTCCGACAAACATCATTGCCTCTATTATTACCTTTTTTATGATTAGAACAACTACCACTAGTCCTCCTTCTAAAATGGATGGTATTAATGCTAGTACAAGAACGCTTTTACTATTGTTGCCTACTGTGTCAAACGCGCCTCACAAGCGGCCGACCTGACATCAAGTTCTTGAGTATATGAGGCTTTCGCCCACGTGGGCCTGCTCCTAGTACTTCTCATGTAATACATCTTGATCAAATCTTATCTATGTCCTTTTAGGCAACGTCTATCATCTTCCGAAAACTCTTTACACTGTCTATGTTTATGTCAAACTTGCTGAAATAGCCTAGGAATTGTATGCCAGGAAAATAGTGCTCAGAATATTGCTTCCATAATCGGCCTACATCAGCCTGACTTACCAATGACAGCGAAACGAGCATGTTCTTCCGCAGGGCATAAACGCCTATGACATCTGACGCCATCTGCCTTAGCTAAATGGAGATGATAGAGATGTGGTTTAACCATTCTCTGGATGAAGTCACAGCAAACATTCTAATTCGACTAAACCATCAAAAAAGCTGGGAGCCTTTAGCCCAGTACTTCTGCTGAACACAAGATATCATTTCTGGAGTCATCACAGGATCGATCTTAGCCTTTATGTGACGTGAACATGAGCAGGGGCTTCTAGGTCAACTATAGTCTAGCTTGTCTCAAAGTTTTCCTTTTAGGCAGGCACTTAAAAATTTTCTTGAATCTACTCCACTACAGCTGCTCTGTTTGTGGGGATGGAGTGATAGCTTAATGCAATTTCCAAATCAGGAGGATTCAGGAAGAGTTCTTTGAAGTTTATGATTTCCCCCTGATTCTGTCGCCATACGTAATGTCTCAATGATTGCATTAATAATCACGCCCTGGTTGTTTGAAGAAATACGACTTTTCCCGTCATCTATCAATAAGAACTTTCATATATCTTTAGGATGAGTTCCCAGTATAAACGTTTTGGGATACCTGACAAGCATGCAAGCCAGTGTATCGAATGAGCAAACCTTCATTGTTATCGCATTTGACGTTCTTCCGAAGTTATCATTCTGTTCGCAGTCTATTATGTTCGGCAGCAGGAAGTCATGTTCCATAAGCTACCCTTATTCTACCTATTCATGTTTAGACGCATTATACCAACGTAAACAGTGCTAAGAAGGCGGTTCTCACGTGGATCGCTGCGCTGGATGGCGCTGGGTGTGCCTATAAAACCTATAACTATGCTATTTGCTACTCTCTCTCTCTCTTTCTTTCTACCTCTCTATCCGGTTTGGAATGAGGTTATCATGACAAAGAGGCTGACTTGTTCCAATGATAAACACAAATCCCTACTGGCTTAAACTTTCACTTTTGACAGTTGTCATTTGCTTGGCTGTGCCATCTCCTGATATTGAAGTAAGTTCGGATTGAAGTCCATTACAAAAACTTCCAATTTTGGTAACGTAGTGACCTTTAAGAAAGGTGTTGGAAGAATCAAGAAATTAAGGAGAATTGTGCAATAAAGATAAGGCAACTGATTCAGATATTGAAACGGTCGGTCATTAATGCTTGAACTGTACATAAAAACAATCAAGTGAAAGAAACGGTCCATATTTTTCTGTTTTCGGTAATTTCTTGGCAAATCTTTGGCCGTGTAGGAAGTTTACAGATCATCCTGCCTTGTTGTTATCGTTCGCGAATCTTTTGTAGCTTGTTTGTCCAGTCAAATTTTACAGAAACCAGAGACATATGATAAAACGAATTAGTTTAAAACGAAGGATTACTCGAAGATACTAAAAATATAATTGGAGGTCTTTTAAGGACTCAGCATGTGTTTCACGAAGTACTCAACGTATGCGAGGACCGTAATGAAGTCTTACATATTAACCTGAAATGCTGTGTTCCGCTGGGGATGGAATTATTTTTCCATTCGCGTAGAAGAGGATTCGCAAAACAAACTTAACATGTATGAGTTTTTTGTCCTCGTTTGGGCGTCCTCGGCGATGCGCCATCATCCAGCGATGATACGCAGACACACCGAAGATAGCGCATTATCGAAATGCGTCTGTGGACGAAATATAGGAAGCCGAACGTTTTGAGGACGAAAAAAATATCATGCATGCACTGAAAAACTTTTCAAAGTTGAAATGAAGCAAAAAAAAGGACATTTAAAACAAAGACAAAGCTCTAATTGCTTTCTATTCACAATTTAAATCGCTTAAAATATGCAGATGGAGTAGGTTTGGCATTACGACCATCCTCCTTCTGGATGGTTTGATCGAAATCCCTTTCTTGGCTGTGATGTCGTAGACAATGTTGAAAACAGCCGATTCCAAACAGGATAAGCAAGTATAGTCGAGAAAACCCGTTTAGTCATTTTCGATCGTTTTGGATGCTAACATAGTCCCGGAATAAGCTATTGGTATATTACAATGATAACGTAACAACGGGGTTAGGTAGTTAGTGTATGTTACTGTTTTTTTTAAGGATAATCCACCCTGCAAGTACCCCTAAACAAGTCTGACGGGCTAATCCCCCTTGAACAAAAAAGGTTGAAGGGTGACTCCTACAATAAGTAGAAGTTATCATCAAGTAGTTAGACTTGATCAATAAGAAAATCGTCATTCATGAATGATAATGATTATCCTTTCTTTAAACACTCAGCATACTGTAGAGAGTTTTTGGCAAGCAATTCTTGATGCATTCGAAGGAAAGGTTGAATTCCTTTGTATGACTAGAAATTCCTACGTTCATTGCGAAAACAACTTATGCAGAATTTTCATATGCAAGCATTTTTCAGGATTCGGGAAAATTAAAAAAATAACGGTAAAATGGATTGGTTTATCAGAAAAATGATCCAATAAAATTCACTAGAATATAAAAAAAACGTTCGAATCTCAGCAAAAATTCAAATACAATAAGATGTTCGTTTTGATGTTGCCGCAGGCCAAAATTAACTCTGGGTAGCTTGGGTCCGCCGGGCCTGGCTACGTGGGTTTCGAGGACGCGTTTTGGCAATATACAGCCGAAACGCGTATACCCAGACAATAAGATGTGTTATTCTACTCAATGAATACTATATAGCCTAGATGTGCAACGTTGTGTTTAGTATCATTTAACAAACTCCATTGCTTAATATTTAGGAGATTCCTCCGCAGTCATTGATTCGGCGATAAGAATAACTACTTAGCCGTGTTGGAATTTCTATCAGAATTTTTTCATAAAGGGCTAATGTCTATCTTTGAGCGAGGAAGCCAATTAACTACCAGTGAGATGTTGTAATTAAGACCAAGTGTGGTATTGACCAAAACATCTCATGCAGATTTGGTCTTAGCGTGTGGCAGCCCTACTACAGGCTTAGGTGCAGTTCCTCAAAATGGGGTTTAGAAGAGAATTATTATGTTAATTGGACGGAGGACATGCCAATTCAAGCAACCGATATAAAAGAATATACATGGTCGATTTCATAATGAAACCTTTTTGTCAGTTTAAGAACGTCAAAGTATAATTTATCTATTTTAAATCACGTGTGCACACCTTTTTACGCGCACTCAGGACATGAACACTTAGTGTTTGCAGAGCATTGAGATTTCGAAGAATATTCTGCAGCTTGAAAGGTTATAAGCCATCAACAAGAAATCAGGAAAACTTAATGATTTCTGCTCAAGGTAAAAAGGACTCTAAGCAATGTTTGCCAACTAATTGACTCATCTACTCCTTGATCGGATTTCTTATTTGAAATTGCCAGCAGGATTTAATAATTCGAAATTGTCAGCAGGAATTATGCATTATCTGTAATCCTCGATTCAATAGCAACACAATCACCATCACATCACTAATAGCTAGCACACAGGAACACAAAAAAAAAATCCTAATAAATTGCCTTTAATCTCTCGTCCTTTCGAAATTTTCTCATATCTACACCTTCGCTTTGTAACAATTCAATTACATCCTGCTTAGAGCGCATTATCGAAAATTTAAATTTCGACACTCTTTTGTCGACTGGCAGATTTACAGTTTAAAATGTCAGGAAATAATGGAGTAAGATTATACAGAATATATTGTAAGAATATATTTCTAGTACACACTTCCCTTGGTACAACAGTAAAACAAGTTAGTAGGGATTTAGTACTTAATCCCATTTAAATGGCAAAAAGCACGCACAACAAAAGCTAAGCATCTGTACGATTTCAACGCACAACAAAACAAACCCTCTTCTACGTCCTGATCTTCGACATCCTTACGAGTGTATGCTTTGCGTAGACTCTGTACTGTGAAACAAAATAGAGTATGGTGCCAGAAACCCTGCCGTGCTGAGGAATAGAACAAAAATTGTGTTGCAAGTAAAACAGATGAAAATGAGATCAAAAAAAAAAAAAAATAAGAAGTCCTTTGGACTCCAAGCGTTCGAAGGATTTACACTAATTTTATTTTTGTTTTGTTTTCCGCTTAACATTGTTGCTACTTTGTTGTCCAATTTACGAGCCAGACCAGCTTGACTGGCTCTCAACGAAAGGACCAACATATCCTTGAGTATGATATTGGACATCAGCGACGAAAGGAAATGTGTTAAAGTGAAGGCTCGTTATTTTTTTCAAGCTGATTAACGGTCGGGTGTAGGGACACTTTTTTCTATTAGGGACTTTACCTTGTTGTGTGTTGATTTGTTCTATCATTAGCTCAACCGGTGAAGCATTTCGTAGAAATTAGGCTCGAGGACATCTTTTCTGCATTCGTTTACTTTGTAGTCGATTACATTTTGGGCTGTTGTGGAAACATGAGCTTAGGGCTTGATAATTAGGTAGAGTTTGTTCTATTCCTGGCATGTCTAATGAATTACGTAATTAGATTGGATGCTGAAATTTCCTTTGAAATTCTCCATGAAAACTGATTTTGAAAAGCTGCACGACCAAGCTTTTATGTACTATCCTTTAAACGTCTAAAGGCGGAAAAATATAACCCTTATACATTTCTGTCCTAATTTGTTCAATTAGTTTGAATTTTTCAACACTTTTATCGCTTAACTTACCATTAGATACGGCGGAAACACCTTTAAGTATAGCCGATAACCTTTTGTCCTTTTCATGGTTGAGACTGTGCTCTTCCTAATCGCAATGTCTTCCAGTCATTGCACTTTTATTGTCGACGGGCGTTGTCCGTTTTAATTTTTCGCGGTGGTAGTTTTAAAAATTTTGTGGGAAGGACATCATTGCGTTTATGTTTGTCCTGTCTCTTTTTTGTGTTGTTGCGAATTCTAGAATTTTGTAAATATGAAATTATAAGCTTTCATCGAACGAGAAATGAGATGCGATTTATTTTAGCCGATTTATTTAAACTGCGTTTCCTTCAAACAACGCCGAATTTCGTCAACAAGGACTTGCTACATAGAAACTTCTTTCCCATAACAGTATAACCTAATAAACAACATGCATGTAACTAATTACTAATAACTTTATAAATAATACTTTTGTGTGGCCATAACTTCATGAAAACTATCCCCATACAACCATTATCCTTTTCCATCCGATCCACTTTTTAAAATTTATTTTATTGGCTGCATACTCTTAACAAATCGCTTTCGTACAAAACTTTTTCCAATGTGCCAAGCATAAGAAAGAACGCACGCAAACTTGATAAAAAATGTGAACAGCAAAAGGATCTAACCGACTAACCTGTAAAAGATATTGCATGTCCACAACATACCTATATAGTATGTGAAAGTTTAAGCTTTACGTTACAACTCTAGTACCACTAGTATATTCGGGTGCAAAACTTCTAAATGGATTGCCATGAAGTCTTCGCACCAACAACGTGACGTTATGCTTTTCGCTAAAGTCCAAATCCTTTGTAGTTGAAAAGACCACGACGAAGAAGTAGATGGAGACGAGTTGGTACAATGGCGGCAACGAGTAACAAAGTAAATACTCTGGTAGAATAAATAGAGTGATTTTAGTTGAGTAGATTTGTCGGTGCCGTTGTTATTGTTGTTGTTGTTTTCTCTTGCACTGCCACTACACTCTCAAGAATGAATACATGTGTGTGTTTGTGTGAGCGTGCATTTGAAGGGCTAGGAAGGAGCAAGAAGAAATCGCTTATATGAGAATGGTATGAGAAAGATTAAAAACCTGTGCAACGTAAGAAAACTGCACGCGAAACGATCCCTTGGGAAGATTTGGAATTGAGTCATGTGTTTTATGGTCAAACTTAGTCCTTCGTAATGGGTACGGCAAGTTTCGTAGGATATGCAGGAGAATGTTTTTGATTGTAATTTGTTGAGTTAGGGTGCACAATTATTAATTAGTGTAATGGGTGTAGTTGTTTGTTGTGTCAGGTTTATGGAAAATATTGTTGAGAAAGTGTAGCATGGCTTCTAGTTTTTGAAAGGACTAAGCTGTTGCAATTATATATCAATAAATATGGTCTTGTTCTACATGAAAAGTGATTTTCATGGTATAGGTGTGGACTCCACATAACGAGAATTCAAAGTTAGGTAATCCGTTGCGAAAATTGAGTTTCCATTAATTTTGTGTTCAGCTAGATGACACAAGTACGAAGGACCTACAAATTAATTGAATTATCATGGACAAATTTCTTCCGTTTTCTGCTACTCATAATTTTAACCATTTTTTCAACAGCTCTCACGTTATGCTAAATAAATGTTGAAAATATAGAAAAAGAAACCAAAAAACTTTTTTTGGTTAACACAATTTTGTCAATTTTCAACACGTAACAGGACGTATGCAGCGAATATCGTGGATAAAGGACAATCACCCAAATGCATCCTCTTGGAAATATTTTGAAAATTTTCCTTAGAAAAAGCAAATGTTGGTGCAAATTAATATATGCCTCTTGAGACTCAGATTGAGTCATATTTTTGTAGGGACAATGCTCTCAGCACCCTTTCAATTTAAGGAAGAAAAACACTAAACATTTTTCTTGATTTTTGCATGGGAAAAAAATTCCTTTGATCAAGCTCGATTACTAAAATACCATTTCTTGTTGCTTCTGCTCCTATTTCACGTAACTCCCTCCTGAAGCGACTTCTGTAAGTCCTTCCTTATTTCCTCAAATTCTCTCCAGCTGCGACTTCCTTAGGTCTTCCTCAAGTTGAGTTTTAATTAGAATATTCTATGCTTTTTTTGTATTTTCGATTCTCCTCGCAAACACCTGAGTAAGGCCAGGAAATGGTCAGAACGCTGCAAAAATTTAACGAATATTGGCAACATCCTGACCATTTCCTAACCATCCTGACCGTGAATGACCTGATTTCCTTTGGAATAGTTGTCGAGCTGAAAATAGAAACTGCTTTTAATTTTGCCCTTTAAGGCTTGGAAGTATCTACAATTCGCACTTTTTATAACTAAACCGTCTAGACCATGATTTCCCCAGTAAAAAATAATATAGCTTTTTAACCGTATTTACCCGTAGCTACACATAGTGTTAACACGCTTTGGTAGCTTGTTACAGACAGAGATAGATAGAGAACAAGTATATTTACGTATGTATTGTAAAAGTTTTGAGCGGGGTGTTCTTGTTTCAAGCAAAAAACTGATTGGAAAAAATCACTAACACAAATAAATTTCTCCTTATTTTCCCCGAATACCGTTAGATCGGATGATTTGCTCCATCCATAACATGATCCCTCTGCCACCGTGCGTTAACGTGCTTTGAAATTTTTTTCATATAAATTCGGATTTGATTTTCTCGAAGGTGGTCGTCTGATAGAAAAATATTCAATTTTCTCTCATCAGAGGGCAGCACGTTCAACTAAAATTTATTTTTATTCATTTTTGTATCTTAGTGGAAGTTATAACTCCGTGCTTTATTAGCCTTGGTTGTGAGACGTACGAAATAAACGTCTTCTCTCGTTGCGCTGTATTCTGCATTATATTACGTTCTTTGTTTTGGACCGGTTATTTAATTGAGACGCTTTTTCTTGGAACCTCTATGATAAATTCTTGTTTCTCCTCCTCATCACCTAAAATAAAAGTATTTAAGGATGTTTTTTTCCTTTCTTAACATAAGCAGTGTCTTTTGCATTCGATTTACGCGGTCTTTCATTATGTCCACATTTCGATACCTTCATTGTTTAAAAATCGTTGACCATACTGTTTTAATACTGTTTTGGCTATTTCCTTTGATCCTTCCGATTCCATGTAAGATATATTTCATTTGCCCTGAGTTTTCTTTAGCTTCATATGCCTTGGTCTTTCTCATAGTGCATCGCTAAGTTAAATAATAACTAAAGAACCAAACGGAATTTGCATGCAACTTTATGTAAGGACTTCATTGTTTCACAAAATTTATTTATGTTGTGTAGGGAGACATCTACCTGCTGACATGTTAAATAGTATGAATCCTTGATGCCAATAATTTTGTCCATCTAAAATTATGATTCGAATTATATTTTTTATAATTTTTGCTGATGATAAAATTTATATTAAAATTTTTTTGTAAAATTGATTACAGAAGGAACTTTTTTTGTGGTAGGGAGGTAAACACGCTCTCGGTGTGGGACTTCCAGTAGCTCAATGCTTGTGGATTGTGGATTGAAATAACTACCTTGTCAACCTGAGAATCTGGGCTGTAGCAATTTGACACATTACTTTGGGCTAGCTACGCCTAGAAACGCCTTCAGATGACGGGAATCTCTTTTCTGCCGGAGCGAATTGGGCCTTTGTCAAATTCCCTTTGTTACCTTTCGTCAAATGGTTTCAGCATTTCTGGAATGGAATCGTGGAAAATGGAGTAGTTTTCGCATAGTGCTCCCTATTTCGCTGAAGAGGTCACCGTGTTGCTTACTCCTTTTTTTTCCAACGACGTCGTCATCCACCGCTCCTGCACAAGGAACGTTTTGATTTAAAAACTGTTTTAAAATATGATTTAATTTAATTTTTGTTTTTGACCATATTTTGATATAATAAATTTCATAATTTTATATTTACATAATCATGTTTTTGAAACCTAGTTTTTTTCTGACAGTTTTGACAGTGCCCATAATTTTATCTCGCTTTGTATATTTACAGATGAAAAGTTCGCCTTTAGGAGCATTTGCATACAAATACTATCATACTGCATGTGCATAATATGATATCATTTGGCATATGTGTGACCAAGCTAACTGATTTCACAAGGTACGGAATTTACGCCATAATATACGAAGAATATTCGAGAGGTTTGATCATCTTTTGACGTGAATAAAGAATGCTGCCGTTACCATAACTTGTACCTCAACCGCGTCTTATTCCGTGTTTTGGCACTACGTTTATTGCACTTCCTAGAATGCGGTCAGTTTGCTTTGCTTTGGTAACGACTTAAATCAATTCTTGATTTGTTAACTACATAAATCATAGATTAACTCAAGATTAGGATTAAAATGGATTAAAATTCGACTAAAATTCTAAAAAAATAACTCGATTAAAATGGAAGGAGCAGACAGAATATTTTGCAGAAAAATCAGATCACTCAATGGCTTGGTTATGATCCTAATCTCCAAGACAATCCTTATCTACAAGACATCTAAGCCTTGAATCACATTTTTTTCTTGTTCTCTGAGTACTGTTCAATTGTTCTGTTAAAAATTTTCTCTCGTGAAAAAAACTTCCAGAGTGAATGGACAAACGGTTTCATCTTTTAAGCCGCTCACATCTATTTTTCCAGTTCTCTCTGATCCTTCCTTGCTGTGGTAATTCTTGAAAGAAGCGAACTTCTTTGTATATTATGTTCAAGAAGTGTAATCGCATCAAGGTTTTTAGGGGATCAGATCTATTAAATCCAGGTTCAAAGTTAACCATAAATAACTTTCAAGAAGCAATTCTGAAGAAAATCCACTGCAATTATTTTATCGATAAAATACTGTAGATGTTTAGTGATCATTCTAGGTTGCATTCGACCAAAAGTATTAATATTACTAATAGAGCCAACATCTTTGACTATCTTAACTTGACATTATTATTCAATTTTACTATCTAGTTCGCTGAAGGTCTGAAAAAACATTTCGTTGGTTTAGCCCATGCTAACGACTTGAAACGCAGTTTTTTCTTATAGAATATACAGGATCAAAGTGCCGTTATCCTATTTCAGAAACAAATCCAACCGAATCCTTCGCATTGACTTGTTTCCAATTGATTTCTATGTAAAAGCGAGATTGCAACTGCAGCAGAGATATTGTTCACTAATATGATGAATGAAATCGGCCCCAGACAAGATCCCTGCGGTTACGTTCACTGGCACCAGCAACTTGTCTTTCAAACTAATGATAAATATCGACGCCAGATAAGACACCGACTAAATCAAATGAAAGCCTCGGAATTTTTCAAGGAATTTCCAAGATTTTTCATGCGTGTCCAACAACATTTGACGTCAAACCTGCCTTAAATTTGGCATAATTTTGGCCAAACATACCATAAAACTCTCTGTAGCTTAAAATATGCATATTTCAATCCTGCACCATCTTTCCCTCATGTCATGTGTTTTCCTTGCTTAGATGGCCAAGATTCCTGAAGGCCCTGTTCCTGACTCCTAAATTCCTAGATTTTTGATTCCTAATTTCATAGTTTTCAATGCTTTGCTACTGTTGATCTAGCTGACATCAATGTGAATATGAATGTGTGACTTATAGGTACATTCCTTATTACAGTTGTCATCAAGGCCTGGCTACTACCCTCAATTTTCTGGGTGTGTCCTCCAAGGTAATTCCGTAGTCAGATATCGGCATTCGAAAATCCTTGCATAGTCTTCTTCGAAAATGTTGACATTGGCTTCTTAGGTTTTATTCGTTCCGATCAGTACCTAAAAGTAATGGAAGTAGCCAACCAGATCGATTTTCTGTTCTTGTTCTTCTTGATCTTCTGTTCTTCTTCTTTTCTTGTTCTCTGGAACAAGTTGATGAATTTGGTTTGGTTCCCCATTCTTTCTTACATATTCAATCATAAAATTCACTGTATTAGTGTTCCGTGATTGTTTTTCGTTCGGTCTTTCGAAATTCAATGAGGACTATTCACGGGCTAATTAATTTCAAAAACACCATTTTGACTCATCAAAGTCATCTTTTCGGCCAGATGAGACCTTGCTTAACTTCTGCATTAGCCGATAACATTTTACTAAGGTTTCGTCAATTGAGGATTTAAGGTTTCATCAATTCATAACCCAAACTTTCATCAATAGTATAAACTTGATGTAGAAAAGGACTGGAAATTGTATTCATTGGTTTTTATGATAGACTTCTCGTCATTCCGTGTGTAGAATAAATCGATTTATGGAGATTCGAAATCGAAATACATCAATTGCGGGAATTTCCGATTTCAAAATTTCGAAATAGAAATCGTAAGTTAGCTCGGATTATAAAAACGAATAACACACATGCATATTATCAGTGGTGGAGATACCAGAAGAAACTTCCAGCCTAAATATCACCAGATTTCAACGAAATATGGTCCTTATCTTTATAACAAGAAACCCCGAACTGTCACAAACTTGCCCTTACCCATGAAGGTGTCGAGCAAGGCGGAAATTGCTGGTACTTCAATTCCTAGAATCAAAATAAGTTGCAGCTGAAAGTTTCGGCAAATAGTTAACTTTGAAATGCTAGTTAATTTATGTCCTACTCATAGAAACCAATGAAGAGGGTGGTGATGAACCCCTCAACGCATGGTTATCTGCGTTATCAGAACTTTTCCTATTAAGAAGTATTCAAAATCGTGAGAGAATAGGCGGTCTGCTGAGTGACGGACAGTTATTAGCTTGAACTCCTGTGATTTTGCCAAGATAAAACGTGCGGATTTCCGCCGAGAGTTACCAGGCAGAAGGAATGGTGATGGACAGTCAATGAATTTTAGTTTATATTGTAGTTTTGCCCTTATTTTCTCGAGTTAATGTTAGTAAAAATCATCAGTGATAAGCTGATAAGGCTTAGAGACTAGGTATAAGGCTCCACGGGGTGAGACCAGGTCAGACTACCAGATAGTTACCATATGGTTTTTCTTGTGGATCTGCCATTTCTGACTGTCTTTTCATAGTTAATCTTTGTCCAACTCATTCGATAAATGCTCGAAATTATCATACATTATCCGTCTTTTGTCGCATATGACGATTCGGTCCAAAATTTGTCCAAGCTTATTGCAAGAAGAGTGTCTAAATTGGACGTTTTTTTTGGGCATACGTCAAACCCTCCAGTACTCTGCTTTTGAGCTTCTTGCCTTTGACAATAAGGATCAAATAAGTTAAGATTTTCTTCTTAGTTATATTCAATATCATTGAAGATTTCAGTGTGCCAAATTGGTGCACCTTTTTTTAGGGTTAGACTTTAGAATACCGATGATTCCTGTGTATTTTAGACGGAATTAGCCTCCATGCTGGCTTTCAGGGCATCAAAATTCACCTTAGCCTTCGTTCGCCTATCCAGCTCATTGTGCCAAGTTGGAATCATGGTGTCAACATTCTGTGAACGAACGTTCCACTATGCGTTTCACAGCCCATGCGGCTTATTAGAACACATTGAAAATACCATGTAAAAATTTTGTCCAACAACGTCTCACTGAGGATTTTGTCGATCGAGTGGCTCTTCAAACCAAACTAACATTACTGTGTCAACATTTTTGCGTTTCTGTCAACGTTTTGCGTTTTTGTGCGTTTCTCAAGCCCATGCGGCTTATTTGACCAAAATTCTAATTTTCGCCACATTGGTTCCACTTTATAACAGGAAAGTCATCAGAATTTAAATTAAATCAAATTAAATTCATCAGAATTTAAAAGGGTGATCTCTTTTCAAAGAAAACTAAAAAACCAAAGCCAATAAACCAAAATCGGTTTGAAGTTATCGGCATTTAAAGTTAACGAGGTGAACTTGCCAACATGTCATATTGCATTACTTAGTATAAAGAAACAGAAGTACTAGGTGATGCAGTTCAAGTCCATTCTTTTATACGTTAATCCTTCGTCTGAATTTTATAACATTACGAGCGTCAATCGTTAAAATTATTTTTGGGTACCAGTTTGGTTGTTTTTATAAGGAAGTGTAGCCTATTTAGGTGCTAAGTTTGGAACTCCCGGATGAGCGATGCTTTTGGACTACTCAGTAAAGATCTCATTTGTCATTCTAAGAAACTTTCCTAGAGTTGTTTGATACATTACGTCGGGTTAGTCCTTGTGTTCCTTTGCCTACACGTTTAGATTAAAGGAATTCTTTCTCCAGCAAAAAGCAAGGAGGAGCTCTAGAAAAGAGAGTCTGCCATCGTTGACACTTCCTGACGTTTCGGTATGCCTTTTAGAATTGTCCATTCCATGAGCCGGAGTTACTTTTGATTGTGTTTAGAGTGTAAATATTGAGTTAATAATGTCAATAAAAACGGTCGGTGAGTAAGAGTGAAGCATGCATTTGTGGACGATTTCCTTGCGGAATCAAATAATTATTAATAAATTAATTAATTTATTTATTTATTAATTATTTGTTATTTATTATATATGCATCAAAGTAATATCTACATATACAGGAACACTCTAAGGAACATTCTAAGTCGATTCAATTATTCGGACAGTAGTTCAATAAACTTTCGAAATGAATCCAGGAAACCTCCAGGACAATTCAAATCCTTTTCCCCTACTTTTTGTTGAGCAATTTTCGTAAAATGAATTTTGAATACGAGTACGAGCACAATATAACAAGGACTGAAAATTTGAATCAAAATAAATTTAATTCAAAATATTTTGAGAAAAATAGTTTACGAAACATGCAAGGTTTTATGTTTTCCAAGAAGAAAATTATCTAGAGAAAAAGCAAGAAGAAATGAAAAGGACTTAAAGTGTTTCCAAGTCAGTTACATTTCATTTTATTTTATTGCTCAATATGAATCACGTCTGGATTATGATTAAGAAAATCTTAAAAATATTTTTTTTGCTTTCTTCCGTATTCCAGTTCATTTATTCAATTTATCATGCTGAAAATTTGAGCAACAAGTGAATCATCTAAAAATAGGCACTCCACTAAACATCGAGCTTAAGCACTTTTATCTTTCTCATTAAATATTCAACACCCGCACTCTCACACTCCCGTTTAAGGAATCTTTTTCAAAATTTAATACTCTCTCATACAATTTCACGAGAAGGCGAAAATAACGTGATATCAAGTCCTTCCAAAAATGTATAATTTTCATCATTTATCACTATCGTTCTTGGTGGTTATTCTTGGTGGAAATATACGTGCCATATTTCCTTCTTTCTCCCAAAAGTCCATACCCAAAAAAAGAACAAGCTCGCATCAAAACGAGCTCATTGAGACAACAGCTTTCTTTTTATTTCCGAGAAATATTATACTACAATTCTCGTACATATTCTCCACCCCAAAAGGAGGCAAATAAATGTTGATGACAGTGATAAGACCAAGCAAACGGAAAAAGAAAAACCACTAAAACTTGTGCGAAAAGGCGGGAAAAAGAGCAATTTTATCCTTGCATATTAAAGCGTGGTAGACGCCAAAACAAAAACAAAACACCTCCTGTTTGGCGGTGGATAAGTATCTCAAAGAAAAACCACAGTTATATATCGTCAAGTATGTCAAAAGTTCTTCATTTTAAGTGTTCCCACGATGGTTTCCGGGATTTTATCTAGATACGTTTTGAGCTGTTGCAAGTGTGAAGTATGAAATGTGGTTTGGCAGTAGACGATCAACCTCTAAAGAACAGAGAGCATGCCTTCAAACTCGCATGGGGTTGGATAAAGCCTCGGCTAATTGTTAGCGTATGTAGGATCCGCTGAAATATTTCTAGCTGAAGGTTCCTTGTAAAATACCCACCAAGCGTTTGCTACCAATTATGGATTTAGGGTTCCTTCCTACCGCTCCCTCAAAACATATTCATACCCAAAATCATCATGAGGAGAGCGTATAATCCATTTTTTTGTCATCGGTGTTGTACTCATTGGTACTGCTCATCCAACTTTATCGCAACTCTCAAAAAGGAGCAGAAGGACAGGATGCTGTAATGTATACGTGGAAAAGTTGTTGAGAAACAGCAAACCATCGTAGCTAATACGTATGAGACTGACGATGTTGTGAAAAGCATTTTCATCGTCGCCTAACCACTCGAGGGTGTATTTTTGGCAGTCGCGGTGGAAGTAATAATTTTTACATTTACATGCATGTTACTCCGCTGCGTTTCTAGCCCACCACAAAAGCCTGAAAGGACGAGGCAAAAACAGAAGACTTGCAAACGTGCCTTAAAATGTTGAGCTATTTCTTCTTCGCCTTTCAACTTCGAAGATATGTTGCGGTGGATTCAAGCTACCAGACAAAATTGTAGAGTTCCTTTTTGTTTCCCCGGATTTCTTTGCCTTTTCTGCTCCTTGTGCTCGTTTGAAAATAAGTTAGTCTTATACCAGAGAAAAAGCAAAGACAGGATACGTTTTTACAACTACTCTGTCGTGGCAAGTTTCAAGATAGCACAGTTCATTTCCAAATATAATAGTTGTTCTAAGTAGTAACTAAAGTTCGGTTGCCATGTTTTAAACGGGTACCAGCTCAGGGATAATTCCTTTTCGGGATTTTGATTTCGTTCTAAAGTTAAACTGTATATTATGATTATTGTTGAAGGAGCTGGCATTTGAAAGTTTTCCAGAAAGATATTATTACAAACGGCAAACGTGTATTTGAATGTTTATTCTGGCAACATGTCTGCTTTGAGACGAGTTCAAAATTAACGAGTTCAACTCACGTAAGGTGGAAAATTTAGAAGAAAATATGAGAGCGTCAGTAGTTTTCTTTGTTTGTAATTAAATCCTGTTTTCAGAATACCATGAGAATATGTAGCATTTGTTTTCTTGTCTTCAAGTTTAGCGATAATTTGATCATTCGTTTTCCAAGCAGAGCTTTCTTTTATGTTGCTATTTATTGTGACTTTTCCGACAGGAATGAAAATCTTGGGATCTTGTTTTTTGAACGAAGGCCCCTTATTCCTTGTCTCTTTTTTTTTCTTCCGCCTAAAAATTTGTACCAGTTCGCTGTTTGTCATCTTCTGCATTATATTTTGCATTATATTCTGCATTATATTTCAAATGGCTTCTACGCTTTGCGGAAAAGTTGTGACCAGGTTTCTCGGCTTAGCAAAAATATCTTCCCCTTTAATATATATTTAAAAGTCAGAATATGTCTTCTCATCATCAACTTTCTTCGTAACCAGTTGCCTATGTTCGGATGCCTTATCCTTCCATGGATTTTTGTTATCTCCCTTGTATTCTCGAGGTTTTTTCTTAACGTTACAGCCCCATCATAGTTTTTTCTTCTCAAATTTTTCCATAATAAGGATTCAATTGTGAATGAAGGAGCTGCATTAACATCCAACGAAACATGGTGAAACATTCATGGAGGCTGAGTCTTACCATCATCTTGCTGATACAGTTTCCTGGAAAACTTAGCGAGAGAATTGTGAAATAAATTCTATTTACTGACAAAAAGTGCCACAGAATTCTGTCCTTTTTCCTACCATTTTTTGATTTTCACGGCACAAAAAACACTGCTTGGTCCTTTTGCACAAAATTTCAATTAGCGATTGTATTATTTTGTCCTGAAGGTATGTTTTCTTATACTTTTTTTTGCTTTGAAGACCCCTCTCTCCTTTTGAATCCAACCTCCCTTGCCAATTCCTCACATGTCGGAAGGATATACTTCAGCATAGGAAAAGATTTAGTCTGTAAACACTACCGATTCCACTGTACATCATACCAGTCACGTAACCTGCACTTCAACGAGCTAGACTTTCTTATGATGTCCTCAAGTGTCCTCAATCACTTTCAAAATTAAAAAATTTTTTTTTCCGTACAAAAGGGTTATCCTTTGAGAAAGGAACAAGTTATCAACTTTGGTAGATGACATTCCAGGCTTTTACTCGGTGCTTTTTGTTGTCCATTGTTGCCTTCACAAAAGGTTAAATTTGTTTTCGCTCCTGATCTCCAGGATGCAGCAGTCCATCGATCAAGGCTATCTTTGACTTAGAGTAAATCTACAACACGTTGAGATTGTCCAATGTCACGTCCTCAGGATTTGTCTAAACTCATTTTAAGTACGAGGATTATCAATCGCATGATTCAATCTAAGGCCGCTCTGATCCTGGGACCGCAGATCCTATCAATATATCGAGACAATTGGCGACAACATATTTTGATAACCAAGTTCTGAAATAAGCTGTAGAGCCTTGATGATGACGATGAAAAAACTTCAATTCTGACATGATTTTCGCGAATAAATTACCGGTTAAATTTACTAACTGACATCATTTTAGTCAACACGTTTTATTAGATTAATCAATCTTTTTTTTTTGATTATTTTTTATTTAACAACTTCAGATAACTTTTGTCAATATTTTTTATTAGATTCAACAATGTTCCCATGTTTTTTATTTAATTAAATTCTAATTATTTAATTTTAACTGCTACGTAGGCGAATCTACGCTAATCCATCGGCTTTCTGTGTTTTTCTGAGACCAAAAGAAGTTTCCATCGTTATCCTTTCGTAGTTTCGACACTATTCCAATGATGCTGTGTGCTATATAGAATTTCAGGGTCAGTGCTGTTTGCACTCCTTTTCGAGATGATATTGATGCACACTCTTCATTTAGACCATCAGGAGTGCTGATGTCACTAAATTTCTATGTTCATGATCCTGCGCTGTGTTTATGTATATGGTATGGTTTGAAAGCTGTTTCCTTCAAAGGCGTGTCCTTGCCGGAATCGTTCAAATGCATTGAAAGCCGCTGGTTTTTCCGGATGAGAATTTTGTTTCATGTCGAGTTTTGAAACTTCACCATTGATAAATTTGTTTTGTCCCTGGCTGGAAATCTGTTCACTGTCAAGGTTATACCTCCAGTGCCTCCAAAATCCTACGTGTATAGACTGTTGCGTCATGCGCGTCATATTTTATGCTCTTAATGTTTGAATACTTCTCAGGAAGTTTTCTGCATAGCGTTTTTAATGCCTTGCTACTTCATGACATTTTGTATCCTTAACCACATTTGATTGATTCTTTGGCAAGTTATTGATTCGTTCACTTGGTGGCGATTTTAGGGTTGTATCCTTGGCGGCATTTCTCTGAATGGTAGCGTCTACGACCTCAAGCCTAATACCCATTGGTAAATTTCTATAGCTAGAACTTGGGTGCGTCTCCTTCTTAAGTTTGTAACTTTAAGGTTGTGGTATCTGCATTTGGTCCAAACGGTAAAGTGTCTTGCAATTAACACGATGTCATTGCATTAGCTGATGTTACTTTTTATGTCGAAATATAAGTAAAATTAGTTAAGCTACATACTAATTTTTTTTTATAGCAAGTTCAAAATTCAAACCGCGCAGACCGCAGTTCAACTGAGTTTCAAAACCTTTTCTTATTTTAAAGGTTAGGGTTTGGAGGGTTTGGTGGCTTGACCCAAAAAATCCTTTCGAGTTGTGGAGCTCAGCTCCTCCTCAGTTATTGGTTGTCTGTGAGATTGCGATACGTGTATTCAAAGGATTCTGGTGAGCAGTAAACAAGGTTTATGTTGGGTCATGATAGCTTTATGTGGTCGAGACAAGATCATTGAGCCTTCAAAAGAAAACATGGACGGTCTGTTGGACCTGCAAAACCCAATAAAATCTTCAGTTAATGTAAAGTCGATAATCTACTCGAGATTTTTTTCCAATTTTTTCTCAACAGTAACTTTGCCGACGAAGTTCCTAGCTGATATATGTCTGTTATTTTTTCCCACAAAGTTTTTAAGCTTATTTTCTTTGGTTTTATTTATCTCTTCAGCTCTGGCGTAACAGCTTCAAAAGTGAGGACTTGAACATTTTGGTTTGCCAAATTGCACGTACTTCCTGTTTAAAGTGGGTGCATATGGAAAGACTCACAAACAATACACAACAATACGTCAAAATAAAAAAAACAACACACACTCAAACAGACCGAGGGTTGAAATCGATCAGGAAGCTGTTTTCATTTTGCATCCCGATCGGGATTTTGCACAGTTAACATTCCCTTTTCCCTGGTGAACACTTGGTGCGCAGTCAAATCATAAATCTCACTGGTGGTCATCTGGGTATCCGTAGTGAAAAGACACGGATTATGTTCCGAGATGCTTCTGGAAGGATACTTCATATATATCCGATACTGTATAATGATTGTATATTTTGAATTCCAAATTTTTAGTTCCATTACAATCTGGGGCGATATTCCTCATTTCTGGGCAAGCGAAGGCTAATGCAATGCCCTGTTGGTTTGTTTTTTGAATAGATTAGCCAACGGATTAGTGATCACATGAATTTTTTAACCTTGTTGATAAGACATTATATTTTCCTGGGAAAATCACCCCTGAAGTACTTGAGTGTAATTTATATACGAGGGCGGTCCGATGAGTACTTAGGCTCCCCACCCGACGGCGCCGCTATCGCAAGATTCAATGTCTTGGGTTACATTCTCATAGAAGGATGCTGTCAAAATTTAAGTCGAATGGGGCTCGTAGTTGTAATATGACTGCGCGTCGAGGCGGGCGTGTTCGCGGATTTTAGAAAAATTAAGAAAAAGCAATATCAGTCGGCGATTTGAACCTTGTTTTTGGAATGTTGTTTTTGCTGTTAGTGCATACAAGCCAGCTTGTATGCCGGATATAGTGGCTCTGTTCCTGCAATGTCCACCGTAACAAATTGGTTTAAATAGTCTCAAAGTGAACGCACGCACGTCGGTTTTCCATGAGCCGTGAAAAATCAACGATCTCGTCTTGGCTGACCGCTGATTGAATGTGTGTCAGATAGGTAAGACATTAGGTATCCCAAAGATGGCGTTTGCCGTATCCTGCATGAAATTTTGGACATGAAGAAGCTGCCCATCTAATGGGTGCCACCTTTGCTCTCTCTGTGTAACAAGCGCAACCATTAGACCACTTCAAAGCAGCGTTTAAGCGCAAAACAAAAGGGTGTCTGCGCCCTCGCGCCATTAAATAAGAAGAAACAGTCGAAACAACGGACTCCGAAGAAGAAGGGGACTGTACTATCAACCAGAAAAGTGATTCCACAGTTTTTTAAGGAATCACAAGGTGTGGTTTGCATCGACTACCTGTAGAAGGACGAAACGGTCACAACGAGCTTCTATACCGAATGATTCTGCCTTCAGAAAAAAAGGTTCCATTATGCGAAGTAAGTGCTCTTTCACCAAGCCAACCAATCGGCTTACACCTTCGCCGTCGCCCTGACCAAACAAACTCGACTACCAACACCTACCATGTCCTTGGATTTTAGATCTCTTAGGTAAGATCTCCCTTCGGGTCCTAAGAGTCCTGTCTCCAGTGCGAAGGGAAGAAGAACAACAAATATAGTCAGGGCACTCATTGTATCCAGGCTGAGTGAGGCTTAGAAAATATTAGTATTAAAGAAAAAAAGGGATATGTAATCAAGTTCGAAAACAAAAAACAACGTTCTACTGATCTGTCTTCCAATCCATAGATTAAAGGCTTGGCACAATTCAGAAAATCATTGGCAAGACAGCTCCCGGAAAGCAAATGCTATCAGAACAACTTAATTAAAAAAGAACTATCTGCGTCTTTAAATTCAATGAGAGCAGTCATTTTCGAACTTTGTTACACTTCCAACATTGATAGACTTACTTGAAGTGAAGTGTGCCGCAAGGATCCCAACAAAATGCTTTGTTCTGTTTACCTTTTTTTGTCAAAAGGTTAAAAAACTTTTTAAGATAGCGTAAATGGCTGTTGGTCCCTTAGCTACAGTGCTTAGTGCTTACTTTTTCCAAGCTAAAACACTTTCCTTGGGTTACACTAGAGAATATTTTTGTGTCCTCAACAACCGCATGGACTTTTAGCTGATTTAATTGAATTTAGCTGAATGATTTAGAAAAATACGAACGCTGTGTTCCGGGATATTTATTTTAGAAAATACCTTGACCTCCTTCAAGTATTTCGTATTTAACATTCTAGACTTGCTCGAGGATAATAATTTCATATCTGCTGGTTGAGTGACTTATAAATACATACACATGACCAGTTGATCCTGCCGATGAAGAGTGAAGCAGATAGGACCGATTCTTGATTCCGAAAATTAAATTGAACTCGGTAACAAAGAAATAGTCAATCAAAATTGCTAAACAAAACAAAGTTGTTTTCAATTACAAAAGACTTTAAATTAAAATTATCCTGATAACAATGAAATTATCCCGATCATCACCAAACCTAATCATATGCGATTTCACGGGGAAAAATTCAAATCTCTGTTTAAATATTATCTACTATAACTATAAAATATGGGTACAATTCACATCAAGTTCAATAAACTGGACCATGGAAGCTACTGATTGGTCGAATCGGTATTCAAATTCTAGTCCTGCCTGTAACCATTGTTTTTCTGTCAATCACATGAGAATCGGACGCTGAAGACTCCGAGAGCTTCCATGGTTGATTATCAATAGTCCGTCAAATATTATTCTTTTGTTCTCCGGATGAAATTTCGTCCTCTGTTCCTTGTTTTCCCCTCTGTTTGCTTGTAATATTCACATACGTGTTTCGGTAGTTGCCATCTTTGGTGGGCGGTTTTATCTTGAGTTTGTAGATTTATAAATGTCCTTATTTGTAAGTGTGTCATTTACATAAGGAGATAGA
This sequence comes from Stratiomys singularior, assembly GCA_954870665.1. Taxonomy (NCBI): domain Eukaryota; kingdom Metazoa; phylum Arthropoda; class Insecta; order Diptera; family Stratiomyidae; genus Stratiomys; species Stratiomys singularior. Next base: position 100,419,631 of record OX940879.1, read on the forward strand.
GGTCCTTTTATGTAGGCGGGGGTTTCTTTCATGCAGGGAGGGAAACTTTTACCTAGATAGGATAAAGTCCGTGTATTTTTTAATTTATGAGAGTTCCTTGATTTGGTCTAGCGGCCCTTTGTCTATCGGACTGTCATTGCCCTCCAACTCGTCCTCTTTCTTGTTCGGGTGCCGTCCATATCTTTGATGTTGCTGAAATATGTTTTTTCTACTCTAACTTTGCCTGGAGTCCTGCGAGCATCCTAACTTACAATACACTGTGACAAAAAAGTATCCAGAAATTTGAAATAAAACGCAAAAATATTAAACTTCTTCAATATTTATTGAATCTCCTTCAAAATATGCTCCATTTGAAGCGATACACATGTGCCAACGTTTTTTCCAATCATGGAAACATTTTTTATATGCGCTTTCAGGGATGGCCTTCAGCTCTTTCTGCGAATTTTCTTTTATGGCGTCTATGGAGTCAAATCTGGTTCCCCGGAGCGGTAATTTCAGTCTGGAGAAAAGAAAAAAATCACACGGAGCTAGATCAGGCGAATAAGGTGGCTGGTCGATGGTATTTATCGAGTGTTTGGTCTTAAAATCGTTAATAATCGTGGCTCGATGTGATGGTGCGTTATCGTCTTGCAAAATTCACGAATTGTTTTGCCACAAATCCGGCCGTTTATGGCGAATATTTTCACGCAAACGTCTCAAAACAGTTAAATAGAAGTCCTCATTGACCGTTTGACCTTGCGGAACGAATTCATGATGAACCACACCACGAATATCGAAAAAAACAATAAGCATCGTCTTGATTTTGGAACGACTTTTGCGAGGTTTTTTCGGTTTCGGCTCATTTTTTCCCACCCATTCAGATGATTGTTGGCTCGTTTGTGTGTCATATTCATAGACTCATGTCTCATCACCAGTTATGATCCGTCCCATGAACGTGGGATCAGAATTCGCACGATCTAGCATGTCTGCAGCTACCTGCATCCGGTACTGTTTCTGAAGAAAATTCAGCTCTAACGGACCAAGCCGAGCGGTGACGCGCTGCATGCCCAATTGGTTCACCAAAATTAAACGAGCGGTTTCACGAGAGATGTTGAGATCACGAGCTATCTTTCTAACACTGGCATGACGATTTTCGAGCACAATTTCCTTGATTATCGTTGGTTGAAGAGGTCGACGGTCGTCCTGAACGAGGCAAATCTTCGACGATCTCCCGACCGTTTTTAAAGGCTTTGTACCATTTGTACACTTGGGTTTTCGATAAAACAGGGTCTCCATAAGCCTTTTCCGGCATTCGCAACGAGTCAGCACACGAAATTTCGTTCAAAACACAAAATTGGAGACAAACTTTTTGTTCAATATTTTTTTCCATTGTAAAATTCGCAGACTACCACTGAGGTCGACTGGTTTCAACAGCTGTCGTAAACAAACTAGTTGATAGACCGCGCTCATGTCTGGCATAGTAATTACGGACAGTCCTACCAACATACAGAAACTTTCCGGATACTTTTTTGTCACAGTGTATATTTTCAGTTCCAATAGTGTTGTTAAATTTGACTTGTCTGTCATTCATTACGATATTGATGTCAATTTTGTCAATAATTTTGGCGAAGTATTTCATCATTAAGGATTCCAGATAATATATGTATTTAATATCTTTCGTCATGTACGAACACTTTCTTATTTCTTGAGAATGTTTAAGCTAATCAAAATGCAAAGGTAGATGTTGTCTTACATTGCGTCACCTTTGCTTCAATCTGAGTTAATTTGAAGTTTTTGTCAATATGATTCTTTAGTTTTTAAATATCCCTTCAAACTGAAGTTTTATTGGAGTCTTTGGATTAACAAAAAAACGTTTCTTAATAAAGTGTTGGTATAAATCAAAGTATGTCACGAATCAACTAAGTGTCGTTAAACCGTCTAGTAAATACAGGTGCTTCTATACAAAAAAAAAGGGTTTTCACAAGTTTATCTTGATTTTTCAAACCATTTATTGAACGGCGTTTATAGTTGAAATCTTCTTATGTGCTAACAAGTTGTCTGACTCATTATAATACGAAGAGCAAGCACGAAGAGCAGAAGGTTTAGAAAGGATTTGAGTCGTACGTAACCTACGCAAACAATTGGAATCATTAAATCATCCTTGGAATATCTGACGGCGTAGTGAATCTCCTGGAAAGTGACTTACTTAGGAGAAAAGTTTTTCTTCTGCCAACCATAGTGGAAGTTTGTTGTTATTTCGCACAGTGTATTGGAAGTTTAGAAATAATTAGCAATGCAGAAATGCATGTGGTTAAATCCTTGCGAATCACATTCAGATTTGTAACGTTTGCTTACGAATGCGTGCGTTCCCGTCTCAATATTAACTAGCATCCGAAGCGTCCTGTTTTATGATCCATGTGTACTTATTGTTTAGTTTTCCTCCCAACTGTATTCTCTTTGCTTTATTGTAAAATAAATCACATAGCTTTTTATCATAGTTCCTTCCCCTACTACGATCCTTTTTTCCATAAGACCGTCTATTATCCTTATTCTTTTTTGTTGTTCCTATTGTTCTGTCTCGACCCCGTCTATCTTTCTCCTATTTACTTTCTCATTACGGCTAAATTTTCATTTCACTTAGAACGAATCGTTCTCTCTGACCTTTTTGCGTGGCTTAATGCCCAGGCATTTGCTCATTAGTCCTTAATGAAAATTTTTCCATTCATGATCTTTATGATGCAACGAAAGAGAAAGGGAAGCAAACTAAAACAATAAATGAAGACGGAGCAGGAAGAAAATGTTCTGGGGAAGAAATGCATGCGGAAATTTTTATGATTTTCCAACAGGTGTAATTGAGCTATTTAGTATGATGTTCATCCTGGAATATATTTATATATATATATATATATATATATATATATATATATATATATATATATATATATATATATATATATATATATATATTGTTTTTTTTTTTATTTTCACTCTCGGTTGAACTTGTATGTAAAATGGTTCATATGCCTGCCGTTCACGATATTATTGTGTGCGCCTCGTTTTTTTTTAATGCTCGAAAGGATATTAAATATTGTGCACATTTGAATTTACTCGGAATGAAAATTTGAATTGTTTCGTGAGGAGCTGCAAGAACTCATTTCCGGTTAGCATACACTGAAATAGCGTTTCGAAGGATACGCGTTGTTTTCCGAAAAAAAAAAAATAAATAATTGGAGCAACCATTAATCCGTAATTTTCAAAAAATAATTGTAACCAGGCCAAACGATCGTGTATTTGCAATAGTTACCATAATTTTCCCAACATATAATTTATACATCATCATAAAATTCAACCGAAACTATAAAACCCCATAAGCGTCCAACACAACCGAGAATCGTGCTGTGGAAGCCCAATGGGGTGGTTTTGGTAAGACCAACCCTCTGAAATCAGAAAATTCACGTCATTTTCATTCCCGATTCCTTCCACATTCATACTAAGTTCATATCGAGCAAAGAGTCAAGGACTCAAAATCGACAGCCATTTTGTTACTACCATCAAGAGCGTGTTGTTTACTCGTTTTAATGTATATTAATTTGTAATATGTACTGAATAACGGGATATTAACGATTTTATATGGAATATGTAGTAAAAGATCATATCAGTGATATTATTTTGACGTAAAATGTCGAATTTATTTTGGAATTTTGATTTAATTGGTTGGTAAACAAGAAATTTTCTCGCATGTACTTATAGTATTTAAAAGCAATTATATATAAACTGCATTATCCGTTTATGTGAGAGACCAAAGTAATCCAATTAAAGGATTACGTATTTTCATCATCAGAATAATTCAAAAATATTACGCAGTTAACTTAATTGTGCATTCAGTTAGGAAAATGATGAGCTTCAGTACCTTATTCAATTCATGGCATTCCATTCCAACACGAATTGCCACCTCTAACATACATATAATAAATTAATGAAACGTTTGAGTAATAGAAGTAATAGAAGTAGTAGCAGTAGTAGAGCTAGTAGTAGTGGTAGAAGCAGTAAGCGGCATAGTACTAGTGTTAGAGTAAGTGGTAGTAGAAGCAGTCGTGGTAGTAGCAGTATCAATTGTAGTTGTAGGAGTAGTAACAGTAGCAATAGTACTGTAGTAGTAGTTTTTGTTGTTGTTTTTATTGTATTACTAGTAGTTTTATGTAATAGGAGGTGAGGGCTATTTAGACCCTCTCAAGTCAACTTGATTACTTAGCCTGGAATTATTTCACACGTTTAAACCTCCTCGGTGACCTATTCTCTATTATTTTCTCTTCTACGCCAGCAAACGTTTCTTCGTTCTCTAGCAGTGAGGGCGTTGGGTATCATCCCTTCAATCACAGATAAGGTCATTCAAAGACCGTACGATACGCGCCCATTCTAGTCTCTGTTCCGAGTCTGTGAATCCTTGCCAACCGTCTCCTTGATGCAGTGCTGCCACTATTGTTTGTCATTAGCATTCGAATTTCCTTCTTTGTTAGAATAACTACCTCGGATTCTTCCAGTACTAGCTTCATCCCGCGGATATTCATTCAAATGTCACTACATGACCATTTGTAGTCTGAGTTGTACATGCATGACTCTGCAATCAACGGCTAATACCTGCTGATCTTGTGTGACTCATCAGGCAGTTCAAGCCCAGAAGTGCGTGATAGGAGATCTTGTCCTTTTGAACCTAGGACGAAGCATAGTAGTACTTATGAAATAACTATCATGTCACGACTCCCATGCTTTATGCCGAAGATTAGACCACATATAGTGACTCAGACTCTGCATCAGTTATTTGGGAACTTAAAAAGAATTTTGAAACGCTTCCAGGATGTATCTTATGAATTTTTTGTTTGTAGAAATGCTGTGTGCCTCTGCAAGCTTCACCATTATCTTCAGTTCTCCGATTATATCGAGAAGCAACGAGCTGGAAGTCATAGATAAACTAGCTTACAAACATAAACAAATGATTAATCTCATAGTCAAGGCAATACGACCACCCGGGATCCCATACAAATTTAGCTGACGCCAGCAGTTCAGATAGACAAGTAAAATGACGTATCTTTCAAGATGCAAACGATACGGGAATTAAAATTCAGGATGAAATCAGGATGAAAGTCTAGAGAAAGACAGAGACAGTAAGAAAGAGATCTTGTTGCTCATTTGCAACCCTTGATTTAAGTATTGCAAGGACTCCTTTTCTTAAATAATATGGACTCGAAAGTCTCGATCCTTGAAAGAAACTCAAAAAACTAAGTGACGGTCTTATTGTAGCCAATACGAAAGTCGGTTACCATGTCCAATCATAGTCAGCTGGTATGTGCCTGAGAAAAAAAAAGGCTAGAGTTTGTAAAAGTCATCTGAGATCAAACTGTTAAGGTGCCGATCAAAGTTCTAGCTACCATAAGGGTCTAGCTGAAAATAAAAAGGTTCATTTAAGGAGCAATTTTTCTCTAAATCAATACTGAATATAACGTTTTCTGTGTCAAAAAATTTGAAACAAAGCCGCCAGGTACTCAAAACTCATGAGTAAAAGTAGAAGAAAGGGAGCAGTTAGAACTTGGAGAAATGAGAGACCTCCTTTTCTCGTTAATTGACTCGCGAGAACCAGACAGAAATATTGATTTAACTGAAGGGAGATTGTAGTGCTGATAGAATCAAGGTTCTAAAGGACCAATGGTCGTCGTTTGAGACTCTTAAAAATAGGTTAAGTATGCACTTATTTGGATTAAAAGTCTTCAAAAAATATGATTGAGAGTTATGGCACATGTCCTGTGGGCGTTTCGTGTAAGATTTAACCTTTTACCGAATAACATCGCAATAGTCGTGAATGAAATAACATATTAATCTAGAAAAAATAACGAAGGTAACTATTAACTCCCATTAGTTGGTGCAGAACCCTTTCACCTTCTTAATTCTATGCTTCTGCAGTACTTCCTTATAGCTGGAGTAGTTTTTTTGAAGCTTTAGTTTAAGTGGTGAAATCGTTTCTCTGAACTTTTCAAATCTGGCTAAGTCTTACCCACACTATCCCTCTCGCCAATGAGATTGCTGCTATTCACGATAGCTTCCTTGGTATATTATTGCTTACACATTATGTGGACAAAGAACAAACCCTGTTGAATGAGAAACATATGGTTTGGCATGACAGGAATGATGAAAGTTCGTTGGCATCACCTTAACAAAATTAGGAACAAACAACCCCTACAAAGATACGTACGTATCATAAGTGTTCTGCTTTTATGAGACAGCTTCCATGCTATAATCTTACGGAACAGCACCCCAAATGATTGAGCGTTTAAAGGGACGAAATGTGCCGTGAGCCAATTTTCATTCACCACGCGGAACAATATGGGGAGCCTTTTATTGAAGAATGTGGAAGTCTACCTAACAAGGGCTTCGTTTGACAGGAGCGAAATTCAACAGTAACACCTGGTATCCGCGTAACGTGGAACCCTTCGTGGTTTGTGTAAGACAGCAAATGCATCATCACCAAAGGCAGGACTGCATATGGAAAGATACATAGGCCGGTTTTGGACCATAACCGGCCTATGTATGAACAGACCCTGAAAGCACTAATGATCATGAAGATTTTGTTTGGCCAGGAGATGAAGGCTATTTATGGCCTAAGTATTGGACTCCCAGTGGTAACCGGAGTACCGACTTAAGACTTCCCTGTCACACCGAAAGCCTTGTCTTGAACAGTTTGTCACATTACTTTGGACTATGGGATAGCTGGGAAGGAGGAGATAACTTTCTGACAGGGAGGTCCCCTTCCCTCTTCGTTATGAGAAGAAACGACCTCACATAATGTTGCATAATGCGGCACGCTTTCCCAATTGTCTGTTGATTTCAACATCTGCCCTGTTACGTTTTGTGGAGGATGCACGCCGCGGTCCATCTTTTGCTAGCTATTGGGTGCGGCAGGCATCATATGTTGTCCTCGCGCAAAACAAGCAAATATGAGACGTCGGCTGTCCCATTTTATGCAGGTAAAACTTAAAATACAATCTGTCGCACGATGCTTTCTAAAGAACCACGGCCTCGAGTCACTGATGAGCGCTGCGGTCAATCTGCTTCGCGCTTCTTTCCATAACGCTAGGGTCCTTCTCTTTTTCCCTCGGCTAACATCAAAATTTTGTCACCTTGTTTTGTTTCATGTTACAACTAGACCCAAGAGAATTGGAGATTTCGGCAAGGAGGGTGAAAAAAAAAGAAAAAAGGAAAAAAAAACCGGTGATTGAAAGAAGGATTTGGGTAAGATTCACAGGCCCTGTAAGGCTTCAATACTGATATGGTATGTCTTATATTGGTAGACATATGAATGCTGCTGAAAAAGACATACTATTAGGTGGCGCCGCATTGTTCTCGTGAAGATAGTCTTGCTTGCTATCGCTGAACTGTGCAGGTTCCATTCTATCATTCCTCACTCAAATCAGAAAACATATTTCTTAGGGTCATCTCCATTACAGGGGTGACACAAAAGTTCATGTAGATAAAATGTCATCTACATTAATTAATGGGATAGATCGCCTAAGTATAGTGACCGTTTGTTTTCTACTACAGGGTGTATCAAAAGCTCTCCTGTACATAAAATCGCCTTTAGGGAGGGATCGCCTTTATTTAATTTTTTCATAAAGGGCAAGCGTTAGAATACTCATTGTAATATTAGTATGAAGAATGTTTCCTCTCGTCTCCAGCGTAAAATTCAACTTTCGAAAAAATTCTGCCGTATTTTCTTAATACTCAATGAAGTTGCGTCCTAGTCAGTTCCTACACGTCAAATCATCTCCTGTCAGTGAGGCTCGGTGAGGGTTTATCAAAAATAACTTATATTAATTTGACACTACCATCCTCCCCTTAAAACATCAGTGCTAAATACCAGTCCAGTTGACGCACACAATCGAAGATGTTTGACAATCTTCGTTGTCATCAGGAGAACAGGCTGTCGCAGTTTGACCATTTAACGTTTTTCAGCTCTTGACATAACGATCTTTTTGTCTTGTATGGCTGATCTTGATTGCCCTTATCATAGGGTGAAGGTTTAATGCACTTTCGTGATGCGATTGAGATTTTGAGATATCATCACGAAATTCGTACTTTGTCTCTATATAGGAAACAGGAAAAGGCATGCAGGTTTAGAACATATTTTTGGATGGTCTCGACCTTTTGACTGATAGTTTTTTTTTCATTATCATATTGCGAGGATTCTTTGTTTTTCTTGAGTCTATAACAAATATCTTTTATTAAGATATCGATATTAGATATTAGAATGTTTTTCTTGACCCTTAAACAGAAGTTTTTTATAAAGATATCATCACTAAAATTACTATGTCCTTACATAGGAGATAATAGAAGGTATGAAGGTTCAAACAAATTTTTTGATGGTCTCAACATTCTTAAAGGCAGTTTTCGCTTAATGAATTCATTTTGGTTGCCGTATTTCTTTATCTTGAGCCTTAAACACAAATCTTTTATTTGGATATCATCATGAAAATTCGTGCTATGTCAATGTCAATGACAACAAGTGTATGTGTGAAGAAGCAGAAACGTGTTTTGATGGTCTCAAAGATATAAAAGACAGTCCACCCTCTATAAATTCACTTTGGGTGTTTTGAATATTTTTCTTAAGCCTTAAAAAAATTTTTTTTATGAAGATATCATCTCAAAAAATAGTACGATGTCCTTATATATGACAAAATAGAAGTTATGAAGGTTCAAACAAATTTTTGGATGGTCTCAAAATTATTAGTCATTTTTCCCACGATGCAACCATTTGGGGTAAATTGCTCGTTTTTTCTGTGCTTTAAGCAAAAGTCTTATATAAAGACATCAAAATTTTTGATGATCTGTTTTATCGAGAGAAAATAATGTCAAAACATTGATATAGATTTCCCTCGAAATAACATTTCGGTTGGTATTTCATGATGAAGTGCAGAAATTTTTGCACCAATGTAATATCTTTGCTTTGGCATAACAGTTTCAGTAGTCTCTTCGGTCTTTTTATTTACAAGAGTATAAGATTTAGGCAAGAAAGGACTTAGGATTTGACGGACCCTATAAGTTCTTCAATTTCGCAGAGATAAAATCCTATAAGTCCTTCAAATTCGAGAGAGGAACAAATTAAAAACTTTGATCCTTTACGGAAATTGATTATACGCTATAGAAGTGCGACTTGAGGTAGAGAAATGATATCCTGAATCACTTCAGTTTTGTTATGAGCAGTGAGAAAAGTACTATTTTCCAGAAAGACCATTAAAGGATGTTGAAATCTGAAAAACTGAAAAAGTAATTCAAAACAAAACAAACACTTCCGTCAGCTTTTGGCTACCAATATTTCAATCAATCATTTGAGATTTCTTGTTTAATTTCTTTAAACAGACGTCACCAATTGTTGCTTGAATTAAGCACAAGTGACAACTTGAGAAGGAGCTGGTTATGTCAAAAGTTAGTAGAAACACTTCCTTAGGCAAGCACAAAGAAACATAAGTAGAAGTGACAGTGAAAGTTGTTGTTTTTTGGTTATTTTTGCTCTATCTGTTTTAGATGTATCCAGGATGGTTTTCAAGGATATGCTTTTTGACATTGAAAATATTGTAAAGACAGCCTGTGGTTAAGGTAGAAGGGAAGCATTGTCACCCCATCGTGCGTCTACTGGAAGTTGTTGAAAACATATTGTAATGGAATCCTTTTTTGGATATAAAATATTTTAAAAGAATATCAGAAAATACGAACAAAGTATCAATATAATATGTCAAAAAATTCCAATAATACTGAATACTGTATGCGCATTGATGAAAAAATACCAAAAAATTATCAAAATACTATCCTCACAGGGTTGTTTCCTTGAATTTTCATTCCCCGTCAATTTTAATTTTGCATTTACTTTACAACACTTTGAACATTTTCCTGTGAACCGCATCCAAACTTAATTGAAAAACTCCCGAAATGGAGTCAAATCCAAACGATTCCCATTAATATCCTCTATTTGGTGTAAATCTTTTTCAGAGAAAAGTATTAAAATGCCAACTTCATTACTTTCTTCCGGTATATGCATGCATTTTCCTCTCGTTGATGTGAAAAACCTCTAAGCCTTGTGGTTGATAGCCGCGTATAATTACGTAACATTTCAGTAAATGGTAAAACCACGCAACATTGATGTTAATTAGAATTTCTCCCAATTAACATGAAACCAGCTGATATGATGGTAGATAGGCAAAGTATTATCAACGAAGAGTGCTATTTAGTAGTCCCTTTGAGAATCGTATCATGTTAGAAAGGTTCGATGAAGGATTTTCATTTTCATGTCAATTTGAATTTTCCAACTGTGCCACCTCTGGGTCATACAGACACAAATCTATTGCTTGAATCTCAGGCTTAAAGTAGATTGATTTAGATTGAAATTTACAGGGTATCCTTAGTAATTTGAAACGCTGAAAGCTGACAATCCTTTTCCGTGTGTGCTATACTGTCACATTGTTAAACGATATGACATATTTTTGTTCTATGCCCTACTCATAGAACTACTATGCCCTCTCACCACGAACTTAAATTAAAGCTCGTTAAATTAAGAAATTGCTATTCCTTGCTTACGTTATGACATGATCTTGTAAGACTCATCAATTGGAACGAGATCGGAACGTTCTACTTCCCTTGATTTGTAGGACGTAAAAACTCAGCGTTTGACGTCTTCAGTGTTTCATATCTGTCAATTTCACATTGCATATAACACCCACAGGATAATTTCAACCATCCAACTATCAAACATTTTCTGCAGTTCAGCAATTTGTCAAATGAATTCTTAAATGGACCCCTTCTACTCAAACCACTCTTATTAAGCCATTTTTTCGACCCAGATGTCCATACAATTCGTGTTTTTAGTAATAACTATTAAAAGCAACCTTCTTCTTAAGAGTCTATGTACCATGGCTCCTATTTTTCAATTTAGGTCTGCGGTAACATATATTTGTATAATCTGCTTAATCGCTAGCCAAAGCAATTACGGACTTACGGTTGCAATAACGAAGACTTCTTTAACTTTTATGGCCTTCCATAAGCTAAGAAAATTTACCGCCTTTCAATATTCAACCATAGTGTGGACAATTTTCCGTCAATTATAATTCAACCTGTGAACTTTTAACTTTTCTTAATTGTAAAGTCTTTTCGCATCGAAACAGATCCTTTTCCCTGAAGATGTTGATGAGAGCATACCAATTTCAGTATCCAGATTTCTAGTGAGAGTTTCTAAGAAGGTTAAATAAAAGGATCTGCATCAGTCAAACCGAAAAAAATCTCGAAGCTAAGGTTAAGATATCTATCTATGAACAACGAAAGGAACTCATTCATGATGGTATTGGGTCTCCTTAAAATGACGAACCCAAATGATTGCCAGATCCCTGTTACAATCAGTGGTAAATTCGAAACTGAAATGGCCTTTTAAAATTTGAGCTTGATCGATTGAATCCAAACCTGACTCAATTGATTCTGAGCCTGATCATAGGATCGTCTGATGACACGATTTGAAATACTTTGTGACGTTTACGAGCAATATTCGTGAAGATTTTAAGCAAGGCTGGTCAGACCAGGTCATCAATAGGTTATCTAGTGACACTAGTTGTTTTTGTTACCACGTTGAATGGGGCACTCTATTCTCAGTGACTAGTAGCCACCAAGTTGAGGAAGAAAAATTTACAAAACGATCGTGGTAGTCGCAGTTATCCTCATTATTTGTCATCTGCTCTGAAAGTCATTCGACAGGTAAGATAATTATCCGATAATTCTGGCATATCCTTTGGCAGAAAACTGCAGTCAGTTGTGAGGACTTTGTCAAATACAGATACCATAATTTTTAATACTGACCAATAATTACGAACCCTTCAAATGTCAGCTTCTATTTTTAATTATCAAAAGTGAATCCTGGGTGGGATCTGATCTTTTAACATGTCTTCGTAATTATTTTTCACCCTTTTGAATGAAATTTCAACCTTGTTTCTTGACAATTGAGTTTTTTTACTAGTACAAGGCAAGCATGACATCTAGTGGTTCCTGAACAAGTCACTTTTTTGAATGCCCCATCTGATCGATGTTTACAGCAGAAGGTCCTGAACTGATAACTTAAAAGCCGTTTTTGATAACATCCAGGTAGGGTCACCGATTAGTTATGGTAGCAGAGACGCCAAAAGTATCACGCTTGTACACCAGCTGGAATCGCTAAAGGCTAACATCCGTAGGAAGCAAAAGTGGTTGGCTAAAAGTACCACCAATAGGGTTCTAATCCACATGAATGTCGACACGTTATGTTTAATCTTGGGAAATAATTTGGTTGATATCCTTGAAAATAGAGCTAGTACCAGAACACAATTACACCAGCATCAATGTTGGCCACGTATATATGACGGGCTGTTCCGGCTAATTTTTATCCAGTCAACTCTGTGGCCAAATATCTCGGTACAAGTTCAAAGGTCCTCACTGATGAGCTCGAATTTGATTTATCTGACCCGAGCAATCTTCCTTACCTATGAGTTAATTAAATTTGGTTCCTATGTTCCAAAAAGATCAATCAATCGGTTGTTGAATTAAAAGGGATTAGTCGTCTTATGGTTCCATTCAAAACGTCTTATGGCGATATGTAGAATTTTAGGCAACATTAGATTCTTTTTTAGAGATTAGGGAAATTAGAGAGAATAGTACGGTCAAATTCATACATCAATGCGTCTCGAAAAAAGTATGTAATGTAAGTATGTATGTAAGTATGTGGTAGCACGCTCCGTTTTTCGTCCAGATTATCATGTTGAAATATCAATGTTTTATCGGCCTAAAAATTGATTACTACCCTAGACAACTGCTGCATTTTTTCAGTGTTGGTCCGTAGGCTTCCAATTCTGGGGGTCTTTAAGGCAAAGGTCTTGGCAATACTTACTGAATTTCAACTCTGTGGTGTCAAAATCTAGAACTGATCGTCAAATTTGAATCTCGACCCCCCAACTAGGGTATCACCCGCGTATGGTTTTGGAAAATTATGACCATTTCTTCAGTTAGGAGTCCTTGAGCAAGCTTCATCGAGAATGAAAACTCCAAGAATTAGTCGGATAATACTGCGGATGTCAAAGAAATTAGCGTTTTTCAAAACATTTTTTTTTCAAAACAAATTAAAATGGTTGCATTTCAATACCGGTCATCTATTCAACAGACCCTCAATTATCTGAAATCAGTTATCAATATTTTCTCCAAAATCCTAAATTGTTGCACGCTAAGTTACCACTCCCTTCCTGAAAATCACTCCGATCAAATGAATGTCCTTTTTATTTAAATCAATCTTTTGACGGTCCTAGCTTAATCACATATTAAATAGGAATAAAAAAAGCATAAATTGGGCCAACGTTCAATCAATGACAACTACTGAAATGGTCGGATCAGACTATCTTGCAAACGTCAGAAGGAAAAAGTATAGCGATCTGCCACTAGTTTAGGTGAAGCACTTAACAGTAACCTTGGTTAGGTCGCTGGCTTTGATTCAAATTATCAGAAAAATAAGGCAGAAAGATTAGATAGGTAGGAAAAATTTGGAGTCCTGAGTTCGGATTTTTCCACTACATGCATACAACAGTGGTGACACCAGTAGCCATTTTCGGAGGACTTGTTTGAAAAGAAATACTGTACAAAAATAAACGAGATTCCTCCAGGAGATACGGGAGGAGGAGCAAAAGATACACGAGATACACGAGATGTAAAAATAAATAGAAAATACAGGAGGAATACAGGAAAGAAAATACAGGAGACTAATCAGCCTGCCTTGACATTAAATATGCCATTAGATGAATGTCAACTTATGCCGCCATCTGGAGAGAAGCACTCCTTGCAATCACCAGATGAAAAGAGGCCAAAACAGGTGACTTTACCGTCTTCAAACAGCACTCAGCACTCTGATATATATATAAATAGAAGAATGGCCCTGACAGCACAAGAAAGCTTGATGAAATCGACCTGGTACTGGTGAGGACCATCTCATTCGGAATTAACATATTGATCTAAGAAAGAGTTGACATGGGCCTAGTCGCTAGAATCCGAGCATGACATATTGAGAAAATTCCGGCAATACTTAAAATAAGGCTGGTCAGACCCGGTGCTCAGGAGCTTATCTGGCTTTCGCTAGCTGGATTTTTTTACCAGGATCAATGGAGCACTTTATCTCTCGCTATCTCTTTATCTCACTTTATCTCACGCACTTTAGCTCAGTGGTTGATAGCAACCGAGTTTCAGACGAAAAATTGTAGAACGATCGTTGTGATCGCAATTACTTTCATTATTTGTCTGCTGCTGTGATAGTCAATTGATAAGTAAGACAGTCATCCAATGATCCTGTTATATCCTATGGCGCAGAACCACAGTCAGCTGTGAAGACTTTGTTAGACGTAGGAAAGATAATTTTTCCATTAGAATCACTTTAATGAGATCCTCCGGAAGAATTCAATTTTGACAAGACAGAAACACAGATTTGTTGAGGTCAGATACGTAAAGCCTATATTGACCGTACAATATCCCTATTATAACTGCTGTCAAAAATCAAGTGACTCAAATAACACTTAGTCTTTCCTATCTCGTGTATGCTAGGTATCCGGTTTGGTTCTGATCAAGACGTTTGTACCCTTTGCATGTCAGTTTATGCTTTTGACGGTCGAAAGTAGATCCTAGGTGGAATCTTATCTTTACTGATCAGAGAAGAGCTGGAAATGGTTATATCCTGCACATCTCGAAGCGAAACCTAAAGGTAAATCGATGCTTTTAAAACGGATGAGGAAGGTGGTACCGGGGAAGGTGGTACCGAGAGTAGTCGCACTGCAACCAAAATTGACAACTGGAGAACTTTACTATGATTTTTGAGTTGGAAGGATTTGCAATAAACGAAGCCACAGAAGCTGTTATGAACAATCTTAACAGAAGACACGAGTGCTGATACTTTCACGAACTGAGTCAGCATTTTAGACACAACCTTTACGGAAGAGAGGAGTACAGATACTTTAAGGACGTAAGTCTGCACTGTGGGCATTTGTATCTAATCACTGTGTTAAACAAAGACTGGACGGTTGTTGGCAAAAGATCAACGTGAAACCGATTTCTGTTAACGCAAAAACCAACAAAGATCCTTTGGCAAGGAGGTATGAAACGAAATGAAACGACCATAGAAACGACCAAATTTCCAACAGCAACCGTTAAATATGTAATCATTCTTTAGAAATAAAAAGATACAGATTGGAATGATAGGAATGACTGCAGAAAGACAAAAATGGGATACAAAAACAATCCAATGCCTAGTGAGAAACAGAAGTGGCGTTGGAACTTTGGTGGCAATATGAACGGATCACAAATTTTGGGGGAAACATACCAAACGTGTTCAAGGACCTTGCAGCAAGGAAGAAAAACGTAATGAACATTTTGTAGTAGATGCTCCGAATCTGGGCAACAATCGCCTAACTTGGCTGAGACGTTATAATGTAACTGAACACTTGAACCAATTAACGACAACAGTGCGAGGGGATTGTTTAGTTTCTACTGGACGGTAGGATGAGTCATGGTAAGCAATAGTAAGCAACACAGGACAAGCTAAGGGCGGATTCTGGCCCATGCTTTATTCCAAAAGGGTACTCTAATATGAATCAATATAATTTGCGGTTGAATTAGGTTCTCAGCAAGAGATACTCTATCAGTATTTGGTTTAGATAAAACGAACATTGACTTTTTATATTCAAGCATTTCCGAATGTTGTCTAGATATTGTGTTGGTAAGAGCACTTACATTCTATGCTGCAGCTCCAGAGCTCTAGTGGTACTGATGCTAGAGTTATTATACATGGGATTCCCTGGCCCTGGATATCCCTATCAGGAAATGTGGTTACGATGCACTGAACAATTCGCAATCAATGACCTATCAATATCAATAATAATCTAAACTATGAGAAATTTGATGTTATTGAAATTCAATTCATTGAAATATTAAATCACACAAAAAACAACCCTTCTAATCAAATTCACAAATTCCTACCGATAACGTACGTTACAAAGTAGGATTACATGATGTAAGCTCTTTAAGTACCAATCAAGAAAATTGTTTTGCCACTTTAAGGACCTTTTTAGGGCACTTAAAGGCACCACGATTTCACGAAAAAGCCACACTCATGCCATAAGATTCAAACAATTTAAACTTTTCACCGGGCACGTACTGTGTGTATTAGTACAACAGCTTCAAAGTGTAATATTTTGTTTCGAGTCATCTGGCACACAAAACATTCAAAATTTTAACATCTGCAACACTTAAGTGTATGTGGTACGCGTACGTGAAACTTCAAACCTCCTCATGTGACATATACTCTCGTTACACTCCTTATTTCTCTCCCCTCCCTCTCTGTCACTCTCTCGCTCTTGCTCTTTTCTTCTCTCGTTACTGAGTTCCAATTGGTAATGTGGGATGTGTATAAATACACGCCTGAAAACTTTCATTACACATATTTCAAGTGAAACTTCCACCAAACTACCCAACAACGTGCCTATAAAATATCTTTGTACCCTTTTCAATGATGGTACCATGTATGTTATCGTCAATCTGATACCGCACTCATTCCCTAATGTCGAAGAAAGTATAAGATAAACAAATTTCTTGAGAAAACCACACATATAGCATCCATTCATCCTTTTTGATTGTCTAATGAATCATACATATAAAACATTCACATATATCCTTAAGTTGAAAATTCTTAGAATAGACCCTTGTAATTGGGTAGTACGGGTGTCTGTAGCTTTTATATTGTACTCGTTGGTAATTTTTAATGTATTTGTGGGAAGGATTTTTTGTGAAACTTGAAAAAAGGAGACGAAAGTATAGGAACGAAACCAGGCAATAGGATCATTCAGAAAAAAGGAGAATTGGCTGAACGATTTGAAGATTTTGTGGAAGGAATTTTTGTCTTTGTGAAAGGTTCTACTGGCGAGACAAATGGTTTTATGTTTTCCTTTTGGAAGGCAATTCCTAACTAGAGAACGAGTAACGTTGAATATCGGGCCTGGAAAGTGGAAAAACTTTGCTTATATTTTTCCCAAGTTAATTGTTGAGGAAATAATCTGAAGTTTAGTTATTAAGGAATTTTTTTGTCAATTACCACTCAGACAAACAATTTTTGAATGGTAATGCAGTGCTTTCGCTGGGTTTGCATATGAATTGAATTCAATTTCTTTGAAGAACAAACCCTACTTTCTTAAAGCTTTTCAACAAAAGCGTCAGCTTACAACCCTCTCATAATTCTGTGAACTTCTGCGTACACTGACCTAAGCAGAACAAGTTAACTAATGTTAATTAGAATGTCCTTAGAAATGAGGGTGCTCTGAGCAAGCGTTGAAAACCTGAGAGGAAAATAATTAAAATTTTCCGAACTAAATGTTACCTCAAAAATACTATTCATCACTTGTAGAAACATCTTTTGAGTCTAAAGACCTAAACAATAGCTTATTATTTGGAAAACCCAAACCGCCACGGTCACGCTCTTTAGGCTAAGCGCGAATTCCTATTTGAAAGTACTATTGAATGTTATCCTGTCCATCCAAATTCGTCGCGTTTCTCAATCCAAAAAACCCGTAAAACATTGGTACTTGAACCCAGATCCTACTGTACGGAAAGCTGTTGCTCAGATTACATTACGACCAGGACCGCACTTGAACCGATCAAGCCTAATAAAAGAGCCTTGGACGATAGAAGTATCAACTGTTGAAAACCTTCTAGGAACTTTCTAACCATTTAGGACCTCGACGAAAACCATCGGTTACCATAGGATTCCACATAATCTTCCTTATATAGTAGAAGAATTTATGAATATTTTTCTCATTATCCTATTCTGTTCTTTCTTAGCTTTGAGTTTGTTTCCAATGTTTCAAAAAAAATTTATATTTTTTTGTCTCCTATCTAACCCTGAGCAGTAACATAAAGTTGGAGAACACAACAAACATCCAGGATAAAGCTGAAGTGCTACTAACGTAATACCTTCATAACTGTCAAACGGTTTCTGACAGCTTCGTCAAAATTTTTGAAAAAATAAAATGAGTACATTCACATCATAGTTTTTTTGGAAAAAGAGATTTTCGGAATCGAATTTAAGTCTAGTAGTGGCAGTGGATTATTTTTGACTGAAAAAATACTACCAGCTGTTGTTCTTAAGCTTAGGCGCTTCAAAAATAGCACAATGTCCATGTTTTAAATCATAAAATGTTACACGATGCATGCGGCCTTGTCAAAATGCTACAAAAATTCAAAAAAAGTAAAAAAAACAGCAAACTGAATTGAAATGATTGAAGTAAAAATGCCACATGATCCTTGGGTTGAAATCCTTAACGCAATACGAATGAAATTCTCAAAAATCTCAAAGCATTGGTAAAGAGCATTCGAGGCGTTTTTAAAAATTAGTTCAGCACTGTTTCTTGCAAGTTCCTAAAAGGATTACAATTTTGAAGCACAATAGTTGTTCTTATCACAGGAACAAGGGAATTCTTGCCGTTGCACGAAAGTTCTCAATTGAACAGTTTATGAAAATCAAGGATCTTGATGTTTATTTAATAAAATTTACGATCGGGAAATATCTCGAAAATTTGATACTTCGAATCGTCATATTATAACATATTATCGGTATTTATAAGCAAAACTTCTTGGTAATAGGACGTAAAGACAAAGGTGCCGAGAAATACGCATTTACATTCTCTTAAATTGTGTGTTCACAGTGGCTCGGAGTACTTTTACAAGGTACACCGGAAAAGTTATTTTCACATACATTTAGGATTAGGAAAACTCGTGATCGCTCCACTCATCAGAGTCGATTGATTTCGAAGCTCTCTATCTTGCAAAGCTCACTTTCTATGCTCCATGTGGTATTCGGTTCCATTTATTTGTCAGGCCTGCCCGAACTTTCAGCGCTTTTAAGTGATAACAGTCGTCTTTGATTATGCGGTTTTCTCAAACTAATAAAGGTTTGGCCAGAAGTGCCTACTAATATTTCTATCAAGCCAGGTACCAAAATTAATTTGACTTGTCGAGTAAATATTTTTGAGCTATTTTGACGCTGTGAGGATGCAAAAATTTCGGTCAAAGATCAGGTCATACCTTCTTATAAAGCTCACATAGTCGATTAAAGCTCATCTGTATCAAGATTTGTTTGAAATTCATTTCTTCCACCACGTCTGCACGGTGGTTTCTGTGTTCCCAAGACCAATCCATGATCTAGGGAACTCAGGGACTATGGCCTAGGGATCAATCCATGGTGTTTTCCAAATGATGTCAGCGGTTTTTGGTGTAGCTTGGTATTGGGAGCTGCGTTCCACACTCCTTTTCCGCAAAGAGGCGGAGACTGTGCGAGTGTCCTTTTTTGCACTTAGCTCCAAATCCTGGCCATTAATCGACTTAGAGCTGGAATTCTCACTGTAGCTTTATCAAGGGTCGTCTTTTTGTAGGATTTGGCTCCGAAACGTCACCATTAGTTGATTTATAGCCGAGACTTGCACAGCCTTTGTCCTGATTTGTTCCCAAGAACTATGGTTAGAGTCAACAAGCACAATTTCTCAACTGATAGTTTTGAATTTACTGCGTATTTTCGGCCCTGAATCTAGTCCTAGTGATCGTCTTCTTTACCTGGATAACAACTTTAGTATTTTCTTCCGCTAGGGTAAGAGTGGGAGTTCTGGTACTGATTGTACTGTGGAAGTAGGTTAAAAAATAAACGTTAAAATCAATTGAAATGAAGTTTCTGTTTGAGCGAATTCCTCGACGCAACGTATTAAGCCTAAATTGAGCTTGCTTAACTATACACACAGCGACTAATGTGTAGCCGTCTCCATAGTTAATTGTTCAACTATGTAGCAAACGTATTATTTCCGCAACTTTCGAAATCCAACACCGAACGTACATGATGCTAAAATATGGAAACCGTAAAACAACTTTTATAGTATCTTAAGGATATTTATATGAAAGTATGGAACTCTAAGTTGGCAACACTTTTGAATGCTGCGTTTTGTGTGACAGATATGTCATGCGTTTAACGCTTAGTTTGGCTTGCCATGTAATCATGAACAGATTGTCATCTGCAGATACAGATTAATTCCAAAAAAAAAACACAGTTCTGTTCTACAAACTTGTAGCACACTCCGTCAATTTAATGACCGATCATCGCCCATTAATACAATTAATTCGAATACCCATAAATCGTTTCCGGCCCACGTTTACTCGCATTGCTAATACGCACAGTACCTTGTTAAGAAACCATCGCAGCTGTAGAGCGTAGTATTAATGAAGACTCAAGTGAATTCATTCGACATAGAGCGCAATGCTTAAACGTATGCTCATCCACATTATGGAAGATTTTACGAAAGCATCCTTGTTTCAGGACTTACAAAATCCAATCCATAAAGGAATCTGAAGCCAAACGCCAACCGGACACAGTTCAGAGTCGGTTTATGAGCACAAGAAAAAATTACAGCTAATACTGAATGTCATAAGAAAATTTAGTTTAACGATGAGGCTCATTTCTGGTTCTGTGGCTGTCTCAACAACAAAACGGTCTCCTTCGGAGTGATGAAATACCACAAGTGATTGTCCGGACACCGTTAAAACTGGAGGAAATTACAGTTTGGTGTGCTTTATGAACCGGTGGAATCATGGGTACGTATGTCTTCAAAACTGTTGCTGAGAATAAGATTTCAGTTAAATTTGGTCGCTCTAGAGCCATAGTCAATGACATTCTCGATCCAAAATTGACTCGTTGTAATTCGAGAGACCACTACTTTCAGCAGGATAGCGCGACATGTCATACAGCTCGGACAACCATTGACATATTGAAAGAAACATTTGATCAGCGCATCATTTCTCGTTTTGAACTTATGAACTGGCCTGCAAGATCTTGTGATTTAATAATACTGGACTAACTCTCGTGGGGATGTGTCAAATCGCTCGTCTACACCCACAAGCTCGAGACGCTTGACCATTCATCATTGCTCACGTTATTAGCGAGATACGGCCCCAATTATTGGTTAGATTAGTCGAAAAATGGACTTCTCATTTGGACCTTCTTCGTGGCAGTTATGGCACTCACATGCGCGGAATGTAGATAATATATATATATTTATCATCAAATAAGTATGGCACAGGATACCCGCAATAGGTGCATTTTTCCTGGCTGTTAATCATTCTTTTAAAATCTTCGAAATAGTCCTGGAACCATACATCCGATTTTTATTTTTGCTATTCTCCTCCAGAGAGTGAGAAACCCATTGGCAGTTGACTTTTTGACAGTTTCAAAATAAATCGACAAGATGAGGTCTCGCCCTTACTTATGAGAGACAAGTAACGAGGACACTCTAAGACATAATCAAATTTGAAGTTCTTTTAGGTTTTCTTGTCTTAATCCCAATTGTGTTAACCATCGACATGTAAATTTGCATGAAACATTGATTTCTTCGAAACAAGGATGAACCAGTGTGTAAACCGATCTGACTTGGAGACCAATAAGAGTCCAAGACAAGCGAAGAAGCTCCAATCATTCGAGCGCGTGATTATCACGGATTCGGGATGCATCTTGGGTTGTGACCAGAAATTTTTTGAAATGGTTAAATATACATGAAGAGTATTTCATATGCATCCCCATAATTGGGAATAATACAATCAAGTAAAGTGACCTTATTTATTATAAAGAAAGGAGTCTTTTGGTTTGAAGCAAAATACGAACTAGGACTAATACAGTTTACAGAGCTAAAACTCAAAGATTTTAGTTGAAACTTTTAAAAAATTATGTGTTTATTCTTATTCTATGTATTCTGTATCAAGGACTTTTGAAACGAAATTTATTCTCAATTCAATTCCAATTCTCATTTAAAGAAAGCTTAGAAAACTTTACTCAAATCCTTCATTCCATATATCCTTCAAATTCAATCCTTCAGATCCAAAAATTCATCTTATCTGATCTATTCGCAATTCTTCCACGCAGGACTTAAATAATCATTTTTCCAAGTAAGCAAGATCTGGCTTAGTCAGGTTATATTTTATATCCTTCATGAAAGTCTTGCCTATTTATTTAGATCTCAACAATAGCAACAACAGAAAATCTGAATGAAATTATCCTTGAATCAATCCCATCACAATTTCATTCATTTTTCTATTCATTCAAGTCCGAGTTCATTCTCTTCAAAATTGGCAAAGCGGTAAAAGAAAAGCCTAACTTAGTACTGGTATTGTATACCATTTTCACTTTTCAACCATTCTTTGTTTCTCTGCGCTTGTTTTTCGTATTATTTCACAAGGAGGTTTGCAGGAGGCGTCAGGAGGTTTGCATGTTTTGCGTGATAACAACAAATGTGCCGGCGCTGTAAAACTTTTTGAATGCACACACAATACATTAGATTATATCTTGGTTGGCTTTTTGCGGGAAAGTCGTGGGAAATGAAGTTGTTTTAATTTTCATAAGTTGAAAGGGGATGATGAGATGCGACCCAGGATGATAGTATGAAATAAATGAAATTGTATACTAACCGTATACTATATATATTTTCGTTTCCATTGAGACAAATTTTGTTGCATGTATTTGATTGTGGAGAGATTAGAAACGGCTATAATTCTGTCGACTTTATGAGTTGGACACAATGTGGAGTGGAGAGTATTTGTTTTAAAGTTAATTATCTGAGAAATAATGATGATGGGTATGTTTATGGTGTAGTAAAATGGCTATGTTGAGTGTGATGGAATGAATTTTCATTAAAGGATTTTATGTGACTTTTTGATGTTTTATTATATGAATGAAAATGGCGAGACGGTATATCTTCAGTAGCTCAGCGATGTTGTGTAAGTAGAAATGTTAAATTGGAAAGCATATTTCCATTATGCTCTCTTATTTTGGTACAAAGAATTTTAACTAAGACAATTAAGTTTTTTCAAGATTCCTCAAACAATTTCATAGCTGCAGAAATGCGCCAACAAAACTCTCCTCATCTATTGAATATAAACAATCAAGTATGACGGGAAAATTTTCCAAATGGATTTTCAAGAACGTCGAAAATCTTGGTTGAATGTCATGTCTCGTGAATATTTATACCGCCATAGGCCATAAGGATAACAGTAAGCTTACCGTTAAAATGGGATCTCCAGCTGGATATGCTGGAATTGGTTCACAACTGTAACTGGATGGGTCACGGCGCACATACCATCCTAATAACAAAGAAGAGCATACTTGATTACTCAGTATTAACCATGAAAGAAGGCCCTGTTTTCTTACAACTCTTATTGTCCTTCGTATAACGATGGCGAAGGAATTCTTTCAACCGTGTGGGGCCAAAAAACGAAACATGAAACATCGTAGTCCAACATCGAGTCAAATAGTTACAGCGAAGGCTTGAAGGTTGACAGGAAATGTGTTTAATAAGTAGCTAAGCCACTGCCATTGGGAGTCTTCAACTCAAGACTTAAATAGTCTTCATGTTTTTATAAAAATAAAACTCTGCTCCGATCTGACAGTTTCTGTGTTTTAAAAGTTAGAATGTACCTGAATTTATGAAAATATTTATTTATTATATAGGTCTTTGTTTCCTTTAGGTCCAAGTATCTGGGTCCCAAATAGTCTCCCATAGTCACATCTTAAAGTCCTTTTTGTGTTAAAGGTACCATAATCAAGGTTCTATGACAAAAAGGCATTTATTTGCACCAAGTTATCTCTCGTTGACAATTTCCTTTGAATTTTCTGTCATTTGCAAGTGATTTGACGCTGATCATTTCTCTTCGGATTTCCTTTTCATTTCTTATTACCTTTTTACTCTTCTCTCAATTTGGTAACACACCTTAAATTTTTATTCGAACCTTTTTGCTAGCTTATGTGTTACGTGATTGTCAATTTAGAATATTTTTATCATGACTATATGTTGAGTTCTGATTCGCACGATGAAATAGAGTATGTGTTCGGTGAGCAACAAAGTCCTGGTTTGCAGTCCACTGGTGGCAATAACTAGGTATTTTCGTTGCTGGTGTCAGAGTATAAGCCTACCAAGATGTGATAGGTAGCCTTTGGAAAGTTATTAAGGTCAAGTGTGCTTCTAATCCCATCATCTTTAGTATTGAAATAAGGTTGCTCTAACACGCCCAATCGGTAGTGAACCCTTGCCCGTAAGACGTGAAAAGTATTCTCTAAGCTGCGACAACGCAAAATCACTGAGAGTACTGAGAAAATACTGAGAATATAATTGAGAATCGTATCAGGAGATCATATCACGAGATCGTATTAGGACGAGCCTGCCTCGTCTGCCAAGATGACGTTAGCATCAAAAATATCACAAATCCAGTTTGTGCGCCCGATATTAAGGTTAAACTAAAGAACGCTCATGGATTCTAGTGTTACACGGTCGTTGCGCAAGAGGTTTGGCCAATCAAGTGGTGTAGCCATTCCTGTCAATCCACTTCTAGATTATAAAATATTATAGCTCTCTATTAAAGGTGTAGTTAGCTCAAAAAATCGAACCAAATTATAGCCCATGCAGATGACATTTTAATCTTCTACGGTCCAGCACCGAGAAGAAGCAGGTAGTGATCGAAACTATCGAAACTGATGCAACATGACATACGGTCGTCAAAAAAAAAAAAGAACCTAAACAGTGTAGAAAATGATTTTGTCAACACTGCGTTAAACTAACAAAAAACTTCAGTGAATCAACACAAGAAAAAACGGACAACATTACCTGCTCACATGAAGTTCTTCTCAGCTTTGTCTACTCTTAAGGCCAGCTAAAGAGCACAGAAGAACAATGTTTTAGACTTAGAAAGCGACGATCAGGCCCGTATTACGCTACGGTCATGGGTTTCGATTCAGGGCGTATAATAGAGTTATCGAAGCATTTAAAAGATTGGTCCTAAGATGTATATTCTAAGTGCAAAACGCAATCGGAATCAGTGTCAAATCAGAAGCGACTTCAAGCGACTTTTTTCAAATTTTGAAATTTCACGAACCAGTGGTCTCCAAGCTTGTGTAACTATTCAAAGTACTAAGGGCTGGAAATGCAATGCTGCAGGAGAGTAGGGAGTGCATTCCTAAAAAAGTTGCTGAACTATGAGCATAACACGAAAACGAAAATCCAAGAAGCGCTGGTTGGACTCCATTGAAAAGTAAAAAAGGATTTTCTATTTGTATTGTACTATTGAACGGTGAAAAACGCGAATTGAAAGTTTTTACCATCACATAAAGAGAAACAATTTCAGAGAATAACTGTAGCGGCGCGATTAAGATTCTCACCATATTGAAAGCCAAGGGTATAAGGAAACTTCACCTCCTTGGTAGCGAAAATTTTCTTCCGTTGTGTACAGAACCATGTTATAATTACGAGTGTATCTATGTTCCCCTACCTGGCTGGTTCATTTTTATTTCGACTGCCTTCATTTTCAAATTAGGCCACCAATTTTCAGCTAATAAAGATTTCACAATGCTTGGGGTATAAAAGCCAACCATCTTACGCGACAAGGAAACTCTGTGTATCAAAGAAACTTCTAAGTAGGTTTGGTATTTGTCAATCGTTAAAAAAAACTCTTTGCTTCATTGACACGAAATGGATGATCTACTGATTTTCACAGAGCTTAACAAGGTCTTCGCGCTTCATGAAACTGTCAATTTTTGCAGTCAATTGTCTTGACTTCCCCAGAATTTAACAAGGAAAACTTGCTGTATGAAACCGTCAATTCGTGGCCATGACACTGTCCGAATTTATTTTGCAAAGTTCGGCTTGAACCAAAGTCTACACTGCTGGAAATAACCGTTGAATATCCTAGTTTGATTCAATATTTTTGGGATTTAGGATCAGCCAATGAAGACTTTGAGGACTCCATATGTAAGACTGACTCTATGACCTCTTTCACCTTTATAAGACTTCATGAGACTATGTGATTCCTTATCAAGTTTTATCGCTGACAAACTCTATGGTTCCTTCCTTAAATAAACAATTTTTGCCACTTACAAGCGGATCTTATATAGCCAACAAGATAAGGTACCATCATCTAGAGAAGATAACCGTACCAATAATTTCAAAATGCCCAAGACTATAGTTCTGCTAATTCTAAATTCAACTTGGTATTCTACAGTGCCAGATGTCCATCATGACTCAACCAAAAAGCAAGAACACTCTCAAACGGCTTCAGACAAAAAAAGATAGAGCAAGCAACAGTAGGCTTCAGAGATATAGTAAAAAATAAGTTTAAGGAGTTTAAATTTTTGTTGATGTATACCTTTTAAGAAAAATGCGAAAATATTTTGAAAATAATGACCTTTTTTCCTTTTCATTGGTTTCGGTCTGTTAGTGGAGGCCTGCCGGATAAACCAAAATTCCCAGTTCAGAATTGGGTTGACCCATAGAAAAGTTTCGAGTTTTCAAAATTATTCGCCATCATTTTGATTTTCCTGCATTTTGAAATTGGCATAAGGTCGTAGACCGTTGTTTGACTTGACCTGACATGTAATCTTTTGAAGCCAAAAGCGTTAGCCTATTGAAAAAATATAATTTAGCCTTCTGGTTCCTCTCTCTATCGACCTGTCCGTTCACTGCGAATTCTTGATCTTTATAATTCTTTACAAAAACATTGTCGCAGCGTCTTAAAGTAAGTGGAATGAAACAAGACACCTTAAAAACTGGATGAATCTCCTCTTGAAACACATCTAGGTACGTAGCTATTATAAGTTTGTGGACTTCTTCGAGCTTAATCTGGAGTTATTTTGAAATACTTAACCTGTTTTAATAGAATCCTCTATTTAAACTGGAAAATATATTGAAACAACAGTGTTCTTGCTATAATATACTGTTGCTTTCACTATACTATTACAATTTCGATTTCGAATAGAGTCTTTCAATAACGAGATCCTTGATCAGCCACTCACAATTTAGAAAGTACAGGAGATACTTTTTTGAGTACCGGAATTTCTTCGAGTATTCACAGAAACAGCATCAAAGTATCTCAGCAATTCCTATTCCTTCCATTCAATCCTTTTCCCCACTTTAACCTGAAGACACAATTTGACGGGACCAACACACTAGCTCAAATAGTATAGCGTACCGTACTAGGCTAGATCCTCAATTTGACAGGGGTGGCATTTAGACGATTTTTGATTGTGCCACTGAAAGTCCGACACTCAGAACACTAACTACCTTTATATTACTTCAACAGAAAATTTTTTTGGGTAGGAATTAAAATAATGACATATAAGGTGAAAGCTGCAAGGATACAAGACTACATGGATATAAAGATTTTGTGTTCGTAGGCACACAAAAGAGATATTTATATCAGAACCATCAAAAGTACAACATTCTTTCACATTCCTGGACCTCAAAGTGATGTTGTCTGGAATTTCAAAAAGGATATTATGCCCATGAGTCATCTCAGATTTCCTGAAAAACGTACTCTATGGAGTGAAGTTATTTAATTTATCGTTTTAGTTATCGCCAGTGTGAACAAGTTTGTTACTTTGAATGTATCCTTCTATTCCATAGCAACCCATCCTTCGTGTATATGTTAAAGTT
The DNA here is from genome assembly GCA_954870665.1 of Stratiomys singularior. Lineage (NCBI taxonomy): Eukaryota > Metazoa > Arthropoda > Insecta > Diptera > Stratiomyidae > Stratiomys > Stratiomys singularior. Next base: position 100,447,191 of record OX940879.1, read on the forward strand.
TTAGGTAAAATCATTTTTTAAATCCAAACCTAGAATTTTTGAAATGTAAATCTTTGGAATGCTGAATTAACTTATTGTCTCTAAAACATCGTTTTCATATTTGCCAATGAGGTCACAGCCGTTGCTATCCTTCAGAGATTTAAATTTTGAAAAAAAAAACTTGAGTGACTCATAAGGCAGGCTCACAAACCTACCTATTAAATTTACTCTCCAGTAACTTAAATTGCTAAAATTTCCAAATAATTCCCTAAGGTAAATGACCAAAGGACTCATTCATTCAATCTAAGCTGGAATAAGCTCCGGCATAAAGAAAAAAGAATATTCTCACACCGGGAGTCAAAGAATGAGTCATGACTTTCTATACATATATCTATATATAAACTATTTATAAATAAGTATTTCGTCCTTGTATACATCTCGATCCTGGCATTTAGTTCTCGTGTCTATTCACCTACGATTCTATAATATTAAAGCCCATCCTAAAGTACTTGCTAACTTGCTTGCGTCCTCAATCGTACAACATGCTTCAACTATTGTGAGAATCATCACATCTGGGAATAAGGATACGCAAGCATAATGTACTATCGATTAGAGCAGAAAATAAGAAGGGTACTTTATCGAAATAAGATTGAGTGATTTTCGAATTCATTATATTTCGTCAAAAGTGAAATGAGTGACAAATAGCTTCTTAGCTTCCTTTTATTTTTCCAATGTCCTTACGCTTGTGTGTATTTGTGAGTGTCATTGTTTTATATAATATTTTTGGATCTAATTAATCAAGATGTCATCTTCGATCTATTGTTCCTTTCCAGGATGATTAAGATGATGCTGTTAATTATTGAAAGATATGTTAATACGACTGATTAATTTTTGTTTCGTACTTGTTTTTCTCAGAAATTTTTGCAGATATTGGAAAGTGTCAGGATGTGCTTTAATAAATTCACTGTATTGAAAGAGGATTTTTAAAGCGAGATAGATTTTAGCGTCCGAAAAAAATTGTAACTAGAGGAAGCAAGAAGTGAAATCAGGACTTCTTGTGTATCCACGGATAGGAAGTTATGTCCTGTGTAGGAAGTAGTAAAAGGATCGTTATTTGAAAGTCTATATTGTAAACCAATCGAAAAGGGAATCTAAAGAATTTAGATTACATGTGGCCGCCGAAATTTATCCGCTCATGCTTCTCAAAAAGGAATATATCCATAATATGAATCATATTGAATCCGTACATATCCTTACATTTCAATTGGTATTTGCCTTTAAAATAAAAGCAGGCAAAAACAGTTGGTGTACCACAATAGGCCAAAATGTGCCACTACAAAACGCACGACTAATGGCCTTTCAGCGTCAGCTTTTTTATGTAAAAAAAACGAAATCCTGGAGCGCCGCAAAAAGCATCGTATATATGGAGCATTCATATGTGCTGGGACCCTAAACAAAGATAGTTGTACACTGTTGTTGGTTTCATAGAGGAAGACCTGACCAACAAAAAATATACCCTGGTGGTCTTCATTAAAAAAAACCTTCAATAATTAATCAGTCTTCATTAATATCCTTAACAATCGTAATTAGTATGTATCCCCTAAGGATTAAGAGACACAATTTTTTTCAACATTTGTCAGCCAAATACCCCATAATAGAAACATGTTCAGAGAGGCATCTTAAGTAAGCATCCGCAACGAACTCCGAAAAGGATATCCAACCCGATGGAAAGTAGCATCGTCTTGCTTCTTAAGTTCACCGAAAGAATACCCCTGTCAAGTAGGAAGAAAGTGGCTGTAACGAAACCAATTGGAAAATGTTTAGCAGCCACAGTTTATTGCTAAAAAATCAGCTTCAAAACCAATGAAGCAATACCGCAATTAGGAACGAGGAAGATTTATGGCAAACTGCAAGTCCTTTTGAATACAAAGTCCGCCTTCTAAGCGCTCCAGCTGTGTTGTCTCACAGGCACATAAACTAACCCTAACCAGAGTGAAGGGAACTAATGTTGGTCCGCGGGTTCATCGGAACAGAAGGAAACGAATTATTGAAGGTGTCAGTAGAAACTTGCTAAGCCGATTGAAGTGCAATCGGAGTAATATAACCATCATTCTGACACCGCGAAGATGGACTCAACCCTCTTGAAGAAGTTAAGTTCAGTAAAGAATGACAGGAATATCCTCATGTGAAGCAAATCCGTGTGAGTTCACCCTTCCGAAGCGAAGACCAACATGCTCTTAAAGAAGAACCCAAATAGTTCCAAAAGTTGAGTGCTACTAACTTCTTCGCAAACATGCCAAAAAATTGGAATTCAAACGTATAACGTATCCCGTAGCTGTAATAAGAATTAGCGAAGTATCGAACAATATCTCATCATCTTTTCTTAGCCTGATTGATGAGTTTTTCATGAAGCTAAGGATTAAAATAGCACATTTAGAACACGTAGCAACCATGGTACTGAAAGGTCCATTGTTCTTTTTCAGCTTAGTTAATGGTATTTTTTGACAGTTCCATGACGTGTGTCATCGTTGTTGACACTAGATTCACCCGACTTTAGTGCGAGTACGAGCATGTTTTTGATGATTGCTACATCATCGATTCTTGCGTTAATTTTCCGGTTGGATGACCCTCTTTGAGGATCAGGCTGTTATTATTTTTAACGTAATCTCAAATTATGTGAGAAAGACGACCACAGTTTTCTGACATGTGTCATTATTCTTAGCGCTTTACTGACTGGACTGCAGTGCGCGTAAAAGCGTGCTCTTTATGACTGATGTATTATCCTTTGGTGCGCTGATGTCTTCTTTTTTGGACCTAAGAGCCTAAGAACGTTACCCACTCATGTATGATCTTTTGGAGCTAAGAGATTCAGTCAAAATTTTGTTTGACTGAGCCTCTTAGTGGAAAGAAATCATATTCTACTTGGTTGACACAGCAGGTTGCAAGAACAATCTTACTTCAATCAGACTGAGAATCCAACTTAGCAATTCTTTATTATTTTCTCTGTTCATAATTTTCTTTTTCTCGCTTGCAGCATCATTCTGACCCTTTATTTGCTTTATTTTGTCTTCACAGCCATCTTCAGCTCGTTCTCTCGAGCTGAAGATGGTTTTCAGCTCGGAGAACGAGCTGAAGATGTATGTATGCAGCCGAAACGCGTCCTCGAGACCCACAAAGCAAGGCCCGGCGGACCCGAGCTACCCAGAGAAAACTAGTGAACTTTCTTCAGAATATTTTGCTACCTTTCACCGAAATATGAAAAAATTCATACAGAGCGTACGTCTTAGTGACCCGAGGAATTTTCATAGATATTGAATCAGTTAAATCTCCCAAGATTAAACAATAAACGTCAATTGCCACAAATACGAGGTTTCTATGGCATCTAATATGAAACAGCTCAATACCATTAGGATTACGTTTGGTAGCATGACCTTAAGATCAAGCACTCATTATTAATCGCCAGCTATAAGAGCAAACTGAAAATTGTCAGGAAAAATCTGGCCTTAAAATTAAGCTTAAACAACGCGAACCTTATTGGAAAAACCAAATTTTGCATTTGAAAAACCAGACTGGTGGACTGTAGTTGCGTTTTAAGGTATTTCTCTCAAAAAAGTTGAAACAAACAAGGATAAGGATAACCTAAGGGTGTTTATGATTGGTTGATCCCATAATTTTCATGGTTTTTTTAAGTATGGATTTCCCGTCTTGTTCTTTGGTTTTGTATGATATCCAACCACATCATCTGACGTTTTATATTTGATGCTTGCCCTTATCAGTGGCTCCATCTTTTGTCAAATGGTGGGAAGTTATTTGGGCTCCTCATAAACTTGAAGGCCGAACTCGAAACTTATACGCAAACACTGGAAACTTATAATCACAATGATCGTAGGTCTGATCCTCTTTTTCTAAGTTAGTGTTTCCTTGCAGTTCCATAAAGAAATGCAATTGTGAAAGGATAAGGCGTGTAGAAAAATATGAGAAAACCTGGTGGTTGGACGTTTTTGTAAATCTAGAATGTGAAGAATAAACGTAGTAAGGGACAAAGGAAAGGGCAGATGACACATAGAATCTGGTAATCTTATCGAACCTGACAACTAATCACTGCTGGTCAGATGAGCATGAAGGACTTGTACGTAAAATCATGACCGATTATGGGCTGTTTCACCATTGATTATGATACTTTTATGTAACGTTCATTTTACAGTTTTACCGCTAAGGCATTTTGGTTGATGAATCTAAAATCTCAATTTGGAAAGTTTAGTTTAAATAAAGGATTTACGTGGGTAAGGGTGGAAAGTCTCTTACCTGATTCTGACCAGGAACTCAATTATTAAGGCTGCTTTTCCCTCTACACCTCCCGTTTCCCCTATGTTCTCTTCTTTCTCTCTATTTTTCTGTCTCATCTCCCTCCCTTCTCTCTGCTCTCTCATTCCTCGTAGTAAGACGACGAAGAATTATTAGAAGAAAATAAGGATAACAAGACTTTTCATAAAATTTATAGAATTTTCTTTCTTTTCCATTAAGCTAGCACGAACCATTTACAAACAGAATAAGTTTATGCAAGAATAAAATCAGTCCATTTCATCAACAGTGCATAACAATTTTCTTCATCCCTCAAGTGCATTGTGGTCACGTGATTTGAAGTTACAAAAGCAACTAAATGCATTTGCAATATTCCCTCTTTTGGTCCTTGCCATTATTGTTAAGCTTGAATGCCATATCGCCATGTCTTTTGAAACCAGTCAGTACGAGTTAAAATCTAATTAAGAAATTTCCCAAGGGTATACGTGTTTATCTAAGTCATACGCTTGCATGCATGATGTCTGCTTAAAACAGGACTTCGTATCCATATCTATCTGATGCAGTGAGCTGGTTTGGCATGCATGATAGTTATATGATAAATTTTACTTAACCAAGTCTATTCCACCTATGGTGTTTGTCGATGAAAAGGAAGGGAAAATGTATATCTATGTGTGTGAGTGTGTGTGTTTGTTTCTGTGTGTTTGTGTGCGTTTATGCATGGATAAATTTATATGTTATATGAGATGCATAAGTGTTAGCTTCAAGTAAGATAAGTGAGTTTTAACATTATGATGATATTGCATTACATATGGGAAATACTGTAGATTTTCCCGCATTTTCTATGTAACTTTCTTAAGACTTTAGAAATTTCGGTAACGTGATTAGTTGTAATGTACAAGTGGAGGAAACAGCAAGAAGGATATGAAATATTTTAATGTGATGAGTATGGAAAGTTAAAAATGAATATTAGTTTTTGGGTAAAACTATCATATCTCGAACCAACATCAAATAAAAAATTGGTTGAACGTTTTTCAGGCGTTTTCCATTAGAGCACAAATATAGGTTTGAAATTGTAATTGGTGGTGTGAGATAGCTACTTCCCATTTTTTTTCCAAGAGTTCTTACTGGATTTGAGATTTCTACTTCATTTAATTCAAAACTAACACTTTGAAACGAAAGGGAAAATCTTCTTCTGGACTTTATCATGAATTCCATAAAAAATTCAGCGCAGCTCAGGAGCTCATTCACATTCACAGAGTATTTCCCCGGCAAAAGTGTCCGGTATCAATTTGTCAATCGGTATGTTGATAAGCCCCCCCCCCACACACACACACACACCTTTTCACAGCTTAAGGACCGAAGACATAATCGATCAACCCGCGACATGTCTTTCATGGAACTGCTTGGAACCTAGACAACCCTTGAAACACAAAATTGTCCCTAAGCTGATTTTAAAAGACCAGAAAATTATATAACACACAAAGGACTAGTCAAAGCTTATGTGACGTATAGCTGACAAATTTCTTATGCCTCCTCAGCTTAAGCTGCAAAAGAAACAAAATATCAAAAATATCAAAAAAACTACAACCCATATTATTGAAGCTCGTCCCACTCCAGCCCTTTCAAATTAATATAACCTGGACTTATACTGTATCGTTTGAAGAGTTGGAGCTTTTTTGCATTGAGGAAACGATGTTCTTTTCAATGTCTAGTGTTATGTCAGCTTAGGGTCCAAGCTGCAGAAAATAATCAGAAAAAAAAACAGCTTATGGAAATTCTGAAGCCACCCTAGAACATCCAAATTTATCTAACGGACACTTGTTCCCAATCGGCTAGATAAGCGCAGCCTTTTTTGCATCGAGGATACAATTTTCGTTTTCGTTCGATCGCAGAATCAATATTTTCATGGATGTTTCCGAACGGGTAGTAAAGTTATGCTCCCGAAAACGAATCACCCTTGACCGTTCTTATGTTTGGCACCCGTACTTTCCTCGTAGTCTCTTTCATGAAAAATCAACGGTATTCGAAAATCTTAAGACGCTATTGGTTCACCATAAGTATATGCTCAAACTTCTCGATTTCATACAAAAGCTTTCTGACGATTGTTTTTTTTTTCAACGTTATACTGAGAGTTATTATCAATTCAAACACAATTCCTCTTATTTGATTTGAACCCGTTCGATTGAAAGTTTGTTCATAGCATAGCATAACCACTAAAAAGTGCTACAAAAAAGAGAAATGATTACCCCATGTAGGGCACAAAGCGAGCTTTACAACATAGAGAGCTTTGAAATTAAGCAATGTAAGTGAGTGAAAAGATTTCGGGGTCAATCAAGAGATTGCTGGCTTTATGAACCTTAATTTATATGAAAATAATTTTTCGAGTGTAATAGTATATTTGATTCTCTGTTTCTGAATACAAAATTTAAGTAAATTTTAATGCACACCTCCCCACACCATCGTTTCTATTTCCTTTCTTAAAAATATATTGCTTACAAATATCAATTTACCTGGAAGGTCAGTGTCAAATACACTTGAGGAAGGAGTTTATTCTAAATGTCCTCAGTAATTAATTAGATCCTTGGTAGTAATGCTTTGGTTAAAAGTTTTTTTTTCTATTTTATGCTAACAAAGGAGCAGTATATAAGCTTGCATAGGATCGCAATGTTCAAAAATTGCATGGAGTAACCCTTCAAGGAGAGGTAATGAACATTCTGGTAGACTTCCTGGTGACTTAGTAAGGTAGCCAACGGATTTTTAACGACACATTTACCTTTTAAGTAAGCAGAAATCATCTCAAAGGAATAAAAAATCTCAAGAGAATAAAAAAAAATCAAATAATACTAACTAGGTGTCAGCTTTGCTGGTAAAGTCATCCAGTCACCACTGCTCAACTTGGCTAATTCCTTTTACGGTGCAATAACATATTTAATTTCCTCTTCCTCAAAATAACAAAGTAACAAAAAAGGATCAAACATGTAATTTATTAACATTGACAAAGAAACATATTGTCAATGTAAACCTTATTACGGCATTAGCCTCAATTTTACAACCCTTCTTATATAGGACATTTTATGATGAAACACTTGTACATGGGGTTGGGGTGAGTCTCATCTATTTCATTCAAAACGGAAATAGTCCTTAGTGGTTTTTGGGCTTCATACCATTCCATTATCCTGGTCGTTCCTTTTCTTTCAACCATACACTCATTGTGATTTAAAATGCTCTAGATCTACTATCAAAACGTATCCTTTCAATCGCATTTCCTTTTTTTTTCCCAACACTCATCGGCAAGCAACATATGTACACAAGATTAATGACTTAATAAGAGTTGGGGAGGAACCCGCAGATAGGGGACTCTGGGGGGAGAACAATACAATGTAAGATAGGCTAAGAGACATTTTCAATACAAGTGTACTAACATTTATTTCACGCTCCTTTTTTTTTTAATTCGTTCGCGTTAAAATGAGATAATAAAATTTAAATGTTGTCAATTTTTCGCCATTAATCTTATTTTTTTTTTGGTTGGCTCTGAATGGAATATTTGGAAGGATTCGGAATGAAATGAGCTTGTCGCGTTGAATTATGAGAATGTGCGATATGAATATGTAAGTGGATGTGATATTAAATGGTGAATGAGCAGTTAAAGTTTTATATAGAATATGGGCGTGTGTTGGATAGAATTAAGTTGTTATACGCAGGAAGATTAAAGTCTTATTGAATTTGATAGGAAAAGGGATTTATTTTAGTGTTTTTTAATAGTAGAACCACAAAAAGTACATTTACTTAGTTATAGGTAATTCATTTTGTGTACATTAAAATTATCTAGCTTAATGCCTACTTACGATGTTATATGACAGCTTGCTTTTGTTTGAAAATAAAAATAAGAAAATCATTTTCCTTTTCCTTGTCACTGAACAATGTCAATTGTTGGAACAATTTTCCATGAAGTTATTTTCCTTTAAATTGAATCTTTCAGAGAAATTATGACTGGACGTTGATTGACCAAAAGGATATTCTATAATTAGACAAATTTGTTCGATCAGATTCTTGTGAACCAACTCGGTATCCTGACTTGAATTTTTTAACCATTTATGCAACTCCTTTTTGGTGATCCGAGTGAAGTTTCATCTTCCTGAAGTTCCGTCTTGCATCAACTTTCATCAAGTTTTTTTGACTTTATTTCATAAACCTTGTTTCCTCGTTGATTTGACGCTCTTCTTCGTTAGTCTTACTTGAAGTTTGTGTGATGGAACCTCTTTCTCCCTTGTGTCTGTGTGTGCAGATCACCCACCTGCAGAATATTTCAAAAAGGAGCTACGTTTTTATTGATTTAGTTTTTTTCATTTCTTTCCTGCAAGATTGTCCTTACTTTATTGACTGATCCGAGATTCAGGTCCGTCCTCCTGCATTCTTGCGGCTTAGCACTTCCAAAATGTCGTTGTCATTTTGTTCTACTTTGTCGAATAATTTCAGTGCACGGTCACGTATTCATTTGCCAATTTTTGTTTGTTTTAATGTTTTTTTTGTATGTCTTCGTTTCCTACGTACCATGGAATTCGGAAGATTCTCCTTCTTGCTGGAAGGTTAGGAGTGCGTTTTTGTTTGATAGGGTCGTATGGCTCAATGATGTACTTCCGTATTGTAGTGTCGGTCTTATGACTTGGTTGTACATCAGCAGCTTGTTCGTATTGTTTAAGTGACCTTTGTACAGGAGGGGCTCTAATGATTTGATAACATTTATGCATTGTCCTCTTTTTGGTAGACGAGGCATGTTCGATATACAGAGGTAAGAGAGAATGGGCGATATGCTTGATCCTTGTGAGACTCCAACCTGAATCAGCCCCACATTGGAAAAATTATTGTCAATAGTGACACAAACTGAGTAGATTGTAGATATATTGTAGAACTCTACTTTGGGAGCATTTTTTGAAACTGCATGTCAGGTAAATGCTTCAGTTTTGCTCTTGTTGCAGAATTGAAGTAGTATTGAAGTCTGTAGTACGCATGCTTTTTTATTAATAGAGGACCTTCTATTGCGAGTAGTGGCTCAAAAATTTGTTTTAACAAATGATTCTTTACAGGATTGTGCACCGAAACCACTGTGAATTCAAAGGAGTTCGTTTATACTTTCATAGCCGTGGCTCCCATGCGCTGTAAACTTGGCACGTCAATTTGCGAGTGTTTCAGGTTTCTCCTCACTAGTATAGCCTTACCGCCTCCCCTACCTGTCAATCTGACGTTTCTGAACATTGAAGTTTGGCACACTGTACCGTCTTTCTGGTTTGAGAAATGTTTCCTGGATCAGAACTACGTAGAAATTATTATTTAGAATAAATTGTCAGAGTTCTCCAGTTTTATCCTTCAAGGACTTTGCATTTCATGTGCGGAGAGAAACATGGTTAGCTGGCATTATTGTTTGTAGCGATATGTTGTGCGAACATAGATAAGACCGTGATGAACACACCGTCTTCATCATGGTTTGCATCATTTGGGCGGATTGTCGTTGCATTCAGACCATGGCTTGGTCCATGATAATGCTGTGTTATTTGATGCTTGTGCTGTATTTTTATGCTAAGTTGTGTTGGCTTTGCTTGTTTTTGGGTAAATGGTTTTGAGCAGCGACTTCTGCAAACGGCTTCCTTATATTTTTAAGGGTTTTTTTCGCAACCTTTGTAGTTTGCGGGATATTCTCCTCCGCAGATGACACAATTGGGTTTTTGCTCAAGTGTCTTCTTACATTCAGAGAAGTGATGGAGCTCTTTGGAATTTACGCATCTTGCCTGTGCATGGCATGTACCCGAGGAATGTTCAAACTGCTGGCAGCTATGACACATCAATTGTCCATTTTGTTGCCTTGGCGCTTCTGCCTTGCAGGCGGGATGACATATGTCAGAGACTTTGCAAATATGTGTTTCTTCCTGCAAATGAAGAACTTTAACCATTTTCGAGCAGGCTGATTGTAATTTTAGGTACCGCTATTGGGTGGAAGTCTTGTTACTACAGATCGAATTTCATGTCTTCGATCGCCAAGCCGTGAAGTCCTCTGAAATTTACATTTAAGTTTCTCTCCTCAGGAAGATAATATGTGTGATATTGCCACTTTAGCTCGGTCAGCAGTCTTGTTCACTTTCGTTGGGCTGTGGATGTTTTTAGAATGATTTGAAGACCAAGGTACACTCGTTTAACCGGTTCTGTGTTCGTGTTGATTCTGTTCTTTAGTCGATTGAGTTTTGTCAATTTTCCTGGATCCCTTCATATAATGGGTACAGTCTATGATTCAGCTGCATCCTTTGAGGGGCCTACAGTACAGTCGACGGATGGACTTGCTTCTTTATCTCAGGAGAGAGTTTCAGCTGAAGGTGGTGACAATTCAATTTTGCACTTTTAGTGTTTTCGCGTTTTTTAGGTTTAGATTGAGGGGCTCTGATAGTCTCTTTGTTAGTTCTTGATTTTTGCAGCGCTCTTTGGCCAGCTTAGCATGATATTCGTCTTACTTAGCTCCCGTTTTTTTTGGACTCTTCGCAAGTAAATTTAAGTTCGCTAACAACTTGCTGCAGTTGCTTTTCCAGGTGGTTTGCCATGCTGAGCTGCTCGATTAGCATCGCGAATTGCCTGTCGATTTGACGCTCGTCCTTTTTTCTGCCATTTAATCATAAGAACTAGTGACTCAAATGACTACTAATTTTCTCTATTCATGCCTTTGTGAAAGGATGTGAAAGGATCATCGCAGTGACTGAACGTTCGTTCAGGAAAAATTCCAAGCTAATTTTTTTTTTGTGTGGTAGGGAGGTGAAGGCTGTTTACGCCCTGAGTGTGGGACTCCCAGACGCAAAATGCTTTTGGACTACCCACTAAACACCTCCCCTGTCAACCTGAGGACCTAGCCTGGAACCGTTTGACACATTACTTCGGGCTAGCCCTGGTGTTCCTAAACCTAGAGGCGCCTTCGCATTATGGGTATCTCTTCTCTAACGGGAAAGACGGGAGGGGAAGGAAGTGTTACAAAAAAGATTCATCCATCCCCGATGCCTCCCAGCGCTCAAATAAAGCTTTTTTTAATGTAAGCACTGCCCGAGCATATTGGGCCACGCGATTCCAATTGTCAACTGTTTTCAGCATTACTTCGACGATTGTCGGACAAACTAATTGTTTTACATGACCTTTAGAACGTAACGTAGCAATCTATAGGAATTATAGATATTTTTATTTGTGATTTGTTAAGTCGCGTGATAATTTTGTCTGTTCCTAATAATAACTATTTCCTAACCCCTTCGAAAACATGTTATCAAACTCGAACCATGACCACATCGAAAAATAAATCATTTGTAATTCATCTCAGCTAATGATTGACTTGCCCAAAAATATCCTCATGGTCATCCTGTCGGTCAAAAACCAAAAGGACAAATGCTTGTTCGCAAAAACCACTGATTGACAGGTTTCACCTTCAACTGTTTCATTCATCTTTCATGTATATGCATCATATATACACACACGCGTCCAAGGATACGTGCAGAAGGTGATATGAGCACCGTTTTGGAATTCTTCTCACGATACACCACTACATGCAAGCGTGCAGCCTGGAATGCTGCTTACAAAAATTTCTCCAGAATCGATTGCGAAACCCATCCAATGATGCGAGTCTAATGTGGTTATTTTCAGTAAGGATACATTGATTAGACGCGATATTATTGTTAAAAAAAATAGCTTTCATTGTGTATGTCCTCGGGAAATTTATATTCTTTGTATCGTTGCTCGATTGTCAAGGGCATTGAAAAGTCATCACGCCTATGAATTTTATCGTCTTTTTTGCTCAAGGATATATATGTATCGCTTTGAATTGGAAAGCGCAATAAATCATCAGAGCAGACTTGTTAATTTTAAATGACTCAAATTTCATTTTCAGAGGTCAAGTATGAAGCTAAAGTTCAATTAAATCTAATGGATTATTCATTAAACAATTACGGAAAATTGAAATATGAAACATATTCCTGCATGTATTCCACCATTTGAGATTGTTTTCATATGTTGGCTGTCTGGTTTTCTAGTGAATAAATCTAAATATAATAATATTTGGGATCCTAAATCTATCACAACAGACAAGATTTGTAGGCGTAAATATTGCTGCTAAACATAGCAAACAAGAGAGTAGAATAATAAGTAGAAAAAGGACAACATAACACATTTCCATTTGGTAATCACTTAAAAGATGATACCACACTTTAACCACATACGCCCGTTCATAGTCACATTTATATGCACATTTCAGCCGCAATTTATCCTTGTTGTGTCTGCCATTCTTCTGCTTTCTTTATTCAATATCGCTCCGATATCACCACGCTGGGTGTGTCATTAACTATATCCTTTGTTGTACTTTTCAAAGCATTTATGTATATGTTTGTGCGACTTTTAATGTCAAGGTCGTGGAATCTGAAATTCCAACAAATAAGTTTTCATCACTTTATTTTATTCTACTTTATTGCATGCGGGGGTTGGTTGGAAAATGAAAACGTTCGTAATATATACGTACGTAGAGGGTTAGAGTAGGTTGCGAGAGCGAATCAGATAATTTAGGAATGGAAAGTTTGGAAATAAAAGGAAAATTTTATTATCAAGTCGGCGCACGATACGTTGAAACTTTGAACAGCCTAAACAACGTCAGCTTAGAATAAAAAAAGTTAGTAAGGATCGTCCTTGGATGAAGGTAAAATGAATCAGAACATTTTTGTTTTGTTTTTCTTTCCAGCAAATCGATAATTTTAATGTCCTAAATTAAATTCAAGTGAAATTCATCATAATTTCAGTGTCCTGTATGAGGACAGCATTCTTTTTTTCTTCAATTGTTAATGGCAAAAAAATTTCAAAAATAAGGATAAAACAAAAAGAAATCTATGATATTGATTCATGATGACATGATGGATCCTTGATGGCAGTAGAGAAAGGAGAAAAGGAAATTAAAAATTTATTTCAGTAACAGCAAGACCGCACTTGAAAACTCCATAGAAAGAGGCAGCGTTGCCATTTCCACATGCCAATGATTGACGTTGGACCATTCAGTTACCATAAGGATCTTTGAAAAACTTTGATCAACCACAATATTGAGGCTCCAAAGATTTGAACCTGTCAAGCGAGACAAACACGTTTTGTTCCACAAAAGTCTTGACGAACGAGTCTTGTTATGAGACCTAAATTGTGTCCTTTGCGGGTTAGAATGGAAAATTTCTACATCTTCCTGAGGTATGAATTAAGCAATGAATTATCGAAAATTTCCTCTAATTATGTAAATCATTCAAAACCTGATCATAAGCTATGAGTTCAGGCTTCTTCTTCGTCTCCATCTTTTTTCTTAGCATCACGGCCACTTTCGGGCTTTCGATTTCTGCAACAGGCGCCTCCAACTATGCTGGTTCATTTATCGCGTCCTCCAATATTGAAATCCGAGATGCGATGAACTGTCGTAGCAACAGAGTCAGACCAGCGTTTCATCGGTTTCCCAACAGGTCTCCGTCCTTCAGTTCTCTCAACAAATATCTTTTTGGATATTCGTTGTTTGTCCATACAGGTCATGTGGCCAGCCCATTGCAGCTTCTGAAGTCTTAAAATCGTTGAGCCCTCTGGCTCTTCAAAAATTTCATACAGCTTATTGTTGTTTTGAATTCACCGTTGGTCTCGGTCTAGCTTCGTTCCGAAAATTCACCTCAGGACTCACTCACTCACACTCACTCAAAGGCGTTCAATATATTTGCGGATGCTTAGACAAGCGTCCATGTTTCACTCGCATAGCATATCACCGATCTTTTCACAGATTTGTATACTTGGCGCTTTGTTTTCCTGTGTATACAGCTATATTTCGTCTCTCAAGCTTGCCATTATTGTTATTTTGGCACCTAGATACACAAATTCACCCACATTATCAAACCTTTATTATATAAATCTTATGACCTGTATTATGCATTTTTCAAGTACTTGCTTGAGAGTAAATGATTGGGTACCAGCTACCAGTAGTGTAGGCGTATAATCTGATTTTATTGTGTAAAAATGAATTCAAGCTACCTTCACGTGTAGAGACTGGATAAATTCATAATTGCTGCAATACTCAACGATGCTTCGTTTTGAATTAGGACTTATTACCAGCACAAAAATCAGAATTTAACACCGATAACCCCAAAATTCGAAAACCCAAATCAAATAAACAAACGACAGTCCGTTTGTGACATTTGATGGATGATCTTAAGTGTGGCGAAGTACGGTTAGATCTAAGGTGGCCGGTAGAACTCACCGTTTGTAAGATACTGCAGTTCACCAAACGTAGGTTATGTCTTGGGTATTGTAAGGTTTGTGAATTCCTTCAACGGTACGACCGGTAGTTCGTTAGGAATAAAACATAAGTTTCCGAAACGATTGGCGCTTTTTTCTTCGATTCTTGTTTTATATTTGTTTCACTTTTCATCCTCCGACAATTCTGGATACATTGCATATTGGATCTATTGCCTTAAATGTACATATGTAACATAGATAAACGATTTAAGTGACGGCAGAAAAAAATTTAATTTTAAAAATAACCGATAACAACGTAAGAAAGTTAAATGAATGACAGTGCATATATACACTCGAAATTGAAAATATCAGTTGAAATTGTAACAAGGAGAAGGGATTGCAAAGAGATAAATAATATTATTATATAAATAGTAAAAAAATTTCGGTTTATCAGGATATAAAGGTGTTTAAAATTATCGGCTCTAAGATGAAAAAATAGGCTTAATGTGCCATGTTGGAAAGAGAGGTGTCAATATAGGGTCTCCATTTCCGGAAAACGCAACGTTAAAACATGGACGAAGTTTCGAGGAGCTTCCGATAGAGTTGGATGGAGTCAAAAAATTGTATTTTTTAGCGTTTCTTATCAAGTTTTTTGTTTCTAAACCTAATTTTTTCCAAAGAAAAGAAGAATACGAACGTCTAATCAAATGTTTATATTGTCTTCGTCCTTGTGTCTCTTGTAATTTGTTCATATAATTCCCGATCAGCTAGGTGTTGGCAAGAAGAAAATGGAGTACGAGTGTGTTAAAGAATTTTGCGGAGACGAATGAAACAGCCGTATCTAAAGTTCTGTAGATCCGTGACCAAAGGAAGCGCTGAATAATTCGTAACATCCTCGCTTTTGACGAGCATGGTATGGTAAGCACCCACGCCCATTCTTTACAGAGTTTTCCGGATCGACAACTACACCCAGTTAACTCTTTTCTGTCTTGTCCTCTTTTCGGCTTAAACGCAGAACAATAAAGAACTCTCTAAACTAGTTTAACCTCTCCTTCTTCAGCAAGCGTTCTTTCTCAGCAGAACTTCAAAACTTTTACAATCCCTTGATGGGTATCTAGGTGACTTTTTTTCGGTGCTTTTCTGGAAGTCCTTTTTGTTTTGGATGTTATCATATTTATAACAATTGACGAAGCCGTAAAACCGATCGCAAGCATTAGTACTAGCGATGTTTCGCCTCAAACTTTTTCAATTTCAAGATTGAGTCCTGCGGTTTCAAAACTCAAACAGCCTTGCAAAGTTTTCCTGAAGTAAGTCCACCCAGTGCCTTCAAGGCTTACCAACAAGTGTTGGTGTGATACAAAATAGAACTGTCGTCAAAAGATGGAGAAGACAGGGTCATAACAAGCAGCACAACGAGCCACAACTTGTGGAGGACTGAAAACCCTTGTGGAGCCTCTTAGCAATTTTTCGTCTCCAACTTATTCAGTCTTTTGGACGAATCTTGTTGCTTCATAATTCCCGTCCGGTACTTTAAAATCTCATCTTCAGACGTTGGTGAGATTTAGGTCAATTAAAACTAGAGGTAACAACGAGAGCTGGGGAAGATCAGACTTTAACAAGAAACGTAAGGAGCGACACGGAGTATTTTAGCCATAATTGTCAATATGAAGAACAAATCTGAAAAACAGATGAGCGTGCCCCATTTTTTCCATAAAATTGTGTGGATGAGGATCCTTAGAACTGACGTCCACCACCGCATATAAAACGCTGTTATGAGGTCCATTCTTCTCTATTGAATATACGTGCGGTAGCTTGCTCAGCAGAAGGAAGTGTAACCTCACTGATTTCAATAGAATGGCGGGAAGATCTCGTTGAACTGTATGCTCATTAAATAGTAATACTTCAATATAGCGTTACCTTATACTGCCTTCTGCTCGAAACACGCTATAACCAAGTTAAAGATGGGGTTTTATGCCTCAAAGCAACTTTCAGTTGTACTATTTGGACATTCCAAAAGGTTATTTCCGAAAAAAAGGATACCAAATACATGATTAAACAATTTTCCAGTCCATGCAGTGATATTTCGTGTTGGATCCTTGTCAGACTGATTTCAGTTTGTCTCAGCGAATCATCTAGTGGAACTTTTCTTGTTCTATCTGTCAATAGATATTTTTTGTGCAGTTTTGCCAGAACTGGGCGGGCTCAGTTCCGCAGGTACTTCACAAACTCACTTCAGCTGGTCGCAGCATGTCAACTGTTGATTGACAGTTAAGTTAAGTTATCTTGACAGTTAAGATCGTTGCATTACAGTTGTCTGCAGAAGAGGCAGACGTGCATCTGTTAATCTTTCATTTCAATTAAACTCAAAGATCAGATCTCGACCAGATGTTCCACCGAAATCAGATGTTAGTTCCAAAATTGATCCTTATCTTATCTACGATCTTTACCCATGGGTGCTACCTTGCCAAAGAAGGGCAAGGTCAAAACATAATATTGTTTTTTTACATTACTGCTTCACTTCGTTCCTAAGGTTAAGTTACCCGTTTCTGAATCCAATTATGACATCTCAGATTATTACATGATCACACATTGGCGCCCAAAACGGTCTATTTTTAGCGAATGGTGGACTTTTCCGAACGCACTTTTCCCTTTCGTAACTTTTCCTGTTTCTTCTAGCTCTGCTTGAACATTCTCTTAGCTCTTGTCAACTTCAGCGCACACTTTGGAACATTATTTGAATTCATCGATTAACTTTAAAATTGTAGGGCCCTTCTTACGTATAGCAATGAAATTGCATTGTTGATTTCAGAATGTAAGGTTCATCATTTTTGTGCGTGTCAAAAATGATCTCAGCTTGCTCCAAATGAGCTTACATGAATTTTAATGAGGGCACTTCTTGTTTTTACAATCTTGACTTTTTTTGAATTGATGGCCTATCGGGGCAAATTTTGATTATTGGTGCCCGTTTCTGGACCTAATGTAGAGCTTTAGACCTGGCCATAAATCAACCACTCATAGTTATCTTTCATAGTACTTGAAGGAAACGTGTTGCCAAACAATAGATTCACATTTTTAAAAACGTGATTTTGAACCCTGAAATAAATCTCTACCGACTAGATTATCAACAAAACAGAAGATTTAAATCAATTTCTTTCAATGTTGTGATTGAAATAATTATAATTGAAACACAATCAAAATAATCTTTAACATATCGTGATATTCAAAAGCTAATGTAAAATCAAGTAAGTGCTCCCACTTCTGACACCAAGCGTTTGAGGAAATCTTCCACTCCACGATAAACGGTAAGAATATTCATGGCAAGACAAAACAGGAATCGATTAGTTAGTAGTAGTGTACTAAGTATCCAAGGCGATTTAAAATTTTATTGAGTTTTTGTGTGGCTTTACAGCCAAAATTCAATGGCTAACGCATATGCATAATAATAACCACGAGGTCATGCGGGAGTATTCTTTTTAGCAGATAACGCAAAGAGTATGGCACACGTAAACTAGTTTTGTTGAAAAAAAATTTGATCCTTTTCAGGCACAGTGTAATGAATCCATGAAAAAATGATTCATCATTCAGTGATTTTATTTTCGAATTTATTCTAATCGTTCTTGTAGCTGGTACTCCTGAAGTTCTGACAAAAAACAGGCTCAGTTCCAGGCATGAAGTCCTGAAAATATCCTTTAAAATCAAAGCAATCTATTTGCTAACTAAAGCAAAGTGACAACAGATCAACATAAAGTCCTATAAATTAAAAGAACTCCTAGTCGAGGTGTTGTTTTCATTAAAGTTTTCAAATGATTTAAAGATCCGGGAAAAAATGGAAAAAAGGTGCTTCTCTCATATACAGAAGGGGTTGGCTTGTGGCCACAACCCCAAAGAGGAACTGTATTGCTATGATTCTACGGACATTAAATTAGTAGAGAGGCGGCAACTTTTGTTGGCCGACGACTTTTGTTTTGGTCGCCGACGACTTTTCTGTCAATATGGAAGGAAAGGTTCAAACACTTCGAACAGGGAAGGAAATGAAACTCTGAAGAAATCCCCAAATATTTTGGATGCAGTGAAAATAACTGCTAGAGGGTAAGCCAAGAAGGTGGTTTGACTCTGCTATTCAATAATGCTGACACTAGTTCTTAGACTCAACATATTTACATTGTATTCCTATTAGATGTAACGCACGATGTAGTTCGTTCTTTATGCTTATCTGACTTTGAATATACTAAATTACAATAAGGACTTTCTGAAAGTGAGGTTGCAATACTGCAATGTTCTAAGTATCTTCCAAAACCTGGAACTCTTATTGCCAAACTACCAATTATTTTCTTCTTTCACACTTCCCATATCAGCCGAGATAATAGCTTAAAAGCTCTACACAAAATCCTTGGAAAGAAATTGAAGAAACTAGATTTTCATCTGTTAAAAGCAATCCTGCTTTGCATTGTATTAAACAGGCCGCTAAAACTTTTTCCTGTCCTGCCATTGCTTTTTGTTAGTGGTATTTGTATTTTGGGAACTCATTTATTCTTTTTAGCAGCAAGCAAAAGGTTTTTCGAGACTTAGTTTTCGGAAGCAATTAACACGAGAGAAAGGACTCCTTTCATTCGCTTTCATTTTCCTATCCCTTTGCCCCTCCGCCATTCAACGCATTTCCTATTGTATTTCTATAAGTACATTCCGAGTCCTGCATAACATCTGAAACAAAACAAAAATTGAATTTATTGAAATTAATGTTAAGCTGTAAAGTTTTTCATCGTTGTCGCCTGTATTTGTTGAATCTACGATTGAGGATTGCGCGCGTTAGCTGCTCTGCATAATAACAAAAGCCACTTGGCGTTGGTCTTGTTGAAAAGGAAGAAAAGTTAGAACGTTTGGGATTGCGTTCTATGATTGGAATTATTCTTTGCTCAGCGATTGTGTTGTTGTTGTGTTGTGTTATGGAATAAGTTTTGAAAATTACTTTTACTTTATGAAAAGAATAGATGAATTTTCAAGGATAATTTTGGGCATAGAAAATTTTTTTTCGGATGTGGGCTTACTGTCAACCAAATCAAAAAGAAACAAAAAATTTTATTGAAAAAATATCAAAAACGAAAATATTTTCCTGGCAATTTCGAGTCTCCAGTACTTTTATCGTTGTCAATGGAATTTTCATGGAAATTTCCTTAAGGTTTGTTACGCACAACAGAGAGTTGTGTGGCGATTGGAAATTGATTTTCTCGTTTTGAAGAAAATTTGTGACGTAAAAATTAATGAAATGTAAAGATTCAAGGGCAAACAGGATATTGAAACACGATGCCTGGAGGTTGAACTCTATTAATCAATGATTCATGGATAAATAATACTCTGAAATGGGAAAAATATATGTTGAGGTTGGACTTGGAGAAAAAATCCTACAAATGATATAAAATGCTGTTTTTTACTCAAATAGAATTTTCAATTTGATTAACTTTTATAATGAATTCTAATAAATCAAAAACATATAGAAAATTCAAGGATTTACCATCTTAAGGATACGGAAAACATATTTTTCAGGGTGGTTCTCGCGTTTTAGTTGAAGGTTTTACTTACATTTTTTGTGATCACTTTGAAAATTATATCTACAAATCGAAACGACCGAGTGAATAACTTACTTGAGCTCAAATATAACAAACAAATGGGCAACAACGAGTCATAGCAAGGACACATTTTACTCGTCCTTATGATAGTTGTGCTGGCTGATAATTCTGTAAAACGTCCACGTGTTGGTCATTGAATACATTTCTTATTACTGAGACAACAGTGCCTTAACATTTTAATAAGTTGCGCCTCGTTATTTAAAGTAGGATGCCAAACACTATGCACGCCCTGTTTGTGGTACTCTCAGTGGCACAATGCCAATTCATTTAACGGTTGACGGTCTCTCAGCCAGACAACCTTGCTTGGAAAAGTTTGACACAATACTTTTGGTAAGTATTTCTTGCACCTCTGAGAAAAAGGAAAACGTTGATGAGCTACACGGACCATATTCACCATGGGCGCCTACAACCACTTAAAGGATCATCCATCTTTGTGGCTTGAGTAACCCGAGTTGAATGTTCCACTTGTCAACCAATGTTACCAACACTCCAATCTATCCAGCTGAAGCGTATCAATTTGTTCAGGTGCGGACTGCACTGTCTGCTCCATTTTGTCCGTTTATGTAAAGTATGTCAGACCTCATCCTTCAATCAAAGATGTGCTATGTCGAATTCACGCTCTATAATTCAGTTGGCATGCTCTTCTTTGATTCACAGTCTCAATAATTGGATAGCTTTATTACTCATTAGCGCTAGAAAGAGAAAGAGAAAGAGAAAGAGAAAGAGATACCATTACCCTGTGTCGCAAATGTAGCGAGCTTTGTACGATAGGGAGCTTTTAAATCATATGTAGTAGGGAGCTAAACGATCGCGATAGCTAGTTTTCTGAGCTTAAATATAATTATATAAAGAATAATTTTTTGCAGTAAAAGTGTATGTTAGTCATTTCAGATTTTATGAGATCGTTAGGGCACAAGTCTTTCTCAATTCTTGAAGTTTTCTTCAGACATATCAATGCATTTAAAAAATATGGCCAAATACCGTTATATTCGTTATGTTCGCTCTGTTGTGTTCGCGCTTGTTAGCGATTCTCATAGAGTTACTACTAAAAATCGATTACATTTTTGAGCGACATCAGAAGAAAAGAGATACAAGTAGCTCAATGTAACTACTGAGGCAAGCTTTCCAAGACAAAGAGCTTGCAAATAAGACGTCATAGGTAAGTTGCGAAATCGCGATTGCCACATTCTCTGACCCTTTATATATATAAGCACAATTTTTCCGGTTTAAAAGTATGTGTGATTCATTGTGCATGAATACTAAATTTAAGACAATGTTAATACACATCGCTCCGACACTTCTTTTCTATCTCCTATCTCTAACAAGTTCAGCTTACAAATATTAGTATTTCTGGAAAACTGGAAACGAATACCGTTAGACTGGAAGTTTATTTGCGATGTTTAGTAGTAAGAATTATCTCTGAAATCGTTGATGAGCTTTACGATGGGTTTTCCTTTTGGCTGCGTAGCTATATGCAGCGTTAACACTTTCGGACAACTTCTCTGTTACAGAGATAGAAAAAGAACAAGTAGATTGTAATTATCATTACAATTTTCCACAACAACTTTGAAAGGGGTTGTCTTGTGTTTCGCAAAATTGAGCGGCCAATCTTCAATCCAAATAAAACTCCATTTAATTTTGTCGAATACCATTAGCCTATGCCCTCATTGGTGGTGTTCTCGCTTCTACTTTCACTCTGGCCCAACCTTTCAGAATTCTTCCTATTCGAGAAAATTGAATCATTTCATATCAGAAGAAATTTTATTCATGTTATTTTTCACTCCTTGAAAGAAGATCTCACCGTGGCCTCAGAAGTGGGTCCGCTTATGCTTTGTACCAAGAAGGTGATGGTTTTCAAGCTTTTAATAAGAAATACCACCAAACAAGGGCGTTTCGCGTTTGGAGTGGTAGCGCACAGACGTAATATATACTCATCCTTACACTTTTCTTTAGAGGATTTCTTCTATATCTGTTTGTGCAATCGAATAGTTTTCAATGTAAGTATGAATCCGATGTATTCAGCTTTGATTGTGCGGGACCTTTTATGCGCCCATCAATTATTACCCAAAATTATCTGGAGAGTCCATCAGGAATAACTGCATCTGCACTTGCAACCCCAGCAGGAGACATTATTCAGATCTCGACTGTGGAAGAAGTTCTGACCCACCACATCAACTTTGATTCATGTCTTAGATCAGACACTTTCAGGATCTCTAGAAAGAATCATGCGGAGTGGATCGATCCCGTGCATCTGCTTGATAGACATCAGAGGTTTTTCTGATGTCTGTCAGTTTATTAAAAGTTCCGCATGAAAGGTGCGGCCATTAAGTAAATTAAGAACAAAACTTCACTCGCTCATAAGGAAGTTGATGCATGATTCTTGAGAAAGCTGGAATTCTTCCCAAGAAATGTCTCTTATAAACTTTGTGCACCAGAGGAGCTGTGCAATGCGTTTGGATCCATTTATAGGGTGACGAGATCAGGCCTAGTAATTGTTTAAGCAAATCTATCAGTTATTTTGACTCAAAAGCCTTGGCAACCTCTGCATGGATCTTCATCAGTTTCGTTGAAATAGTACCCGCTCAATAACATGGAGACTAACACGATGAATGCCATGAACCATTCACATAGTTTACCTAAAGAACTGTTCCAGAAGATGCAATCAGTGATAGGAACGTGTCTGTCTGTCAACTAGGAAGACGTTTAGAGATGGCTTGAGCTGGAGAGTAGTGCTTGTGTGGAGCTGTAATCGCCGGCTTAAGACTTCTAAAATGTTCCTTGAATAATATCAGCATCATAGTTTCAACGTTCCTTAAAAAAAAATGACTCCTTTACACAAATGCATAACGCGGAACCCAACTAATTCTTGTTACATAAAAAGAAAGGGAAGAGACGGATTTCCTCTCCTACACTCTGGCCTATACCTGTGATATTCTTTGCTGATTATTTGTCAGACCTAGTACCACAAAATAAGGTGGTCGAATTTCCTGTTTGACTGTTGAACGTTTCTGTTTGTAAGTTCAAAACGTAGTATCATATCTGTCTTAAGGAAGATGCTAGCCAAATATGCCCGTGGGTTATATACTCGCGGTCAAATGTTTCCTAGTCCTTCCGTCTTAAAGACGAAATCAAAATTCAAACGATTCAACTTTAAAGTGCACCCAAAAGCTTCTGTTCGGGTACAAAATTAAGTCTATTGGTCACTCAGAATGAAGAAGATTTCGACTGAAGATAGGTTTGAAAGTTGCAGCTCTTTAATGAAAAAATCTTCAATGTCAGTGAAATGCGGAGGTTAGGATGAAGAAACGTAGACATGCGAAATTTCTTCCTGCATGAGATGAAATCTAAGGTTGAATCTTGTTAAAACGAACATTGAAGCTCGTCGTCATAGACAACTGATTCATAGAATCAGACCATTTACCTCCCTAATTGTCCAAAGACTCGATTTCAGGTTTCGACGACTTTTTGTACTGTTAGTAGTAACAGTTGTTGTACTACTAGTAGTAGTAGTACAAGTAAAAGAAGTCGTGGTAATAGTGGAGTTCTATGCACAATTAGTAACAGTAATAGCGCTCGTAGTTGGAGTGGTAGCAGTGATAGTGGTAGTAGTAGTGGTAGTAACAAGTAAGTGTAGTAGTAGTGGTAGTTGTTGTAGTAGCAGTAGTAGTAGCTGTGGTACCAGCAGCCAAAGTTGTAATAGTAGTAGCAGTAGTAGTAATATTGTAGTAGTAGTGTTAGTAGTAGTAGTAGTAGTAGTAGTGGTAGCAGTAATAATGTATAAAAAATCCTTCTCAACCAAATCCCCACAGCCCAAAACGTTTTTTACGATCTACGTCCATTGCATCTCCGAATTCCAAACCAAATCTTTTTTAACCCAACAAATTATTAAATCGCTCATAATTTCAGTTTATCAACACAAAATGATAGCCAAATCGAATATGGCCTTGCAATCAACCATTCATTCCACTTTCTCAAGAACGTAAATAATTGTCCTGAAAATGCTGTAAATCAGACAATGGAACAGTGCACATTGATGATAAGAATTTCCACCCCAAAGTCTATCCAAGAAAATTCAGTTGGAAATTTTCAATTTGACTCAATGATTTGTGAAATTGGTCTAGTAAATAATTTATAGAACATTATTTGAAGGAATTTCAGATATTTCCTGCTAAAACTTGCTCGAGAATCAAAAGTGTTGACTTGGAATAAGGCTAAGGATATTAGGGGTGAGATCATTCTACTGAAGCAGGGAAAATCTGAAAAGGTAATATATAAATCATAGATGAAGATTGTCAACTCCTATGTGTCTGGATGAAATTTATTTTTACTCTGATTTTCCTATAATTCAGGATGAAAAGTTAGGGATGAAATATTGAGGAGTGTGCTTCGATTCTTAAATTTAATTTGATTTTCTAGCAGTTATTTCGAAAATAAATCACGAGAAAATCGTTTGGCATTTAGAGATACAAGCTTAGAAACAATGATTTTCGTGTATCATCTCATCATATTATCATTTATGATGAGATGATAAGTTCCTGGGAAAATTCGCATTTCTTTCTTGAGACCAAAAATTTACTTAGTCTTGTGATACCATTTGTGAGCAATCTTTCTGATTTTCAATCTACAAATTTTTCCATGAAGGTTTCTAAACCAACCAGTGTTTCTTTTAATAGTAAAAAATATATAGGTTAATAAATATGTCATTATGAAGGTCACGATTTCATAGACCCTGTCAAGTTCCTGGCCAAAGCAAAGTGACAATTAGGCGAACAACGAATCAATATTGAGGTACACGAAACCAGGTTCCAGTAGCGCTTTTGAGATAGTTAGGCCTATGTCTACGCAAATTAGACCACTAAGGTTACTCACGTCAGTTAAGGTCAAATAAAGATCAATAAAGGTCAAGTTTTGGCCGTTCCAATTTAAAATCCAAATTCCGGCTTAGATCATGCAAAGGTTAAGGGTGACTCAGAGTCAAGAGAGGATCAATTCGCGGTAAGTCCTTAGATAAAAGTCAGTTCGGGTCAGTTCAAAGTTCAAAAGCTGAGGAAAATGTTGCGTCCATGGTCAGGTGAGCAGTCCACTTGAGGTCAAATTGAAGGTATGCCAAGGATGAATAAAGTCCAGCTCATATTGGATCTACTGAGAGGTCCTGATTAACTCATCACTGATTAAATTCAGTGATGTTCCAGTTCAGATACATTTCAAATAATGTCAGCCTATTCAGCAAGGTGACAAAATCTTTCAGTCTTCTGCTTCAGATATAAACGACCATTTCTTTATGATCTGGATCAGAGTGTGAAATCCAAGGCAGTCATTTTTTTATCTTCTTACGACGTGTCTGTCCAAGGTATTTGGTACTTAACATAAATCGGAAGTCTTTGCTTGAAGTAAATGTTGCCTTCTTAGTCGCTTCAAGACAGGGAAGGTCTTCTTGGTACAGCCAACATTCTAAGTTTGAAAGTCGTCGTTGCCTTTCAAGTTCTTCAAGACAGGGAAGGTCTTCTCGGTATAGCCAACTTTCCAAGTTTGAAAGGTCAATATTTTTATCGTTGCATAGTATATTAAAAGCTGCATTGACTCAAATATAAATCCCCAAGTGGTTTACTTTCTTAATGTACCGAAAGATTTCTGAGCCGACCTCTAAGATTGTCTGTCCTGCATTCGAGCTGTCCCTACGTTGGTAGCTTGCACTTGACTTCTTACGATTGATTTCAGTGGCCAAAAGCCCGTTAAATTAATTTCGAAATTCGTTCATCAGAAAGAATTTTTTAAGCCTTCCAGTACGTTCTGGATATGTGTTCATATTTCAATTCTTCGGCATTGAAAAAAAATTACACGGTACCAAAAAACCCATCAAATGTTTGTTTTCATCAAAAACGTGAGACACCTGTTTGAAAAGTTCATACCCTCACTCAGAAAATTCACCCAACATGTCCTTATCTTGCAAATTTTATTAATGTCTCAAATATGCTTATCCTCTTTTCGTAGACGACAACGAGAATTATTACGAAGGCCCATTAACACTTCAAACACTTAACAAGTTGCTCTGATGCTTCTCTTATTGATTAATATTTAATATGTTCCTTCTTTACACACTTCCTTAGATATTTGTCTTAGTTTACATTGTCTGACTTGGTACATGAAATTTGCGAATGTATTGCTCATTTTGTGGTTTGAGTAATAATCACTCTCTTTTCTTCTCCTTCTCTCATCCTCTCTCTCTCTCTCTCTCTACTTGCTCTTTTCTCCTCCTTCTGTCTTAATCCTTTTCTCCTTGCCTCACTGTTTGGATTTCGTTCCAGTCATTGTGCGTGGAGGATGTATGAAATGTTTGAAAAGGATACTCTTGTGTTTGATAAGTTGGCAGGTGTGTTAATTGTTTGAGATCTTCCAGGATAATGCAAAACGAAATTGGATAGAAGAAAATATAAGCTAAATTCTAATGAACGATGCATGAAGAAGGATGGTCTAGTTAAATTTGTTTTTGATCAAAGGCGATTTAAAAATTTAAAATATGCAAGAAAGCAAGCTAAACAAATTTATGCAGTCGCATTTTTCGAAAAAGAACAAAAACCTCTTTGAGCTGCATGAAGAACTTCAAATCTTGATAAGTCTTGATAAAAAGTTGGAACTAGATACAGAGAAAAATAGAGAGGATGATCTAAAACTGCAAATGAAAGTTATCTGACTATCAAATAAGATACACCCTTGAGTTTCTGAGTTCCCCAACTAACATTGGTATAAAACCCACTTACCTGAGATTCATGTGAAAAATCTTTCTAAGGATGTCTGAATATTTTTGAACATCAGTGTGTTGGACTAAGATATGACAGCTTGTCATATTCGAAAATCTCTAGCTTTGGTCAGTTATAAGAAAGACACCAGCTCGCTTCTCCCTCTTCGAGGGAAGCCAAAGTATTTAAAATGGCTTAGAATAAGGTATGCTATGTCAGGCAAATATTTAAGGACAACAAAAGGAATACAATCGTGCCTAGAAGTTCTCAGAATGTCAAGCAATCAGTTCCAAAAGCCAATTCATCGTAAAAAATGACGTTATCAGCCAAGAATTTACGTGTATCCACGAGGATTGCAGTGTACTATCAGAAAAGAGGTGTTTTCTCCAGAAGAGCTGCGATATCTGAGGCTTTCTTTGCCATAACATGAGTAAGTCTCATCGTTCAAAGTAAGCTCCAATAAGGAGCAGCTAAGGTGAGAATTTTCGGACGAAATAGTCTAAAGTTTATCTGATCATTGTCTGTTGACTGCATTCCTTTTGGTCTGTCAGACCTCGCTCTGAATGCTCCTCAGGAGAAATTTCTAGGTCGAGGAATCACTGAAAAAATGCGTTGAGGGTCTTTTTTTAATGCTTCTGAGCATTAGTGTCACCTTACTGTATCCTTTCGTCTTGCTTTGAGAAATGATGCGCAGCACTACTCATACCGTGGTGTCAAGCGTATATTAATCCAACTTTCAAAAAAGAACTCAATCCTTTCAACAGTCAAATTAACATCTTTGGACACCAACGTCGTTGGGTGTCATCCAAAGCAGGAATTTCCTTGAGGTTTTTTCGTTCAAAGTTCGTTTGGGGTTTCCTCTGGTGGGTTGTCAGTATGTTTAACCTGCTTTTTTTTGAGTCACCTATCTTGCCTTAAATTGATTTATGTGTTCGGGCAATGTCTATCATTCACTTGTTTTTGGGCTAATCGTGTTTGAATAGTCATATCAATGCTTTTGTTTTTTTGCAAACCGTCCCATGATCATATTCAAGATGTGGAAATTTAAAATAATTAAGTGATGCTGGTAGAACCTGAGAAGTCAAGTTCATTTCAGAAATGACCTCGTGATTTTTCAGGTCCTATCAACATCTTGATTTGCTGCGATGTTTTCCGAAGTTTAAGGACCTTTCTGTGGCTTGCTAAATGATTTTTTATTTATCATCTGTTGTCTTTGAATGACTTTGCTTTCTGAAGTCATCTTCAAGTCATCTTCTGAGCATCTTGATTTTCTTGTTGATTTTTAAAGGGTTAAAGCCCTTTTTATATACCCACTAAATGGATTTTGGTGAAATAGAGCTCAACTTGCTAAGACTCGATCGCAAACGAGGAGTGGATGGTTTTGAAATTTGAACCTGAGAGCAATACAGCAATCTATGATTCTCGGGTCATCAAAATCTTGAATGTAAGAAAGCTACTTGTGTGTAGACTAAACGTGTTTATTAGGGACTTCCAAACTACTTTCACCTTTTTTCAAAATGACTTTGATTTCTGAGGACCACTCAGCATCTTATGTGCTTATTGTGCTTTTAAAGCAAGGTTGTGTAAGTAAGGACACTCACTTGATTTACGGCCAAAGTAGGGGAGCCCCAATAACAAGGAAAGGACTCCTAATGAGGGGTGTGTGGTTGGTTCTACTCTATGGGTCAGAACTATGGGGCGACGCTCTCAGCAAGGAGTTACACCGAAAGCGGTTGGTACACGTGCAGAACCAAAGAGCGTGGCGAATCACATGCACATATCGACCAGTTTACGGGACGGCAGTGCTGGTAATCGCAGGGGTGATACCTATCGCCCTCCTTTCGAAAGAGAGCAGATATATTAACCTGCGCAGAAGTGAAGACAGCGAAGAGAGACAACACTCTCTCAGCAGTAGGCAACACTTCTGGGAACAAGACACAAAGGGTGACTGGTGAGACTCATTTCTATTTGATCCAGCTCTTAAACAGCTATCAGTCTTACCTGCATAAGATTGACAGAGCATGGTCCTTGACAGTATGTTTTGTGCTGTGTAGATGGATGAGTCATGTCATACATTCTTCTTTTGATGAAGAATGGATAAAGAATGAAAATGGAGACACCAGCGTAGTGATCGTTTCAGCGAAAGTGGAGAGCTTTGCCCGGAAACTATGGCGAAAGAAATGCTAAAATCGCCTGACATAATATGCTCGGACGTTGAGTTGCGTCGCGATTTGAGGGATCTCTTCAATCTCTCTACCTTTCTTCCTTCTGGATAGGGAGACGGATAAAGGATTCCAGTAAATTGAAGGCACTTTTAGGCGTAGGAACCTAAGGCCCAGTCCCAAGGAAAGTATCAAAAGTTTCCAGACTAGATTCCCAGGCTAACATGGGAGATGTTTCGTGGGTAGTCCAGAGGGATTGGGCGTCTGAGAGACCCACACTCACGGCATAAACAGCTTCCACCTCCCTACTACAAAAACACACTTTTTTTAACCTTTTAAATGACTATTGGTGAGATCGAGCGCCATCTTCCGGCTTCGAATGACTTTGCTTGCTGAGGTCTTAGGGGCATTTGATTTGGAGGAATGTTACATTATCATGTTGGATCTGCAAACATCCCAACAAGGGCCGAGTCGGTTTTGTGTTTTTAAGGACACTACTACAGCTTCAAAGGCCGTTTATCGCGGTAGAAAAGAATTCCAAAGATAACTGG
This sequence comes from Stratiomys singularior, assembly GCA_954870665.1. Lineage (NCBI taxonomy): Eukaryota > Metazoa > Arthropoda > Insecta > Diptera > Stratiomyidae > Stratiomys > Stratiomys singularior. Next base: position 100,476,803 of record OX940879.1, read on the forward strand.
AAACTGGCCAAAGCAATGATAGAAAAAGACTCTTTGGCTTCTTATTATTTGACACCTCCCACTTACCCGTCTGGTTGTACATATACCATACGTTGCGGCGCTGAGATTTAAAATTTTGACTCCAGAGTTCCTCCGAAAACGTTAGGACTTATGGTTTCTGACACACTAACATTATACCTGTCGACAAACTCACTGTCAGAAAGGCGGTGCAGTGTTGTTTTTTCAAAGAAGTGTCAGGACTGATTTTAGAATCTCACAGTTTTCTAAGCAATTTTAAGTTCAATTCAACATTTAGTTATTTTTAGTTCTTTCGGTGTTGACATAAGGTGTCAGGTACATAAAATGCATTGTCTAGTCCAGTGCTCCTTGTGCTATTGCACAGTCATCCAGATTGTAGACTTTTAAACCTGAATCTTTGGTGTCGATGAGGTCCTTAAAGAAAGACCAAGAGTGTCATGTGATTGAGTACGGCCTTTAGTTTTCTCCCATGGCTTTGTGTTCTTTCTATTGATATCTCTTGGGTTGTGAATATGACTTTTATGGGACTTTTATGCCTTTTTTGTTGCTGAGTCCTCCGCACAAGTGTGGTACTTTGCTGAACCTGTTTCGACAACTTGCCTTCAATTCGATATTGTTGAGTCCTTAGTTCGCCTTAAACGATTTAACAATTTCTTTTCGTGATTGATCAGATGTGTTAAGAGATTGGATGCTACTTCTAGTTTTCTCCGTTGGCTTTGTGTCCTTCATGCTGATATCCATTGGGCTGCGGGGAGGGCTGTTATGTCGTGATTTTTACAGATTATTGCACTTCAGTACCGTGACCAGAAATCCGATTCTTTCCAATCCCGTCAGATTCTTAGCAAACTATTGTTAAAATGATGAAAAAAGTATTATTATGAAATAATGTACATTTTTGCCAGCCATAAGTTGGGGAGGGATTTCGCAGTTAAAGCCGGATTCCTCATTTAGGCGGCCCGTTGACATATGTCACAAAAGTACGAAAATCTGAACTTCAAATTCAGAATCTTCCCACGTTAAGGGTGGAAAAGAAAGATTTACAAGGAATGTTTAGTTTAAAATATCAATTATTTTTTTAGATTTTACTTAATCCTTAATCAATTTTTGCTTACTGAGAACTGAGTGAGTCATAAAAGAGACAAACCAACACCTCAGCATATGTGTTGTGAAATATCCTTTTTTCGCCGTCTTTCTAAAACGATGTTAAATATTCAGTTGATCCAATCCAGCAAATGGTTTTAGTACTCCAATAACAACAAAAAACTTATCAAAAATTAAATAAATTTAATTTTTCCTAACTCCATGCTCATTCTCAGACACTTTCTCTACATTCATCTCTTCCATACAATCTATCCTTAAATATCGTTACTAACTATCCCCTCATGAGATTTGGTCAGTCCACACTCGGAACTGAAAAAACTTTCAGGAAATGGTACGGTATAGGTATCGCTTGTCCACTAAATAAGGTTTCCCCTAAAATAAATGGGATAAAATGGGACCAATAAAAGGAATGGGAGGCGATGAGATATAGAAGAAAAGTCCAAAGTGGATATCACCAGCAAATGAATCTCCATTTTGCAATCCTTTGAATTGTGTGATCCCTGTAGGGGAATAAGCTGGTAAATTTGATATGGTGTATCAGTGAGAGGAAATTGGGAGACGCAATTTAATCGAGCAAGGAATAAACGAACGTGATTCCTAACGTTAAAATCGAATATTATGGATTTTTTTCGGGACTATTAGTAATTCCTTTGAATTAAGAGTCAATGATAGTTCTGAGAATGCAATTTATGTATTTTGTTCGGATTACTATGTCTCCTGGATATCGTTGAGTTTAAGTCCTTGATTCACGGGAGTTGAAAAAAATGAGTTGAAAGTTAAGTTGGAGGATATGAAAGTTTATATCTATCATTGGAGAACACATTTGCTTTTATTCCTGTCATCGAGCCTTAATTTTTATGCAAAGTATTTGGAGTCAAAGTTTTTACTTTGACCATAAGGAAAAATATACGATAGGATTCCTTGTTCCATTGGTGAAAACAGCGGCTGGATTTGGTTAAAGTTCGACTTAGATTCGAGCGAAACACACTCACCACTAGCCACGCTATCACCTTTCTCATGTAAAGGATGTGGTTTACGTGTGCAAAGGAAAACTTTTAACAGCCGTAACGAAGGACACACCGGAAAACTATTGCAGAAAGTTGTCGGTGGTACTGATGGTGTTAGTTGCGGTGATAGTAAAAAGTTTTCACTTCAGACAAGTGATGATAGTGGCTTATAGGAAAGTACACTATTTCATGTTATATATGGTAGCAGTGTTACACTGGCCATTGCATCAAGTTTCCGAGCAAGGAGTTGCAGATGATATTTCTTCCGTAATATGTACGTGAACGATGGTTCAGTATGGTTGAGTATTTGTTGTAGTAGTTGGCAATGTTGAGTTGGTCCACCGAGCATTAAAAACGTGCAAGAATCACAAGTATAAAGTAGAATGTGGTGCACAAAATCTAAGTCATGGGACACTTCTTGGTGATAAATCAACGGATTAAATAATCAGACGGTGGACCAAATAGTCCTTGCCTTGAGTCCTAGCTTTTTTCTGTTGTCTTTTGTGTGTGTGAGCTTGTGGCATGGAAGGAAACAATAATTTGTTTGTAAATATGATTGAGTGAGTGAGTGCAAAGAATATCCTTAGCACACGTTTGTAACGTGGTTGTAAATATGATTCTCAAGCGGATACTGCTAGCTGATTTGATCCATTTTGTGTTAAGCTCCTTACCAATAAGGTTGCAAAGCGAATTGGTCGGTGAGCGCCAGAAACATATGACTGATATAATAATCAATAAGTTTTGAAAGATTTGACGTGTAAACTTAGCAATCGCCATTTGTTTTGCTTAATCCTTCTGAAACGAAGTCCTCGTCCTGCCTCAAACAAAATGCAAATGCGCTACTTCGAGAAAAACTTACGAGCCCGAGAAAGCCTAACACACTTTTGAGTCTATTTGTAACTTATTTTGCGTTCATCGTTTGTTCTTGAGTTTAGAACTGATTAGTCTCTGTCAAAGGACATGAACCACACTACATTAAATATATTTTCTAAACACATAATTTTAAAACTTATATGTTAACCTGTTTGACTTATATAATTTTTGGCATCATCAAATTACTATAGCAATGCTCATTCTCAAATTCATAAAAAACTTATCCTTGCTATCAAAAATTCTATCACAAAACATATTCACAGCTTGTTATCCGGTAATAAAAGCCTTTATGAAAATGATATTTTGCATGTTTGTGCTTTATTTTGCTCTTCTGTTTTTTTTTCTATTTTCATTTTCTGTTTCTTTACAAGAACCACATTTTGCTTCGCGTCCTGAAGATAGACTGCACATGATGAAGTGTATTCTCCGTGCATACCCAATTTATATGAGTAAGATATAAAAAGGAAACAAGAAAAAAGTGTCGCATATGTGTCCTGAAGGGCTGAAAGAATATAACTATGAATATGTGGAAAGTCTTTTGTTTTAGGAAAATGGGTACTATTTTATACAAGCTATGAAAATGTTAAATTGGTGTTTATAAAGGTTAAGAATACTTTTTTTGAGTTTTCTTTGTGAACAGATTGAAATTTTCTACGCTATTTTTGAATTTAAATTAGTTTGAACGATAAAAAACGAATACCTATGCTTGTCCATAGTCTAGGTCAGATAAAAATGTTGTAGGGACCAAAAATGCGAATATGCGAATAAAGAAACATATTTTAATATCTTTAAATATCCGACTCACATTCCCTTTGATATCTTTCCGGACCATAAGGATCTATGTGAAACTCTGGTCACCACATAAACTATACGTATATTTTGATAATAAAATCGAATCTAACGTGATCTGCCCACGCATGATTATGAATGGCGTAACTATCATTACATCCTTGAGCAAAAACCGAGCTTGAAACTTTTATTCATACCACCCTAAATCTTAACATAATTACAGGACTTGTGCTTTTGGTATATCGAAAATGGTTTGATCGCAAGTTATATATCTTAGGTTTGAATTAAGTACATAGTTTGCTGCTGTGGCGCAACAGCTCATTTCAGAGCTTGGACCTTAAGGCGAGATAAAGCTGCCTATGTTCGAAATCAAAGATGCAAAGATGACTTCAAACTGTAACTTAATAATTTCCCTGAACGAACTCATCATAGTTAGAGGAACTGATGCTAGCAAATCCCAAATCACCATAACATTGTTACGACCGGGACTAAGCGTAAAACTAAGATATCTTACACATAAGCTCAGAATTCTAACTACTAAGCTATCCGAAGAGCTAAAGCTTGAGCTTTATATAAAAAAGGCTATGAAGAGTGCGAGTCAAGTATATCCCAACATTTGTTTGATTTGTGATTCACCATTTGGATAAAAAATGCTGTTTTCCATGTCCTTTTTGCTCAGAGTAAGACTGCTTGTCAAAATATCATCATGCACGTACGAGTCCATACTAGGTCCCCTATTCTTTATTTCTTGGAGATTTTTGAAAGGACTTGATTATTCAAACTGTTTCTAATAGGTTTTAAGGACACTTCTGTCATATCGTATTTATTTTATTAATTTTTCGACTTATATATCGCTTCATTCAGTTAAATTTTTATAATTTTTAATTTCAGATTTCATCATCAGTAAAATATGCAATAAATGGCTAGTATATTTGGGCCAAGGTAAGTTGTTTTGCGATACTTCTGGTATAAGTTCCACAAATTCGCTCATTTTGAGTTCGAGGTTTGATTCTGATTTTGGAATATGCTTACCAAATAACTGACAATCTTATTCCTCTCATGACCATATTTGTAGTATTTGTATCTATCTACATATAATAGTATCTTCACGGACTTTAAACGTTTTGACTTTGAACATAGATCAATACTTATTAACCTTAAAAATTTTCCATTTTTACAAGCCTTCACTTCTCCAAATTTCCGAAATTTTCTTGGCTACGCTGCCAGAAATCTGGTAAAAAAATCAGTATACAGGCATAAAAGTTCAAGCGCTTTCTTGTCATGCATGTACTATATACTTTCAAGGACCGTATACTAACCCAAAAACATGAAAATTTTATGGGATTATATTCCTGCAAGAGTGAGTAGTTGATTTCAATTTTGTACCAGGATGCAAGGTGAAGGCTTCTTTCACTCCGAATGTAAGTCACCCTTAGTCGACCTGTAGTCTTCAAGTCTTCTGAACTATGCACTAAATGTCTCAACCTTTGCCTAAAGGAATCCATTTTTCTGCCAGAAATATTCGACTCGATAAGAATCACTGTATAAATTACCTTTCTTTTTTCTGCGTCGATAAGTGATCATAAATATCGTAAAAATCGGGAAAATCGGGCCCGATTTGCTGTAAAACATTAAATTTATCCTTTGCCCTATATCTATCACTATCATGTTATCCACCAAATATCTGCAAAGTCCTTATCAACTCTCTCGCCAAGTCGTTATTAGAGGTAAATGTGTGGCAGACACTAGCCGTGTTCCACGGGTGGAACGAACTGTCAGATGAACGTCACATTTTGATTTTGTACAGCGGAGGCTGAAAAAACTTGTTCACGCTGAGCTATTGTATCAGATCTGTCTTGTCTTCTTAATTTATCCCTTGAGCCAACCTATTGATCTGGAACAAATTCTGCCTCACGCTTTCTTCACATATCCTTCCTATCACATTGCCGCGAATCTTACTTATTCGTTTCCTCAAATATACTTTTTACCTTGATAAACTCCCATGAACAGCTATCGTGGATTAGAGACAGTACGGCATGCTATCGAAAACCGCAAAACTCCTTATTTGCATACGTTACTTTCCGTCGGCGTAAAGTTTAGCGCTGATATCCCTGCGTTTGCGCGTAGTTTCCATATTGCTCTTTCAAACGGATATTTTGGTGTTGAAAATCAGGTGACAGTACTCCAACTGTAGGATTGACCTCCAAATTTTGTCAGATTGTTCTTATCTGATGAAAACGCCTACCAGCGAATCTGTCACCAAGTTATTTCGCCACCTTTTTTGGGATAGAGACTGGAATCGAATAACTCTAGAGATCCTTCTTTTAGTTAAAATTATCATTTGAAGATTTTTGAGTAACAGAGTAATTGAAATACTACCTTACAACTCACTTATACAATCAATTGAAGCAGCACCAAGCCTGCTTCAAATCGTGCTTGGCTAATGGTGTTTCTAATGATAGAAGCGACTAACTTGTTTTCATAGTCAATCAAGCGTGCTTCCTGTACTTGCTGCTGCATGGTAGGTATTCCAGACATCTGACCTGGAAATGTAGCCCTATGCAATTTCATATCATGCATTCCTCACTGGCACTTTTATTTGTCACATATCGATTCCTAGTATAAAGAGGTTGCTCCTTAATAGACGCACTGAATATATCGGTACTGTGACTCCTTCCTATGAACTCCTTCCAGAATGCCGAATGTATTTCTCACATAAACCACGACAAGGATCACTATCCACTTTCTGTTTACACGTTTTTCAGTGGCTTTACTCACTGGACAACGTATACTATGTCGTTAACAACGTTGACGGTGTATTGTCTGGTTCTCAGACGATATTACTGTGAGTTAGCCCTGTATTACTTTTTCCTTGCTGATCACCTAATGCCAGACGCTTTTTTCTTTTTCCTCTGTTCTTCTGCCTTTTTTGACAGAGGGATTGACAGCTCTAATAAGGACATTAGTGAACACTGATTTCATATCTTCGTTCCTTATGCTTCCTACTCCCATGCCCTCTCTCTACTTTATGGTTTGCATAGCTTGGTAATTGACACATCTCGCGTCGAGAGGTGGACAGTTAAAGGCATTCCCTCTAAGTTGTGCAGAGTTTCTTAATTACAAAGCATAAGTCCGCAGGAGGAACACCTTAAATTATTTTATTATTTTTTCTGTTTTGAGTCCTCGTGGCATAACCTCAGCAATCAGCAATCCCTGTTATATCTTCTGGTTTAGTTGCAGACCTGTCTGCAAAGAACTATGCAACTACTTGTTGCTGTGTAAGGAGCTGAAGTCATTAGATCCCTTGGCCGCTGGAATTCAAATTGACAAAGACCCTTTCTGTAAAAAACACGAGTGAATTTCGAGATTCATTTTCCAAACATATTATTTCCTTGGTGAAGAACAGGAAGACCATATCGAGACATCTGTTTACTAGTTTCAAGTGTTTTTTAGTGATGATCATTACACTAATTTAATAGCTCTCTAGAGCTCCCAATGTTGGGATCATCAGTATAAAAATTCAGTCAAAGTGTCATGATCAACCGCTCCTTGGAAATCACTTGTGCAGTATCATCCGCGCCAACATTTCTATCATGTTCAAATCGCTCCTTTTCCAATCCGGCGAGAAAAAGAGCGCTGCTTGCATTCAGTCAAACTGCGAAGGAGAGAGAGAGAGAGAGAAAGAGAGCGCGCTGGAATCAAGATGAGGAATGTGCCATTCCATTTTTTCAGCATTGAAGTCACGCTAATAAAAATCAGGCACCTGTGATTTTGAGGTAGCATTAGCTAATGTACCAAATAACACTGGAAGGAAAAAATTGACGGGTTCGATATAAGCGGAATACTCAACAGAGTCAAGTCAGGCGCGCCTAAGACAAGCCCGCGCGTGCTGTGGACTTAAAGCCGGATACTGTAAGGAACAACAATCCTGCCACTTACCCACAAAAACTTTACTTCTATGTTAGCAGATCTAGCATATTAGTTCAGGCGATCGTATGTGATTGCCCTTCAGGGCAAGTTGAACTGTTGGTTTCAGATTATAGTTTCGAAAATATGTCACATTTTGCTTCATTGACACTGAGCTGCATCTTTTGACATCAACTTGCTGAGCTCACACGAGATCAAATGTGTCAGAGATGTGTTAGGGACGCCTACATAGAAATGTCTTTTCTTTCTGTGGCAATCTGAGTAATAGTTACTTCCTATTGCAATGCTCTCTATGGCAGTACCTCTCAATGGGATTTTGTTCTCTATTTCGCTGGCAGCTGTCAGGCAGACTTTGAATTCGTTCACCTGAAAAAAAATTTACAAGATTTTTAAGATATTTCAGGGAGATTTTCGAAATGCTTCTCGTCAGTCACTTCTCGTCACTTGATTTGTAGAAAATTCTTCCCAATGTCCCTCTGTAGAGACAGAGCAAGGTCTCTAGACAGAAGCTTGTTGCCTGATATCACCTGAGGGTGCTTATGAATGCAGAGATTTATTGTAGAGTTTTGCGGTTTCTGAAGCGGCTCAAGGGCGCTCTAACCCAGCAAGCGATGATCATACGGGGTTAATCATCGAATAGGAAAGGGTAAATTTTGGGAAATTTAGCGATTTATAGCTCGATTTATTGCTTGTTCGTTATTAATTTATTGCGACTCAGCAGTGCTCCAACATCTCTAAGTTGCCTAGAAACACCTATTCTAGAGGTCTGCAAATAAGGCATTCAAGGTGGTTATGACCTCCTCTTTCGACGCTAATTTCTGTCCGACGATTGACTACAGTTCAGAAGCAGAAAAAAAATCTTACTTGCCCAAGCCTGGGAAAAAAAGAGGATGGAGTAGTAGTTCAAAGCCCGATTTGACCGACTTGGTCGTGATGATGGCGGTTGTCAATGTGTTAAGAAAGAGCAATTCTGCAATTTGGCGTCGAATCAGCCCAAAAGTTTGGCAAAGAAGAGCCCTGTCACAGTGTTGTCTACATGCCCTGTGAATCCCAGAAAACGGTGGCCAAAACCTTCTAGGCCGATAGGACAACCCTCGCCGTCTTCAGAGCACATTGGTCGAGTGAAGTCAACTATTTCGGCTTTTCCTTGCTCTCTGGTGTATGCCAGTGGGACTTTATTTCGTCCAAGATCACCAAACTACACCAAAACTCCTTAGGGTTTCACTTAAACAGCGTTTAACACTACTCTAAAGTGGTCTCACTGTTGCGCTTGCTACCTGGAGTCAGCAAACGCGGCATCCATCTCGTCCGTATAGCTTTCTCTAGTCCAAAATTTCATGTAGGATATGACGCACACGGTCGTTTGAGATGCCTACCGTCTCAGCTATCCTGCGTACCTTAAATCGTTCCACCACGACGAGATCATGAATTTTTGTCACGTAACCCTCTGTGGTAGAAGTGTGGAACCCTCTTCGAGGCACCTTGGCGCAGCAAATCAAAAACTGACATGCAATGACATTCAAACTCGATAGACCATTTTTTATGGTCACTATCCCAGGAGCAGAGTCACCGTGCCTAGCAGGCAAGTGCTCTTTGATTTCACTTCCTTTCTAGCAGCAAAAATCGAAGTATCAACGATATTGCTCTTTCTCTATTTTTCTAAAACCCGCGGACGCAACTGCCTCAGACGCGATCAAAACAAAACTACGAGTTCGATTTGGCTGAAAATTTGACAGTAGACATTCATTCTTCCGTAAGTGGCGCCATCATGACATGAGGGGCTTCCATGGAAGTCAAACCGACTGAATGAAACGAAGGGAAAAGGTAGTTGAAAAAAATCGGTAAAATTACGACTGCGAAGGTATGTTGGGGTCCAAGCCTGAATGATCCTTGTTTGGCTGAGGAAGACGTTGGACGAAGACTGCAAAATAATATCACTCAAGTTCGGAACCTGATGCATGGAGTGGATACAGTCTATCGACTTTACCATCTAAGCTCCGTGTGAAGCATATGCAGAATTCTTTTGTGTCATCAATCTATTAAAGACCATGTTATAGACCGATTCGATCTATGCAATAGAAAAATACTTCTTCTTTAGGTATCAGCTTCAAATAATCTGCATCAACCACTCGACATTGAATATAACTCATCAAACGCTTCATATTTGATTAATAGTATTCCAACTCAACCGCATACTCATCCGCCAGATATTCAGGCTCATTATTTACTCACATTGTTAACATATTCATTATTCAACGATCTCTCAATGTAATCTTAACGTGCCACCATCCCCACTCGGATCTCATCATTTCTAGGAAAGTAATAAATTCAAAATGATTGCCACTCCATCACACCATCGATACCATATATCCTATCAATTGAATGTAATCAGAATGCCAACAAACAAATCTACGTTAGATATGGAGATACGAGGATATCAGTCGGAGTATCTTTCGGTCTACCATACCAAGCAGTCTCGTCTATTAGGCTCATGGGTACTTCAAAGCCCGAAGTCTTGAGGTTTTCGTGGAGAAATTTATGTTGAAGATTTTATTTGGGGAGGAATTAGTGGAAATCTATCGTAAAGATATATCCTGTATCTATGCATGAAGCAATCATGTAAGTTTGCCAAATTAGCTATATATGATGCTATTGTCCTTGATTTGTTGGTTATTATATAGTCAATTCGGTGGCAATCAATACGATTGTAATCAAAGTTTCCTGATGATGTTGTTTTAGGTAATTAGGTGCTCACTAGCCTGGATGAGTCTACCGCCATTATTATAGTCGTCATCAGAATTAAAACTATTTGGGAGAATTAATGACCTATAAAATTCTGTTTATTTTTGTCGGAGACTCACAATAAATGGTCAAGCTCTGTCAGATCCTTACAGTTTTGCTAACACCCAATGATTGTGGCACGGCGAAAAGGTGAGTGGTAAGTGATGTTTAAACTGCTTCAATACAAATAAAGCAAACCCAGCATGAGCTCCTTAATACAAACTTTGTGTGTGGAAGTAGGAGATAAGGTTTTCAATACAGGACGATAGAGCCAGTAAATACTATTCATTGAATGTATGCGTTGCCTTGTGTCAGCAACCAGCCAACCATAGTTTATGTTCAATCGAGTTTAGATGACAAATAGATGTCTATTGCAAGCATTTCTACAATATCCTGGAAACTAATACTACCAATAGTCGAAACTCTCGTCCGTTCTGCCTTTTACTTGCTTTCGAATCCTTCGAATTCCGAAATCAGACTTCTCATTGCGGTGCGTCTGCACATATTGGCGAGTGATAATAAATCTCCTGTTGTTCTTCATCGAAAGATTTGCTGATTTCGACTAAAAGTACATTTATCTGCTTAAATGGAAGATATATTGGGTTGCAATCGCCTAGCCCGAGAGCTAGGAACATGTTATTGGATTTGCATAGAACTTAACCTTCTTCAGCATGCAATGCCTAACATACATGTTAGACAAATATTCCGTTTGAAAGCAAATATGTATGTGGATTAAAATGGGTTAACGATTTTCAATGCAATCCTATAATTCAAGTACAGAGTAGTGCGTTTACCTAACGACTCTATTCTATATCTTACGGCACCCAGCTCTTGTGACCTATTTTACACTTTACGGACGAAGCCTTAAAATTCAACACAAATGCGATGGTGTTCGATGGATGCAATGCAAGTTTGCACTAACACATCGACGTGAAGTAGGAAATGAATGCATGTATTGTAGAGTGATTGATTCAATTGAAGTCCTACACAATATTTGGAATACAATTGATTTGTCAATCAGTATTGAGAAGCTCTACTGTCGAGAATTTCCCGAGAAATGATATTGAAATTAATGAATAATTTCATCACAGATACGAACGAGAAGGAATTTACAATAGAGTCTGATCGAGTCCTTGTGAAATCCTCTATTGACCCTTGCAGATGTATTTCATAATAGCTTAGATCGTTTTTGAAATCTTTAAATTCTGGTGCAGGGTATTTATGTGGCGTTATGAAGTATTTATCATGTATTAACACTTTTGATAGAAAGATATTTTCGAGCGTCCCAAAAGGAGGTTGGACCTAGTGAATATCAAACGCAAGTCTCAAGGTTTTCTTAGAACATTGAATTATATCACTTTCAACACCTCTTCCCTTATACTTTTCTCACACATGAGAGAAAGTAACAGAAAAGTATGATCTTAATAAAGGATCTGGATCTGGTTTGGCTCCTCCTTGCTTTTTGCTTCACTGTAGAAAGCACTTGGTTTTACTCTTGTATACTATTTTTCCCATCAGCTAAGAAGTCGTCACATTTTACGACGCCGTACATCCAAATAAAGACGAAGGATCTGTTGAAAATAATCATGTTACGGGCATTCCATCAGCCATACCCAAACCATTTGAAAACCAGTCTGCCATAAAATCTTCTATAATCGAATAGAATCATGGCTTAACAACTAACCACATGAACTGCGGTCAAATTGACCGACTATAAAAAGTCTGACAGCGATGGGTTTCAGCATCCTCTGAGCGGAAAACAGGTATTAGGTTACCAAGCCGCATACTACCTGACTTAAACTACCAAATCACCTTTCCGCTCGCGTCAATGACAAAAGGATTCAAGGATATGTGTCGGAACAAATGAATTTTTACTCTGGTATACCCGAAGGAAGCCAGCAAGATCCCATTCTTTTTTTCCTAAATTTTCACTCGCGAGTATTCTGAAGATTTGTTAGAACGTTTCTTATGTTGTTGATATTATCGAATCTCTTAAGCTTTAACATGTAATCATATTTTATCAAAGTAATCGTCTCACCTCTTTGAATCCTTCTGTGTCCTATCCTCTAGAAAATGATATTGTAATTTGTATTTCAAGTGTGCGAGTGTCAGCTAAAATAGCTATCGTGCCTACCTTTGAGGGTCAAGCGTGATACGGGCCAAATCATCTTCTCGTGGACAATTCGGCTTGGGAAGAGCTGGATTTAACAAGTCTTAACTGTCGTGCCATAATAAGAAACTGAATTTTTAGTTAGAATGTTTGAAAACAAAGTTGCTTTTCATTAACCAGTGAAAGTTTCAAATTGAAACGTTTCCGTCGTTCAATCCTCACGAGCGCGTATAACCTTAACTGTCAAAATTTGACTTGTCGGGACAATATCATAGACATTGGCATTATTTTAACGAAAAAAAAGCCGATTAAACTTTCATTACGAATTCTCAGTCCTCAGCAGAGGCAATAAACACCTTGGCTCTTTCAAGCCCAGATCCATAGTATTTCATAATGAGCTGTAAGGACATTTTCATTAATAACGTAAATATCCCAGTCACATTTGGCATCATATGCTTGAGTGCTATTTGGCCTCATAAGCTGGCGTCTCGTTAAAAACCAGTTCGTCCTTTTTGCGTTGGAATGCCTATATGATACGAAAAAGTGTGCCAGATCTCTCATTCCATGAATACAGACTTCGTATCTCAGTATGTTATCATCTGCCTCAAGACAAACAATAACTCTTCATAAAATTAAAATAAATGATCCGTCACAGTTCACGAGGCATTCGCGTTCTCTAATGCCAAACGCACAGTCCTCTGGTGTGGAGTTGACAATGTGAGTACAGCTGGCTTTAGTATGTCATCTGAAGGACCTAAAAATTGCTGCTAACTAAATGTCTGCGATTGTGGCTGCCGGAGTCGTGACATACCCTGTAGTTGAATACTAAAAAAAGAATCAACAATTTTAAATGCAAACCCAACATATAATCAAGAATATTTAAACAGGCCTAACCATAAGGAGATCCTTTTGCACTCATTTTCTCAATATTGAATCTGAATAAACTGAATGTTCTTAGAAAAAAAAACTATGGTGAGAAGCGTTTATTCGGACCAAGTTCATGGTCTTCCTTGTACTGAACGAAGACTGGGGTTCAAAGAGCCAAATTTTCGATACGAATTGTTCCAAAAGAACAAGGCAGATAGTAGCAACTCTACAATGCGTCATAGTTCGTCTTACCACAGGACTTTGGCAACTCCCATCTGCTAACATACTAAGGGTGAGCAAGAGTAGTAGTGGCTGGGAACTGTTTCAATATCACATGTTTAATATTTATTGAGTATTTGAGAATATATTGCAAATTGAAAATATTTTCCAGCCCGAATTTCTTGGGCTTAGTAGCTGGACCAGGTCGACATTTCTATGTGAGGACGCGTTTAGACGACGCACAGCCGTAATAACTTAATTTTTTAAGAGACCAGTGAATTCCCCGTGTGAAATTCTAACGTTTGCGGCATATTCGACAAGAAGTCGCACCCGATCGTGCTTGTTCTTGCTATGAAGACGCGTCTTAGCCTTAGCCTTAGCCTTCTTCTCTGAGAGTCTAGTGAGTTTTTCATGGAATATTTATAAGTGTCCTCAACATCGCAGCGCTGCTTCTCTGAGCTTCTCTGTCTGCTATGTCACTCACCTTCCTTTGAATAAACAGGAATGTCCTCTTTTGACCCTCGTTTTTTCGGGATAAGGTCAGATTGTTCATTTGGCTTACGTTTTTTCAGCGTCAGGTCAGGTTCTATAAAGCAAAGCCCAGACAGTTTTCTCTCGGGAAGTTTTATATAATTGATTTTCACCGTTACTATGACATTTATTGAGTTTGAAGCTACAGAGTTTTGACCAGCTGAGGCAGTTTTAACTAGTTCGTCCACTATTTAGCCAGTTAGTTCACTAGTTTTGTATCACTTCCGGTTCCAAGGATTCATGATAGTTTTGCTTTAGTTCGGAGGGATACAATTTTGAGAACTTGTTTTCGTTCCTATTTTACCATCAAAGTTATGTGGTAAGAAGCAAGTGCCTGACGTGCTCACTTGCTATATACCAGGATACATAGTCTACCGCTAAGGGCACTCATTGACGTTGCTAAAGCAGCCGTAATTGTGAAAAATACCGACCACCCAATCATTTTATGACTTTCTATACTGTACAATGGATGGTGATTACAATTACAATGGATTGGATGGTGATGATAGAAGGCCTGAGAATCAGTTCATAATCTGATAAAAGACTATCGGTATAAAATGCGATTCCCTCTCTTCTGAGGAGGAGTCCTGCTCCATTTAAAATATATCTTAAGTCAGGAGATTTTGATAATACCAGAGGTCTCAAGAATTGTAAGATTGCAGAAGCTACAATGGGCTGGCTACCCAAAAAGATATTCGTTGGAAGAACTGACGGCGGAGACCGATTGGGAAACCGAGGAAACGCTGGTCTGACTCTGAGGACGAAGACAGTTCATCGCTACTCTGATTTCACATTGTAGGACGCGGGCAAACTCACTCTTGATGAAGTCAGTTCATCGTTGTTCGGATCTCAAAATTAGAGGACGTGGCCTTTGGACCGAGACAGTTGAAGGCTGTTGTTGTAGGAAGCGTAGGCCCGAGAAGCTATATAGTACTAGAAGATGGAGAAGATAAAAAGCCTTCCTTTCCTTACGGTCATGCCATGCTCTCAATAGAATTATTGAGAAAAAAAATTGCGAATATTTTTTTACTTTTGTTTTGCTGTCCTACTGGTGTATTCTGTAAGTATTCAATATGATCGGAACTAAAAGGATTATACGGATTAAAAATTCTGCTGATGGGATGCTTACTTGTACCACAAAAGAATGGAACCAATAACAGAGCAACTCATTGATCTAAATAAAAAAAAAAAATTTGCAACGTCAGAAAAGAAAGGATCAGGCTTATGATGAATCATGGTATTGAAGGAAGGAGGATAACAGATCAGTTGAACCATTTTTATTTAAATCGAAAGCTAAAGATTGATGTAGTCTCCTTCAGTATTGACAAAGTTGCCCCATAGTTATGCTACAAAGACCGAAACCCGGGACTGTCCAGTTTTATTTTGTATTGAACAAAAATCTGGGAAATCCGGGATCTGTTGATGAAGATTAGGCCAAGGATCTGTTTTATAAAACTTTTTAAAACAAACACGGCTGTCTCCATAAGAGCCCTTGAAGCAAAAAGCAAGAGAACGTATATTTAAGCTTGACTAAACATATCATTTTGAACAGCGCGATATTTTTTTCTTCAAGAGTTTGTTAATCTCAACATATGGGTCAGCTTGACAAAAAGCTGTATACTTTTTCGAGTCCTAGAATGAGTTGGTTCCAAAGTCCATCCGCGGACACTGTTGTTTCTAGGTAGGTTGTAGCCGTTCCTAGTGGGCAGTGACTGTTCACTATGGTTGGTTACAGCTACTACTGAATCTCATTTTGGTTGCTTTGGTTGGCTTGTCATAGCTGGTTGTTAATATTAATTTTTGTTCCCTCCTGTAAAGCTTAACCTGATTCCCCTCCTGTAAACTTTGAAAAGTTGGTACAGGAATGATGGTACGATAGTCTCCTGATGGGATAATGAGGATAAGTTTTATGTCGTTGAGTTTGAAAGCTTCAAGGGTTGGTTTTGGAGGCAGCTGTTTATCTTTTTTTTTTGATGTCCTTTTTTTGGTTATAATGTCCCATTGAAACATATTTAATCCGCGATTCTGCGATTAATCCGCGATGTTCAACTGATGTCGTTGGCATGATTTAAAACATGGATTCTAAGTTTGTTGCGGGCAATTTTCCTTTGGTCTAGCGATTTTTTTAGGCAGCCAAATTTTTGTGGCCGTAATATTGAGGCGTCGTTGCATTCTGACACGGTATTTGTTGTTGTATTTTGCTACAATTCTACTGACCTCATTAAAATTTGATTGAAATTATAAGGAATTTGTTTAGGACAAAGCTTATTGGAGCACGATGTTATTGTCTTTGTGTTTTTGGCCGCAGTATATATATCAGTCTTAGGAAAGTCTTGTAAATTGCGATACTTGTATTCAGGTTTGTCTTCATTTTTTATTGAGTTGTCAGAGCTGTCATAAACTGTTTCGGTTTTGAGATACTCTTATGAACGTTTTTTGTGTTCAGTTTGATTTTTGTTGAGGAGCCCGACCATCTTTGTGAAGATCACACATGGTAGTTCACTCTTTTTTTAGGAGGTGTTTTTCCCAATTTAATCTTCTGTCAAGGTGCATACCAAACTTTTTAAGTATGTCAACCATTTTCATTGTTTTGTAGTCAGCTTTGTAAGCTTTTCAGCAATCTGGGGTTTTCATTTATTTTTATCGTCTTTTATTGTGCCCCGTTAGTCCTGGATCCCTCCATTAGCCGTGTTGGGATTATTGTGCACGAGAAAAAGTGTAGTATTATCTCCAAATGTCATTGTCGCTATCGTGTTCCCCCGTAAAAAGTCTGCTATAAAGAGAGGATAAAGCACGGGTCCTAGTTCGCTTTCTTGGGCGGCTCCCGCATAACTTGGATAGCTTTGCCTCTGGTGATTGTTATACATTACTTGGAATTTATTTCTATAAAGAATACTGTGAAGGAATTTGTACAATTTTTTAAACGTAACTTCTTCAATTTTATTGCCAAGTCTTTGTGATTGACTTAGTCAAATTCTTGCGATATGTAGATCAAAAGCCACTTGCAATACTGTTTTTTTGCAATTTTGTCTTTGATATTGTTACAGACCCTTTGCCTAGTTTTGGACTCCATCTTTGCGAGCTAGCATCAACAATATGGTGATGAGACATGGTCTTAGTTTAAGGAAGAACTATTGTCACTTTCAATTAGGAAGCAAGTGTCGTAGGTGATACCGTATTGCCAACGTTTACTTAACCAAACTATCGGCTTAAAGACAAATTTATTGAAGATGACTCTGCTTCTAGATATTGAGAGTTCTTGATGATCTCAACAATGTATCATTT
This sequence comes from Stratiomys singularior, assembly GCA_954870665.1. NCBI lineage: Eukaryota > Metazoa > Arthropoda > Insecta > Diptera > Stratiomyidae > Stratiomys > Stratiomys singularior. The sequence goes on from OX940879.1 coordinate 100,494,311, forward strand.
TCAACAAAACTGAATCTGAAAACCCAGCACTTTGCATTTTGATCCCTTCCATTCAGGGCATAATTTGGCTACGTCCAAGAATGCCAATAAGTCTACGGTTGAATTCTTTTGAAAATATTAGAGGAATTTCCGATTTCGAACTCAAATTGACTGTAGAATCCTGTCATTTCATTCTCGACTCTTTAATCTTCAATTCATATCGTTCTTATAAATCCATAGTCCTTTCGTCGCTACAATCTAGTGATCAGTCAATGCTGAAAATTGTTTAAAACTTTTCGCATCGAGTCTGTTGCAAGATGTAATTTAATAATTTAGGTGAAATTCTCGAACTGCTCCACTGAAAATTATTTCCTTTTCATCGCACAGCTTCTTCCTTTCATCAAATCGAAAATAAAACTGCAAAATAAAAACGACCGCACACACATACACACAATTTAACAATCTGTATCCTCGTCGTGTTCCTGTTCTAAACTTAGCAAAATTCTCAGTTTGAAAATCAAAAAGCCCTTGCAGGCGTTAAACTTTTCGCAGAAATTCGCGCGTCTACAGGATTTATTATAGATAAAGGCATTTTCTCTCACTGTGATGTTCTTATGATTAGCGTTAATTTGATTTCATCTCTTTCTTTGCTGTTTCTTCACGGATTCTATTCGTAGTGCTACTGATACTCTGCTCACTTTCAATTATGATAAATTATAAGGAGCAAACACTCGCACAAGTTAAGAAAGTTTATCACGCCTTAATAATTTAGATAAGATTCTCTTTTTAAGGATACGACTAAGGAGAAAGAGCGACAAGCATGAAATGAGAGTTCATGAGAAATCACGAGGTAAAGGGGAAATATTCTGGAAACTGAAATTGTAAAAAATTAAAAGTAAATGAAAATGAAATGGAAACGGAAAAATGGGTTGGTGCAAATTAATCTCACTTAATTTATTAGATGAGTTCATAACATTCTCGACGTTAAATGTGAAAAATTTATTTTTAATTTGAAGAGTCTACCTGGTCCATGGAGTGCAAGATTGCAAAGACTTTGCGGCTAGTTCTTCAAGGAGCTTTGTTCACAGCAGCTATGATTAATTATTTTTTTAAATTCCTTGGAATGAACTAGGGATATACTCAAACTTTTCTGATTAGTTCACATCCCTACGATTCCGAAGGTACGATTAGAGGGTTCCTCTATCGTTTCAAAAATTGTCCCACTATCCTTGTGTGCAAATCATGTCTGACAGACTCAGTATGCAAGCTCTTATGACCATTTATAATCCAAATATGACAAAGAATATCCAATTTCTTCAAAAAAAAAAAGGATTGCTCCTTCTTTCATTCAGTTCCGTCAGAAAGGAAGTGGAAGGAATCTGAAAGCTCATTTTCGATAAAATTCTTACCGCCCAAGATCCTTCAAATTAATTTTTTTGACAGATAATTCAAAGTAACATTATGCAAAACAGGATAAATAATTGATAATTATTATAAATTATAATGAATATAATATATGATAATTATTTGCAATCCCCTTTCGAACTTCCCAGAGTGATTCTATTCGTTTTCTCTGTTATCTTCATGAACATTGAAGAAATCGTACTGTATTGAGCTCCAGAAAGAAAAGAAAAGGAAAAGATACTAAGAAACCCTCCTGGCTGAATTTTGAGACAGGGAGCTAAGAATACTCACGAATGAAGTGTCTGTCCCAAAATAAAGTTCTAAACTCATTTAACTTTGTTTTGGGACCAAGTCTTCATTCCAGTAAGAAAAGTTGAGCGAGAACAAGTGATTAACATTTTTTGAAGAAGGGTTTCTCCATCTAAGAACACCACCGCCAGTATTCCTTCTAGTTGGGGTACGTGTCCTGGAAGCATCAACGGTCAAAGGCTTTTGAAAAGCTTCTAAAATCCCAATATGATGACATTTTTGGTGTTTCTTGAGAAGAAAAAGAATATGAAGATCACCTGGGCCACACCCTAGCTGTAGAGCGGCTGGGGTAGTGTTGTTACACCGCTTGTTTACCGTTTAGCCAAGAAGTCGATAAAAATGAATAAATAAGGCCATCCGTAACGGAATTTTACAAACTCTTCCTTAATGCGGGTTACTCTCCTTTGCAACCTCGTAAGGACTTTGAAGGAAAATCATGTGGTCATCCTTTTATCCTCGTGGCACGGAAATCACTAAATAATGCCTTTCGAGTGGAAGATAGCAATGACTTTTGACCCCTTGTGTTATTGAAGAGACTGGCATTGAGGAGCGGTGGAACGGGTAGGTATCAGGTATGTTTTCACACATATCAGGTTACACATATATGTTAAAGGGTATGTATTCAGATACCCATGTTTTGTCACCTGTTATCGTTTTTGATTGAGTAACGCTCTGCTAGAGAACGATTTATCTTCACAATCCAACGCTCTACTTCAACATGGTTCCACAAAACTGTAACATCTCCTTTGAAACAGGCTACTGGCGTGGCTAATATTTCATCCTGCAACAGCAACAAGACATGAGAAGTAAGTAAGCCAATATAAAGTATGTTGTCCAGTGTTGACAGGTAGCGGTGGTTCCGGATGAGGAAGCCAAATAACGTCGTTGAAACCGCAGGTATGAAATTTGTTTGGAGTGATTGCAATGTTAAGACTGAAAAAAGGAAGAAGAGACGAGCAATAAGGAAATAAATATATGCTACAGAAGCCAACGAGAGTCGAAAAATATCGGAAAGAATATACTTCAAGAAACATCCTTATTGTATTCATCGCCTTTTATTGTCCCCCATGTACTTTATTTGACGATATCAAGTCTCATTCGCAAAAAAATCAGTAAATTATACGTTAGACATGAAATCATTGGACGACGAAAACAAGAGAGACATATTCGTTTTATGACTATTTTCTGTTTTATTGCCTGAAAGATGATTGGCGAACTAGTTTGGTCTAAAGTAAAAATGGAAAGGAAAGCGAATTTGGTGAGGATAGTTGTCGTTAACATCACTACTCAAGAACTGATTGAGGTAAACCCAGTATAGGTTTAGGTTCTAGGTAGTCTAGGTTACAGCGAAGAAGAAGAAGTCAGAAAGGATAAATACTATGGCAATGAATATGTAGTGCTTTTGATGCAGTCAGGATTTGGACTTCGTATGTTCGGCCCTCGATAGTGACATAACTTGACATTGACGTGAATTCCTCTTAAAGGTTGACGTTAATGTCAAATTTTTGAACTGTGGAGGCAAATCAACATAAATTTAAGTTGTAAAGTGAAATAGTTCTAACGCGTTGAATCAACTGAAGACTGATGTATTCTTGTAAAACAACGAAGCTGCTGGAGACGATTTACGTTGCAAGTGGTAAGTACCACTTGCCACTAGGTACTCAAAAAAGAGTACCTAGCATCTAAAACGTTGATAAATTAACTCTGTTATCGATCGAATGTTGGTTGAAGTAGATCCAACCAAAGGTTGATCAATCGACAAAAAGGTTGTTCAGATCAATATTCTGTGCACTATTGTGAAACAAAATTTGACATATAAAGTTTAATGTCAGGAAGTTGCAGGAATAAAATTTTATATTTAATGGACTTTGTTGATTGAGTTGATGTTGAATAAATAAATGATGTGAAATTGTCCATAATTTGAAATGGTGTAATTATGGACAATTTTTTAAAATATGTTTTTAAATCTTGTAATTCGTAGATGAATGAAACTAGATCCTTAGGACTTTGGTTGGTGTTACGCATGAATGCGGGTTATTTCTGGATCGTGCCTGACCTTGCCTATCTTTTTGGAATACCATCTCTACGTACCCCAGAAAATGAAAATCGGCTATCGTTTTCTTGTATCTGTAGAAATCTGTAGAAAATCTGGAAATTTTCCCAGGCGGTAGCGAATGGCCAACTGGTCAAAGGATTATCCTTTGATTATATGATGGCCCCATTGCTATAAAGCATTTTAATTAAGGTTTCATAGCCACGGGGTTAGAGGAAGATCATCACATGTCAATCTCCTCCTGCATACTGGGAAGTCTTCCCTAGCTGAAATGTGATGATTGATCATTCTCGGGCTAAAGTGTTGAATAAAATACGCATAAAAGACGTGGTGGTTTTAAGAATCCCTTGCGTGTAGAGGAAACTTATGACTTAAACAGGTGGGAGGAGCATTCACGCATTAATGGATGGAATACAAGTCCTGATTGTTGCAGGTACTCACGTTCAATAACTCGATTTCATTGAGCATTGGGTCAGTTGTACATTGTATAGTTTTCTACGGTTCCCTTTCCAATGTGTCCTTTATGATTGATTAAAAATTCACTCTTTTACTTGGTTTTACAAATTTTTTTCAGAAGACCCTGAAGCTGTCAACATCTGCTATCAGGATCTCCCTTTTGAATTTGCTATTTTATTTCCTGGACAAGCTTTTTATACGGTTTAAATCAGGACTATTGCCTGGGCATGGTAGCGGGGCGATATTGTTTTCTGTTGGAAACCAATGGTTTTTACCAATCCAAAACCACAACAGCTTAGGCAACAAAAATTAATGTATCTTACGGTTTATATATATATTTTTTTCAATAAATAAATAATTAACTTACCGATTTGGTTGTATGGCAAGGAGCCGAATCATCTTTGAAAATGAACTCTCCGCAGGGTGTACGGTGGGAATGCATTGAGGGAATCAAAATCTCTTCCCAAATTTTTTTTTTATTTTTCTATATTCACCGGCCCATCTATGAAGTATATTTGGCTAATTCAAAAGTAGGAAAAACATCTCCAGACGATCACACTTGCTGGATGTTTCACTGGTTTTATTGTAAAGGATTCGTCAAATGTTTAATTTGGTTAACGTCTGACAAATAGAGCACCGTCAAAGCTGAAGATGTTGAATTGACTTTCATCTGAAAACATCTCTTTCCTCCAAGAAACAGATGTCCAATTTTCAAAATTCTGTAATAGTGGGCGGACCACGACTAGACGGTAGGTCCAGCAAACTATCAAATGAGACAAAGGCGCTGCTCAGATAGAGGAGAGAAATGAAGGCATTCTCAAACATCGAAAGGATTGAATACACAGAAACCTGCAAAACAGTAAGAATGATGATATCGGAAGATATCAAGAAGTATGGTAAAAGACTGGTGGAAGATACCATTAACAACAATAGAAGCCTCAACAAGGCAAATAGAGCACTCCTAATTGGCAAAAAACAAGTGATAACCCGAAATCATGGCAACATCCGAGTCACTGATTGACAAGTAATAATTGAAGAAATCGACAACTTCTATCGAGACCTGTACAAGGCTCCAGATAACTCGACTCCCAACTTAAAAATCACAACTACTTTCTTTGCAACCAACTGCCTCAAATATCCTAGTTGAAGAGGTCGACATGGTTATCAACTCCATGAAAAATGGTAAAGCGGCAGAAAATGATGGTATCACTGCTGAACTGCTCAAATACGCGGACAGAAGACCTGAAAACTACTTGCAGAAATTTACCCTGATTGCATCAACGCGTGGGTCATACCTGATCAATGGAATATTTCTAATAAATACTGATCCACTAGAAAGGCAGGAAAGAAGACATCAGGAACTACAGACCAATAAGTCTACTATCGGCCTTCTGCAAAGTATTCACGAAGCTCATTAGCAACCGAATGTAAACAGCCCTAGATGCTGTTTTGAGTTTAAATAAAGAGTGTGAGCAATGCCTAGAATTGGCCGTCTATGAAGGCCAATTCTAGGCATTGAGAAAGCCTTTGACTCAATATTCCCAGATGTAATAACAATAACATTGAGAACAGAAGATAGAACCAAACCATACGTTGAAGTGCGAGCTAACATCTACCACTATGCCAGAGCAAAGGCCAACGTACTAGAAGACACTCCAGAGTTTCCCACACAAAAAGGAGTACGCCAGGGAGACACCATATCGCCAAGGCTCTCCAACGCCACATTCGAGGGCATCTTCCGGACTTTATATTGGGAGAATAAAGCATTGAACATCGATGGTGAGCATCTAAATTACTTCAAATTCGCAGATGACATAACCTTAATACCCAACAGCCAAGAATAATTACAAAAGCAACTCAACGCAGCTAGCGGAAAAGTAGGCATGAAAATGAACCCAAGCAAAATCAAAACCATATTCAACGATTATAGAAGCACTCAAGGACATAAAAAAGTGAACAACACCACAATAGAAATAGTCGAAAAATACTCGGTTTACTACTACCATAAATCAGTTGATAAATCAAGATGGCATGAAGTGGCTTCGGGCAAAACTCGATTCTCAAATGAAGAAAAACTTTCAAAAGAAAATCTTCGACCAATGAATCCTACCAGTCCTGCTATATAGTGGTGAAACATTGACGCGAACAACAGGGATAGCGAGAAATCTGCAGGTTGCTCAAAGAGCCATGGAAAGATGCATGCTGGGCATTACACTAAGGGGTCCCAAGAGACTATTGGAGATACGACAAGGGACTTAAGTAACAGACGTGTTACACAGAGCGATATCATTGAAATAGCGATGGGTTGGTCACTTGGCCAGAATGACAGACGGGAGACGAACCACAAGGATAATGCAAGAATACCCAAGAGGAATTAAACGATCAAGAAGACGCCCAAACTTTCGATGGGATTATGATACAAAAAAAAAAAAAGTAGCTGGCACATCTTGGATGAAAATAGCTGGAAACAGACAAACATGGAAAGCAATGAGAAGTCAATATTTAAGGTAACCATGTACCATAACTTAAATATGGTTGAACAAGCTGAATATGAAAAAGATACATGATTAATATTCAGTACTCTGGGCAGGAGAAGACTATGTCTGTGACAATGAACAATGAGTAGACCTAGTGGGTACACAAATACAATCCTACTATTTGTTTACACGTTTAGGATAAAAACAATCATAGGTGATGCAATTTTTTCTAATGTCGAAAGGACATTTTCAGCTCTTTTTTATTGATAAACTGATTTTTTTTTCTTTTTTCCCTGGATTGGTGTAAGCTATTTACAACCTCAGTGACACACTCTGAGTGACACATACCTTATTAGACTATCGACTTTTCACCATTCCTATCAACTTGAATAGCTAGCCTGGAACTTTTTGACACATACCTTTGCTGTAGGTCTAACTATTCTAAGCCTAATGACATCTTTGGGTTACAGGGATTCCTTCTCTATTGGGAGAGAAGGAGGAGGAGTATTGTTAGAGAAAAGATCCCTCCAGTCTCGACACCTCCAGCCGATCAAGTTTATCTTTTTTGAATATGCCTTAAAGGCGAATCTTTATTTGAAGTCAACGTTTAGAAGTTTTGAAGTCAAACGTTTTGAAGTCAACGCTACTGGTAGAAAGCTTCCATACTATTAAAATTTTAGGTAATCTTTCGTAATCTTGTGGAATCTTTTTTATTAATAATATATTAAATATATTTAATTGGGATTGCTTGTTGAAAAATGTATGCGGCAGCATTGGGCCGTAAGGTCCTTGTACAATATATGGTGCTATGGCTTATGGCGTATCTGTCGTGCTACAGAAATCAAGTAGAGCCTTCAGCTCTGTGATAATCAACTAGTCCAATTCTGCTACGTTAGTCCCCCTGAGTCTTGTGAGGTGTTTATTGGTGAGGCTCGGACAATGTACAAGGAAGCGTATTACGAGACCTAGCTTATATATCTGTAATACGGTAATTTAGTTTTCCTCAATATATGTAGCGTTTAGAGTTGAAAGTATTGTTGCGCGACCTGTTTTCTATTCGCAAATATTGCCAATAGTGAAAATAAAACACTCGCGAATAATTTAAAATTAATGTTTAAGGTTTTATTCTAAGTTTATTCTTCACTTTACAATTATTTTACAAAAATCACTTTAATGACTCCACTTATAAATTAATTAAGCACTTATTTAACCCAATCAAACTTTAAACTTAATGAAACATTCTTCAATTCTAATTATTTCACCGCACTTTTCTTGCGCGCACTGTCGCTCACTGTCGCGTTTCATTCACAACTGCTCTTCGTCGAAAACAACATTTTTTAACGAAAACAACATTTTATTTATTGGCAGATATTACATAATTTGTCTTAATCCTAACAAGAATAGTGCTTAAAATATCTTAACTCTAACAGTCTTTACTTATTCTAGAGTTTTATTTGTTGGTTGTGTATTTATTAAAGTTTGCAGTTTATGATTAATTATCTGAAATTGGAAGGAAAGCCAAACAAAACCTCCCCAAACTGGTGTCTGTGGTGAAGAAATAAATAAATTCTATCTACAAAACAATTTTCCTTCAATGAGGACTTAGTGGATGGGTGGTTGGTGTGTATTGAGATATGGAGTAAGATTTGTTGTACCAGGATATTCGATTCGCTTGATCAAAGATTCTTCCTTGATCAGCGAGTAGGCGGAGGGATTGAGGTATTTGGTGGCGAACAGTCAACTGGAGTGTGAGGTCAGGGTCTGTGTTCATGATTTGTGTGATGAGAGGGTTTGGATGATAGGTCGCTTTTTCAAGAAACCGTAGGAGTTGGTCCATGAGGATTGCGTCTATTCTACGAAGTTGCGCGGTTTCATACAGGGTTTGGTTTGATATATGTTTCTGGGGGTCATCTTCCTGCTTGAAAATTCCGCAGCAGTGGCGGAGAATTTGTCTCTCTTTGCGGCGAATCCTTTCCATCTGAGATGGGGGTAGATCACACCAGAAGGCAAAACCGAAGGTGATTAGTGGTCGGATGAGGGATTTATAGCATAGGAGCTTCACCTTTTTGCGGAGCGCGGTGCGTACGTGCATGAGCGTGGACAGGGCTTTAAATGCGTACGTGGCTTTTTGTAGGACCGTTGTGATGTGGGTGTTTGGGGAGAGTTTTTGATTGATAAGGATGCCCAGGTAGGTTACTTGTGGTTTGGTTGGGATTTTCTCTCCGTTTAGGAGTAATTGGACTTTGGTTGAGTCCGATCGGGCTTTCTTGGTTAGTCGAGCTTTGCCATATATGACTATAGTCTCGCACTTGGAGGGATTAGGGATCAGCTTCCATTTAATGAAATAATTGTAGAGGGTGTTGAGGTAGTGATTGAGGCGTTGCTGGAATTGAGGAATGCTCAGTGCTGAGTGATATATAATTATATCATCGGCATATTGTAGAATGTGGATAGGTGATAGCGACTGTGGGGGAGTTGGAATATCGGCAGTATAAATGGAAAAGAGGGTGGCTGAGATGACTGAACCTTGTGGGATTCCTGCTGGCATTGATAACCAGGAAGAGCGAGCGTTCGGGGGGTTTACTTGGAATTTCCTTTCAGTGAGGAAGGACGAAATTAGTTTGCTGAGGTGCGGGTGGAAGTTGAAGATGCTGACAAGTTTGGAGACGAGACCTTTTTGCCAGACGGAGTCGAAGGCTTTCTGAATGTCTAGGAGGCAGGAAACTGTAGGGAGGTTGTTATTTGCACTAATCTGGATGTGCGTTTTCAGGGTAAGTAGAGCATGATCTACTGAATGTGCGGGTCGGTTGGCGAACTGAAAGTTTGGAATTATGTTGAAATAAGAGCAGTGTTGATCAATGTACGTTTTGATAACGGTTTCAAAGATCTTGCTTGTTGTGGAGAGCAATGAAATGGGTCGGAAGCTGGATGTCTCTAGTGGATTTTTGCCTTTTTTAAGGATCGGTGTAATTGTGGCGTTTCGCCAAGCAAGCGGGAAGTATGCATTGAGGATGCAGTAGTTGAATAGTCTGGAGAGAAAAGGGCTTATTGATTTAGCGGACTTTTTGGGGAAAATGATTGAGATTTGGTCGGGACCTGTTGATTTTTTGTTTTTGCGAGAGCGGATAATGTTATGGATTTGTGTGGGTGTGGTGAATTGTATGGGTTCACAGTCAGGTATGAAGTTAATGGGTTTTGCGAGGGGGTGGTTGAAAAGGGAGATGTGAGGGTTCGTGCGTTGATGAAAAGTGGGGTTGGATTGTAGGGAGTCAATGGTGGCCTTGATTGCACAGTCCATGTTAGGATCTGATAAGTGATCAGAGGTGAGATGTGTGGTGAGGAAATGATCGGCTATGTATGGAGAGTATGTGTGTATGGTGGTGGGAGGGTTTAGAGAGTTGGGGGCATGATTTTCGGAGTTCTTGAAAGGTGTTTTGATTAAGTTGTATGTTAGATCGGCGTAAAGTGAGATGTTGATGGTAGAGGTCCTGGATACTGGAACGGATATGGTAGTCTAACTGTCGGATTTGGTCGCGAGTATAGGTATTGTTAGGGTTAAATGGGTTGCGGAACAGACGTCTTCGAAGGGTTCTCTTGAGTCGAATATCGTCGATGAGTTCAGGGGGTAGTGTTAGTGGGGAATTGTAATTGAGGATTCTTTTTGGAATGAATTTCTCAGTGATTTCGTGGATAAGGGTAGTGTATGCGGATATAGTTTCGTCTATTGATTGGTTCGAGATGGAATTGGTATCAGTTGGGATGATGGGTTTAAGTTTGTTCGAGAGGTGTCGGTTTAGTTTCTTCCATTTAACATTGTGGAAGTCGAGGACATAAGGAGGGTTTTCTGTAAGTGGATGTTCGTGGAGTTTGATTTCTAGGACTACGGCATCGTGGTCGCTAATGCCCGATATCGTGGGAAGGAAGGGATATGTGGTTGGATGGGGTTTGATTGGGAGATCGTCGCTTACTAAGAACAGGTCAAGGTATGATGCTCCTTGTGGATAGGTTGGGCTGATAGGTGTTTGTAGGGAGACTTGTTCCTGGAATACCAGCGGTGAAGTGTGGTACCGTTGGGGTTGGTGCTGCGATTTAGCCATAAGGGATGTCTCGCGTTGAAGTCGCCTCCTATAATAATGTGAGATTTCTTATTCTCAGTCATGGGGTGGTTCTTTATGAAAGTTAAAAGGTGATTGAGGTCAGCTTCGTCGAGTTGTGACTCGGGACAGTAAATTGATGAACAGAAGAGTACGGTGTTTCGGGTTTCGATGGCAATTGTGGTGGATTCGAAGGTAGATTCCTCCCGGCAAGGTGGGAAGAGCTGGGTGGATTTAAATTTCGAGTGGACGAGGATTGCAGTGCCGCCTGCACCGTGAAAGTCTCGGCGATCAATTCGAAAGAGGTTGAATGAGGGGAAGTGTGGTCTGTGCCGTGGTGAGGTTTTGGTTTCACATAGGAGGACGATATGTGGTTGGTGGGATTGAAGGAAGATTTCGAGTTCATGACGGCGTGCTCTACCGACAATTGAGTTGATGTTGAGCTCCATTATCTTAACATCCATCAAGGGACGCGATAAATGAGCACATCAATATTTTCTTTTCAAGTGGATTGGTGGTTGAGTTGTAGGCGGGGAGGAATTGATGCATTTTCGCAGCAAGTCCAGTAATGTTCATCCCGAAAAGGGAAGATATTTCTGTTTGAAATAATGAAGGTGGCGAAGTTTTGGATGGGAGGTTAGTTTTGAGAGCTGCTGCGTAAGAGACTCCTGATTGGGTGGGGTTGTTAGTGATTGAGGGTTTCATGTGGGTTTGCGAGGTATTTTTCGGGATGGCTACAGGATGGGACTGTCTGAATTTGACAAAAGCCGGACAGTTGCGGTAGTTGGCAGGGTGTTCATCGGAGCGGCAGTTAGCGCATTTTGGCTTCTGTTCGGGGAGTTTCTGACAGTTGCCGGGCCCGTGGGACAGGCTGCATTTGACGCATCTGAAGGTTAGATGGCAGTTGTTAGCAGCATGGCCAATTCGCTGGCAGTTTTTACACTGCAGAATCGACTTGTTCTTAATGGCTTCGAACTTTACGATTATGTGTATGATGGCTCTAACCTTGCTGAGTGTAGCTAGGCTGAAATTCGGACCGAAAGTGATTAGCCAGAGGTCTAATATTCTGTTTTGGCGTTCAGCCGTAGCCGTTTGAAAGGGTTTGATCGAGACGATGTCTTGAATTCCTTGATTATTGAGGTCTTTACGGATTTCGTCTTCCGTGTAGGAACTGTGTAGACCTCGTATGACAAGGCTTTTTGATTTTTGATCCGATGGGGTGTAGGTGAAAAATTGTTTCTTGTTCTCGGCAAGAAACTTTTTTGTAGCCTCAAACTCGGCGGGAGTGTTGACGATAATTTGGGTAGAGGAAGGGGTCGTTTTTTTTAAGAAGGTACTTATTAGGGAGTTTATTTAAGAAATTACTTTGTATTGTTTTAATAGAGTCATTGTCTTCAACTGTAACAATAGGGGGAAGTTTTGGTTGACTTACCTTTTTGTTTGATTGTGCTGCTGCTGGTTGCTGTTTGCATGGTTGTTTGACTGCGTTTGTGGTGGTAGGGGTGCTTGTCCGCTCTGTCTGCGGCTGGAATGCTGGTTGAGTTTTCACGATGCTGCCTGAACGTGGTGCCTCGGTGATGGCTTGTTTCGCTACCATCTGCTGCAGTAGTGCCGTCATGTTGTTGAGTTTCTCCATCAGCTCGTCGATTTTTTTCCTGAGAGTATGGTTCTCCTCCTCAAGCTGCTTCAAACGATCGCCTGATGTGGCCGCTATCTCCATCTCCTCCTGTTCACTGTAGTCTGCGTCCGGCTCGGTGTCGCGTTCGCTCTCTGATGATGAGTCGCTGCGTGCGTATTGGCGCTTGTCGGTCGCTTCACTTACCGCTCTTCGTCGCTCGCCGTAGTCGCTTTTATACAACCATCAACCATCCCAGAACCTTCCATGCGGATTGTTCTCGCGTAGCCGCGTTGAGTCGCTTGCACCGGGATCTGTTGTACTTAATGCGCGCGACGTGTTTACGCATTCGAGAACAATTGATGTGTTGGTAGTTGTAAACATGTTTACAATTTTTTTTGTTTACGCCGACTACAGTACGCGTAACCTGAACACGTCACAATATGCATATGAGTCCCAGAAAAAAATCACTCGTCAGATTATCCAATTTTATCCAAGGCTATCAGATGATCCAATTTTAATATTTTATGCATTACTGGCTTAAGTTAAATACAAACAAGGAGTATGTTATTTTTTTGTTAGTGTCTGTTGTGGTCTATTAAAAATGCATATACCACGATCGTGTAGATCTTTAAGGATTTAATTTTCCTACCCTTGGAACTTATACTGCATTACATTTTCAACAGTATAGCCATCAAATTTTGACCGCAGAAGCCTCATCACCAATTGAATCATCCTTGTCTTACGCTTTGCGTCATTTGATGCCGTCATTTAATCATTTCTTAATCCCTATTGACACTTGAAAGCGTCCTGATTTCTTATCCCTGGACGCACATTAATCGCCAAACAACACGACCGTCAATTTTAACGAATTCTTAATATCTGCATTGGATTTGTATTCCCCGTGTGGCTATTATTAGCTTCCAATTTATAATTTCATATTCTCCAGATGTGTTAAATCTATTATCCTGACATTTACGTCTAATTAATAGATACATATGCATGTAGCCTTTAACACCCATTTCAAAGACAGAGATGAATTCAGTATATTGCGCCAATTTCTCTATGTCATGCATTCCTGGTTAGTATGTATGGCGGGGATTTAAGCATAACAATAGACCATCAGCTTTATGTTGATGGTAATATGTTTCAAAAGACTTAAGTACATACAATTCTACACCAAATTCATGCATAATAACAAGCACGTATTTGGCATGTATGTACAATGAGTACATAGCCAACATCGCCATAGATAAATCCTTGTATAATAGATGTTTGGAGCTGAGAAAACAAACGTTCCATTGTCTAATTATCTATAGATATATAATATATATGTGAATGTATGGATGGAAGGATGTGCAAGATAAATATATGGTGGCGAGAGAAGATGTGCGATTTAATATGTACGACATTAATTAGAATCCGTTTGGGTAATGAAGAATGACAGATACACTTCCTGGCAAATAAAGCATGCCTGGCGGAGGATGTAACTGAGTCGCGTCTTCGACTGGGTCTTCTTAATTGGAGCGAATTTTTTTGATGGTTGTTGAAAGAAATGGCGCTTCCATATATCATGCTTGTAGTCCTAATGACTTCAGCTTTTTATCCATTGAGTTCTGAATAGGTTTTTTCCAACTAAACATCATCAACGATAGCCAGCTTAATTGGTACGATTCGGATGCTTCAGTCTCGTGAAAAAGTCAAACCATGATCCTGACACACATAAAGTTTAGTGTCTTTTGCTCATAAGTAAGTTCCTTGATAAGTTCTAATTGGAAAGTCAGGATGGAATCTTTTATGCATATGAAAGACGGTTGTTTGTTCATATATGTTTAACAACAACCAAAGTTGATCTTTGTCCTTATGCTTCCGTCGAAAATAATTGATTACCAAGCTCCAACTTTGTAAGTTGATTGAGCATAAATATTTTTTGAGTGCTGCGAAGAGATTCGAATTCAATGAAAAGTTAATCTATTAATTTTCGGCAACTCTTCCTTCTACCAGCCATCAATATCAACTTTTGGACAATTTATTTTGTTGCGTCGTCCTTTTAGCGAAAAGTAATCGCAAAGTGCACATAAGTTTCAATTTCACGAGAAATGCAAGAAAATAAGTTTTCACATCACGACGTGAACGCTACCATACCAAAACGTAGACGACCAAAAAGAAAGTATATAAGAAGAAATATATGGTCGTGTAAAAGGATTAGTGTCACCGACCATAGTTTTTCTCGAATCACCGCCACAACAAGAACAAAACAAAAAACAAAAAACAAAATTTATAAACATAAGAATACTTTCTGTTGTGTCGCCTCTTCAAAGAAGGCTCTCACCATTTTACCGCAAAGACATAAGGAATGTAACCCTTGTCATTATACATCGAGACAACGAAATGTTGTGAGAATTCTTTCGTAACATATTCGCCGAAAAGTTCTAGCTTACACGCGAAGATACAATGGCGCTTTATTTTTGTCAGCTCTTTCGCTTCGCATTATATTGTAAGTATGTGCTTGGAATTTTATATGGTTGGTAATTTTTCAACTGGTGTTTTTGTTTGGTTTGAGTTCTATGGTTTCAGGATATATTCGATGCGTGGTACGAGTGGATTTAAGGTTAACACATTGGAGCAGATGAAAATAACAGAAAAAAAAAGTGTGAGAAAGCACTTGTAGGTTTGTACATCAAGTTGTGGTTCCGCGGAATTGAAAATTATTAGATGAGTGGTGGTGGAAGTATTTAATATTCTCTGAAGGATCTGCCTTTTTGCCGCATTCTGTTTTCTTTGCTACATCTCAGCATTGTAGCTAATGAAATTTTACTGGAGACCCATCAAGTAGGAGCTAAATTGTTTCACCAACCTTTCGGTACTCCACAGGAAGATTTACACTCTATGTGGAAAATAACATACCGAAAATACTTAATCTTTCAAATCACATGAGAAAACACCGCCGCGGAAGAGTCATTTGAATTCAACTTCAAATGCAAAAGTAATTGCTTGCGACATTCACACATTTCAGCAAATTCAATATACATAAAAATCGATGGACGTCAAATTCATTGTAATGAAACGTGACTCAACTGCCAAATGCATCGACCCAAAAAGGATATCTAAAGCTATGCTATTGTACTTTTAGTAACTTATCTTGTATACTTGCAATGGATCAGTCTAACACGCGCTCCGCTATTACCATCTACTAGCCACCACTATACAGCTGTAACTTTCCCAATATACCATATTCTATTCATTTCTTGAATAATCTTCTTTCGTTTTTTTTCTGTTCTTCTTTTTCTCCTTATTCCTTGAGCGAGTGAATTGAATTCTATTGAGCTGCTTTTGTAAAATTCAATAACTTTTGTAGAGTAGCAGCTTTCGATACGTGTATGAAAGAGGATGAGGATAATTTGGTCATTCACTTGGCTATTTTTTGAATTGATTGAAATTTGTGCGCTTACTGAATAGTATGGAAATGGGATTTGATGAAAATTTTGCATTTGAAAGGGTGATTGCCCCTTTGGCTGTCTGTATTGTGTTCAGCGAAATGATCCTTTTTGAAATTATGTTGAAAATGTGAACTGCTATTGAGCTTGATTTGGCGTATACCACAGGGAGTAGGGAGAGGAAGAAAATGAGCATGCACACGTCTTAACAGGGCGTGTTAATGGGTTAATTTGTAACCCATTCAATTCCCCAGCTAACCTTACGGGCTACAAACGCAAAAAGGTTCCGTATTGGTAACCCAAGAAACCCCGCTTAGACCCCTGATCGGTTACAAATTTTCAGGGTAACCATATTGGCAACCCACTAAATTTTTTTGTATTTTTTCCTAGCACAAAAGCATTTTTCACTGAGTTCAAGTACAAGGACAAAAAAAGAGTCTTCACAAATAAAAAATAAAAGTTTAATGTAAAATTCGGCAAAAAATGCACACTGGATGTTAAATTCGAACAGAACGTTTACCAAAGTTAAAACAGACGCAACTCCTCAAGTACACATTGATTAAAAATGAGTACCGTATACAGTCGTCCTTGCAATCATTGTGAGCTCACGTCAAAATTATAAAATATAGAATCAAACTCAATTTACTTCTTCAATTTCAAAATTGGAGGACGCGGTCAATGGACCGAGACATTTGGCGGCTTGTTATAGGCTCGCGAAGTGAAGGCCCGAGAGGGGCTGTACTGCTAAGAAGAAGAAAAAGAAGATGAAGAAGGATTCAAACTCGCAGAAAATTTCGACGAGAAATTTAACAAAAGGACACTTTTTTCCCAAGTTTTTTCAGAAAATCATTTTTTTCGGCCAAATTCTTACCTAATTTAGAAAATTTACACAAGCAAAAACACTGAAGAAATCCCATTTAACGTAGTACTACTAGTGTTTAGAGAAGCATCCACAAGATCAATAAATATAGCGAACAAATTAAAATCAAAATACTGGATTTACTGAAAGATCTTTCCTCTCCCTAGCGTTCAAAACTAGATACGTCAACAGACACCAAAACTCCTGCCGAAGTTTTTCCAAAAAACAAACTATCAAGTAGATAAGTTGTCATGGTCTTGTATAGCCACTGAACTTTCCAGAAGTAAGTGAAAGGATTTTTTTTTTTGGAAGGACAAAAGCCGAACCCGTAGAAGATTGATTATTGACTATTCTTATGATTTTCGAAGAGTGTCGAACAGATACTACGCGGATCTAAAAACGAACTGAACTTAACCGAATTTCTACGTTAATTGTCAAACTGAGTGTCGATAATACGGAACAAATACCGATCTTCACACAAAGTTTTCGAAAATACAAAATAATTTCATTGTGTTCGCAAGAAATCCCAGAAGGGGGAAGAAACGTTCGCTCTAGAACGCCATTTGAGAGTGGGGACCTCGCCCTCAGCATAACCTCGATCAATATATTCCTTTCAAAACCCTTTAATAGTTGCCACTCCTCAAGATATCTGAACCTGCTCAAAAGAACAATGCAACCATATTATGCAAGCACAGGGCGAACGTTTTATAGGACAAAAATGATGATACAAAAATGAAATGATTAAATTATACAGGAATAAAGAAGATCCTTTCTACTTATTGGACAAATTTTTCGCGAGTTTTCTGAATAGTATCCTTAAAATATTGTAAATTCTGTCACTTTCTAACATCAACTGAACCTTCTCTTACACTCATCTCCATCTCCCTCTCTCCTCTCTCTCTTTCGCTTCACACTCTCTCTCTTTTCCTTTCACACTCTCTCTTTCAGTCGTTCTTGTAACTCGAAGAAGCACCTCTATAACTCAGTGCCTCATAATTGTGATGAAAAATAAAAGGCCTACCTAGACGTCTTATGACGAAAAGTTCCAAAGAAGTTTTTCTTAATGGGAGAAGAAGGTTAACGTGAGAACTGGAGAAGCCTTGAGCTGTAGGAGCAGCCGTCCCCTCTCCACGATGATAAACAAAACATTTACCGCTGGAAACCTTACACAAGTTTGATAAATAATGGAATACAAGATCGAAAAGCTCCATTTACCAAAATATAAACTTCATTCAGATAATTTACAGGGCAAAAAATGATGTACATCAGTTTAGATTCAGCCGTTTAGATTCGCGGCCCTCTTCGCTTGCCAAAATTTTATGTCAAAGCTTCAAGGTGTTCTTTTGAATTAGTTTAGATTTCGTCCTTCGAAATCAAGATTAGGAAATATGCGGCATGAAAGCGGTCTGGCGTCTCGCCTGCTATGCAGACAAACAACTCTGGCATAAAAGCCAGACAATGTGACGTCTATGTCAGACGTCAAATTTTTCTTAAGCGTTCGAGAACGCTTCGAGAAAACGCAAAACTCGTACTACCTGACGTATCAAAGCACATTTCCAGCCAAGGAAACAGGAACACCGAATAAAGGGCAAAATATAAGGATTGGGAAGGTTAAATCGATTCAGTTTGTATATCCTTAAAGAACCGGTTTTCTACATGACATCAGATTCGTCTAAGCGTTTCTTCCTTTTTTCATTATTTCTTTATCCGGCCATATACCGTTACATTTTTCTACAACCACGTCTCGGGGTGAAATCAACTGAGGTGAGAGTTCCAGTCTCCTCTATTTCAAATCATAAAAAATGCATGTCCCTAAAAAAAAAGCCAAAGTAATTTTGACATACATTTGACAATAGACTTTCCGATTGATGGATGAATCATGTTTGTGTGATGATACATCAGAATCCATCAGCGTGTAATATGACCAAAATAGAAAGCTATACTCTCATCACATCCAAAAGGGATAGAATGAAAAACGTATGACTTATAGACTATAGACTTATCTATAATCTACGACGAGGTTTTCTCCATAGCAGAAACACTTTTTAACCACTTAACCATCATTTTAACCATCATGCAAGAAACATTTTTTGTCTGGAAACAAAGGCCAAGCGAATTCGCTGTTCCTCATAAACCTCAAAAACGACAAGGACAGCTACTGGAGGACTACAAGGACAGTTACTGTCAGATTTTTTTAGGAGTAGTTTTCACGTTTCCGGCAAGGGTTAGATGTAGTTTCGCTCTCAGAGATTGCTTACTTTTATTTCTTTCCATGAGCTTCGTGGAAGCTTGATCCTGTCCTTACTTCAACCTCATAACAAGAAGGAAGGTATCAGGAAGTTCACTGGCTTATTGTAGTTTCCATACTTGACATCACATCCCTATCAATGCTGATATCGTTGTAGGATGTCAAATTCTTACTCCTGGAATTCACGATGATTTGACTGAAATTTTCAATGACATTCAACATGTCTGCCACATTCCTTAATTGTTATTTGGGCTACTATTGTTGAATGACATGTTGAATGACTTTCCGGAGTTCTAGTGTCTAGGAACTCTCGTACTGTATGAAGGTGCGGCTTGAGACCACGGTATTCCAGTACCAATTCAAACCATCAGTAGTGGATCTGTCGAACGAATGCTTAAAGGCCCTCCAACAGACTACAAGATGATTATTTTCGCTGGTGACACTCAATTATAGAAACTCTTCCAACTTTGCTATGTGGGGGATACTCGTTCCTCGGATATATAGATAAAATACTGACAAGTTTATTAGATTGTGGCCGTCTGGAGCAGTTTCTAGAAGACTATTACTACGAGACCTTGCTCTTCGACAAACGAGAAAGTTGGAATTCCTGTTCGATGTTTGTGGAAGACCTTGTTCGACAGATTGCTTAAATATGAGTTGCAGGAAAAGTCATCCTCAATTTTCTTTCCGTGCCTACAAGCTACCTATCTGCAATTTGCAATTTAGACAAGGCATGTCAATGAGCTGATCGAGGAATTACATGACGACTCGGTGATTTAGCATAGAACAGCGGAAATCTGAGTGGTTTGTCCTGATTAAATGAAGAATTTTCAGAGTTGCAAGAATCAGCATTGAGGAAGTCTTCATTGACTTTGAAATTGCAGTAAAGGAGTGAGATACGTTACAAAGCCTACAGTTAAATTCTTCCGCGCGTATAAGAGTATATAAGAGACAGCAAAGTGCGCTTCTGTTTCTTTCACCTTTAGATCACCGAAGGAAAGCCCATGGAAAACAAACAACATAGATAAGCAACATAAAGTCCTTATTTTTATATTGATAGGAAACATGAGATGATGTTCTCTGTAAGATGTCGCTTCCAGAATTGACATAGACTGCAAACTGCAAACTGCAATTGGGTACGTACTATTGTCTATGTGACAGTGGGAGTGAGATTGGACAGGCGAGATTTTTATGGAATGGAGAATGGAGAGATCAAACAATTCCCGCTCAGGGGTAAGTAACAACAGCTGGTGAATGAAAAGTATAGGTGACAGACGTCAACCTTATAGCTCGTCAAGCACCTGAAACCGTAGCGGAAATGCAGGCATAGTATGACCTTTTTGCACATGCCGTAGCTTTTAAACGGGCAAGGACATTTTCAAGAATATCTGCATTAAATTGGTGAGAAGGTTCATATGCTTGCATGAATTACTTACGTGAGAAAGGAGATGCTTGCCATATAATTTATTATATTAGAGCTGAAACAGTCAATGTGACGACCTTATTGAGTTATATTCGAGTTTCCTTGACCGGCCTGACTGCAAATATCTGTCTAAAACTCGCAGGTGACTTGGGACGTAGGAAATAGTCCTTCACCAAAGTTATGTAACCAAGGCGTTAAATTTTGAAGTTGGCCACGGGGAGAGTCCTACATTGTCGTCGGTGAAAGCCATCACTTTCCTTTAATAACAAGAAATCCTTTCAACGTTTTTTAAATAGCGCAGTTTTAGGTATATGTGGGAAGTTATATTATCATAAAAAGGATCAAATTCTTTGCTATACGTACGTCTCCTTTTGTTCGGTACTAGGATGGAAAAGTATTTTGCATTCAAACAATTCAAAAACGGTTCATATGCATTCGAGAGGCTTCAATGTGTGCTTTCATTTGAGTATATAAACGCAGGCTTAGTAAGAAACAAATATCCTTCATTAGTTGGTTGCGATCGCCAGTTGTGTGTTTTGTTTTGTGTATTCTTCTGAACCCAAATACGTGAAGTACAGAGAATTGAGTTACGATTGCGTCATTCATCGATCTTACCTTCTTTTATCCTATTGCAAAGAAGATGATCTTCTAATATACAAGTCAATGTATATAGATTGTAGACCGCAAAAGTTAAATCAGATCCAGAAAAATATTGGAGATTCCGGGATAGACTTAGACCGGAATCCTTCCTTTAATTTTCGAGCATGATTTTGGACTTAGATTTTTTGACTAATTGACTCTTAGTATGCTGACTGTTTTTGATTTCTTATATCAAGCTTTCGAACATCAATCCCTTGATACAAGTGGCAACCTACGTCAATCAATGTCCTCTCTCTTAATATTCCCTCAAAATTATAACTTGTAAGTGATTAAAAAACTGATCTCATTTCTTGCATGGCGTTTAATAGTTAGAAGCATCGCAAGAATGGACATCTGCGGATTCGAATTGTCTTCGGTCTTCGGATTATGTAGCTAAGAACCTAAAAAACACATGAACCAAGGATATCTCATCAACATCTTCATTTTAAACAAAATGCTGTAACAAGACATCTCTTATATGAAAAATTTATTTAGAAATACAATTCAAGTATTTCCTTGGACCTTACCATCTCCCGAAATTCTTTCTGCGCGGAAACGCTACCTACTATCCTCGAATTTTTGCTTCACATGTCCGTACGTCGTTGCAAATTCAACTATTCACTTCATGTCAAAAGAATTTCGCATTGAGTCCAATAATTCGCATTGCCAGGATTCTCCCAAGCATCAATGGTTTGATTTTCCCATTTTCAATTATTCAAATGAGCCACCTCTTTACCGCACGTGGTTGAGAGTGACAACGAGTACTGAACTTCGTACTTATAGACAGGTATTGAAAGCTCTGAACTACATGATGATATGGTTAAAGGATGGATGCTATACTAGCCTCGATGCATGGTCACTTTATGCAACATTAGAGATTCGAGGAGTAAAAGACAATGCACGAGAGTGTACAATTGCTACAAGCGGAAGAAATGCAAGGATCGTTCTGCTTGTGTTTCGGTATCGTCCTGAATGTCATCGCAATCGCCATTATTGCTAATTTCATTTATCGGTACTGGCCAAAGGGGGATCTAGTTGATAACAAAGGATCTAGTTTGTGAACTGAATGAAATTAGTCGCGAATGTTTTGAAAATCGTTTTTCCAAATGAAGCGACTAATTTGTCAGATTTCAATCAAATGAGTTTCTCTGTTTGTATCCTTCGAGTTTGATTGAAATGTAAGCTAGGAGAAATGGCAGCAAGTGTTACGCGTAATGACATTTCCAAAATGAAATGTGATGAACCTTTGGGACTGTATTTGATCGATGTATATGATAGATACGCAAATTAATAAATGACAAATGATAGCGATGGCTGTATAGATGGAGTGCCTGTGAAAGGTGAAAAGTTTGGAAAATTTGGAAATTACGTGATTCCTCCTATCATTACATACGGGTAATCGGAGATTGACAGAAGTTAACTACTTTTGCATTGTTTGAATCTGAAGAATATTTTACCACAATTTAATGCTACCACATTAAGGGTCAAAATAACACTAGAATTTCTTCTCGGTGAACTAAGAACCTCTTTTTGCTTCAAGTCAAGTTTAGTCTAGCTTAATCCTGGGGTCCATTGTTGCAAAATCATAGGCCAGTGTCACCCTTAGCTTCCCGCGTATGATACTCTTGCTTGAATTTGGTCCTGTCGTCCTGTAGAAAGTATGTAGGTCCTTCAGTTCTCTGGAAATCAATAGTTCCTGTTCTGCTACATTGGTGACCCTCAGGCAGAAGTGTTGTTTGTTGGCTAGACCCCGACTTTTTGGAAGGAATTTTCAGTAATTTTTTCTTACTTGCCGCAAGCTTTGCAAGTGTTATCCGTTTGGATTCCCAAATGTTTATTGTATTATCTTAAAAGATAGTGGCTCAGTCTGCAAGGGTTCCTGTCATTACAAGTCGTACTTTTTTCTGGAAGATTGCATTTTCTCCCTCGCCAAAAGCTTGACAAGTGTTATCCGTTGGGTTTTCTATTGGTTGGTGTGTTAACCTTGAAAGATTGTGGCTGGTTAATTATGCTGAGCCTGCAGTCATTCTTGTCTTTCGTGTTATGCGAAGCTACCTCTGTCTGCAGGGTTGCAGCTTCTCCCTTGTAACAAGTTCGGCAAGTCTCCGTTTGAATTCGTATTCTTTTGGCGTGTTATCCTAAAATATCGTGGCTCGTTAATGTGGCTTAGCATGCAAACATTTCTATAAATCTAAGCCGTATCTAGCTCTTATCAAGAGCTGCATCTGGCTCTCTTCTGACGGTTCGTAGTGGCGCTTTGATAGTGTCTTTTCTAGCTGCATTTTGTTCAACTATGGTGCGCATGTGCTTAGGTTTTCCAATTCAAGTTTTCGTGTTTGTTTAAAGTATTTGGAAGTCTCAGTTTTGACAACCACTAGGGTGAATCCAAAATTACATCCTCATCTTGTCACCCTTAGCAAACTCACATTTTCCTATCATAAACCTGGTACCACGATCAAAGCATTGTTGACGACTTCTTCCTCTCCGGAGAAATGCCAACTTAATGTCTGATACTCCATGTTTCCCGCTCTCAGCATGCCAAATTTTCCTGCGCTATCGAATTCAAGCGTGAATACCTTGACAGTGCATAATTGCGAATCTTCCTTTATAATTTAGTCTTTAAAATGCCATTTTAAGGTGCGCTGTGCCTTTGAGATTATTTTAGAGACTATTCATCGCTTGGTAGTTCACAATCCGATGGCCCGTTGTCAGTTTTGTCCACCTGAACCTGGAAAATTTTCCAGGTTTCGTACAAATTCAAAGAGGCCTTTCTGCAGTTTTGCGAGTTCATCCTTGAGGAGTTTACCTGTTTCATGTTGGTAATTTAACACTGGTACAATAACTACATCGGGTACAGCGCCTAAATGAGACTTGCTCACTTGAGCTGCGAGCCTTTAAAAAGGAATAAAGGAATAAAAGCCGAAATACAGTCACTGGAGGAAAGAATACAAAAAAAATTTTGAAATATTAGTTGAATAATAAATGACGCACAGAATAAATAATAAAAAGGAAAAATTGTGTGGTCGAAAGAGAATTTGGAGGACAAAAGTCTAGACTCGCCTTTAAAGTACAAATAATAATTTAGTATGCTGGGCATATACATCGTGAAGATAATTTTCCTTTAACTTTTCGCCGTCTGCAAAGGACAGACGACTTATTTTTTCCCCTTAAATAGTTTGAAGGACAATGTCTATAGGCTTCTGAGAACTATTTGAGTAGCTTAAATTCTTGAATGTAATGTTTCTTGGAAAAAAACCTTGCACTGAATGTAAGTCTAGAAAATTTGAAAGGCAACGATATGACTTGAAAAGAAACTCACAAAACTCAACAGGATTTCTTCGTTTCATTCTACTCAAAATGACATTACCAATCGTATTAGACTACAAAATCGAAAAAGAAGCTTTTTTTAAAAAAAGGAGCGAAGAATGTTCCGCTTTTGTGTTTGTAACTCAAACTCTGTAAGTTACGGAAAGTATTGAAAATCTCTCCATTTGAGTTTTTTTTACAAGGAGTTTAAACATTAGTAGCTCCCTCTGCAATACAACAACAACTTAGCTAGTGTCACGCACAGCCCATAGTTCAGTTTGCGAACGATATGCAAATTTTATTCCACATAAGACACACCAAAAGTTGTAGATACATGCTCGTATAGTAGAAATCCTTTCGGGAATCTTGGGTCAATTTTTTTTCCTTTCTTAAACTCTACACAAAAAACATTTTCAACTATACAATACACGTGATGGCATTTCTCCATTTCACTGGTTTATTACAACAAATCGTCATTTCTTTAAAGATACGAATAGAAAAAAATTCCTCGCAGGACATGCAATTAAAATTCCTTGAATGTTTGCAAATACGCTGAATAGTGAATTTTGTATGTGTGAATGTTTTACAAAATCCGATACTCGTTTACATTTTTATGCTAAACAATCCATTGTGCCATGCAGTAATGTGGACAACATTAACAACAACAATAGCAACAACAACGACTGGTTATGGAATATAATGGAGTCAACTTTCCATTTGCTGCCTTTGTTTGTATGCTTTTGCTATTCAGTATGAGTTGCAAGAAGAAGGCAAAAAAAGGATACACAACAATGATGTGCAGAGGGGAATAATAATAGAAAGGGATTTTCACATTAGTGAAATAGAATGTCGGTTAATATGTAATATGTGGTGGAATCACTTGTAAGTAGGAGCTGAAAATGCGGAATTTCCTGGTATGAGGATCGTGTGGAAATATCCTTATATTTCCGTTTACCAGTTGGTTGTATTGAATGATACTAAAGTTTTATGTTGGCACATACTGGCGGAATGATAATGGCTCTTGGAAAGAAAATAGTTTCTTTTTGATAGTGATTTTAACGAGTTGCGTGTAGATTTGGCTTGCTCTAATGAAAATTGAGTATCAACACAGTGTAAGTATCAAGTGGTTTGTTGATTTTATTGTAAGTCCTGTTTTGTGAAGGAATCGATTCAATTAAATTAAAGTACTCGAGTCAATTACAAGTACTCGGATTCAAGAAGTACTCCGAAGAAAAAAGGACTCCGAAGAAGGAAGGACTCCGAGGAGAGAAGACTCCAAGCAAGGAAGGACTGCAGTAAATGGAAAATTCCACACATATTTAATTTTGTGGTTTTCTGAGGACAGATTGTTTTTTTTGGGATCATCTTTGAAATTTCGGTCCTTGTTTGGATTTACTTGGAGACGCGAATAAGGTTTTTTTTCACAATCTGTCATAATGCGGCGAGCAATTTTAAGAGGGATAGTCGGTTTCTGAACTTACTGAAGATGTTCAACATAAGTTCAGAAAGTTATTTGTTACATTGGAGATTTAAAAAAAAAAAAATGTTCGATGTATATCGTCATCAAAGCTATGATTTATTCGTATCTTTCAGGCAACAAATGCTGTCAATCCTTGTTGTGTTGTGTTTGTACTTGTCCTATAAGCAAATCAAAGAATTAACCTGAATTCCGGCTTATCTATAAGAAGCATTTGTTGACTATGTCATGAGTTATCGGCCGAAATAATAAATCCGGAATCCAACAATCTAGGAAAGGAGCAAGTTCTGGTGAATTTACCTGTCATTGCTTTATTCTCAAATGGTAGCGTACAAATTGCACTCACGCCCTGCAGGACAGCTGGCGGATCAAAGTTTAGAAGGTGCCTCTTGTTTTGGAGAACCGACCCACCTAGTTCTGATAAGTTGGATCCCGAAAAATATCATGGTCAAACGTGATTTTGGCCGAATTCTCTTCACGACTCTCTTGCTCTTTCGACACTATCTTTCAGTGAGGTAGCTTCATCCTGTCTTAAGAATCATGGCTCCGTTATCCATAGTAAACGGTCACACCAGTTCCAAAATAAAAAGAACGTATCCGTTTGACGTTTTTTGTTCGTCATATTCCAATTTTCACATTTTTGCAGCATCGTTGGGTCAGCAACTCCTTCGGTCTCAGTGGGCTTTCATTGATTTTGGAATGAGTTTTGATGCAGTGGTAGCTCCAGCCCAGCCGATTCCATAGACCTCAAGCACATTGTTCGTCATTAATGCCATTATTGGAAGTCAAAAACCTGAAACCGATTGCTGACATATTTATATCTATGAAACTGCTTGCATATATGCTTCTTACAGCAGGACAATCTACTACACCTTACCTGAAATCAACACAAACTGGTCGGTGATTGCCCCAACTGTTCTATTGTTGATCCTTAAGTTGATATGTTAGGATAACAAAAAAAGTAAATAAGCTGTTTTTTATTCGAAACATATTGCATATCCTAATTGATGAGGAAAACGATAATTCTAAAACATGAATACGACACGTTGCTTCAATTCAGCTCGATGTAAAATATATTGTCCTTGGGGAACCCTAAAATTTTTTGCCACCAATATTTGTACTTGATTCGCGGCATGTTGGCTGTCGGGTTAGGTTGGAAAATACAGCGCCCCTATTGCATGACCACAAAACAAAAGATACACATCTCTAAGGAAGATTCCAACAAATCTTTAAGGAATGCTACGACCATCCATTAGAGCCGAAACACAGAAAGCCTTCATCAGTCCTCTGGAGACGACAAACGGGAAGCCTTCTCCAGTGCCCTCAATTCCCTTCTCTAGTTGAAAAGCCGAAAACAAGAGCCAAATATTTAATATTTTATTCGAACGAAGGCAAATAACAGCAAGTAATAGATAAACATCAATAAACGCTACGCTGAATTTGCACAGTAGTGAGCCTTTGGTGTTATCTGAATTATTCCTAGCAGGATTACGCGAACGTATCGTTATAATGAACTAGTTGTGAAGCATTATGAAACATACCTGTTACTCTTTCAAACCCTCCTATAGTTTGATTCCTTTTCGAAACTGATTGTATGATTATGGTTAGTAGAAAACTCGGTGCTCATCATTGCAGTCCACGCCTAACCAGTATAGTCTGTAAAGAATATCAAAAATGAAAGTTAATTTTGCAGGGTTAGTTCTTATTGTATAACTTTTCAGGTCATGTATATTTTTACACTCATTCTTCGTTTTCATAAGTAAGTGGAAGTAAGTATCCTTTATGCTACGAAAATTATCTTAATTTTCTCCTCCTATTCCTTTGGAAAAGGGTTATATTTTGACTCAAATAGAGAGGACACAGAAGATTCCAAGAGAAAGCTTCTCATCTTCAAGATATTATTCAGGTAGAACATTACAAGCCCTAGCGTTGTCAGGAATCCTCTTTCTTGTGCGCCACTAATGGCTACTGAAAACTCCTTTAAAATTGTTTGTAAAACTTTTGCAAGCCTTGATGTACTGATGTACATGGCATTTTTTGAAGTCAGTTAGTTAGGCAAGCCCAAATGTATTTGATATTTTCGCAGAAGACAAGTCTCAGGCGACAAATCTCAGAAGACTAGTCTTCGAAACAAGTCTTGGAAACAAGTCCCAGAAGGCAAGTCTCAGAAGACATGCCTTGGAAGACAAGCCTCAGAAGACAAGTCGCGAAAGAAGTCTCAGAAGACAAGTGTTGGAAGACAAGTTTAGGAAACAAGTCGCAGAAGACAAGTCTCAGGCGATGAATCTCGGAAGACAAGCCTCATAAAACAAGTCACGGAAACATGTGTTCGAAGACAGGTTTTAGAAGACAAATCATAGAAACAACACTCAGAAAACAAAACTCAGAAGACAAGTCTCGAAAATCCTCTGCTTATGGTACGTTTGTGAAAAAATTTAAACCCATGTCGATAGTCTGTGAAATAAATTCTAAAACCGAAACGACAGAAGATAACGCAGAACGTCACCAGAAGTCAAGTTTGCGTTCACATAACTAAAAGGACCAACAATGTCCTCATTGGAGGCATCAAATTTCAGAAAATGGTCGAAAACATAGATTCATAGGTGAGTGAATTGATTTGAAGTGTCGAATAGTTCCACCAATCTGCCAAAAGTAACTTTTAAAATGGTTGAGAAAGCCATTGTGACAGAGTTCTTCTCAAATGATGGCCAGTCCTTGCGTAAAAAGCAATTCAGATTGGAGCAAAAAAAAAAGACTAAGCGATTGCACCTTTTGTGACCGTTTGGTGATATATAATTCAAAATGGTGCAACACATTGAAAAAACCCCTGGCGTCCGTCAAAAACGTTGCCAAAAACTCGCTTAGGCACTTGAAAACATACATCGTGACAGGAGTCATTACATTTTAACCGATGTAGCTTCTATTTTGTTGCTTTTGAAATAATTTGACGGGATGATGTTCTAATGGAGTCCAATTTGGCCAGTGGATATCCGAAATTCTAATCTAGGTTCTTCTTTGGGGCTGCTTCTCAACGTAAGATTTAGTGGATTGGAATACCCAAAGCTCAAAATCCTTCTTACCGGCTGCCACACGTCAATTTATCATATAAAATGAAGCCTGAATTTTAAAGAAAAATCGATCCCAAGCAGAGAAGAAGACTCTGCCCGGACTCAAAACATGAAATAACACCGTCACACTTGATTAGCCTAAGACTCACCTGACGCCAATCTCAACAACTTTTTTTAGGCCTGCATCAATCAGAAGCATCATGGAAGATGCTTCTTTACTTTATGGCAAGACGATCTTGAATTTCTACTGGTTGGGAAGGTTCTTAACCTGAAATACGCCAAAAATTTAGTGGTTGTCTCCAAAAGCGTCAACAATGGCTTGAAACTTTCGATGTGAACTTCTTCCTTCCTTCTCTTCCTCTTCTTAGCACTACAGCTCCTTTCGTTGGTTTGCTTTCTGCAGCAAGTGCCCCTACCTGTCTTGATTCATTAGTACCTCATATTTGTGTATTGTTTCAGGACAATCATAATGTATTATAAATAAAACAAAGTTTGTTGAATAAGTATTTTATTCATAATACCTTACACTCTCTTACTTAACAATCTGTAATCACAGTTAAGGTAGTCCTTGTAGAGGATAGGATGTAGGTGTAGAGATGTAGGATTTCCTTGCGACAGAAATAGGAACTTCGACTGAGAATGGTCAGCTGACTGCATTGTCAGTATGTTGAAAATCTAGTTTTTCTTGTTCCTTTGGAATTTCCAGGATGCGAATAAAATATGCATTTCAGCGAATGTAACCGAACATGTCTAACACGCTCAGTTAAGAACAATATACTGCTGTATAATATAATATGGACTGGTCTTCTGGGTCGTAAGATTTGAAGCTTTGATTTTTGGATTGTGTTATTTTGGGTTGTTGAAAGTTAAAGGCCTAGTAGACGGTGAGTGCAGTGGAGTCCAAACAAGTGCCATCTTTCTTGTCGATTTTGATCCTGGAAACGGAAAGAATCTTAAATACTTGCAATTGTTGCAAATATTTATACATGTACTATTGTGTCCTTCCAACGTATGTCCAAATATTTAATCTCTCACCACACAGGACATACCAATATCATCCTTGTCATCTACAACATAAATGATTCGTGTGAAAAATTACCATCTAATAGATGGGGCGGTGACAATTTTGACTGATGTTTTAAGTTGTCCTTTTTTTGTTGCTGCAATTTTTTATTTCCCTGTTTTTTGGTCATCACTATACTATGCCAGACCGACAAGTCATAGATTCCTTAAAGAAATTGATATTCCAAACACGATTTGTCAAAATAAAAATCCTGTTTATTTTGAGTGATTACAGAACGTGCGAAAGGGGAACAACCATAACATCATCATTATCGTTATGGCCATGAATGGTTGAACGAAATCCGATACGGTCTATGGGATAAAAGGGATGTTACAAGCGATGAGAGGAAGATATGAATGTACGTATGTACGTGCGTTGCCTTTTAGAAGTCATTTCATGTTAGCCAGGAACGTAAGAGAAATGAAAAAAAAAAAATGGAAAAACCAGTAAAACAGCAAAATGATTGATGAACTAAAAATGGGCAAAAAGTGTTCCGAGAAAATTTCTAAGGATACTAATACAACTTGTTAACAAGAAGATAAGTGAATTTTTAAAGATTCATTACACATAAAGATGCTGTCAATGTTGTGTTTTAATTAGTCCTGTATTTATTATTCAAGCCAAAAAATTCTTTAAAAGGATTGGATTATCTACTTGTCTCAAAAAAATTATTTTAAATTTGTTTCCACTGGAATTTATCATTAAATCCAGTTGTAAAGCAACATAAACTCAGTGTAATGAAATTTTCGATGCTAATCCACCCAACAAAATCATAAATTCAGGATGAAGACATAGAATTTCAAAATATGTCTATCTTAGTAGCTGTGATGTAAATAAGCCTTCCACGCGTAAATCAAAATTTCACCAAAGGAAACAACAACAAGGATGATAGACATCTGCAAGCGTAAGATTTGCAAATTTAGATCCTTGCTTGTATAGGCCACATGCATTTGTATATATTGTATGTATTAAGGTGTAAATATGGCAATTGTTATTGCATATTGCCATCGGTACATCCCCTAGTAGTTAGGCATTGATCATAAGCGCCCCAAAACATTAATTGCATACATTGCACCCCTCCCGTTTTGTGATGACTGGCAAGACAAGCAGGAGCAACACCAGCACTACGAAATCGCAATCCCATAAGCATTGTTACGCTGTTATGGATAAACCTTTGCGATATTTATTGTGTAATTAACAGCTCAGGTGCTTCATAAGCACTCCTTCAGGAGCAGAAGCATATGGATGCGTATATGTGCTGATGAGACTTGAGCTAAAGTTACATTGCATGGATTAAGATTGTTCTCTTGGGCTGAGGAATTTTCAGTGTGTGAAGTAACCAAAGACATTTGAGATGCAAATGTTTACCTTTAAAACAAAACAAGCCACGTACAAACTACTTGCAAGGATAAATTGGCTGAAACAAAAGCTACAATGTTTGAGCATGTTTCTTTGTTTGAGCTTGAATAAGTTTTTAATACATACAATCACGTAACGTTCGGGTGCAAATTCATGTACATGTTTGCAAGGAAAGACTTAAGAGATGAGTCCTTTTGTAAGCTCTACTCATCCAACTTTATTTCGTCGACTAATGATATTAAACTCAGATTTTTTCAGGATATTCTTAATAAATCGCAATAAATTTGATCAAAGAATCCTTAATTAAGGCCAATCTACATTGAATGACGCATCAGACCGGTCTATGTCACCATGAACAAGAAACGTACATTTGAGACATTTTCCACAGTACAGCCGATTCTCCCCAAACTTCAGGACTCCTAACTTCAGGGCTCCTAAAAGACCTTTGTCTAACCGAAGATCTATCAAGGTTTCTATCAACTTACCGAACTGTTTGTCAATCATTTGATACAATACTTTGTATGTCAACTCCTTTTTCTAGGACTAGTCAATGTATAGCTAAAAGGAATCCTTTTTCTGCATGAAGGAAGGAAGGGGACAAAGTTTCTTCAAGAAGTGCTATTTCACCTCTTATGCTGGTCAAACAAATTGTTACACATCTCTTTGTTTGGCCTAACTGAAAAGATCTTATTATGTCCACCAAGTAGTTTACCCCATTGTCAGTCCACTGTTGACAATATTTGACAGTCATCTTCTTTATTTGAAAAAAATATGCCTTTAGGAAACCCTGACTTACAAACCATGTGCAAGAAAGGCTGTAAACACTCATGTTATCGTAACAGTTTGCGCTGAAACTAGTCACAACATACATTTTTGCTACTGCCTGAACGCAAGCTACATCTCGTTGCAAATGACAATCATCTTATTGCACTAGTTTTTTGACTACTGCAGTAGCAAACAAAATCCTGTACGACTAACAAAGTTAGCAGCGTTTCGTGTGATTCTTTAGATATGCTGATATTTTAGATAAGTCTGATGTTTCTTTAGGATTTGGCAAGTTGTATCACTAGTGTCAAATAACCAAGACAATGCTGAAGACCAAAAAGTACTTTCAATGCAAACAAGGACCAAGAATTGCAAGCATGGTACTGTCAGCAACAAAATTTAAACCATTTTTGGGCTAAGACTTACAAATGAACTTTAATTGACGTTTAAAAAAATACTTCGATGAACCTGGAGTTCAAAAAACGCTTGTTTAGGGAAAAAGTACTAGGCAACTTAGTCGTAATGTGCAGACACTTACCTCAGAAACAAAACTAGACAAATAAAACCAGTAATTCCATGGCCTCACAACTACTGAGAAGTTTTTAGTAGCTATCAAACTTGAGTTTGACAAGTAGACAATTAGACATCTATTTTGCGACCAGTTTGCTTCATCTAATGTCAAAAACTGAGTGTTATCATTAAATCGAATGAGTCAATCATCTAAATAGGACTAACTTGCGTTGGATTTCTGCTTGAAATGGTTCGAGACAATAAATTGTTACCAATATTTCACTTTGACCGCATCAGTTATAAGGACAATAACATGGGTATAATAGGGAATAACAATAAGGAATATAATAATAAGGAAGCATAGCGAGAACGAAGGCAAACACACGTCAGTGGTACAGTGGACCTGTTGAAAATACGTTGAAATGCTCGGTTGAACATGGTTGCTTATGAAAAACCCACAATGAAATATTCCTGTGTGAAGGAACTAACGCAATCTGCTTATTTGAAACGAATGCACATACGGCTGTCAACAGTGTGTTCTGCAAAACAAAGAATTATTCCCAGAGTTATTTAATGAAAGATTATACGCGACCGTTTAGATGGTAGATTTCAAAGACATTTTCGTTGACAGATATTCAGCTGGTAATCGCGGTATTTTGGCTGAGTGCCCGCATATGTCAACTTGTACTTCTTCGTGTAAAGAACTCAGAGAAAACGGTCAATTCTCTGACACGAATTTTATCTGAATCTTAACTTCATACCTACTGGTTGCTAGAAGTTCTTGAACGGAACATAAGAGCAAAATGTGAGTTTTCAGGCAGGTGTTTACCTGACACCTGTAATGCCTGATCATAGAGATGATGGACTGGATATGATGATGTTGACCAATAGGACGTACAGGAGTCAACACGATCACTGTTCAGATCTGTGGGTGAATGCCTGGTTTTGATGTGGATGATGGCGATTCACTTTTTTAACAAACTGTCCGGCGCTCTTTCACGTTACTGTACAGGACCCACTCTTAATTTCCAATGACCATCCGTCGGATAAATTCGTAGTTAATTTGACCAGACAGATCGGAAGATTAGGCTTTTGGTCTTTCTTGTTTCATCGTTGAAAATTATGGGGTACCCAAGCATCTAACCTTACCACATATCCCAGCGCATGGATTCTCCTCTCTAAAGTGGTTCCGTGGACCTTAAATCATTCCGACAATTTCGCGATGGTCATCTTATCATCTCCTTGTGTGAGTTCCAAAAGATCAACAACTTTTATGAAATAAATTCAAGTGGAATCAATTCAAATCAATGAAAAAGATGAAATATTGAAGAGGATTCCTGAACAGCACAGCAATACGACCTCCAATGAAATTGGAAGCGCACCAGATGTTCCTGAATGGATATATCCTAACTAACCATCACAGACCAGGCCACCTGGAGAATCTAAAATTCATGCAAAGAATACCCCTTCAAAAAAATACGAACTTTATATATTCAAAGCTCAAGTGCACTGTAAAATCCCTCAAAAAAAGAATATTCTAATCAGAATTCAATTTTCAAGAAAAATTTGGAAATTATTCAGAACTACACCTCAGACATTAAAGTCGCAATCTACGCTCAAGGATCTGAAATGAATTAGAGCACTCGAATTGAAATATCCTACTGTGCCTACCCACAGCACTACCAAAGCTCGAAATGCGGACCGAATCCACAATTTTTTGATTGTTGCTTTTGCAGCAATCACATGCAAATAAAGTTGAAATGCTTTACGTAAGTATCTGCCTTAACCGTGTCTCATCTCACCGTCTCGTAAGACACGAGATGAGATCTGTCAACTCCATTACATCGTCTTTGGGGTACAAGTTTACATTCAGGATCTTTAACGTTTAAAATGGTGGACACAGAGTCCTAAAATCTGAAAATTACGGTAGCTCCTCCTGATGCTGTCAAGAAAGTCGCCAACCTTATGCACTACAAGTAACCACGATACTCTTCGAAGGGCGGTAATTTGAAAAGGCTGCCCCGTCCTTTCGAGCTAAGATCCTAGTTCGGGAGGTGTTCTAAGCTTCAAGGAATGGCGGAATGGATCGCTAAATTCCGTTGAGAACCGTTCTCTGCCTCATTGGAACCGTAACTTAAACCAAATATTAAGGACTTGCTACTTTTATATTAGCCAGATTTTCCCGTCATATGATTATGCTTATGTACAGCTGTTAAATGACAGTTACATACCTTAACAGCAATCTAAATACTATTTCCTCAAGGCGGTAAACGCTGCTGACGCATGCTTTAAGCCACATTGTCTCGGACCTACGCAGGCCTGCAGTCAATTTGTCAAATCTGATTTAACAGAGGGAAGTGACAACAACTTGAGTTGCTAAGCTCAAAGATATAAAAGGAAACAAAAGACCGAAGGAACTAGCAAAGGCTGTTTAAGTTAGTCAAAACATAACAGAGGGAAAAACTTGTATACACACACACTGCAGACAAAGTAGAACTTTATACAGGCCATATGTGCTTATAAGATGATATTGGACATGCTCAGGGATATGTGTTTTGACACATTGTGATTTCCAGGACCATGTTCAGATACATCCTTTTTATTATTTTATTCATGCGTAGATAAGCGTCAGCCTAGATTTATAAAATGTGACACTTGCTTTACACAAAGCAATTAGCAAGATTTTGTGACCCAGACTTTCATAAGACATTCAAACGCTCCTTATGAGAGCGAAAAGCAAGATTAAAGGCAAGAAAATCTGAGTTTTACATTGGTTCATTATTGAACCTTCGCATCCATTAATAGTATACTTTTTATAATTAAATTACTAGACTAGGTAATCCAAAACATTGTGAAATTATCAATTGTCAAAATTCTGTTTGAAATCATTTCATTTATTGTAGTTGAATGCAGTCTAGTATCGGATGCGTTCGAAGTATCTGATGCGAATATTGAAGGTTTTCCATATAGGCCGGAAACTTGTCTATGATACGTTGGGCGTCGGCGAAGAATGGATATGACATGTGGAGTTCCCCAAGGTTCCATTCTTGGCCCGGGCCTATGGAATATCTCTTACGGGGGGCTTTCGTGGTTGCATCTACCAGAGATGTGTTACTTGATCGGGTATGCTGATAACGTGGCAGCATTAGTCTCCTTAGGTGGTGTCGAACAGGCGCAACTAAAACTAGGTATGATACTGCACCAAGTGAGCGAATGGATTAAGGGGGTTGTCTAGTTCTGGAAAAAATCAAGGTTCTCATACTGGCGAAGAAAAGGATCCTTGGTGCCATTCCCGTTCAGATAAAAGAAACGGCCATCGGTTCAAAGGAATCAATAAATACATTGGCTCAATCACTGAAATACCTTGACTTGATGATTGACATAAATATGACCTTCTTTGATCAGGTCTATGCATCAGTGGATAAAACTGCTGCAAGAGTGTCGACTCTCAGTTGCCTCATTGACTGGTTAATACTGCAAGACCAACCACGAGCAAAAGACATCTGCTCATGAGTGCAATGGAGTCACTGATCTCGTACGGCTCCGAGGTCAGGGATGACGCTTTAAATCAGGAGTTGTATCAAAGGCGTTTCGCCAAAGCACAGAGGGAAGGAAATTCACGGCTAGTAGCTGCATACCTCACTGTCTTCGATGTTGCTAGTAGTCGCGAGAATGGTCCCCCTCATGCTATTTGCTGAAGACGAGTCTGCTTACCTCAGAGAAAGAGGGCACCTCGGAGATAGAAATTGGTAGCCTAGAGGAAAGAAGAAGGTCCCTCGCTTTGTGGGAAGAATCGTGGGTATACAAAGCACGAGGGAAGTAGAACACATCACAAATCATTGACTTGGAGCCGTTGCTTTGTAGGAAGCATAGGAAGGCTGGTTATTACTGAGCCTAATTTATAGAGCGAACAGGTATTTTTAGTCTTACCTGTATAAGATTCAGAAATTCACTGTCCTCTGTTGGCTTGTTCTGTTTGGGGACGAAAGATGATGCCTGCCACACCTTTTGCGCATGCCAAGGATGGACCAGGCTCTGCTTGTATCTCTCGAAAAAAAATAGGCGTAATCCTTCCAGAAAACATAACGGGAAAGATATTGCCATAGAAAGGCTATTGGAACTCCACGTTACATTACGTGTGGACGGTTCTTTTCACTAAGGAGGGCATCATAGATTGCCTGGCGGTGCACATAGAAGTAGGAACACACTTACAGCCTTCTCTCTCCATACCATCCATCCCCACTGAAAGAGGGATATCCTCCCAACCTGAACCAATGAATCGTTCCTAAATAGGCTCTCAGTGTGACAGGGGAGATTTTTAGTCGATAGTTCTGTTGTCATTAGGAGTTCGAGACTTAAAGAACAAAAAGCCTCCTTTCTCAACAATAAAAGGAATTAAACTATGTCTAAATCGTTTGCCGTGGCACGATTAACTTATATTTCTTTATATTTCAAGACTTTTTTTATCAACACTAGTCACTTGTTTTTTTTTCAGAAATTTTTTCAGAAAACTAGTTCATTCCAATTTTTCATTCCTTCACAGAATAAGCGATACCTCTGAAAATTAGAGCTGTTGCAGGCTTAGTGTCTGGGCGCTAACGTATGCAAATACTTTCTCATTTCAAGGCTGAAGTCTTTGGAAGAAGTTATGTGTGGATGACATTATTGAAAGAAAAGCTGATCGTATAGTATGCTAGAACCCGAGATCAGAAGCTTAGAAGGTGAGTGTATCTTCAACTACATATTGCAAATGCATACTACAAGTAGAAAATCATTTTATTCATGATATCCTTTTCGATAAATTTGAACTATTTTTTTAATTAAGAAATCTATCCATTCAAAATTTGAAATTTAGTTAAAATCTTCATCCACCCCTAACAGTTAAACAAATAAAACAATAGAGTTGAACAATGCAAAGAATTGAAAAATTGATTTATCCTTTCCCATTCAGTGAACAAAAGCTGAAAAGTTTTCTGCGGCAATAATTAAAAGTGCAGGTGTTGTGAAAGAACACCCCAAATTTAAGGACAAAACAACTAAAATACCACCAGATGGTGTTTGGAGCAAAGAAAATTAACGCTAGCGAGAAATTTCGAAGCCTAATCATATTGTTGCATTTCCTTCACAACAATTTTACTTCCTTCTTTTATTGTCACCATCAACACCATTTAAATTAATCTTTTGGAAAAAAAGTTGTTTTTTTCCTCGGTCGTTTTCCTTTCGCCAAGTCAAACTCTGGCACTCACTCCATTTATTTCACTTTATAAGTTTCCAAAGTGTATGGCCAAATGTCCTCTCGCACGTCCTGACACAAGAGTAAATTCGAACGCTCCTTTCTCGACAATCTTTCTCACTCTTCATTGTATACTTTGTAGCTTTGAGTGTGCCACCTCATTTCGTGCGACAAAATTGAAGTTTTGAAAATTCGAACTCGTCCCATCCTTGCCGCTACACCGGTCCTCATCATCGTCCTTTCGCGCCGCCATCCTGCGACACTTTCTTTCGCGCACTTTCTTAGTTCATGAGTGAAAAACGGATTTTCCGTTGTGTTCACTAATGAAATACAGGAAGTTTTAGTTCATTATAAAAAGTGCCTGGTCTGCTTTAACGGTGAAAACTATACAAGTAGGAAAAGTTTTAAATGAAAATAGAAACTGTGAGGAAAACTTTTCACGTAATGAACAGTAATTGAAGAATTTACTTCATTTGCCCTCTAGTACGCGATCAAGTTGGGCGTGAGACGGGAAATTCGGGATGAAAATATTCCAGGACGAAATGAATGGATGGTGACAAAGATGGACACTCTATAAAAGATATGTTTTTTTTTATCTACTGCAAAGAATTTCTCAATTTAATTTGAGCAATTGCTAAAGAAATCCAATCAGGGATATTGGAAATAATTGCAAACCTGCCATTAAACTTTTTCAAATTTGTTTTTTGTTGTCAATCAATTGGAAGCTAAGTAAGCCTAGTTTTTGGGATCAGTGGTGCAAGCACCGTGTACCACACATATCCTCTTGTCGCCTTTACCAAAATCAAATCGAATTACATCTGACAAACCCTAACACAAACTCACTTCTATTGAGAAATTTTTATTCTTTCCATTATAATCGCAAAGGATTCCTGCCAGCTGAAAACGATAGCACATTTCATCCTTTAAGTGGAATTCTATCATATCAAAATAGACATTCCCATTTCATCTTAAGTAGGTACTCCCCCAAACGTCCTATACTACATTTGAAATCGATCAAATCCTAGGACACATTTTAGTCTTCGTTTCGTTAACGTATCCTTTCACATTGAGCATATTTCCAATGAAATACAAAAAAAAAAATTAGAAAAAAAGTGATATTACAACCAACGACACTACCCCAAAATGATATTGGTAGAACTTGTCGAGGTCCTTGTTCGTCCAACGAGTACTCAGAGCTCATCGCCATACTGGCACGAAATCGTAGAACAAAATGCCAAAGAAGATGACGTCCGGAAAAAAAGGAGAAGAGAAATGCACGAACGAAGAAATGTGAATGGAAGACGACGAATGGGAATTAAATCAGGAAGCGAACGCCAATAAAATTAAATGTCAGCATCACAGTAGTCTAATTGAATTCTTGTGACAAAAGAATTTTAATCTGTCGAAGAGGAAGAAGTTATTTGTAGCTTCAAATAAGCGCTTGCGAAGAAAAGTGAGCAGAAAGCAAAGTGTAGTTGTATGTGTAGCTGATAGTCCTGTCATTTGCCATGTCCTTGCCAGTCGTAGCTGTCAAAATCATGAAAATAGTATGGGACAAAAGCATGGCTGATTGTATGTGCAGACGAAAGGATTTCAAAGATCATTAATGCTGAACAAAATGTCAAATGATGAGAATGAGTGATTGTTGGATTAAAATATTTGACGGAGTACGTTGCAATCGTTTTATGACAACTCATCTTGGATTTTACTATTATATCCAAAAAAAAACGCTGCTATTTTTTACAAAACTCAACTTATTTGTTTTAGTAGGTGCAATGCAATTTAAAAAGTGGCAAACATAGAAGCTCAGATTGCATTGGCACGTCGGGGTCACCACTGTTAAGTTTTCTGTGGTTGGAATTTGGAGGTTGAAAAAAAAACTGCCTCTGGGTTGAAACATCATCTCTATCCAACAAGTCCAATTTCTTACTAAACATCATCTTTTTGAAAGTAAATATTTGGTCTAGACCAGTTTGACATATGACAGCCGTATTGAGTTTTATGATTCCATACAGTAGACTTAGAAGATTCGATGAATGATATGACATAACATTTCATTGAATGCTTACCCATCAGCATGCAAAAGGAAGCAGTACGCACCTGAGTCGAAAAAAATTTTTTGAATACATTCAAGTTAGAAATGCCGAAGTTGATGTGAATAAATGGGAAAGAATAACGAAAAGTTTCTGATTAGTCTAAATTTGTCACAATGGTCCTCGAGTTGATAGATCCTTGGTGAGCCACACACCAATGAACAATACGGCTCCCCAATACACGTTTACACAAAACTGAAATGTATGCCTCCTTGATGGCCAAACGGTCTGATACTTGGTTGAGTAGCAGTAGAAGTAGGAGTAGTAGCAGTAGTAGTAGTCGTAATCATAGTAAAAGTAGTAGTTGTAGCAGCAGTAGTAGTTACGGTAGTAGCACTAGTAGTTGTAGTAGCAGTAGCAGCGCTGGTAGTTGCACTAGTAGTCACAGTAGTATTAGTAGTATGTGTGGTAGTAGCAGTGGTAATAGAAGTAGTAGCAGTGTGTAGAAGTAGTATTTATTGTGAAAATTGAAGTTGGAATAGTATTAATAATAATTGGAATAGTAATAGTATCAGTATTCGGGATCGTATTGATATTTATTAATTATAGTAGCACCAAGGATATGTTCTTTGCTGCTATGCCACCTGGATTTTAGACGATGCAAAAAACTTAATCAATTTAACAAGTATGATTTGATCCGAATTCCATGTATCGTAACTTCATAATCTAGTTAATGTTCACTACTTATAAATTCGATACTATCGTTAAACTGATCCGAAGGATTGTAAATACTTCTTTAGCTTTGCCAGCAAACCATTTTACGTGAAAGTTGAACAATTTCCCGGTTGGAAACTCTAATGGATCAGGTAAGCGCTTAACTAATATTACT
Source organism: Stratiomys singularior (assembly GCA_954870665.1). Lineage (NCBI taxonomy): Eukaryota > Metazoa > Arthropoda > Insecta > Diptera > Stratiomyidae > Stratiomys > Stratiomys singularior. The sequence goes on from OX940879.1 coordinate 100,535,007, forward strand.
CAGTTGAATCCACTTACGATGAAAGTTCATCCGAGTGAAATTCCTGGGAGGAAGAACTTTTCAGATAAAGGACCGAGTCGAAATAGTTTCGGACGATGATTTACTTTAGTTAAATACTTCAAATTTTCCTACTTCAAAATTATTCAAATATGTAAGGACATGCGTTTGATATTAGCTGAGATGTTTTATCAATGGTTAACTCCATAATGCGGAGAATTTTGAATCTTTTGACGTACTTTTCGAATGTATTTGAACATGTGTGAATTTTCTTGACGTAATCCTGATAATTGTTTGAAAATTGCGTTCATAGTTGTTTTTCGGTATGAGAGTGTATTTGATTAGAGCTATAAATGTAATATACTGGAAATGTTAAGAACTCATCACATTTCCTTCATCAACGAGCAAAACAGTTGAGCTGTGTAAAGATTTTGAACAGTGTCAGGATTCATCTGAAAACTTCTCAAAGAGGAAGTTTGATCTGTGACGGCCAGCATAATGTGCAACAAGATTAAATTTAGATCGAACTTCTTGACTTATCCTTTCCCAGAGAAATACTTATATTTGAAATTCAACTTCACTGGCAGAACTTAAAAGTAAGATTTACGGTATTTGCTTCCAGACTCTTGTCGCTTTCCAAGAGATCTTGCAAGGTATCCTTTTTTTCGCATTTGTATAGTTTTCGTATTTTGATGCTTTAAGACTTTAAATTTTCTTATCAGCAGCTTGGGATCGATCGTGGGACTGGTTAACTTAGCTCCTCAGCGGGCATGGGTTTTTCCTGTCCAAGCTTCACAATTTCTTTTTCGTGACGGAGCAGGCCCGGTTTTGAACTTACTGGTTCCGCCCCAAAAACGTGAATGATGCCTGTCACTCGAATACATACCATGGACAAACGAGAGCTCCCTTCTTTAAAAGGAAATCGGTAAACTCACTCTCTCGAAGGTCTAATGGCTGCTTTATCGCCAATTGTGGTCCACTGGTTAAAGCAGAGGGAAGAGAGAAAGGGCTACTGCCGCTGCCAGGAATCCACCACTCGGGGATTAAGCGGCCTTCACCGTTGATAAAAAAATGTAATGATCAAGGATAAATAAGCTATTACATTGTGCCCCTTAACTTGATTCCCAGCGAAAAACTTAGCCTAGAGTGACATCTCCTTTAATTAAGACAAACTGTCATCTGATCCGTAACTCTTTTGAGGGAAAAGCCCCATTGGGCAGGAATCAAATCTTTCAAACTCAATCGGAAGGACTGTCATCTGATTCAAAACTCCATTGGGGGAATGCCCCTATTAGGCAGAGTTCAAATCTACAGAAATCAATCAAAAGAAAGTTCAAATATTCCTTATAGGTTGAATCTGTTGAAAAGAGATGATTACGAAACGACAGAATACTTCATCTCCGGAGAAATTGAAACCATTATCAATCATAAAAGTTCTAAAATGAATATGGGAATTAGAATGTAGACCTTTCTTCCGACTACCATTTCGAAATTCCGTATTTGCTATTAAGACAGTCTCTGAAACAGCAATGCAGTATCCCAACGTCTAGTTGTACACACTTTTTGATAATACCGTCAAATCGTGGGCATTTTGTTTCCAACTACTCAGTTTTCCATCCGGTGCAGGACTTTAAAAGACAATTTCACCTTGATGAAATTACATAAAATTAACTCCCCTCCCAAATAACTTTCAAATCCCGGAATTGTAGGAAGAAATCAAAGAGTAGATGAATCTGATAGATCTGAGTTAGCTATTTGAAATGCAGGAAGAATGGACAGAGGTGGTTCCAGCAGGAAATAATAAAATCCAACCCGGTTTGGAATGACACTAATGACTCATTGAGATCACTCTGATATACTTCCACAAAAGAATCGTCCACTTCCCAACCACAAACGTCTTGAAATCTGCAAAGTCTTTTACGCTTGTTATAAGGAACAAAAACGCTTAAAGTCCTGTCAGCTTGTCCGAGACTGGTTAGCAGATTGTTCATATGCATGGGCTCAGGAGATCAAACTAAGAATATGAAACCATGATCTAAGAGAATTTCTTTTGTTTCTGCCGAAAAATAAATGGGAACATCAAAAATTATGACATGTGCCGGGAAGATAAGGGCCTATAATGTTTCTAAAAGTGTACCTCAACAAACTTGGAACGTTGTGAAGAATCTTTATATTCTGCTAGCGTTGTTATCCTTTCTGATAAAATTTTCTTATACGTTCTGATAGAATCTGGTAAACTTTATGTCAAAAACGTCTTCTACATCTCTGAACCGATCAGTAATATTACCATCGAGACTCGAATGAGTGAACTACTTGTAAGTAAATCGTCAAAAAATAACAGAAGGGCTTAATTGGATTTAGCTCGCACGAGGAAAGAATCTAGATAAAATACTTGGCATCCCCCCTCCTATTACAGGGCCAGAGGCGGCGTCCGTGAAGTTTATATTAGCTTTGAACTGAATTCCAGTGATCATAAAACTTCAAAAAGTTAATACCAATGATGTGCTGCATAAGACTTTTCAAGTTTTTGCGCTGAACGACGGGATTCCACACTTGTATAAATTTTCATCCTTCCTAGATATTTACCACTCAAACTAAGGTCTGGTTTTATCCAGAATAGCGTTACTGGTATTTTTACCGATTCCCAGGACATGAGCAATGGTTTTGTGTCGCATTGATAAGTTACATTTTTACATTCGCGTATTCTGCAAAGATGACTAGAACTATTGGAACTATGGATGGTTCAACTAACTTAAAGGTTTTTCCTTTCAGATTCAAGTCAATATTTCCTTGGGTCGCAGCTAGACTTGGTTTCAGGGTTTTGTTGTTGAATAAGGTTTTTTTTTGGGAATCCTTCTTCTGTTCATGATTCACACATGGATCCCGTAATTTTTAACAACCTCTGGGACCATCTTTTCATTTAATGGAACCACTCATCTTGCCATCTATTCCTTTCTTGGTTTGGTTTTAAAGTTTTAACTAGGTACTCGCTTTTCATAACTTATTTTTTAAGGAAGCTTAGGGTAGGAAATAAGGACTGTTCACAAATCTGATTGCATTCGCTTATAATTCTTATTGTTGCTGTTGTATTGGTAAACATATCATAGATAACACATCAATTATCGGGTTTGAACTAGGGAAGATTCACTTTATTTGAGGTCTAGAATTTTTGTCAACCTCCAGCACAATTGCATCGAAAGGATTATTGAAACATTTTATGAAAGGAGTGGCATAGCTTTCTGATCCGAATCCTTTAAAATAACGATGCCATGTCTGGAAAATCACTTCACATTGTTGAACATGTAATAATATCCGTTCAATTGTTATCCGCCCATCTTCGCTCCCTGAAGGGTCATCGCCTTACTATAATCTCTCCCCCCTACACAATTGTCTACGCTAATACATCTAAAACCTAAAAAATCACGTTCCATTATTTACTGGCTCATAAATGGCTTCTTTTATGAAACGATATTTCCTAATAATTTTTCAATTCGACCATGCCCGTTTGTTCTCTGACATCGATTTCATGATGAGATAATACCGTCAGATAGTATCCTGGCATTCAATATTAGACCATCCCGTGGTGGTAAAATGCCCATGGAGGGTAGCAGAGTGAGCAAGCATCGTTCATTTTTGCACTTAACTTTCAAGTATGAGTTTGAGTCCTGACGAAAAGAAGTGCTACGTATTTGGTCTTATGGGAAGGGGACTGGGTGTGCAATGATATACGTGATATGGTAAGCAGGATATGATGTATTACGGCGATGAATGTTACGCGTTCAATATTATACCTAGCGGGTAAATGTGTTTTAAATGAAAAATCTAACGAATAACACAAAAGAGCGATGGAGGGACGGTTGTTATTGTTTTCAAGATGCTTGTAAGTGCTTTGATTGGCATGAAATGAAAATCATATTGAATTATCCTTGACTCAAGCATTTTTCTACAAGTCTCTATCATGTCGGTGAGAGCAAATGCAAGTGCATGCATATGATTTTTGTTCCATCGATCCTTTCTTTTGAACAGGAAGAAAACATTGCAGAATTTTTTTTCGGGGCGAACCCCATTCTCTGAAAATTTCCATCTTGGTTTTGAATTATGTATAGTGAATTTGCTCGCGATTGACTTGCTAAAGTTCAGTACCTTATTATTCCACTCAATGGTCCTTGTAATTTCTCTAGACGGGTGGATAACAATTTTTTGATATTTTTCAGAATTAAAGTCCTTCCTTCCAAGAACGATCGAAGAAAGAGGGCCATAAAAATCATAGCTCAAAAGCTCGTGCCATGAAACATAATTGACAAGAAAGGACATCCTCAATTTGCAAGGATTAATCTACAGCGTCTAAACCAAACGTCATTTTAATCCCTGTATCATTTTCTTATTAATTCCTTTAATCAATAAAGAGATTACAGTTAAATTACTTAAACCATTTGCGCTATCCTTAAGCGCAAGGACATTTACCAATTCCAAACACAGACAGATCTCGAAACAATTTCATTTCCCCAAAACCTGACCAGAGTATTAAATAAAATGGCTACAACCGAAGAGGAAAGTACACCTTTCGGATACGTTGATGTTGATTTCTCACCAGGATTCAGCCGAGATGATTCTGTCTTTATGGACAGTTGTTTAGAATTCTTGTTAGTACAACAGTCATCCTATCTCGTCCTCGTTGCTAAACTTTTTCTCCTAAACAACTTTGTCTATTTCTCTGTCTCTAAGCCAACAAGATTTCATACTTCTTCCCGTTCGGTGCCCATCTTATAAAAGAGATTAGTGTCAGAGCTGTGATTTTAATTAGTCAAGGATTATACCTGGAACCTTTTATATGAACGATGAAAGCTCGACGTGAATGAAGTGGGTGGGTTGCATATTTTTCGTTATAAGGCACGAAATGTGGATTTACTTTTGGGGTAATACGACAAAGATGAGGTGAATACATCGACGGAAGATAATGAAGACGATGTTTATGTTGTTCCTTGTAGTGCTATTTGGATTTATTTTAATGCTTTTATAAGGTGTAGTCTAATTGTTTGATGGTGGCTGTAATAATTTTGATATTCAAGGATGAAATGAATGTGCTTGATGATGGTTAGGGTTGGCATTAATGTTTAATATTTACTTTCAAGGATTTGATTCAAATGTATGGGGAGATGTTTACGTTTTTTTAAGGATCCGCATGACTGTTGGTGGAAAAATTAATATGCTTTGAATGTGTTTTAGTATTTAAAAATTTATTGAGGAGGTGGAGTAAAGAACGGAATTTTGACGAGTGGGGAGTGCCAAGCAAAAAGAAATACCGTTCTGTAACGAAAAAAGGTCAAAAAAGGAGTAAGGAATCTCTCATTGAACCAAAAGGAATTTTTTTGAGCCTAGCACAATTTTGAGGTAGTGAAGTTCAAAAATCTGAAATTGGTACACGGAGCACTTTTGATGTACTTGCAGACCGTCGGCTTATGTAGTTTTATTTGGCATTTCCAGTGCTCCATAACTTCGTTACTATTTCGAGCCGAAAATTGAAACAAATGCGATCTCCGTATAAACTTATCTGATCTAAAACTTGTCGACTCTCATCTGTTCACCGTAATTAGAGTCCGAGTAGTATTCCAAACTTTTCTGGAAATGGCAATGATTCCAAATTATATGAAACATGCTTTCCCGATTCAGATAATTCGTCAATGTGTTGCCGATTGATCACTTATGGCGTAAAAGCCCAAGCCAGAGTTTGACGCTCAAGAAATGTTGCAATAGCCTTTGAATTCCGCATTTTGTAGTCATCGATGGGTTCAAAAGAAACTGACAGCTGCTGCTCTGGTCACAAAAGAAATGAAGATCTTCAGAAGTGAAGTAAAATAAACTTATTGTATTATGAACAGGATGAACAAGATGTAATCCTACCTTTAAAAAAAGGTGAGATTTGATGGCTGAGGATTGTTGTCTTCAAAATCAAATTACTTTCAATCCTTCCGATTCCGTGGTCTAGTTTTTCATCGAAAAGGCCAAGTAAGGCATAGCATCACTGGTCTGGGTATGCTGTCCTCCTTTGTATAATTTTCCTATTGCTTAGTTGTTATTTCTCTGCACAACTTTTTCTTTCTCATCCTTTGCCAGCTCCGTGTAAATTGTGTAATTTTAAGCATATACGCTTACATTTTAAGCATATACGTTTGCATCATTGTATAAATTGTACAATTCATCATTGAGTGTAGGCTGAAGATTCATTTTAACCTGGTCTACGTAGCAATGGTATAATCTTATTTCTAGGTTGATCCAAATTTAAATACTTTCAGACCGTCTTGGAAATGGCTAGTTACTACTCAAGTGTAGCTTTGGCAGTTCAGCACAGGCTAAATGATTGATCCCATTTATAAAACTGACAGTTTCTACGAAAGTCTTTTGCATGAAGAAAGAGAGAAAGTATTGTACTTCGAAATTTTTTTAGCCATCAAGGATTCTTCATTCTTACCTATTGTCTTTCGTTCGAACGCTTAACATCCTCAAAGATTTATCGGTCTAAAAACCCCTTCTTGTTTGAGACATAGGCTAAGAGCTTTAGATATTTTATCTTTCCATTATTGCTGAAAATGTGGGACCATAAACAACAACATGAAGGAAGGAACTCACCTAAGACAGTCACAGAATGTAGTTACAAAAGAGTAACTCAGCAAGAATTCGTGTGTTGAGAGTTTGATTACAGAATTAATAATTATAATTCAGTCTTCAGACATAAACTCTAAGAATTGTCTTAAAAGTAATCTATGATTACCTCCAACTACAGAAAATATATCCTGGCAAAGACAGAAATGGCGAAAGCCTTCCGTTTCACCTCGACGATTTCAATACGAGCTTGTCAGCTATGCAGAAGTCCAGAGATTTCGTTAGGTATCCAATTATATCACTTTCATCGTTTTAAGAAACCTTTTTCTGAAGTAGTTCCTTGAGATTATTGAAAAGATTTAAAGCAACGAGTGCCATCCCAAAACCTTTCGATGATTGATACACTGATGTGTGAGCATAAACATTTTTGGTCAAAAAATAATTTTGACTGACGTTCTTGTAAGACGCTTTAGCCATACTAGCACCCTTTTGAATTGAATTTGTTTTCTGTTTACCTAGACCCTGTTAAACGTTGCGTTTTCATTCTATATTTAATTTAGAGCTCCCTTTCTATGTCTTGTGAATCCCGATGATACAACTTACGAAGCTTTCAATTTCAATTTCAAAAAACAAGGAAGCAATATCCGTTTTGCGTTTTGACGTTTTCTGTTTTACTTGAGGGACATTCTCAACTGCGTTTACTCAGCAACTGAATACCTGAATTTCTTGAAATTTTTCACTCCCCAGTTGTAAGCTCAGTAATCTGCCGATGCCACTCCTATTTTCGATGCTTTTTTGTCTTTTTCGAGATGTCATTTACACTTGCATGCTTCGGAAAAACTCGCTCAAATTATTGCATAAGGGGTTTCTCACCTGTTTCTTGCTTCTGCTGTAGCAGGGATAAATAATTTGTTTCTACTGAGTTCTCGTGATGAACTAAGGCATCCTTTTAACAATTATTTTGATAGATTTTTAACGCTCGGAAGGTTTTTTCACAGATTTTTTTTGGAGAGAAGTAAAATATATGCTTTACTTGAAAAGTGGGTAGTCTGCGTTTGCCACTCATTCTATGACTCGTCTGACAGACAAACACCATAAACAAGGATCGAAAATGTCAACCATCTGTGTTCATCATCCTTATTGACTGATTTCATCAGGATTTGCATCATGAGGCAAATACGGCGACAGTAAACGATTTTTGTTGATGCAACAATATCTTGTCACTGGTCCACCAAAACGAATGAGTCGTCCTTTGGGCCAGTATTAGCCCCTCCTTCAGGCCTTTCTATATTTAGCAACGAAACTCAATGATGCACCTTTTTCCCAATTGTTTTGGTTGATTAGCAGTGCCTATTTTCGGCTCTGACAGTCTTCTTGGTCGAAATTACTTTTTGATTCGAACTTTTTGATTAGATAATAACTTCAGCTGATGGGTTCGAGAGAACTAGGAGTCCAATAAAATAAAACCAGTTTTTGAAAATGACGCATTGACTAGGCACCAAGCATCAAAGCAGATAGGGCTACAAGACCCAACCCATTGCGCATGGATTATTGAAAAAATAAGCTCTGTGTTAAGCTACAGTAGAAAGACGTGAACCCTGATGCAACCCTCCACCCTCAGAAAACAACTAAATTGAATAGTTGCGTTCTGAAATATTTGAAAGTAAAACGCGTAGAAAATCAATTGCGAGTAAGATAGAACGACACGCTGTTAGGATTTTATTGACGAGAAAGGGGTCACACCGACATACCTATAAAACCGCGGAAGCTACATTGGGCAGGTCATGTTGAATGGGATCAAAAAGACGGATATCTAGGAATGTACACAAAAATACGAAGAAAACAGAAAAATCTTGGAATGTGCTCTTCGGACTTCATTGACGAGGATTGTTAAGCGCCACTTGGGTGTTGCAATTGGAGGATGCGTTAGAGGAACAAGACTATTAAAACTGTGAGACCTGGGTATGTATGACCTGAGGGCAGTTGTAGCGCAATGTTAACAGCGGTGCCTTAAATATGAATATAAGGACATAGAGAGAGATAAAAATAGTTCCAATCAAAGCAGCCTTGATTGGAGCTGCTGCAATGTTTTTTGAAGTATAGGTAATCTTTGGCAAATTTAATATGTTCTCTACTATCTTTCCAACAAACTTTATAGTATATCCAACACTCGCATACTAGAGCGTTTGATATCTGAAACTTATCTATGGTAAATGACTTTTACAAAACTTACGGAAAATTCAATTAAAATTGGTCTACCGCTGAGAAAGGATTATACACTTGAAATCCCTCTGCAATGCAAACCTTCATCATATGCTCGTACGTCCTTCACTAGTGTCTTACACTTCTGCAGATAGGTAAACATGATGGGAAAATTTTCAAATAGCCTTCACCTTATTTGAATCGTCGTCATCGTCTGCTTTCGGTCAAATTAAAAACTTTCTGCAACTTATACGTACTGTCGAGACCAATACCAACATGCACTTGGAGAGAAACGTTCTACAAGCTTATAAGCTTTGAACTTACCCACCCTCATTGTATGAAGGAAATGTGGCTTCTCTTCACTAGTTCAGTTGCCTATAGTCAAAGAATGAAAACATATGTGATCTGGTCTAGTATGGTCTGCATTGAATTACCTCTAAAGTAGTAGCATGTTAACAGTTTTGATGCGAGTTGCAGAAAGTTTGCAAGATATATGTACACATATTGTGCCTTGTGCTGAATATTTAGGACTGCATCTATAAGTTTCTGGTTGAGGCATGGTTCCCAATTCCTCTTAACCCAACCACCCACGAACCTACATGCGTTTACACATGTGTCTATAGATAAAGTTGAAACTCTCTTGAGTAAATCAGGTAATGGCATGCTGAACATGTCAAAGTTTTGTGGCAATATTGTAAAGTGTGTTAAAGTGTAGCCTCTCGAAAATTGTGAGCTATTAGATGCAAAAGTGGAGGTAGCAATAGTTTAAGCAGCTTCAGTCAACTCCACATGCACAACTTGCAAGATACTTGAAAAGAACAATTTCCTTTGAAGCGTCCTGCATAAGTTCTACTCGCGTCAATGCTCCGAAATAGCTTGGAACTCGCAAACATAAATAAAAAACAAGACAAGGAGATATTAAAGGTTACTGAAGGTAATTTTGGTCGTTTGTCATGGAGAAAATCGTTTTCTTTGTTTGTTTCTCTCTCGTGTTCGTGTTATATAAGCCTGTCAATCTCACAAAATGATGCATTGTTTTTTTTCTGTTCATTGTTCACCATTGAGGATCATTAAATTCCGATGTGAGGAACTTACCCCTGACCAATTGCAAATTGAAGGCTGCACCACTGATACTATTGACCGCTACTGTAACTTTGACACTGTCTCTTAGATGTAACTCCAGTTGGTGTACTGTAGTGGCCACACATGCGATGCAAGCGCACTCAGTATGCTATAGCCGAAGATAAAGTAGAGCAATCGTTCTCTTTCGTTGCAAATGTCAGAGCAAGCAGACGCTGCTGTCAACGCGAATGCTAATTTACTCAAGATTATTTATTATATGTTAAGTCACGGTTGGAATACACGTTATTATCGTTATCTTTTGTATTTGTTTAACACGCGCCGTGCGCAAGTCACTTCTATGCCTCATTAGCTGGATGCTGATTATGGCACTTTATTTGTATTCGAAGTATATTCTTGGGGAAAACGCAGCAATGACTGCGGTTCAGCAGATGTTTAAAAAAAATGCTTTGAGAATGTAAAACAATTTTGAAATCAGTTTGTTTGAAAGATTTACTTCGAAGTAGTCGGCGGTGAGAACGGCCATTTTTTTTCTTTCGTTTAGTTTGATATACTTTTTAAGGTTTTTTTTTACATTTAAGGGTTTTATTAACATTATGAATCACAAGTACGACTTTTGACGAATTAATCCTGACAAATAATGATGTTCGTTTGGAGTGTCTGCATGCCGAATGCATTGCTATGTTACCTGTTTAGCCTTAATTATTGCAACATGTCACAAATTTTCAAAAAGTTTATACTACATTAGTAGCTTAACCGTTCAACTTTTATGTTTAAAAATTTAGTTCACAAATCATGATCATACAACACGAAACCCGTTTTCGAGGGTTGAAATATTTTTTAAAGGTTATGCCTTAAAAATATGGCATACAACATGTTTAAAATAAAAATTTCAACAATTCTTTAGGACCTACAGAACAATATTTCTGAGTTTTTAACGCTGTGTTCACTTGAAACTTTCAGTGTTGTTTGAAATATTGCCACTATTGCTTCGCTCCTCTGGATTTTCGAGTTTTGTTTGACGTCCTGCTCTGAATATTAGTTTTCTCATTTTATGGTTTTTCACAGACACGTTCGTCCATTTGTTCACGGTGTGATCTTTATTTATCACTGGATTTGAGAGGCAGAATTCGCGTTTGTCTGGCAAAACCTCTTCTTAGGAACCATTGCGGCTTTAGCTCACCAACGATGCATGTATTGGAGAAATGATTGTCGATGAAAATATGAGCATTTGGTTAATTTCAACACAAATTATTTTTTATTTAACGCTAACGAGGCTGTTCTTCCTTTTCCGACTGCCACCTTTCCATACATCTTAATACTTTAGTTGTTCTCAGCTATCTTTTCAAATTTTCACAGGAAATGAATCAGAACTGTGTCAATAAAAGCACTTCATGAACAAACAAAAGATCTTTGGAAGAATCGGTTCCTTATTTTTCTAATACAATTGAAACTGAACTCTGACATTCCATTATGTTGCATACCTGATTGGAGTCTTATCTGAACCACGGGTTGCAGGGAAACCAGTAATAGGACGCAAGAAAGGTGAATGGACTCTCTCCACGTCCATATTGATTGCATATCTGGCAGATGACCATTCCTGCCTCATCTGTCAGATTCAGGTATGATATTGGATTGATAACCAGGTATGATAAATTGTTCATGGGATCCTGTTGCCCTACATTTACTTTGCGATTCCTTTCCTATAAGTTACCAAGCAAAGCTTCTAGGGTATCTTTAAAAACATATTTGACAATGCACATTCACTGCTATGTCTGTGGTGGACTTCTTGATTTCCCAGTAACTGTCAAACCGTCGATACAAGCGCTCATGCGGGAAAGACATTTTTTTGTGAGCATATTTTTTGGGTCTTGTAAATGATGGTGGTTGGTAAACAGACCTCAGAAGGATTTAAAATGAAGTTCTCTGGGGAATATTGACGAAAATACGAGGAGGAAATCAATGAAATATTGAAGACTTTTTATAGCCATAAGACACTAAAAAAGCAGCTTTTTTCAAGTGATTTTGGAAAAGGTTTAGAGGAGACTGCGAAACATTTGTGGGGTTTCTTGGACGACGCAAGTCAAGAATGATCATCAGCCTGCTGTTGAAGCGTGTAGTAAATCTGATTTCCTTTTCAAAAAGTCTAGACGGAATTTACGAAATTTACTAACGTATGTCTATTTTCAAGGACTGCGTTCACGGTATCTCAACCGAAATTGCTGGAGACCGCTGGAACGATACCTGTTGCGACTCTTAGTAACGAACGAAGGGGGATCTCCCTGTTAATAGTGAAGAAGGTGAAGAGGTTAATGCATGAATTCGCTCTATGGTAGGAACGGTGGACAAACGAAATACAGACAGGTAGACTGAAAGCTTAACCAGGGACCTAAAGCCTTGGCTTAACCGAAATAATGAATAGGAATATAGACGAATTTTCATTCCAACCTGAAACAAATGGAGCCTTCACGATCTCCAAACAGCTTGAGGATGACGTCTAATAGACCTTCTTCACATGTGAGAGATGGGTGTGGTATTGTTTACATCTGAAAAAAAGGTGATATCTTTCCTGGCAACTTAGTGGAAAAGATGCTAGTATCAATGGACGATATGTCCTTTGCGAAAAAGTGTGTTGCACTACATTTGGGTCGTTTTTATTAGGAATACCGATATCTTCGGCTTGATAGCGCGGAGGATAGAAAGCTGACTCTCACAGTAATCCATCTCTTTTCTAACCAACCCTGGTTGGAGAGGGATTTGTTTAATCCGAACATGCTGCTGAGCGAGGTCAAAAAAGATTGTTCAAAGTAACGTGACAAACAGGGGCCACAGTGGAGCTGTTTAGCCAAGGCAGTACGGAAAACCCTTTACCTTCCAAGCGGAAGGAAAATTATTTTTAGTTAGCATCTGGTTTTGGTTGCATAGGCGACGCATTTTCTTTTGCGTAGCAAGCCCAATTCATTACGCTCAGTTTTATCCTTATTGTCACGTATATCACCCTTCACGATCCTTAAGAATATCGTTCAATCTTGTTTAAGTGAATCTCAATGTTGCCCGTAGATCAATTTATTCACGTCCTATTCAGAAATTGGGTGATGTAGTGGTTAAAGCATTATCCTTAAACAAAGGAAGTTTTCTGTTCAAGCTTAACGTTGGCTTTGGAGTCTGAGATTTGTTGTTCTTGGTCCGGACTACCAATCACAAATTTGAGGGCCTACCATCAATATAGTGATTAAGAACAAGCATGATACTGACCACATCCCGTTCTCATATAATTTGCCCCAAATTTTGATGGCTCCGACACGCCTCCACATGGGGATGGTAAAGTCTACATTTTATTTCGTATCTTTTGAACTAAGGATTCCCTTAAGCAATGTGCAATATTTTAAGGACACGCATATCAGTTCACGTCCTTCTCCTTCAGTGAACTCCTTGTAAATTTAATTTGTAAATGTAACTGTAAATTTAGTAAATAAAACTACCCTATTTTAACATCAAAAATAATAAAAGCTATGCTTAAAACTGGTCGAACCTTCTCTGCCTGCTCAGTACATCCTGTTTCAGGAAATGCGTTTTAACTACAGTGAACAGAAGAATTTAATTAAAATCCTTATGTTGATTATATGTAATAAATGATATCATATCCTTTACAATTACATTGCATTTCAGTTATCCTTCACATACCGTCTTTACTGCTGATATCCTTTCAAATGGGCCTACACCTAACCGATGCATGATCATTACGATATAAATTTCTATCATATCCAGAGTAGCAACAACAAATCTGTATATCCTTGAGTACGTGCAAGTTGGCAACAAATAATTTGCATGTTAAGTGATATATTGCCTGTAACGAGTATACAACCCCCATGTGTATTTCGTCACCCGTTAAATCCGTGTCACGAATGTTGCAAATATGTTGAGTGAAATCACAATTTTATATACGAGTACCTTTCACCTTGAGTTATTCATGTTAAGTTCAGGATATATATATTCATCCGAAGTGTATTAACCAGAATCACATAAACACTTCAGCTACATACTGAAGACTATCTTTTCCATGAAAGCTCTTATATGATTTTCATGCTCGTTTTGGTTAAAGTTGTAAATGCATCCATCAACTGTGTACATTCTGAATGGAATTTCAACCAGCCAAGGACGAAATGCAATGCCTTCAGTCTTATTTCGATCCGATTTTGCTAGGAAATTCATCTGACATGATTACACTTGATTGCATTTGGGTAAATGTTGGGTATGTGAAATCGTTTGAGTATATGCGTCAGTGGCATGAAATGGGGTTAGTAAGAATAATGTTATGGAGTTGATTCGATTTTTTCAACATTGAACGAAAAGTGCAGGAGTATATAAGAGAGTGAAAATAATAAAGGATAAAAAAACTGGATATAAACAACTTAAATGAATCTAAATTTCGTCCTGGATGATTGATTTTTGTTAATATCGTTTAAGGAATCCTAATATGAGGCTTTCAGTATGTAGCAAATATTTCCGATATTCAGTTTTCATCTTGAAAAAACATTTAGAGCCCTTCGCAAGTTCCTTATGATAGATACCATCATGAAGATGGCTTTCATACCTTTTGATTGTTCGGACTATCAGCTATAAAAGAGTTTTGCACTACTCACCAATTACCTCCCCTGTCAACCTGACCATTGAGACTGGCGACATGTTATTTCCAAAAAGCCCTCGTCTTTTTCTATGTCTTGATTGCTTAAATTTTTTATCTGAAAAGACGAAAAAGAAAAGAAGATAACCCCTTTTATAGGAGAGACCCTTTCTTACGCGCTACCTCCATCTGACACAACATATCCTTCTTCATCCAAAGCACACTCTGAATGAGATGTGATTCAATTTGTCATACAAATTAACCATTTTCGTGAATAATCTATCGCGGGAGACCTCTTTCATTCTTTCAAGGACTCCACTACGTCCTATCCTGTCTTCAGCATGCAAGGAATCAATGGCGAGCATGATGTTTTTCTCTAGCATCAAATATGCAATCACAAAACTATGTATACCAATATTTCACAAATAAGAATTTAAACATCCTTGCCGGGCGAATGCTAAGTTAGGCTTCAATCGGTCTTCTCACGCTCTCAATTGACCAATGCCTTCAAATGCCATGGAATCAACGCGTAGCCAGTTAGTGAATGTGGGTCGTCTCCTTATTATCGGTAGTCTAGCTGTTGTCATCATGTTGATATATTAATTACTTCAAAGGAACTCGGCTGTGGGTCTTTAAGTAAGTCCATCTAGACTGGACAGCCTTGACTACCTCAAATTACCTACTTCGTTGCTACTATTTCACATTTCATAGGAATCTTTTCTATTTCATTTGCAACATGACAATGTTACATTTCTCCAGTCCTTGGATTCTCTTCCTCATAATCCATTCCTCCCAATAAATTCACTCCCTCATTTAGCACATTACTTGTTGTAAACATCGCTTGCTCATCTGCAAGTTTAGACCTTAGAGCCGCAACATCATCCTCGTAGCCAGTCAAGCTTGATTTGATAGTTCAACCCTAATAAGTTCGTCATATTGGCATTAAATGGATCTAGGTTTATTTGACGTTTGCCCAACCAAGACTAGGTTAGCTACATTACACCCCGGGAATGTAAGACTTCCGCGAAGAAACACAATTTACAGCCTTCATAAAAGGATTTAAACTCTTCGAAAATTCTTCGTATTTGTTTTCCAACTAATTTTCCAATAATGATGAATTTTGACAGTGCAAAGCTTTCAGATTTCCTTCTGAATACTCCATTTGTCATCCCGACTG
Source organism: Stratiomys singularior (assembly GCA_954870665.1). NCBI lineage: Eukaryota > Metazoa > Arthropoda > Insecta > Diptera > Stratiomyidae > Stratiomys > Stratiomys singularior. The sequence continues at coordinate 100,550,687 of OX940879.1, forward strand.
ATTAACATATCTTGATATTGTTTTTTTATGCTTCAGGTTGCCATCAAGCTTTTTTGGTCTCTCTTGCTTCTTTATGCAAGAGAGCAACGTGACACTAAATGGTGAACTAAATTTTTGACAGTTTGATCATCTGTGTCAAATTTTTCGAGAGTGGTGGGTATTCTTGCTTATATCACTCCACTTCTGGAGAATGAAAGGAGAACAGGAGAGCGAAATATTCAATTAGAAAACCAGGAAAAATGCGTTGACCTCAAACGAGATCATGTTTCCACCCTCTCCACTTGGTCCGATTGTTTTGTGTTTTTCTTTGGTGTTTTCAGTAACTCGACTCCGGCATATATGTGAATTCTCCTAAATGGTTCGAGAATTGGTCGACACTTTTTATACAACCCTTGTGCTAGTTTACTGCTGAGAAACTTCCTTGATTTCATTTACGGTGACTGGGTTTCGAGAAGTCCCTGAATCACATTAGAAAGTGTAATATAAGAGATCTTCGCACTGTTGTTCCCCAATGTACAGTTTGCACACTTTCAGGATAAGTCTAGTGCAGGATAAGTTTATTCCTCTTCCTGGAAGAGACCGGCACGGGGATCTTTTCTGAATATTCTATACATCCCTTGTGTGGTTTTATCGCTCAGCCTATTATCGTCATCTTCGCCAAAAATATTATCGGAATTGTGTGGTCATCAAGGAACTTAGGAACTTCTGTATCAGTGGAGTGGGGAACAGAGCATTATCCTGAGAAGTGTCCAAATAAAAGTGGGCATGCATGTGGTACAAGTGAAGTACCAAGTGATGTATGTGGTACAAGTGATGTGATCTGCCAGACTTTGTAACTCTCTGTGTTCGGAGTCCTTCCTTGTTTCACAGCGGGTACGCCCCAAACTTTAATGGGTACAGTGTCTCGCTGAAGACAATAGTGAGCCTGGTATTCATATTATTTTTGTCTTACGAGAACACGTACCTAGTGAGCTGAAGCGTAGATATAATTTAAATTCTCCTGGACAATTTTGATATTATGATACTTTGATCTTATTCTTCTCTTATGAATCGCTTATGAATATACAGATGGCCCCAAGTTGGAATCTCTGATGCAACTCTTTAGTCACTATGTTTGAACCATGAACATACAGCGTAGAAGGCAGGTGCAACTCATTCAAAATAGGTTTCTTCACCATTTTATTCGCTGATATGGTCTGACACGTAAAAGAAAACATAAAATGACACTGCGTAGTATGACAAAACCATGTTTTGATAATAATGACACTGCGTATTATGACAAAACCATGTTATGATATCCTTGGTATCCTTAATATCCTGCATTCCCTAGTTGTCAATCCACCACGTAAGACGTCATTTTCTGTGAACCAGGTCTTGTATTGGACAAATCCCAAAAAAAGACATAAATATATTTCAAGTTATGTGAATTCTAATTAAAAACGTGACATTCCGTTAAGGATATCCATCATCATTTCACCCAACACCCATTACATCGTTTCACATCTACATATTCGTATAAATCTCTTTGAAAGCCATAATTGATTCAAACCAAAAGTAAAGCTACAGTGAAACTAGAGAGGGAAAAAATGAGTCGTTAACGGTCGTCCTGGATACGAGTGGTTGAATTCAAATATTTTATTACCCGTAATGGGTTTCTTTTACAATCTTTTCTGACTGCTGAACAGTCTAGTTTGCCAATTTTGGGGTTCACATGGTCATCCATTAGGCAAAGCAACATACATCGGATGGGAGATTTCACCGCATATGAAAGACTGGCGCCAAAATATAGCCGAAATTGCTGCTAATTGACAGGATGTAACATTTAATGATTGCAATCTAGGAAAATTGAGTGTGGTATGAGCTTATAGGTTTTTTTGGAAGAGTGCGGCAATACGTTAGACATGGCATATGTTAAATTTTATATGAATTATGACTTGGGCTTAATTGATTCGTATGACCGTGAATGTCTTGTGTGGTATTTTATTTATAGCCATTTCAATCATCTGGTGCTTCAGTATTTCATAGCAAGTTGTTTCATTGATTTAGGATTATACAAGGAGCCCGTTTTGCAATGAGTTGAGTGGGATGAGTGATGAATGTTATTAAAAAGCATGTTTTACAGAAAAGTCAACATGAAAGTCCTTCATAATCGCAGGAACATTTCAAGCTTTTATGAATTCATATATTTGGTTTCAAGGGAAACCGTTTATTTCGGACCTTCTGTGCATGAAATTGGCTTGTATTAACCACTGTATTTCATTAAAAATCCGCTCAAGTCACCAAAAATTCCGTCTTGCAATAGGAATTCCAACATAGCCTCTGTCATTAAAGTTCTTGTGACTCCAATATGCCAGCATGCATGTTGCTGGACACGGAGTGGGCCCTAAATCCATGGGTTTGTCACTAAGATTTCAATTATTTTCCCAACAAATTTAAGCCTGAAATTTTTTAGTTAAAGCTTCGAAACGAGCCTTAATAGATAGCGCATAAGGTCCGAATACTGACTTGAGTTAAATACAGAGAAGTTTCTTCAGAGTTTCAGAGACACCTCCGAATGCTAGAATACTTCATCCGGTAGCATTAAGCAAATTCTGTGCAGGTCTTATCTTTCTTCTTCCTAGCAGCCTCTCTCGGGCGTTCGCTTCCTGCAACAAGTGCCTCCAACTGTGTCGGACGATTGACCGCGTCTTCCAATTTTTCCAAACTCGGAACCGAAATTTATACCCGATAAAGTCCAATAAGAGGAAGACTTACAATTTTCTAACTATTCTCTAAACAAGTTTGTTCCACACTTTTATTCCTTCGCAATCTCGCATCCATTTTATGGCATTTTATTTCATATATAGTCATTGTGTGTGGGTCAATCGTAGCTTCATTTTATGGCTCTTTAAGTGTTATATATATGGCATATAAGTGCTATAAGTGCTAAGTGGACTCATTTATCTTTTTGGTGAACGTAGGATTGTTCCACGTCTCAATCCTGGTCTTTTTCCCGTCTTTATTGTCTTTGATTTCTTTGTATTTCCGCTTTTAAGGAATCTTACTACAGGATAATGTACCTTTCACAGAAAACTTACTTGCTTACGTCAGGAGTGAAAAGTCTGGCACTTAATAATGCCAGGTCCTTAATTGTGATAAAAAGAACTTGTGACAAGTTGATCTTGTTGGAGTCACCCGACTATAGTACATGGATAAAAAACAACAATTTGATCAACAGAATGATCTTTCAATGAGGTTCATTGCATTATGTTGACTATGAAGCCAGTTATTCTGTACCATGTGACTTATTTATCTAAGTTAACATCTTCAAGGAGAGTATGTTAATTTTCGCGTTTGTTCTTCGTCAATTGTACTTTCCATTAGTTCTACTAATACCCGAATCACTATGACGCGAGATTTTATTGGATCTCGGCGCAAGAAATTCGACAAAATCATGTCTGTCAAGCTGGAAGTCCGCTTTTTAAAGTTGAATATACTTGATGTGAACTGGTTGCACATCGCGAAATAGTTAGGGACGGTCGTTTACGAATCTGAGATCGGTTCTAATAGAGACTGTTCGACTCTGGTTTGTCAAGCTGGACAGTCGTGATTTACATTATGAACTCATATCTGGGAAGATCCAACCCAAGGTTGATTCCGTCAGAAGCTTATTATTTCCATAAACAGGCTCTTCAGTAAGAATATGATCCTCAGTAGACCATCCCGGCTTTCATCATGGCCAGATTTCACACAGTTACCTCTTCGATCCAAGAGATCTCGCTACGTTATGTCTTACCGAAGTCCAAACTATAGTGGCATGGTATCATATTAATCTTGTCCAAAGTCCAATCCCAAACAATGGTGGAATTATATCATTTTAGCCCACACTCTCAACATGGAGATTTCGCTGGTCTTCCGCCCACTTAAAATCGTCATCTTAAAATCTGTTTCATTTCCCATTTTCAATATAGTTATCTCTACCAGCATTGCATTTTAAAGCGGTTGTCATATCCTTCCAGACTGAAGCAGTTGAAATATAAAACTCGGACTATATAGTTTAAGAACTCGGAGCTTCATTTCTCCTTGAGCGTCTAGAACTCCGAATCTATCGAGTTGGTCATTATAAAGAATAATTTAAGGTAGATTAGTTCTTTCGGCTATCTCTTTATTCCTTGCATGAGTGTTTCGGTGTAATGCTGCACGCGTTTTCAAATAAAAAGGACTCCCACAACACCTCTCCCGAGGTTTGTTAGACGATGGCTGAGATAAGTTTCTTCCTCTTCACCTTCATTCATTTCTTCTTGTCCTCGTTTGTCATTTTGTCTCTCCTTCGCTTGACAGTTCCACTGTTTTATCTTTTTAAGCCTTATCGTGTTCTTCCCGTGCTAATCGTGCCCTCCTTCTTTGTATGAGTTATGCTCCCTAGTTGATGCAGATACCACAACACCACCTGGAGTCCATTGCAAGTGGGAACTCCCTGGGTTATTTCAGAGCTGTTTCGGCCATTCTGCCTGGGCCCGAGCACTACCGGATCAACAGCTTCGGGAATCGGCACTTTCTCTTGGGCCTTATAACACCATCAACAGTGTTGGTCAATTGACTACGTTCTACAAATGATAAATCCTGGATTTTCTCACAAGTTTACTTCTCCAATATTTCCTGTGAATGCTTTCCGCTGCATATTGTAGCTTCCCCCATTTTACAATAATTGCAATTTCTGGGTCTTCAAAACATTCATTAAGCTTCAACGTACTATCATTTATTTCTTTCAATTTGGGCTATGGTTCTCCCCACTAGGGGATGCAAGTGCAAACAGGATCGTTGACTGCTTTTCTCGTGCAGTTATAACTAGTTCAATTCTATTCACCGGGACCTTTATTTTTCCCATATTGTTTCATGCAAACGAGCCGTATCTAACTAAGGATCAGCTGGCACTACTTCAACATCTCCTTGGAGCTGGGAGCTGGGAGAGATATTTCTTCTTATTTCCCAATTGTTCTTTTGAAACCACCAGGGTACTGCAATTAGTTTTGGCGTTTCCAGTTTCATCCCGTTCCTGGCTTTGTGTCCGAATATGCCACAAAGACCGGATCCTTTGCAATCTTGGTCTTTTCTACAAATCGGAATGCCTCTGTTGAGTATACAGAGGCATCTTTCGTTCGTGGTGGACATTTTGCAACGAAACAAAGCGCTGGAACGACATCTTGTGCGTCTCATTCGATTGCTTGCTACTAATATCCTTGTTGCTGCTTGGTCAGCAGAATACTCTCGCTAAAGTCCTTTTCTCTTTCCTTTTTCAGTACTGAATTAGTCAAATGAATAGCAGATAAAAGCGTAGCTCGTCATTGTTTGACCACGTTGCTTCTTTGATGCTTCGTTTTCAAGTACTGTCCTGCTTCGTCGGGAGTTCCAGTCGGGAGTTCCAGTCGGGAGTTCCAGTCGGGAGTTTTTGAATTCTTTGAAATTGCTAGAAAGGTTCTTTATGATTTCCTCTATCAGCGGACTAGAAGATTTTTAGTTACTGCCTACTATCAGCCCAGTTTGTATCTCTGTATGAGATGGAGGTCAGGCTTAATAGAACTTTCATGTGGTTTCTCGTCCACTTGTAACGGTTGACCACACTTTATAGTTATCAAAGTTATCAGTCCAAGTTGTTTCTATTTTACATATGCATCGTCCAGTTTCTTGGTAAAGACATTATCACTTTGTGCTAAATCTACTAGAGAAACTAGAGAACATCCGGAAATTAGTTTAGGATTCCTTGAATCGCGACGAACGCTAGAGGATTATTTTAGAATTTTCTGACTACAAACAAGATCCGCTGGACATCCAACTGGTTGCGTTTCTCTAACTCTCTATAGTCCTGTAGATTTACCAGTTCATCTGTTTTGATTAGAGTCACAAATTAAGACGAAAATTACTACTCTAACCATGATAACAATATTTCGCACGTGTTTTGATGTAAATTTGAAGTTAAGCGGGGACAGGAACTTTGACAGAGCCTGATATTGCTTACATGTGCGTCAATCCAAAGAAAAGGAGACTCGATCCTCGTCCAAGCTCACTGTAGTTTCAATCAATTCTTATGCAATATTTACCAACTTGTCAATTCAAAACATTTGTGAATCCTTGAACCCAAAAGATTTAGTCTCTTGTTAATTGTGTCCACGTGCAACTTACTCTTGATGAATTCAACCATCCATGTGAATGTCCTAACTGCAGATGCTTGCGCATTTTCATGCAACATATATCATGCATAGACCACAATCGTCTTCCCTCCAGTCTCAAAAATATTGACACACACATACTTCAGCTAGAGCTTTTGCAGGATCAGTATACAAAAGTGTGGCTTGGGTTTGTGTGATTTTCATGATTGTAAAGAAGGCCACACATTCGATTTGGTGAATTTTAAGTGGCAACCGGAACGATAGGTGATGTTTCTCTTCCTTCTAACATGCATTCTCTGTGTGTGTGTGTGTGTGTGTGTGTATAGAAGGATAAAGTGTGTATAGAAAGATGACTTGGAGAGACTGCATGTGGAAATTTAAATAGCAAAATACATTCATTCCTACATGCTTCATATTGAATGCGAATTGAATTTAAATGAAGTTTGTCGAAAGGATAATACGAGTATTATGATGCTGCAGCTGTAATGTACCCAAGACTATGCAATGAAAACGACAATTATCAAACAGACGATAGTAAGTCTGGAATAGAAATATTAAAAATATGGAAAACTAGAATACAGAAAATCCGATTGGGTCAGCGATGCTAGCATTTGCAAATAAAATATAGAGTTGACTCTAGTGAAATTTATGTTATTTAATAGTCCTGACTTTCAATGCAAAACCGGCCGCAAATACTTCAAGGATATAGTCATTTCGGTTAATAATTTTCGTTCTGTCATACTTTTGACATGTGATATGCCACGGAAAGTCAATACGATGCCTGGAGGTCATATAAGCAGCTGCAGGTCCAAGCAAATTAAAATTTCTTTATTATTTTTATATCATATACTTTTGTCTACATTTTCGCATATAATCATCTATCCCCGGCTGATGGCGAACAAGGAAGCATTTATAGTACTCTTATCTCTGCTACCTTATAAAGTGCTAAAAAATAGAAAAAAGTTTTGATAAAACCGATAACTAATTACTCATTTCAACCATCGTACCCAAAACCCAATTATAAATCACATGGGAATCGGTGTCAGAAGTGGGAAATTATTTGAAGACCGCAATTCAAATTTAAAACCCAACCGAAAAGTTTCAGTTTAATTTTTTTATATTGATTTATTTATCAGCAATAATATTTGAATTTTATGTTTATATTACTCGAAATAAATTGTTAATATATATAAATATAAATATAAGTTAAATATAAAAATAGAAATAGAAATACAAAGTTAAATTAAAGTTAAAGCATTATGATACATTTTGAATAAATTATTATATTTAGTGGTCCGAATAACTTGATAGATGCAAAACATTAAAGTAGGGAAAAATTTCAAAAAGAAATTGCTGAATCTTCTGAGACAAATGAACATGGCTACTTAACGTGCCATTCTCTGAAAATGTCTAGAAATTTTTGACTGACTGTGACTGTTGGAGGTGTGAGATGGGTCGAAAACTAGCCGAAAAGCCGCGAAAGCGTTAGAAAAGCTCGTTTAACTAGGATAACTTAACTAGGATAACTTAACTAGGATTTCCAGACACATTTTCTAATTACAGGACGCAATTGCTCGTCAACGAACGGGTCGAAAACGAGTGCTAAAGCAACGAAAGTCCTGGGAAACCTTGTTCAACTAGAATAAAGAATTTTCCGGACAGATTTTCTAATTACAAGACTTTGTTGACGGTCTGTGTTCGACCAGTGAATATGTTACCTTTGGACCCCAGAAGCTTGAGATATCCTCATTGACGCGGCGACGACTTTTATATTTGAGCTTTAATGAAAGTCTTCAATTTCATTATGAAGTAGGGTCTTAGCGAATTTATGTCTGAAAAGCGACTGCGGAAAAATGATTGCCACCACGCTAACGTTCCTTTTAAATATGTTTAACTCTTTGTTTGAACCGACGCACCGAGTTGAATTGCGAAAATAAACTCAATCAACCCAAAATATCTTCTCCGTTTTGAGCTGCAATCTAGTGACTAATCTAACTAAGGAGTTAAGATTTGTCAACCCCGAAATGAACTAAAATGATAAATTTCTTATGTCTTATGTCAATCTCGATTGCTTCACTGCTAGGGGTAGCATCAGTAGGGTTGATCCAAAAGCCCAAATGAGTGGCCTCCAAAAAACCCATCAGATGAGGTCTATGACAGCTCACAATTGACAAAATGTTAAAAAAATTGGCAATCGTTAATAAGAGCACCACCCAAAAGCATCAGTATTTATAATCTAGTTTAGTATTTAAAGTCACTAGCAAAAAATTGCCTATGTGTACCACGATTCCACCTTACTAAGCAAACCCCTTCAAGTGCTAACTGTGAAGAAAGGAACATTGATATATCCTTAATGCAATAGGTTTGAAACACTTTTTGAAGTTCAGACAAACAACATGCTCACCACCTGTCAGCCAAGAAAGGATGAAAGTTAGTTCATATGGCAAAATTATCACATATCCAGGATTCATTTTCTCCAATGAAAAGTCAAACTGTCAGGTCAATTGGTCAGAGACTATTAACAAAACAAGAGCATTAATTTTTCAAATCGGTCTTCCCAACACACGGGAAAACGAAAAATAGGAAAAATTTTCAGGGAGGAAAAAATATAATAATAAAATTCATATTTCAACAGAACAAGGACAATTAGGGATCCTCAGTATTTATGACCGGTCAGCTTCGTAGGTTGGTATGCCAGAATTTGACGCAGTCAAATAACACTGACGTTACTGTGTTCGTCACATAAAGTGCTCCAAAATCATATAAAGTTGAAACAGTCAAATGAAAGTTTGAAGGGTCCAACTGCAATACATGCTAGATTTCAGTAAAGCTGATGCTCGGTCCTGGAAATGTGGCATCGACATGCACCAACTCTTTGTAGAAGTCAAGTAGGCATACGACTGTATCGATAGAAATTCAGTTTTCAAAATAATGCTTAACTTTGGTGCCCAAACAAAACTAATCCACATGGTCAAGGTTATAATGCTCAATTCAGAGTCCGATTTCAATGCAACCGAGGACCTGAAAGACAGCTTCTAAGCAAATTTAGGCTTTAGAAAAGGGGATGAGCTTGCCGGAATACTCTTCAATATTGGTAGTGTATATGTATGTGTAGTATGTATGTGTTGAATGTCAGTATTATGACACGGGGAATCTCAGCTGTCAAAATAGCATTTTGGTGACCAGAATTCGAAGCAACCGAAATGAAGTGCTAACTCAATTATGGCTCTAACATACAACAATACTCTAGCTCTAGCACGGGAACTACAACGATTGGACTATGTTGAAAATATGTAAGAAAACCGGCAGAAAACAATGAAGGGTAGAGCGCAAAGCATACGTCCAGCAGGAAGAACGGAAATCAGATGGAAAGACATGATAAACTCTGACAGCTGTTGTTTCTTGGGAGTGATAATCTGGAAAAAGAAGTCGCTTTTCACAAGAAAAGAAATTAATCCTGCAGACCAGGGCTAAAATTGGGCTGTCGTACCATTACTGATAATTATCAAATAATATTGACTGGTTTATTGATATGAAAAGGGAGAAATAATGTCCAATTTTTGTACTGTCACTTATCATTTGTATGGCAGCAATTTCGAACCGGAATATCTTTCATGATCTTTAAGGTTGCACAAAAACTGCTGCCGTTAGATAATATTTGATTTGCCCAAATCCGCTTATACTTTTTTTCATTGTAGTGAAAATGTGTATCGTAAAGGAAGGCCAGGCAATCATGCTTAAAATGAGAGATAGTTTTGCAATTAATTTCGAAAGCCAGTACATGCAATTGAAGTTTGGGCAAGGATGTGTCGATAGCTCCTGTCAATACACAGTTTAACTTCTCAGAGGTTTACAAAGGTCACTTTATGCGCTATTTGCAACATGGCTGATGAAACCGCTTGATGCCTGATTCAAAGCGGAATCTTTTTTGTCTGAAAATGGTGTCAGAAGTGGGATTTTACGATTTCCTTTTGACAATATCCAAATTTGTTAGGAAAAAAGTTTATAAAAAAAAAGTTCGCATCTTTTTACTCAAATATGAGATAATTTTTTGCGTTATGTCTGTTTCAAAACTCGGTTAGCAAAAATTCATAAGTAATGAAAATCCTAAAGGAAACTCACTTGGTCTGAAATCGGTGTCAGAAGTGGGATATTACCATTTCACAAAAACTGAATGTTTCAAGTGAAAGCGAAAAAACATTTTTAGCAAACTTTCTAAACTGAAAATGATATTTGTTGGCTAAAGCGTTCTCCACAAAGTTTCAAAGTAACAGAGGACTTTTGAAATCATTACCTCTGGGGAATACTCTCTTCTGATGGTAGAACCTATGCCGTGTAATTTTTCTAAATAGCTGTTTCTCTCTAGAGTCTAAACCAAAAGTATGGATGTACTCTGGCATTTTCAAAGTCATCCTTGTTGGATAGTCCTTTTTTTCAAAACTTTTGAAAAAAAGTATCCACAATTCATTAGACCACTTACATCAATGCAAGTTTGAAAAAAAAAAATAAAAACGCACTCAGAAGAACTCTCAACCGACCTTTGCCACATACTTGACTTCAAAAAATGTCCCTTACAAGTGATAACCGTCCTAGTCATATTTTCCTGCCATTTAACTTGCGGTCGTATGGCAATTTTGTAATTTTCACAGCTCTAAGCTTTTCCAACTACTGCTAATTGACATATCACCTTTTTCTGTTTGCACACACCCCTTCAGCTTCATAAATTGACTCCCTTCACTTGAACCACTTGCATGCTCTTGTTTGTCAGTGGAGCAAACTATTTAAAATAAAAGGAGCGAGTGCAACTAACTACGTCCAACAAACGGGTCGAAATACAACAACAAACAAGTGTCCTGCGATAGTAGTTGGAAGTATACCAAGTTTACATTTGTTGATGGGGTGCTTTGCAAACAGTAGTTAAATTTTCTGCTGCAGCATTTATACTAACATTCGTTCATTTCAGCTTGTTCTAAACACTCACCGAACTCACATCGCACTTTTCACACTTTTAATAGACTTGACAACGTTTTTTTTTCTTTTCCACGCGTCCTTAATTCGTTGCGCCTAACAGCAAGCGGCTTAGTCAGCCAGTCGGAGTTTCAGCCATAGCCTCCGCTTCCTATAAAGTCCTCTTCACTTTGGCATTTCCTATCCTCGTGTGCGCTCAGAGATGCGAACAACCTATTTTATCGTTCTTGCAAAAACATTTGAATAGACCCTTATGACACACTTGACATCAACAAGGAGTGAAACGTATGTTAGAATTATGTGAACGCAACAGCGTTGTAGCTACTATATAACGTGAATCCTGTCAGGTGAAAGTACGACTACATGCTGTCTATCTAGATGAACGTGTATAGATGGAAAAGGACGATAAAAACATACATTGTACGATGTGTCCACACATTTTGCTGAGAAAACTTAATTGGGCTTATTCAGCACCTGTTGGACGTGAATAAATGAAATGGACGAACTGGATCGATGGAAATGGCTCAAGTGACGTTGATAGTGAAAAACGACACAAAATCTCGTTCGTCTCCTTGATGTGATGTAAACTGTGGTCGAGTACAATTCAACATTAACTGAACGTCAACATTAACTGTTATTATTATAATCTTAGCAAAGATTATTCGATATACATGTGCCTAAGTTCGTTGAAAAATGAATGGAAATATCCTTTCCTTAATGTGCTTGATACGGATGACAGAAAATACTCGTTATGTTATCTCTACAGGACCATTTTTTGAAATTTTAAGGATTGACAAGAACTCACTGATGCAACCAACCAAATATCCTTCAAACCGTTTGAATCTAGTAGAGACTAAAAAGTCTTATTTCGTCCTGTATTGAATATTGGTAATTGCAACAACTAGAATTGAAAGATCCTAGAGTTGGCTTTTAAAATTCTCCTTTCGATGTGTCAAAACCTTCTTATGCGCGGCCAAAGTTCTAAAGAAGAAATCCTAAGACATTGTCAAAATCAAGCTTCATCCTATACATAACCTTAGACGTAACTTCCACAGTTTGGTCCCTATCTCTTGTGGTTTGGCTTCAGGATAATAAATCCCAAGTAACAAGAACTTCGATTACCAATATGACAGGCTAAATGGATCTGTTTGATTTGTTGTAACGTCATCGATGTCTTGATTTGGTGCTGGGTCCACTATAATAAATGTTGTGTCCAGTGGAAAAATTGGAGTTTTATTGAAAAAGTCGGTCTTCCTAGGATAGAGTAAAAGTAAATTCTCCAGTCACCCATCCATCACGTAAATTCTCCAAACCCATCAGATCTGAAAATACATAATGACAACTGACAGCACAGGCCTGCGTGCTTTCACAAACTAGAACAGAAAATCGTGTGATCTTGTGACCGACAATTCTAGTTTGCCTTATTCGGTCAAGTGATGGTCATCGAAATGAAATTCAAGCTGAAAAAAGCCCTGACGCAGACATAAGCTAAAGAAGTCACTATGACTCTATTACAGACACAAGTTGTGAATTTGTGCTTTTCGTCAGGCCTATGAAGCACTCAGCGAGCTTACCAAATATTTTCAAGCTGAAATTAAGGCTTCATACTGAATCACTCTAAGTTGCAGCAACTCCCAGAGCATTTCGCAGCAGACTGACAAGTTCTCTCCCATCACTACATCGATATATTCATGTACTGATGCAGTTCCTTTAATCACTCCGGAATAGTTTATGATGAAATTGTCACATTTCCTGGAATCTGTATCGATCGATAAGTTTCCCAATCAGTTCACTCCACATGAAATTTTTAATCCTGCAAATAGAAAGTCAGTGGTCTTAGAAATTCATATCTAAATTGTATCTGACACCGTAGAAATACCAACACAAAAGTTGTCACAGTCAGACCTCTTGAATCACCCTAGCATATTTTTGAACAGAAAGTCGCATGACAGCTGTCAGATACTGACATATTTCAGTTAGAAACACAAACGATTTGGTACGAAACACAACATGGTGAACTAAGAATTGAATCTATAGGAGTTCATAACGAAAGGCCACGTCCAATCAATCAAAGTAGTCTTACTGTTAATTTCACTCTGGTCACTTGGCATGCCTGATAACATTAGCAAGGCATAAAATTCAAAAAAAAGTAGATACTGTGGGCCATTATAAGGCTCAAAAGATTGTTTCGAGATCAGATCTTTTGATCGCAGGCGTGACAGAATCCATAAACACTTGGTGTTGAGGACTGTCCTTAGACTTAAAATATTGCTTGGAGACCATGTCTTTTACCAGGTGAAACGGAGGGTACCCTTGACCGCTCGACATTTCTGGTGTCCGGGTGCTCATCCAATCAATCATGCGAGTTTCACTCGCTCGGCTAAGTTCTGCGTATTAAGCTTTAAATGCTTCAAAAAAGCCTCCCTGTCAATTACCTGTTGATTACTAGCGTAATCAACTAATGCTAACCGCATCGCAAATCACCTGACATATGACAGACTCTACAGTCAAGATTGTAGTATGAAACACACACCTGATGTCACCTGCTTGTTTTTTCAGGTCCCCGGTCTACCAGTCCACAGAAAAGCGTTTTCATATGGTCGTTCAGAAAATTTGTTGAGGTCCTTTGAAGGAAAGCTTTCAGCTGTTTTTGGTAAATGTTCATGCACGGTCTAGAGTTAAAAGCTGCTGACTGTATCAGCAGCATATCATGGAGGTACTGCTGTTAACTTCACCCTATAAACTATGGCTGCTGTTATAATAATAGCATCAGCAATCTACTGTCCTGTTCAAAATCCGTAGAAGCGAGAAAAGGTATCTTTACCCATCTTTACCCAATGTGCATCATTGAGTCATCTTATGATGAGAGTTCCCAATTAACCGGTGGCTTTACAGTGTATTCCGCTAAAAATTGAGTGTCGAAATCGAATGGGAAATTGGGAAGAAAGATGTATTTTTGCTTTTCATACCTTCAAACCACAAACTACCTACCATTCTGTATGTTCTATACATATAGGGTCATATTTTGACTGGAACAAAAGGTTCAAAAAGAGCATGCCAGTTTTCTTCAACAATAAATTATTCCGAATGCGTTATTGTCTTACGGGTACTGCACACTACTACTTTCTTGTTTTCTAAATTCAACGGAGCTCGCTAAATTTTGAGAATTCACTTCCCATTTTTTGACCCAAGTGCAGAGAATATGAAAATGTATTCGGCTTTATCAAAAATGCATTTGATGATGCTAGTAACGACACTCATTTGCCTCATGGTCCCCCAATCGGAAGTTGTCCTTAGCTACAATTGGGTGAATCCTGTCTATCCACTGTAGGCTTACTCTACACATAGAACAGCCTAGCTTGAATTATCCTGTTGTGAATTCAAAGATTGGCTGTCTACCTCAGCAAACAAGCCTATCTCATCAAGAAGCCAAATCCTAGTAAGGGTGAAAACTATGTTGTGACACTTTCAGCAAGAATTTGCATTGAAAGTAGTCGGCGCGTAGGCAAATATAAACAGTCATGATTATGAGATGGGCACCAAAAAAAGTTTTCAGGTCGATTATGGGAGTGATCTAAGGGGTGATGCCCATCGTCCTTATTCTAGCAACAATATCTTTCTACGCAGCGGCAAAGATTGCAAGAGAAGGTATCGACTCAAATATTGGTATCAGCCATGGGTGAAAGACAATTAGAAAAGATGAATGGCACATGGATTGCCCTAGCGTATTGTTGAACAGAAAGTCGCTTGACAGCTGTCAAAGTCTCCGATATGCAACATGGTACACTTAAAAATTAATGGTTATATGAAGAGCGCAAACAGCAATTTTTTAAGACTGTAGCGAACTGCAACCGACTCAGATGCAGATCTTTATCATATGGTGGGGAGTTCGTTGACAGTTTACTGTCATCACCTGCGTATCCAAGGAGCCTTTCTTGACTGACAGGTACTGGCTACAAATTCATAAAAGCAGGACGCCGACTGCGACGAACTCATACCATTATCACTGTACCATATCACTGAAATCAGCAGCATATAACATAGCTATAAATAATCTTACGGCTTCATTGGCTGCAGTCTAAGTGTCAGTAAAATTGAGCAATATTTATCGTACCGTCATTATTGTCATGGTCACGAACCATGCGCAATCAGTGAATTTTATTAGTCAAAAATGGAATCCCGTTTTGCAAAAGGAATGATTTGGTACTAAATTATGGAATTCAATTTAAAACATTTATTGAGCTTCTTTCATGTTAAAAATTCTCGGAAAGGAGTTTCCAAGGAGTTGTATGTGGACTGCGCATATTTGCTTGACTTTTTTCTGATTACTAATAAAGATCTCATCATATTGGTACAACGTAATAATTTTTGAAAAACTGAAATAATTATGGATGAACCTTTTGAAATTTGTAAAAAGGACATTCTTCAGAAAAAATTGTTTCACTAGTTTTAGTTTGTAATATGACTCATTTGAAATATTTCACCTGGTTTCTTCAAGCTGGTCCCGATTTGTTTACCGACGACTTCATCTTCTCGCTATTATTGTAAGGCTCGATCCTTTTGGGGAAAAATTAACTCATAATTCAATATTTACTTAGAAAAATCAACAGAAGTTTATCATTTCAATGAACGAAATTAATTAATTTGAATTGTAAATCGTGTCCTTAAAATATCGATTAACCCTCAGCACAATACGCAAATTGTATAAAATTGCATCCTACGTACTTAGACAGTTCAAACCTATCCTTTTGAAATGAAAGTTGTTTTTGTAATCGACATGGAAATGAATTTACAATAATTTTAAATTTCCCTACTATTGAAACGTACAAAACCTTTTAAGTTATGAGCTTTGATGCATTAAGTTTACTCAAGTAATGGACGGAAAAAAGATGTCTCGCTTGCCTGCCGCATCCTCTTTACTCCTTTTGATGCATGTTAAAAAAACACATTTCGTAAACTTTTCAACTTTCATGGACTTTACTCATTAAAGTCTTTCGCTTTGATGGATCCAACATTTACCCAACTAACTTTCCGTTCAGGACTTCAACGTTTTTAATACCATCCACCTTACTGAATCACTCACTTTATCGTTGATCCTTAATGCAACTTGGCCCTTTTTTAAGGTTTGAGTCGTTCCATTTTCTCGACAGATAGAATACACAAAAACCTTAAACTTCACTTTTCTCTCAACATCACCTCCCATCCTGTTTTATAACTCTCTTTCTCTCTCTTCGTAGTTCTCCCTCCTGTTCTCTATCTTCTCTATTAGTTTATCCTTATTCGTTACTAACCAACGAGCATGACTACAATAGCATACGACAAGAAAGGCTGATTCATTTGTGTCGCTTGAGTCAAAACTAACCGCAGAGAGTTTACATAATATTGCATTATACAGCTCCCATCGTCATCGTCCAGGATATCTACATAGTGCAGAGTGTGGCTACTTGCAACCACTTTCAACTTAGTTGTGCCCAATAGGGTATTCTACGCACAAGAAGGATATGCTCTAGCTTCGAGAGGAGCTAACCAGTGACCCGGCTAGCTCAACTATCAAAAAGACGATACCGGCAATGCAGAACATTAGTCCCATCCGTTGGTTTACATTCGAGTTCTGTTCACCGTTGAAAGGATCACCGAGTTAAAAGGAAAGCAAATTCTCTATTTTTTTTTCTTCCAACAAGTCCGCTTTCTGTTGTTGTCGTTTTTTTTTAATTCTATCTCTTGGGCTGCACTTCTGCTGGGTAAGAAATAATTCAGATAGCAACCGTGAAACGTAAAATGAGGGAATTGTATTTCACTGGGAAATAAATGGAGTAGATCTTTCCAATGAAAATTTAAATAAGTGGTCGTTCTTCATTTTATTATCTGGTTCCAGTTGTTTGGAAGCAGGAAGAGGATATTGCTGAGTTGAGTTTGTACCAGGCGATAAAGAAAGTTTACCATTGTACAGCTATTAAATAAGTCTTAATCTCATAAAATAGTTCATCCACGGATGAACAAAGTAAGAAGGCATTATGCTTTATTGCCATGGTAGTTTCGAGTCAAATTAGTCCTGTATATAATATCACTGAAATGCAGACGTCAGTCTTTAATTTTTCCGAAGGTGATTAGATCGTTGCAGTTTTATAACCTAAAGGTACCGATTGATGTTCGATATTTCAAAAGTGTTTCTTCAAATTTTCTAGCAAAGGTAAATATCCTTGGCTCCTGATTGAAGCCTTGAATTATAACTTGATTCCGTACAAGAAATTTCTTTATATTCAATACATCCAATATTTCCTAACTTCTACTTCAGCGTGCAATTCATTCCTTAACGGTTACTCTTATGTTGCTTGTTTTTCGTCCTTTCCACATTTTCATCTTGCCAGCATGACTTGAGTGCATCATACAAACACTACCAAGCGTATATAGTCATATATTTTCAATCTACCACATCTTTCGCTGCTTAAGCGAAGATATCACACTATGGGTAAATGCAAATGGTAAACAATTTATCTGCACACTAACACATATGTGGCAAGGATGAAAGTTTACCGTGAACTATATTAGAGATTGGTGTTAGGATATTTGAAAGTAGCAGATGTGTCTGACAGTTTCAATATGCAAATATATCTACCCTTAACGGTAGCAGAAGTGCTAGTGAAGCTGAATAATGATTTAATGGTGTCAAGATGAAAATGTTATTGATGTAAGTACTTTAGTTTGTCGGAACAGGATGCGGCTGATAATCAAATCGAAATTTTTTGATTCAGATTTTTTGGGCTATTAAGCATGTGCTGTTGTTCTCCTAGGGTTGACTCTTTTGAAACTGCATTCCTGGGCACTTCAATATTTGCTTTTCGCAAATTGTCTATCTGGTCGCCAGCAGGAATCACGGAATGTCCTTTGACCTGTTATCAGCAGCTGTTGCAACTCTATTTTTTGCTTCCTTTGTAGCCATTTGATGAGTTTGGATATAAGTTACAGGAGAATCTGGAAGTTTTACTTCTTCACCACTTTTTCTCCCTTTAGCCCCAGATCTTGATCCATCTAAGAGTGTTTGTTCCAGTACTATTGCTCCTACGTTATCCTTGCATGTACTCTGCCGATCTTCTTCAGTGCAATCTCGACAATAAAAACAAGCTTGAACGCCTTCTCATTCGACATGTTGCTTCAAAAGGCATTGGCTTGTTGATCATGTCGCTAGCGTTCTCAAAGAGTTGTTCAAACCTCATTTTAACAGGCAAAAGCCAAAAAATCTTAACTGTGCTGTTGTCATTCCTATAAATCCTAGCCGAGTCTGTGTTCTTCCCGAGACTAGAGTCTAAATTTAACTTCATCTCTTACTCTTATCGAATTTTGAGATGCTCACACACATTTGGCTCATTCGCTCAATAAGATAATTGCACACCTTTGCGAATCCCACGTCCTTTTTGATACGTCTTCTTCATTTGTCTTACTTTGAGATGGTGTGACAGACCACTCTTAGTCCCTTGTGTCTACAGATGCAGATACACCCCCTCGCTGAATATGTCAAAAAAAGAGCTATCTTTTTATTATTATTTTTTTTTTGCAAAAAGATTCTTGTTACTTTATTCTGGTTGACTGATCGGACTGAAGCTCGGGTACACCCTTCGTTCTTACGAGTTCCAAAGTCTTAGGAATACGTTAGCATTTTTATCATGTCAGTCGATTTCGTCGAGTAATTTCAGTGCTCAGTTACGTATGCATACGTCAATTATATCTGTTTGAATATCCCTTTGTATGTCTTTGTTTCTCACACACCATGGAACTCTTCCATGGCACGCATTTCCTTACTGTCTTGTTTTTATCCTTTATCAGGGCTATTCGGGTCAGTTCTCTACTTCCATATTGTGAAGATTTTATAACTTGGCTGTAGATTAGAAGTTTTTTCTTACTATTTAAGTGACATTTGCTCCGGAGAGGCTCTCAGGATTTGGTAATACACATGCGTTGTCCTCGTTTTGAACGCCTATATTGCATCCAGTTTGGTTTTTGGTTAAAGTGAAGTCCAGGTATTCGATGATATGTTCTCGTTGTAGATGGTAAGGAGGTCGGACCTTATATTATTTTCCTTATAATGAAGATAACTGGCATTTTGTCAGGGCAAATGTCTATATTCCATTCATTGAAATATTCCAGGATAGTATCAAAAAAGCCTTTCAGTTTTAAAGTGATGACTTCCGCTTGTCTGGATGAGTAATAGATGCACGTTTTATCGGCAGATAAAGCTGTTTGAACATTAGTTGACTGTCATATCTATTATGCCATGTCATATCCATTATGCCATGTCATATCCACTGTAAACATAATTGGTAATACGGGGGATCCTTGTGGAACTCCAGCTTGAATCGGATGCATGTCGGAAAAATGATTATCTTTTTTATCAATTTACAAAGTACATGAATTGAGTATTAGCAAGTGGAATTCTGAGTACATGCATTTCTTAAATAAGTTCATCATGCCAGACTTTGTCATCTCATCTCGAATGCATTAGACCACCCTTATAAGTCGGAGTTTTGTAGAATGTCTTTCTCGGAGGCAATATTATGTACAAAGAATGAGGTGGTTTTCTTCAATTATTTCATTCAGCTGGATCAGAAACGGTCTTGATTTTGGTCTCTGTCACACCTAGTAGCCGTATCAGCTTCCATTTTCATCCGTAGTATCCTCGCTACTGAGCTATCCACCAGTTCTTCGTGGTTGAAGTACTATGCTCCTGTTGCATTTTCTTGCAATTGGTTTCCATTGGTTTTCCTGTTGCATTTTCTTGAAATTAGTTTTCCAAAGTGTCTGCTTAAACTTTGCTCTAGTCGTCAAACTGCAGCCCGTTGGAGATATGAATAGGTGGCATGACTGATATGTTTTTTATTTTGAAGTGTTTGGACAGTTTCCAGAATGGCACATCTCCTGGCTCTAAACTTTGCAAGAAACTCTCCCATTGATGGTTCTTGAACTCAGATGTTCCTTATCGTAATTGTTTAGTTAACTGGTTCGCCTTCATTCGTAATTAAAGATCATCAACTTTTTCAATAAACATTGAAGTTCCCGACTATTTTACAAAGGGGCCTTCTCACTTGATCTTCTCACAAGATCTTGTTTGCACAGAGAATTTATTACGGGATTGTACAAGGAAATCACTGTGAGTTCGAAGGAATTCGTATCCATTTTAATTCTTTGAAAGTATGACGTATTAGTTTGGGAGCGTTTTAGGTTTCTCCCACTAGTATGGTCATACCGCCCCCTTTCTTCGAAGCTTTTTGATTAAATTGAGTTTCTGGTTCTTTCCCTAGTATAGATTTATGAATTTGAAAAACAGAAAAAATAGCAGGTAAAGCAAATCTGTCGCGTATGACAATCGTTTCTGACGCCACCAAAAATTCAGGCTGCAATTTGACAGTACACTCACGTCACCCTTGGTCTGACAGGTCCAGGAGGTCTGACAGTTTAAGATAAATTCATGGAAGCCTTAAAAGTGTCAAACATGACTACTTAGCAATTTTTTCGGCCTCTTAAATGAGTTCATAGTGAATGACCCCATACTAATCGAGTATTAAAAGATGAGCATGACCCAAATTTTCCATCAATATTGGCGTGATGTTTCGCTTTTCTCTAATTTTTGACACAGCAATCCTTAGGTCATTGTACAGTTTCGAGGTTATATTTATACCTAACTAAGAATTTAGGGTGAGCATCTAGGATGGAAGCGCGGCCTCTTTTCGTTGTTTTTTGGACAAATATTCAGGGCTTTTGGAAAGAATCCTGCATCCACTGGCAATCCGAAAAAGATTTTAAGAGCTTCTGCTAGCTTATTGTGCCTCCTCATGCTCTACCTAAAATCTCTGAAACTTGCCTGTCATCTGTTTTTCTATCCTTATGAACCGATATGGATAGAGGAACCAGATGAGGCAAATTTTTGACGATGGTATAACCCTTACTGAATGATTGAGGCCGCTCAATAATTAACGTTCCTCATTGCGGAGGAGTATTAAAGCATTGCCCACCATTTTCAAACATTCCGCAGCCGCAATTTATAATAGAAACTCCAAGCAAACTCAATTTTCTGTTGTTATTGTTGTTAATTTTTTTCAGGGTGAAAATCAGTTTTTCATATATTCTATCTATGACAAGTTTTGCTTACGAATACCTAAGCATCTGAAGGAGTTGTGCAGAAGCATCGAAAGAGTTGTGCTATGGGTTTTGCCTTCAATGCACCAGTGATCCCTTTGGTGGGAAGCCACTGGAGTTTTACTAGCTCCTTAATATTTCACTATCGTGACTATTGATCCTTCGACTTTAGGATACATGATTGCCAGTTTCCCTTCGTCGTGCTGAGTTCTCCAGACAGTGCCGTTCAGCATGGTTTACGCGCTTATTAGGACACCCAGATCCACTCCAGGAGTTTCGGCCAGCAAACGATCCACCTGTTGAAAGAAATGGGTCGGTAGTCCTTGTGTTGCTGTCTCAAGCTAGTTTCAACGTAAAAACTGTCGTTCCCCACTTGCAACTCTGTATTTTTTTAAAGTGAGATCCCCATAATCGATTGAATTTTCCTTAAGGAATATACATCGTTCGGTTCGGTAGATTTTTACGGGTCAAATTTATTGAGAACCCAGTAAATTTTTTTCTCAATTACAATTTGTTTCAAAGGAAGTCCTAATTATCCCAGTTCAACAGAAAATATTGTTCCGAAAAATTAGTTTCAGATACTTTTAATCAATATCCTTATTATTGCGATATCCGCTTTAATCAGCTTAACTAGATTTTCATCGCCAGCTGCGAAGGATTTGCGCGGGTCAAAGGTATCAATGATTCGTAAGACACTTTCCTCTTTTCAATTTACCATTGTAAGTAGGCTCTCTGCAATGTCTGGGAAAGACAACGCCATTTGAACTAGTTCTTGATAGCATAATAACGTCAACACTCAGAAAACACAAGAATTTTTTCTGACGTTTACGTCATTATGATGTTCGGAGCCAGTGCGATCAGCTACGTCACTGCCAAGGAGGAGGAGCTTTCTCTTCCGGGAGGTTACATGTTCAATCCCTCTTTACGTTAAGACGGGTTGGTGGTGATGTAGTGCATGATTAGAATGCAGTACATTTATTATTGTTACCTCACAATGTGTTACTCCCTCAAGCATCGGGTTAAATTATGGTATTCTAGTGAGGGTGCTACTTTCTCAGATTTTTCATTGGGATTGCGAAGGAAGAGACTTTGATTTTAAACTGACTGGTAACTTGCAGGACCTCAGTATCTAGCTATAGTCTTCCCAATCCATATTTTGCGTTGTTAAAAGAATTGAATAACCTTTGCGCCCCACTCTACCCCTCCGCTCTTTCACAAGGTTGAGATTCGGTGTTTCATTTCCAGCTAAACCTTGATTTATATGTTTATCTGCACTTGGTAAATCAGTTTGCGACATCATAGCTTTGTTTGTGGGAAAAATCAATCCACTTTTCTGGGATTGAATAAAGCCTTTTCCTTTATTTACATATTTATACTCTACCGGTAGTTTCAGCTGCCACTTCTTAATCCTGTTGGTCCTGCAAAGCCAATAACATCAATGACTTGTACCCGAATTCGCTAACATATATCCTTATATTACCCTTGTTAGAAACGTTGAGGTTAGTGTGTGATTAAAAATGAATTTATCACTCAGCTCCTTAACTGCAATTCATCCTAGCCCATAGGTCATCAGCATTCAGTGTATTTAAAAATTATACGGTGGGGCCAGAATGTTTTGATCTGTCTTTGCTTCTTCGCACGTGATCGTGAACACGTTAAAGGACGCCCATTTAATTTTTTACTATAGAAATTGAGAACTGACATCCACCATTAGCTTTCTAAATTTAACTTATTCTGTTTGAAGCTTTGTTTCTAATTTGGAAGTGCTGAATCCTTTCTACCTTCTTTAGTGTTGGTAAGGCTAAGCGATTCCTGACATGTTGGCCTTCCCAGATACGTTTTAACAGAGTACCTTATTTCCCCACTTTTCAACAATCTCATCCATATTCTTGCTAGAGCTTAACTCCGACCAGAAGGAATCCTGTCGGAATATTTTCGACCTGTTATCCTGACGAACGAGCTTAGCACTTTCGACTGATGTAGACATGTAGATCTACTTAACTGCTTGTAGTGCACGTCTTCATTTTTGCTATGACGGAAGTTAAAATTAGGGAGTTTCCTCCTCACATTCGGTAATACAGGGTAATACTCGTAAGAGAAGAAGGCTGAGTTCGCGACAATTCCTTCAAATGACTAAATAGATGAAGTCGAAATTTCCAAAAAATGGAAAGTCTTGAACGGTAAGGGAATACCAAAGGGGTTCTGATTTTGACCCATAATGTTGAAGATTTTCACTCTCGCCTCTCAGCAATAGAGCACATAGGGACTCCAAGTACCCTTTCTCAGAAGTCATATTTTAACTCAAAAAGTGGTACACTGGTGAAGCCAGATTTCGATCGTCCAGTAGATCTATGCGTTTTTTTTCTTGGTTTTAACTTCGACGAAGATGGTCCGCAAGTCTACCAAACCCTTTTTGGTGTAACTGTCCATAACCAGATAACTTGCTTTCGGTTTTATTCCCCTGAACCCTACGATTCGTTATGATTTTTTTGCAAAAACCATGCAAGGTCCCCTTCTAACATCTACAGGGTATGTTGGAATGCTCTTAGTTTAATGATCCTTCCGAATAGCTTCTCGTTCATGCAAGGAGGATATCACTACCTCCGTGACTGGTTTGGTTGCGGAGAAAAGATTTCGCTTCATTTTTAAGGTACTCACTCTGTGAGTCATATATGTACTGTCATGAATATTTATGGACATATGTACTGTCATGAATATTTTTCTCGTTGTCCTAAGGAAATCTGATAAAATATCCATATAAATTTCACACGATCGCTATATTCAATACGAATCACTGTTAGCGTTCTACAATGTATTGATTACTTACCGCAAACCATTAAATTAGTAGCATTGATTGCTATTATCCTGACAAAAGTTAACCACTTTTCCATTGAACGATTGAAATCGGGTTAAAGTTTATGATTCATATTTGCTTCAATTGATTTTCTGGTATTTTCATCAAAAATGCAACACTATCCAATTTGGCATGATGAAATCCAACACAAACTGCAAATCCTTTCCGAACGATATACCATATAATTTCAAACGGAACTAACTATCAATAACAGGATAAAAATGAAAATGCAATACATGCTCCGATTTTATACAATTTCCTTACAAATGTATCAATCCGATTTTATACTACATTCGCAAACGATTGGAGCGAAGTAGAAATAAAGGATAACGACTTGATACTGTGGACAATAAAGTGGTGAATTGTAGTTGTAGAATATTCTAGTTCTGATACTATCATCGTTCTAGTACAATTCACATAAATGATATTTTTGAATTCTTATTCGTGGTTCGTTAAATGTTATTATCTTATTTTATTTCATTGTAATGGATATCCATTTATGTGAATGTATGCTAGTATTTCCTTATTTGTATTAAGTTGAGTTTATTGACTTGGAAATCGGATCTTGTTCATTGTTATGTTGGCAGGTAGTTGAAACATATTGATTGGTATAATTTTGCAAGTTTTAATAGAGTAATTCGGAACGTTACACCTTGACCTGATGATTGATCAGCTAAATGTTGATGTCTCCTTAGCGAAAATATAACTCGGGACAAAGGACTTACAAAACCTTACAGATTTGACCAGCAGTAACAGCCAAATAACCTCTAGAGTTATGACCTTCGTATGTTCTCCAAAGGACATCCTTCTTTTACTTCTTTGGGCTCCACTTATGGAGTACGTCATATAGATTCGAGATTACTTTAAGTTGAAAATTTCAAGTTTCTTAAAGTTCTACTGAAAAAGGACTTATTTTGAATTGAATTTCGGAACGCTTAAATGCTAAATATAACCGAACCACTTCAAAAGATAATCAAAAAAACTCTTGGGATCCTATCAGAAAACCCATGTAGACCCAAGAAATAAATTACAAACTCGTAATTCATGAGTATCTCTAGTTTCCTTAATGATCGTTGCATCTTCCATTGTTATTTCATGGTTTTTCATGATAATATGTTCCGTTACGGCTGACTTGACGATTGAATGCTGGTACTCATGCTCTCATTTATGCTGATAATTTCGGCCATTTTGAATTTTTCGTTAATTTGTGACAGTGTGTTTTGGACGTTTTCTGGCTAGTCTGCGATTATTGTCAATCCTGAAAAATGCATCATAGAATCTGTTTCAAGTTTTGTCTGAGAATCGATCGGCTCAGGTCATTCAGTTTTTAACCAATTATTTACGCCCGAAATTGGTCGTCATAAAACTAGTACCAAAGTTGCTCAGTTTTGACCAAAAACAGCATGATATTAGCATTGCTAAGGAGGTGATTGACTCGGTCTTCGACGATCTGAATTCGCTCAATAGGATCACAACTGGTTGTGATTATAATTCTGGGTTTATAGTTCTGGCCTTGAAATCAAAGACCAATTATGCCAATGGAAGCTGCCGCACCAGTCAGATCGGGAAAGGCTTTGTAATTCAATTGAATGTGAAGGTATTGCTTAGTGTTTCCGTTGACTGTCGGGGCGTGATGCATCATGAGTAGTTTACACTGTCCAATCTACGTGGACTGGATTTTCAAGCAGTTGAGATTCTTTCCAATCTTGTATTCGCATTCTTACAGGAAATATCCACGCCAAATAAATAGCTGAGTCAGGTGGCAATTGGTTGAAACATATGTTTGACTATGCCGAGGATTCACGTCACTGAAAACTAGCGTCATTGATCCACTCCGCCTTCTGTTTTCGCCGGTATTCTGATACAAAACGAAAGTCTGTTGCTTCTCTTCGTGCTTTCTCTCATGTTAGTCTTTCCGAAATCAGATCGAAAGGAATAGCGGTGGGTAACACTCCAGCACACTAATGATGACTGGTTCTGAGAGGATGTGATAAGCCGATGCGATTTTTAAGCCGCCTCGCTAAGCTAAACCCGGATTAAACGTTTCCGGTACCTTTGCTTGTTGAGGATATCAGACCAGATACCAGATCCGTGTGAAAGTGTAAGTTCAACCGGACCCAGTAAGGGTGTCTCTTGCTTCAGGGTGAGCTGGGTAGATGCTGACATTCTAGCTGCAGCTTGCTCTGCCGCCGCCGATTTTATGTGTCAAAGGAAGTGATTATTAGTGTACGTTCGAATCGGTGGGTCCATCAAGGACTCTCCTACCTTCCTCGAAATGATCTCATCAGTTTTTTTCCATTTGTAGGCCCAATCTACATCTGGTAATCCGAAAACCCTAACACAATTTGAGTGAGGCCAGTTTGATTGACCGTCAAGCGATTAAGGCTGCCACGTCGTCCGCATAGCTGATTATTTATACTTCCTCCGGCAATGGCAACTCGTTATAAGTATGTGACATTTGGTGTTCCGTAGGGCAGAAAACAGAATGTATTCACCCTCATCATTGTAGTCCCTATTTTGACACTCCCATGTTGGAAGCCAAGCTCTTGTGAAGACAACCCCCTATTTGACACTCGCATGTTGGAAGTCGAGCTGTTGTGACGACAACCCGCTAGTAGTGACTTTTACTGCATCAGCTAGATATCTTTTGATAAGCTTCTCAAGGAACGTCGTAGCTACGTCCTACATGCGAGATGAGCCTTATGAGGATAAAGGACGTTAACACAACCTCCTCTCTTAAAGTGAAGCGGAAAAGCACACACCTCTAGGGAGTTACGATGTTGCAACTCGGAATTACGATAGTGGACTAGTTGGAGCCTGAAAATATTTTGTCAACCCGGTGGCTTTGTCTAGTTCTTCTGCTTTAGAGTCTAAGCAATCAGGCAGGAGCTACTCGGCAGGCACATCGCAACAGAGAGGATGTGTCAAAAACAGTGCTCTCATAACATCCTCCATCGTATCTAGTAAAAAACGAGGCGGCTACGATTGAAGAACTGTGCTTGATCTCCCAGATCGTTTTGCGAAGGAGTTGTCTTGCGAGTTTGTATATCACCCTACAAGGTTACAACCCTTCACGTCTCCTCAAAAGATGTTTTGGAGATGCATTGGACACTCCAATTGTTTTTCGGCTATGTCTGCTAACTATAAGTATACGCTAGTCCTGCCATGTCCAAGTCGTTTTCGGGGCATAGACGAGCTGCAATCACTCGTGGTAAGGATTATGGTAGAGTTCACAACGTCTTCAGCTGCACATAGTCCGGTCATCTCTGCCCCTCGACAGATAGCCACGCGAGCTTTTCGAAAGTCGATTTCTCAAAATTTCACCCTAAATGTTGCTATGCCATGCCATGTAGGTCTCCGACTCCCTCCATTGACGGCTTACAACATCTTCCTCATCATTTTTTGTAAGCCTTTTAAAAAGTTCTTTCTTTTTCCACAGTCTCAGTGACGCATATGACTCCCCGTGTCCTTTGCTCTCTTTTCTAGACTCTCTTTTTCTATCAAAAAGCCACAAGAAGTATTCGCGACAATTCCGTAAATACTTCGGATTACAATTTGTTCTGGTTAAAGTGATCCTGTTTCCGAACTCACGTGTCTAGAACTTACTTTGAGCAACTGATTTTGGTTGTATAAAATCTCAAAATGCGTCATTGGTTATGCATACGCACACTGATGTGGGCACAAACTGATTTGATGACTGTTATTAAAGCTAAGAGATGTCCATCTAAATTTTATCCTTTGTAAAAGCTTAAATGAACCCAAATTTTCAAAGCAAAACAAAAGGATTTGTTGTTTCTAATTAGACATTTCTTTTGCTACTAATAAAAGGACTTTCTCCTATCAAAAAACTCAAAACGACAATTTAATTAGCACACACCAAGAAAAGCCACATAAATAACTGGGAGTAATATCCTGAAAATCATTTCAGCCATTTGACTTACCCCCTACCCCTCTCACTCACAATTAATCGAATTATTCTGTGAGGGGGGAATTTTAAACGTTCAAGTATCAATTTATTTAAACAGCTAACGAATTTACCAAGTGTAATTGACAACAGTATCATCGTCCTTGAAGCGCGAAGGCTGCAAAAGGAGGTGTAAGGTAAATTCAATGAAGTTGAAAGTTGGTAGAAATAAACGGATTGATAAATTGATATTATCCATCTTGAATGTAATTTTGCCTGCCGGTTTCGACAACTTTTCGGCAGTCGTTCGCTGTACGTAAAGTGAATAATTGAAAGGATTTGATTAGAATAAAATTGTTATAAACTGATTAAATTGAGATTGTGTTGCTCGTGGGGTTAAAACGGATATAAGGGAAAGATTTCAGGCAGATGCGATTTTTTTTTTCTTGACGCAGTGCTTAACGCACAGGCCAATCTGTAAGGATCACAGAGCGTGCTCGTAGCGTCATTTGGATTGAAAAAAGTTCTTTTAATCGTGTGTGGCTTCCGATAGAAAACTACTTCCTGCATCGAATTCCAAATCATTCACGTTCACGCCTGACAAGCTTTTCATTTAATGCGTAAACCATAAAATCCTTTACAAATTCTGGTTGACTTAACACCAGATACCATTACATTGGAATTCAGTTCAAGAGTAATGAATCGCCATATTAAAATCATATTAAAATCCCCGAAAATACCTTCCGATGAAAATATCCCGTCCACCTCGCTTACAAATCCTTCTCGCACCGTTTCAGTATTTTTCAAATCAAACTGCTGAAATATTCAAAACTACTATCAGCTCAGATAATCTAATTAGTGCTAATGGTTTTATTTATTTCTGTCACATCGTAAAGCTGTTGTTATTAATATTAATCCTGTCAGGGATATGCATAATTACTGAACTGTGCCGGTCGAACCATCATAGCCGCAACCACAACTATGCCTATGGTGAATAGGACGTCGGATGTGATATTGAAAAGTGGTCATTCAATATTTTCATTTTTGTGTTTTCAATATGTATCCTTGTAAAGGAGAACAATATGTGTATGTTCTAGGGTGAGAACTATCAAATGCATTTTGTTGTTTGGCATCAGTATCGAATTTGGGCATTGTTTTTTATGCATAAGCATCCAAAAGTGTTTTTGGAAACATCCTGGTAATGTTTGATTGTCGAATTTCCAAACATCAGCAGTCTATCAACATGACACGTGAAATTTCTTTAAAATGAAATTTAAAAGTTTTAAATTAAAAGGTTTTAGGTTAGAAAAATTTCAACCATCAATTTCAAAGGCCTATCTCCGTCTTCAGCATCCTTGAGCTTCTATAGTGCCTATTCGTGTTGTAATTTATCTCTGTCGTCGTCAAGATTCCCTTTACTTTCTACTTAAATAATTTCTGCAACATATTTGAGTGACGAATTACCCCCGACATCAATATTCCCTTTGGATATATACCCAACCCCCCCTCCATTGAAAAATTCGATTGTGTCGTAAATTAAATAAAAGTATGGAAAACTTTTCACCCTACAGTAACACCATTCACATTTTGCCTCTCTTCTACATATTGCTCCCAACCAGTTTTTCTTTTTTTTTCTCTCATCAGGACTCTCCGCCACGTACCGGGTAAAAGCAAGCAAGGGAAGGCTTTTGCACCCGAACTCGTTCATGAGAAAATCTTGTTAAAATCACAAACTCCCAGGACCACAAATTATATTACTTTTCAACGCTAAATTCCCTCAAACAAGTGACTGAGTATCATACTCATTTCATAGCTCTCATCCTTCGTGAATATTTTTATGCATTAGACCATTCTGCTATTGTGGGCATACAGAAACTCCAGTGGAAGCTGTCACAGTACCTCAATGTTTGTTTCTTGTGAGAATTTTGGGACTTTGTTTTGAACACAACAAAGAGAACAAAAAAAAACAGAAAAAAATACTAAAGAAACTCAAGAAAAACAAAAAAAAACGTGCGAGAAAAAAGCACGAAATGTTCATTGAAAAACTTTTCCTGGAGCAAGTGAGTCAAGAGAGTAAACTTTTGGGATTTTCGTGAGATGACGAGACTATGGAAAACTCCTGACGATGACGACATGGTTACGGTCATGATGGGTTATGGTGCTAATGTCACGTTTTTAGCTTCAGTAAATATTTTGCTTTCAGTTTTCGTTATGTTTTTGCGATGTTTTTTTTATGTTATTAGTACATTTCATGCTTTTTTCTCTGGAGAAAGAAAAGTTTCCAAATTTTCCACGGCAGTCGAATTGAAAGACTAACCAAAACTTCATTGAGGTTGATGACTATTGAAGTTTAAATATGAACTCATCACTTGCTGTTTTCTTTTGCCAGATGTCCTTCATTGCTGCATGGTAATGGTGACCTATTTTGAAGTTTTTTCGAAAAGATGAAGGTCGGGGATGTGGCTTAGACATTTGGATTGGCCTCGTTATTATGACGCTCGTGCTGCCTTAAACAATCCCAGTCCGTCGATTACTTCTTCTAATTGGGAAAGAAATTTGGATTAGGTTTTAATATCGTCCTCAAAAGAGTCAAGCACAGCTTCCTTGGTTTCCCCTTAGGTCTTCATTCGTCAGCCGTCCTATGCACATCTTCCTAGCTACGAGATCAAATCATCCTGCCAGCTTGTTGCAGGTTTCATCATTTTAGAATATTGGCTTGTCCAGAGGCTTGTACAGTAAGTGTTTATCTTGACAGATTTCTAGAAAAGTTGGGCCCTTAGGCGTGTTAAATACGACTATAATGGCTTCCCCAGAGAGAGAAACTCAAGCACTAGCTAACACTCAGACACCAAAAACACCAATTCAAATATTACTGTCACCAGCGTTATTCGTTATGAGCACCTACTCTATTATTGATCTTTAGGAGCTGTCATTTTTTTTCTGTCATTTGTATTCTTTGCCGTCATTGATGAGATCCACATCCACAGGTCATTCTCATTCTCCTGTCTGAGTCTTTTGCTGGAAGAACTAGCGAAACTGAAAAAATATCTTACATACAAGCTGTATTGTAATATTTATGTCAGATGATTCGCTGCCGTCGTTCACAAGTAGGTATACTAAATTGCCAGACGGACATTTAAATTTTTTGTAAATTTGTAGGCAGACCTGTTTCACTCTGTATTGTATGTTTAACAAAATTCTCTAGGAGTTGCATGTTCAATATTATCTGCGCAAGTTAAGTTGAAAATTATCTGCGTGGGCTGCAATTTCCTTGACTTTTAAACCGGCAAATGCCTTATATGAATGGCTAAATATAATCTGCGTGCGCTGCACTTTTGTTAGACTTTAAGACCGGCAAAAGCCTTATATGAATGGGAAGTCGTCTTATAACCTCATTTAAATAGCAGTAGAGCACGACCATCTCATCGCTTCACTCCCGCATCCGTGCCAGTAGCGTATCTCAACTGATTGGCTGTTTGAACTTGAGATCTCGTTGACATTAATGACATTTATGACAGACGAAATAGTTTTGCTGGAATGTCAAAATAGGGCAGGGATTCACAATATTAGAATGACACTATCATATGTTTGCTTGAAGTTAACGAAAGTTTGGAAAACTATCAACAATGAAAAATCAGAATTGTTCTTCACTACTTTTTTGACCATTTTGAACTTGTTGTTGATATTAATGACGTATCTACCAGACGAACTAGTTTAACTGGGGTGCCAAAATTTTGCTGGGACTCTAAATCTCAGAATGAGACTATCGTATGTTTGCTAGAAATTCACGAAACTTTGGAAAACTACCAATTATGATCTCTCAGAAATATATTTGAGGACTTGTTTCACCATGAACAATCTGTCAGTGATCGATCTTCTTCTTATAAAACCTCGTTCAGTTTAATCAAAAGTGTTTTTGGCAAAGGTAGTGGTTTCACGTTCCTGTAGCTTCGCGAATACTTCGTATAAATACCTCGTATGTTCTTCAAACTAGCGCACCTCTGTTTATTTCCTTTTTGAAAGGATTGGAATCATGATGGATTGTCAGAAATCTTCCGATACTTCCTCTAGATTCTATGTTTATTGGATTTATTTTGATTATTATAGCTTATGGATGGCGTTTTGAACACTGATACAAGCATACTTTTTACGTTCTTCTGAATCTCATCAATACTCGCTGATTGCTCATTATTTTACTGACTTTTGCTGGTGAAACTCGCTTTTTCTAAGGTTTCGAAGGGTTTGAAAGAGAATCATAGAACACTTCAACAAAGGTAGAATTTTTGCCGCCTAAGCTGGACCTCAAAGATCTGGGTGGCATGTGACTGTAGTGAAGCGGCATCAAATGTCACACCGTCCATGTAACAATTGGCTTTCCCGGGCAACTATTTTCAAGATGTGTCTTCTATCGAAAATAAGGTAAAAGTCTCCTACAAGATTAAAAGACCTTCACATTGACGCATCGTTGTAGGGCAATGCATCAGCGACTAAGGTCAGCTGTCTTACCAAAACATACAATTATAACGTGTGCATTTACTAGACATATCTGCATCACCGCCTTTTGTCGCCATTCATTATTAGAGGAATTTCAAAACATAAGTGAACATTGAACCCATATATGTTGATTAGCTGTGCTGAGACTCTATTTCAACCTACACGACTACCGGCAAACTCCAAAAGGATGAGAGGTGTGATTCAATAAACTGCAAATAAGAGAAGAAGATTTGAGGCAGAACTTATAAGTTTGTATGTAAGCAAGCAAGTAAGTAAGTAAGTCAGTAAGTAAGTAAGTAAGTCAGTAGTAGATCATAAGTAACAGATTCTATAAGTACATTGTGCTACCCGGCCTTCCTTATAATTACTTTGATAATGAAATGGGACTTGCCATTAACCGTGCTTTGAAACTGAAGGTGATTCAAAAAACGCACCAAAGAAGGTATATTTTGGTTAGCAGACCCAAAAATTTAGAAGGAAATGCAACATTATATTTCGTATATTCATAACCGCCAAAAAGAAAAAGAAGAAGGAAATACTCCAAGAAAACTCCATCGACAATTTAGAAATATATTCAAAAGTTGTAGTAACGGCCACATTTTGAACTTATTAAGTAAGCGTAACACCATCTACAGCTGCTTTCGATACATTAGACGGGTTAGAACTAGAAACGATCTTTTTTTGGTATTCGAAAGAGCAAAGAATTTGTTCTTGACTCCAAAACATTTTGAAGTGTGAGGGTCAAGAGAGATCGGGGTACGACCACTCATTATCACTGGAACTGCTCACGGCAATGAAGAAACCCATGTTAACAAAGTACCAGCACCCAAAACGACAAAAATATCTCGACTAAGTACCACAATGCGTATAATTGACAACATTCTGAAGGACAAACTAGCCTGCTCGCTACTTGCAATTCGGCATTCGCTCATTCCAGATAATCATAACATCTTAGAGCTATTGCAAAAATAGCCAAAGTTTAATTTAAGCTCAGTTAGAATATTAATCATGTGTAGGGTAGGATACAAAGTCGTAGGACGCGAAAAGGCTGGCAGCACTCGGTGCAAGGCCTAGTTTAGCGCAGAAACGCCTCAGTACTTCCAAAATTTTTTGAAATATTTTGAAAGATCGTCTTATTTTTCGTGAAATAAGGGGGCGAAAAGGATTCTTACAAATTTTCTCGACAGCTGACTTGACACCACAATTCCGTCAAAATGACAGCTAGAGCTTATCCGGCGGTGACAAACAGGATAAGATTTGTGACATGTGGAATGAAAACTTGTTCAGGACAGCCGTTCATATAAGTTTGAATTTTGGCCCATTGTCACCTAATCAAAAGGCCAAAAAAACCTTTTGTGTTCTCGATCAAAAACAAATTAAATGTTTTGAGAGGAGCCCAAAAAGATAGCCGGGGTAATGAGGGAAGAAAAGACGCTAGAAACGTGTTCAAGCCAGGGTGCGACTATAGTATCTCCTTTGATGATGATTGTGAGGTGAGATCGTAAGTTCTGTTCATTGTTCACTTCAATAAAATTGTTTATCTGACTGAAAGGAAGCAAACGATTCAAATATCCGTTGGGGTCTTCGCATCTTTGTTAGGCTTACCTGTATTACCAGCTCCTTTTCTAAAAGCAAACCGTGTTGCATCAGATAGTCAACAACTGTGTAGACCTTCCTTCAGTTCGAGCTGAAATTCTGGAAGACCTGCCAATCTTTGGCCACAAGTGGAGTGCAGTGGTGATGACTTCAAAATTACAGCTCTGGGTGAATATCCTTTTAGAGAGTTGCTGCAAATACAACGTCTAAGTCTCTAAACGTGCCATACTCAAAATTTTTTAACGCGAAAGATAACTAAATTCAATAGGCTTGACCTTACTTATCCGAGTCAAATTTAAAATTTTCGTGCTGAATAAATAAAAAAACTGCTTGATAATTACGTTCTAAAATGCTATTCGCTACCAGAATGTATCCATTAAAATGATACATATCTGACCTGAATTAGTTTCTAATTTAATTTTTTTTTCTTTCCAATACAGACATCCTATACTAGGCAATAATTTATGCAGCCATAAAAAGCTCGACCATTAGAGGATAACGAGTTTGTATAGCACTGAATAGTCATGAAATTTTGATGATATACTGCAATAATTTATGATTAGCTCGTATTAGTGTATATTGGGTGGTAAGCTGCATTGGAGGGGATGAAAGAGGGTAGTTCAAAGTAATTTGAATATTGAAATTATCGCTATGACAGGAATTCTTTTTTTGAAAACCCGGAAATATGGAAATTTTTCCAAGTTTATGGTAGCAGAAATTCTTTATTAAGATCCTTGCAGCAGACATATTCGTTTTTTGTAAGTTTGTGCATACTTGCAGTCTTTCATTGAAATGGTAAAGTAGCTTAGTCCAGAAGGAGTTTTTCTCGATAGAAATTCGCAGGTTTTTTTTTATCTTTATTTTGAATCTATGGATTATAGGTGCGGAACAGACCGCACCTTTTATCTGGGCGTCTTCCGTACTAAATTGTCTACTTCACTTCAAACAAATATCCTTGGCAAATTGAAAAATTGAATATCTTACTCGTAGGCTAATCCCAAAGTCATTTATCTGCACTTTAACAATTCCATCTCTATCTGCTAACTCCAAGCCATCAAAAAAAAAAAAGGAAGAAGAAAACAACCCCGAGAAAATCCAAAAATGGTAAAGCTTTGGGGAGCAATAAACCTCACTTATACCTTCTCATAGTATCGATGAGACGAACTATTGGGACTAAGTGATTTTCTGTTCTTGCCAATTTTTTTTTACTTTCTTAACATTCTCTCACTCGTGTGGTATTCGAGATAAGATACTACTATTATTGCGAAAAAGGAGGTGTAGGGAGCGAAGTATCAAAATCCTCATGTAAATTTTTGAGAACGTTTCATAAGTCCGCACACATTAGATGTTGGCGGTGGAGTTGTATGGTTTTAGAGTATGGTATCCTTTTTTACAGCTTGCTCGACTGCGATTTAGTGAGCCCTTCGATTTAGGTTTTCCATTTGCGTACTTTTTTCTTCTTTTTTCTCGGTTAGATTCATTCGCCTAGTCTGTAGGATCTTCTTCGTCACTAGTTCGAGCGTTGAGTGAATTTGGTGCGATGGTGGTAGGTTGATGCCATCAGTCTTGTTGAACCCTTAGTTGATGATGATGATGATTGCTTGGCCTTTTCCGCATTTATTTTTTTTTGCTTGCTTCCTTAGTTCTTTCTTTTCGGGGTAAAATGCTCGTTTCAGAGTGAATGAATAACTTGGTATAGGTTGACGACTACCTATCTATCGTCATTCAGGGTTTTTTTTTGCTTTTCGGATATTTCCATAGAATATTTAAGTGCTAGAATTATCCTGGAGGGATTTTGAGCTAAATGGCTGAAAGGAAGATATATGAAAGAATTAGAGGGCTCCTTTTTCATTTAAAAAATAAAGATGTTGAGAGGATTCGTCTAACGGGAAGTAGTGATATGGGCTGCATCCTTTTGGAGTATGTAAAAATTATTGACAAAATTAGCTTCCTGAATGTTTCAAAGAAAGGATTCATTTGTTTCTTAAAACTTTGTTCCTATATTTCAAACAGGTACAGTCGTAAATCTGGTATTAAACGCACAGGATGAGGACTTGTAAAAAATGCCGACGAGTAAATAAGACCAAAAATCACGTTAGTAGAATCCTTGAAAATAAATCATACCACGGAGCATACCTGTGCTTGGACAAGAGATCCGAGCTTGAAAGGAAAAATTTAACCAATTGTCACATAAACCTATGACAATGTAAATTTTTTCCGACTGCAGTTCTAAAAATTTTTCTTGTAGATACTTGGTCTTGATTTTCTTTTGTATGTAAATGGTTCGCTATGCTGTTTTTAACAACAGTCGCTTGTTGTCGTAAACACATGATATTTGACAGTACCAGCAAAACTGAAAATCTATTCAATAAGAAGAAACCTATGAATCCTAAAAAGAGAAGATCCTAAATAGAGAATATCAAGATCCAATGGTGGACTCGTAGGATCGCGTTCGGATTACCAGCAACCATTTGGAATTTGAAACTGACAAAAGCAAAAAAATTGCTTTGAAATGGTTTTTAGCAACAGGATACGTAGATTTATGTCATCAGGCTTTGTCATATTTTATGTGAAGAAACCACTTTTATTAAGCTGAACACAAAACTAGCACACGACCCCTCAGTGCAAGTGCAGTACGACCAAATAATATTCTGATATTAGAGGGCCAGCATTTTCTGTTTAACTGACACTGTAGTTTGTCAAGCATCGCCCATATTACTTTGTTGCTGAAACTATTGTTCAAGGAATGTTTTGGCCAGTTCAAAGAGAAAAACAAGTCACCGAACTGAAAGCCTGAAGGGAAAAGTCATGATCAGTATCGTTAGAATACTCGCTTTTTGTCGGTTAAGCAGCATCGGCACCATTTCAGACGTGACATTTAACATGAAATTAAATAAGGGAGTCATTAGCCAGTGATCGTCAAAATAAAGCATTCTGACACACTGTTGGCAGTAATTTTGAACGTCAACCCATCCTGCTTGCTTCTTTGTGTAAAATTCTGGAAAAAAACAAAGAGACTTCTGTGGCACGTTTTCCAGATGCTCATAATAGTTTGAGATTTCACTGAGAGATAAGGATTGCTTCCTGAAGACAAGATGAACTGTAAAATGAGTGCTTTCATTTCCGTTGGTTCATAAAGTAATGACTGTCAGGACTCCATACACAGCAGCATTCCGTCATGCTGTTGGTCAATGAAAACTGTCGAACAATGAAGTTTGTGGCACAATTTTCAACGAAAAGTCCTTCGATCATGGAGACAGGACAAAGCATGCACTAGAATGGCAAAGTATTGATCGATGAAAAATCTCCTCCATCGTTTGATCAACAGGATTAACGTCCGTTGCTGGAAGACATCTTGTGAGTCGTTGTGTAATCACGTCTGTTGATTAGTAGAGTAAGGTCTTTCAGTAAGCCAGACAAAGTAGCATTCCGCTGTGGTCAAAAATATTCAAAAACAGAAGTTGATGCACGATTTTGAAGAAAAAACCAATGTGACATGACAAGATATGCAAGAGGACGAATCTCTTGATCAACGCACGATCCGCTGCTGACAGATCTCGTTGTCAATTTAAGCTAGGAATAACATAGCCTAGAAAGCTCATTGCTTTACACGCTTCCTATTTATTCGTAGCTGATAAAGCAAACGATATGATATAGGACCTCTTCCTTCCACATGCCTTCAACGGTAAAACTGTCCAGATGAAAAAACCAGTAGACTCCTCAAACTTTACGAGAATCTTAAAAATCGTTTAGTGCTTCCTTTGAAAAGAAAGAAAAACCTAGAATCCTGTCCTTGTGGAGACATTGTTATTAACCTAACACTTTTGTCTAGACTTAATGCTCAATACCTTTAAAACTGTCTTAGAATCAGGGCTTCCTTTAAGTGGTATTGTTGATATAGTCTCTCCTCTTTCTCTCCTTTTTGTCAGTAATGAAGTGAATTACGTTGGCAGGGCAAATATCTTGGGTACCTTTGAAATATCATTCCATATCAGACACTAACGCCCACGAGTTCCATCTATGAATAACACCAAGGTTGACAGATAATTCGCAACATTACAGGTACAGGTACAGGAATATCACTGGTCCAGGACTCTGAAGTACGACCTCAAAAATGGCCTACAAAACCACAATGTATCAGAGTAGTTCCTATGGTTTGCCTAACCGATGAAGTTTCACTAGTCTTTGGACATACATTTGAACAATTATTCTCCGGACGCAGGATACGCCTAGGATTCCCTGGGCAGATGTCTAGGTAGCATCGAAAACTTAACCCCGGTATATCTGATTCCTGAAAATTCCTAATAAAAGCATTCTCAGACTCGAAGATTCACTATTGCTATAGTTAAGTACCTGGACTTCCTGATCGATAGGTTAGCGGGATAACAGAAAAAAAAACGCAAAAGCATCCACAACTATTGGTTGGGTTATGTTCATTCTAGGGTCACTAAAGGACACAAAACAAAGACTTTTGATTTATGTCATGCAGCTTAACATTTTTAAGGCTACAGACTCATCAAGCAAAGCCCGTAGCTACACGCTGCACTGAAAATGGCTGGAGCAACTGCGGAAGGATGACACTGATCTAATATATCAATAGCATGGAGATGGTATCCATTGCCATTGCTTTCGAGGATACGTGGGTCTGAGCATAGTATAAGCTATGGATTAAAGTCGACGCAATATTCCTTGGAAGATTAGGTGAATCGTGAATAGACTAAATGGTGATATACAACCAGGAAACTATCAAAGTCATTGTGAGGCTGGCTTTTATCTGTCTCTTTACTGATGTTTCAGCTTTATACATGTAAGTAAGTGGTGGTCACCAGTTTTGATTTTTTCTACACGACGCCCTTCTAACTTTTTTGTTTTCGTGTTGACAATGTCTGGTTCTGGAGAGTACCGTGCAGTCCTGGATGTCTAAGGAGTTTTCAAAGTAGAATCGCTACGAAGTCGAAGGGCTCATGTTTGAATTTTGACCGCTGGGGCTTCTGGATTTGGTTTTCAATCTGACGTTTAACATAAACTGGGTTTGACTTGTCTTGTCAAAATTTACTCTTAAGGAATCACCATCACAAGGAACCAAGTAAAAAAAGAATGTTTAGTAGCAATGAATTGTCCCTGAATCCCTGAATGAATCCCTTTTAGTATTGAAAAGTGAGTAAAAGAGGTAATCAGCATTAAGTATTCTTGGACA
Organism: Stratiomys singularior; assembly: GCA_954870665.1. Taxonomy (NCBI): domain Eukaryota; kingdom Metazoa; phylum Arthropoda; class Insecta; order Diptera; family Stratiomyidae; genus Stratiomys; species Stratiomys singularior. The sequence goes on from OX940879.1 coordinate 100,589,974, forward strand.
GGAAGTATTCCATGGAGTTAATGCTCGATTGAAGTCCCATCATTTGTTGAGACTATTTTTCGAGTATTCACTTCAGACAATTTTTGAGTATTCGCTCTTGTCAGGTTGATACATGTGCCTAGGGATTATTTTTAAGGTGATCGATTGCTAGTTGATTAGGATGTTTTTTTTTGTACTGTATTGTGTTTATTATGTGTCATTTGGAGGGATGTTTGTGTTTGTGATAATTTTTCGCAACGTTGGTTTTTTCTTAAGATTTTAGGGAACTCTGTAGCTAGGTAGATGTTTTTCCCAGAATGCAAGATATTTTGTTGATCTGCGGCTTTATGTTTGTGTTATGAATTGTGGGAGGCCACTACACCCCACGCAAGAAATCGCTTGGCTGTTGCCCAACATATGATCAAGCTGTCATGAAATGTTGTGGGTCCTGGTTTAATTCTTGGAAGTTCAGATTTGCAGCTGAGGTAACATTTCTTTCATTCAACTGGGAGAAGGTTAGTTTTTGGGAGAAGACATTAAGAAAAATGTAAATTGACTTTACAATACTTGTATCGTAAATACAATGTTTTGACAATTCTTCCCGTTTTGTCCTTAATTTCTTCCCATGACAGTCCAAGAAGACTTAATCCTGGTCTTTATCGATGGGATCATGGGATGGGAACTAACTTAGTTCTTATCTAACTTAGATTTAACTTAGATGTCAGTCAGCTGTCTGGGCGTTTCGTCGTTTGTGGTTTTCGCAGCGCGCAGCCTGTACGTCAAACATGATGTCAAACGTCAAACATCAAATTGATTACGTTTTTCATTAATGAACTTTATTGATCTCATTAATCTATTTCCTTATATTTCCTAGGGAGATGTTTATCTAAAAAATATATTTTATATTTGGGGAAACAGGAACCCATCTCGCAATAATCCTTTGTAGTCATTCCTTCCTTTTTTTCTATAGTTTTTCTTTACTTCCGTAAGAACGAAATAGAACAGAATAAGGAATATTGCTCTGAAGACGATGCAGGAGGAAAGGCCACTTGCTGTTTTATAAGCATTTTAAATCTTAAAGGTGTGTGTAAATCAAGAAACATTTTTTAATTAAAATTTTTTGACGAAAAAAACCTTGACGTTTAGAATATCTACTGAAAAACGTTCTTCATTCTATGTAAATTTGTTTACTGCTTGAAGGATTCAGTTCATACAGAAGAGATTAAATTGTATCAAATTGAAGGATAAATTTCTCAAATATACCAACAAAAACATCAGGATCGTTGAAATTCTGCTGCATTCCAACCAATGTTAAAAGCAAATGCTTTTCGTATAAATTTCTTGCATGCGCTAGAATTCTTAGGATGTACATTTCAACATTGTCGGTACGCCTTCGAACAAAACATTCCATTCACTAGCCCTTGGGACTCAATCTTATATAGTGAAATTTCTGATGGGATGCTAGTAATATTATTCGAACTAACGCCAGCGCTTAACCTCAAAGGAATGCAAACTTTAACATTTCACAAAGCTAATAGCTTACAACAGACGGAATGACTACACCAAATGAACACAGGAAATGCCAAAGATGAAAAAGGACTTTACCTTGCAACTTGCTTACACATCACTTGCAACTCCCTAAACATCGAATTAAACATTAGACCTGGTTGCTTGCTCGTTCTATTTGGTTTGGGCTACATTGGGCTGGGTTGGTAAGTCAAAAAGGAAATCAGATTGTGTAAAAGTTTATTTTTACATGATTATGTGAAAATGCTGCTAATCGGACTTTCACATCTACTGTCAACTTGAACATACGGGTTAGTATGTGCAAGTTTCCAATAGCTGGAAAAATGAGAATGTGCTATAAGTTTGTAAAAAGGAATGCACGGTGAAGCTCATCTAAATGGCATGGATTGGATCTCATCTCTATTTATCCGAACAGTCATTGCTGAAAAGACACTAAGCAACCTCTGCAGGCAAGTGGCAAATAAAAATATTTATAGGATCAAACGGATTTCTGCTTTGACAGTATTCCTTTGGGGCAATTATCTAATGACACCATTAGAGAACACTCAATTACTGCTTTTAAGGGCTCGGGTGCTGGTGATTGGGAAAAGGACACTTCTGCGCATTTGCAGTTTTGCTGTTGCCATCGGGATCAAGTGAGAGTTTAATTAAACGAACACCTATGGCTGATATAGGAAATTTCGTATGTCAAACGGTTTGAACTAATTCTGTGATTGATGACCTTAGGTCAACGACGTTTAGTAATTTCAGGCACTAACATTTACGCTTACTCAAATTGGTTAGTATTTTTGCAAAAGAATCAAATATTTCCTTGATGTTTCTTTGAATTCTAGAGCTCTTATGCATATATAGAGCAATGGCTAATGCACTTACATTCTACGCATAAAGCCCTGGGATCAAAAGCTGCAGATGACAGCTACACGTTTTTGTGAGTCGGAGAGTCCGCTTTTGAGCTGGGCGTGTACTACGTAGAACCTCTTCTCTTTTGCTCTAGTAGATACCCTACGAAGTAGTCAAATTTCATCGTGTTCTCCCTAACTTGCCTACTTGCACAATGTCCTTAAGGAAATATCCGACCCGATTTTTCCTCGAGAACCTAATAAATTTGATCAATCACATCTAGTTAGGCTAAACATGAATCCTTAGTAAAAGTGAGGATTTTTTCCACCTGTCGATAATGTTTGTTGCTGGATAGAAGCATTGCGAACAGCAAGAAGTACTGGATAGAAACATTCTCAACAACATGAAGGACTCGTTCACCGTTTAATTTTGCATAATTGTATTTCCATGATCCCAGTTGAAGATTCTACGATGTACGCCTACGATCTAGAAATTAAATCCTAATGGTCGCTCTGGAAGCATTTTTTGTCATCAATCCAAAATTAAGTAATGGGTTGGGTTTTCCTTTTCGCAAAGAAATCCTGTCAAATGTAACACAGCAACTTCAAAGTAATTCTTTTTGACTGCTTTTTAATGCCCGCGGTACACCCCACATATGCACATAACAAAGTCCAACAATCATCATAGAGTTAGATGGGAATGTCCTCCATCAAAGAAGTGATGTTTAAGAGGGTACGACAAGAGTGTCCTCCATCACACAAGTGATGTTTTTCAGCGCAAAAGGCAGGAGAGGATGACAAAGGGAAATTTTTTGCCTCCAACACGAAAATTCTTCGGCATATTCCTTGCCCATAATTTAGACCTTCTTGGCCAATTACCAGACTTATATGCTTCAACATAGTCTTCTTTCTCCTGATATTCATGCTTCCCACTTCACAATTTGTCCTGCTTCCCAAACCTACGAAGCCACTTAAAGGAAAGTGATTTCAGACTAGAAAGGTCATCCTGGCTGCAACCCCACTAGAGCCAACTTCTAATCTAATAGAGAGATCTCTATGATCCTTTCAAGAATGGCAGCTTTACTGGGAAAGTGCGTGAATGTGCAAGGAGACTGCTTTGAGGATCTTCAACACTTCACGGTCCTTTTCGGCCAAGGTTCGATTACTTTTTCAAAAACCTTGTATATGCAACGCTTGGTTATTGATCCGACAACGTGACAGTCCTATTCATGGTAGTTTTTTCTTAGCCGAAACTTAGTTCATAAACTCAGTTTATGAAGTTAAATATATTCCATTAAACTCCAGAACCCGTCTATAAAAAACTTCAAAAATGTCTCTGCGTTCTATACTACAAACGAAAGAGAAAGTCGCATATATTGTAATTGATGTCTTATAAGGAGCTTCTTCTAAGACTGGACTCCAAAGAAATGCCTTGCGAGAGCGAAAGACTCCTTATCGTGGAAAAAGGTTTCTTGCCTTCAAGGATACGTACGACGTTGTGATTACTGTCCCGTGAGCCTCGTACTGTCCCTTTTCGATACTCAGAACCCGATGAAAGACATCTGCATAGTCTAGAGTAGGTCTTGTATCCTTGCCTGCAAGGATACGTGAAAAATTACGGATATCGAAGAAAGTAGGGAGCCCGAACAGCTCTAGTTCAAGAGATCAATTGAGGTCACAATTCCAGTTATGTGCACGATAATCTCCATTCACTCTTGATTATTCGTTTGAGCTATGAACTATTTAGTCCTGAAAACAAAGAAATATGTTTTCCTTTTAATCTTCTCTAAATTTCCTAAAGAATCCAAGAATGCATCCTTCGTTAAAATGAAAAGCCCACTATTTTCAATATTGATTCGTTTTGTGAAACTACTCCCTATAAATTTTCTTCCATTTCACTCCCTGAACAATACCACTATTACCTCTAACTAAAAGTCACCATCAAGTCACTAACGAAAACAAAATGAATACCATCAAAAACAGAGACATTAGCTCCCATCGTCCTAACTTAAGCATAAAATTTTAATCAAACTTAATGACATCGCCGCGCACCAAAACAACCCAATATTGCTTACGACTTAAGGAATTGAACAAAGTGTATCTGCTCGGTTGGTGTTTCGTCGCAACGATTTGCTCCTTTTTTTTATTCTTTATATCATCCTTTCGGAAAAAGAAGTTACGTTTTTTTTCTGCTTCTCATTAATTTCGTACGCTGACCGTGGTGATGAAGCTAGTTCATTCGGAAACAGACATTACTTCATTATCGAGAACAGGCCCAGAATAAAAAAATAAAGGATTCATTCCTTTTACACCACAATGACCAGCCAGCTCTTCCATCGTTTCGCAACCTTAAAAACGCCAAAGTGAAAATGACAAAAAATAGCAACGCACAAAAGAACGTCCCAAATGAATATTCAGCCGCAAAAATTCCACCTCGCAAAGTGCCACTAAGGACACCAACATCATCGTAATTATTCAGGTTGCTCAAGGAAAGGAAAAACAAATCGTGTAACGCAAAAATTCTTAACATAAAACCAAGAAATACCATCAATGACGGGCAAAACGTTTCCTAAGGAATTTATATTCTTGTTGATGTTGGTCCTACACGGACACCGCCTGTGACGTGGTAGACTCCTTTTGGTGATGTAATGATGATCATCATGGCCTATGTAGGATGCACTGTAGCTTCTTTCCTTTACAAATGTCTCTTCCGGGAAACTGACTTTGAACATTTCTCCTCGTTTTTCGTCCCTTCCTCAACACCCCCCCCCCCCTTTTTTTTTGTTTCTCCTCTCTTTTCTTTTACACGCGAATTCATGTCCATTCGTGGGAAAAAAATGACGAAGGCCAGCTATCGTTTCTACCTCTTTCCGAACAAGGATGAGTATAAGACAGGACTTTTCAAAGCTGAGAAAAAATATTGTTATTATTAGATGACGTTGTGTGTGCGAGGAGTAAATAAACTTTCATTCATTTCAGCAGTTTCGTTAAAATATTACGCGCTCAGAAAGTTAATAATGAGCGCGAGAATGAAATGTAGGAAAAGGAATCAAAAAAACCGAAAAAAAACCTTGGGAATGAGCATATTAATTTACTGGCTGAACTCGTTCAGCTGTAAGAAATTAAATAAGGGCAGAGAGTGAGGGTGAATCCTTAAAAAAATATACACACTGTCTGTGAAGGGCAGAATCATAAAGAAGTTTGAAAAAGAAGTATGAAGTTATAATCGGGCATGATGATGATGGAAATGTTGAATAAATGAATGGTTTTTTCGGGGATTGGTGGTCGTGTTGGTTTTTTTTAATTCTACAAGGATACTATTGAAATTTTAATAGCCGGTGCTCCTTGCGGGCGTTTTTTTTTTTTTGTTGGTTAGAGACACATATGATCGTCTGCTGCTATATATCATGATATTTAGACTTCAATAAGGACGAAAATAATGATTTTTGGTGTATCCTTATCAGATCCATATGTTGCAAAACCATTACAGAGCCGAGTATTGTTCTGCAAATGCAAAATTTTCGCAAACAGAAAGTAAAGTCCGAAACTTTGGAACCGACTTTACAAGAAATGTCGAACTGTGCACCTTCTCTGTCTCAGCAAGCTATTTTTTGAAATACCCGTGTCCCATGCGTAGTTGGTGAAGGCAGAAGGTTACGTCTGCTTGGCTGCAACTAAAAACAGCAACTAAGACCCTAATATACAGTCTCTAGCATCTCTACTTGTACAGTAGCAATGCCTTATTATGAGGTAGAAGCACAGAAATATAAAAGAGTTTCTTTTTCCACTCCTGTCAACTGTCGAAATGACATTTTGACTGTTTCAAGGTGCTGTTCTTTTGAGTTTTCAACATTTTTGACTCATACTTCTTTAGCCACATGGTATTAACTTTTGAGTCGCTTGGGTTTCTGGGTTTCTTTTTGTGCTCACTAAGATTCGTCATTAATCTGTTCAACAAATTAACCGCATATACGGTCTTATTGATTGCCTTACTTTTATGCATCCAAAAGTCATCTTACTATGACGTTACCCCAGCGATCTGTAATGGATGTCATCTTCATCGATCCATCAAGCTCGGATCACTCGAGGTGCAGGAGGAACTACGGTTTTGTCCACTTTCTTTGGTTAAACAAGGTTCGAATACATCTTAGTCTTTCTGCTATATTTGATTTGACAGTTGGAGCCAGTTTTAGATTGCTTCTGAAAAGGGATAAGGCGGACAATCAAATATGGCTTCCTAATTCATTGCAATAGTTCTTGTTGCATTCCGGATAATAAAGAATATGTGGTGATCACTTTCTTTTCAACAGATCCCGGGCTCAAATCCAACTGGCGATATTTGAATTCTTATTTCTCAGACACTTACTAGCCTGACTGTGATAGGTATCATAGTGGAAATTATCAAAGTCAAGCGTGATTCTGACCAGATCACATTTGTTGGTACTATTGGCCATGAAATAAGATGGCTCCAGCATGCCTCTCGGTCAAGTTGTATAAGGAACTGCTGCAACACAAAAAAAAGAAATTCTTTTGTCACCTCCCCCCCCCCCCCATATTCCTGAAGTATTACTTCTCGTTTCTCAAAGCTTCATTCTCGGTTCATGGTGCAGTATATTATTTCCTATTTAGACTCTCAACTCCATACTGGAATTGTAGTAAGCTCTGCAAAAAACCAGTAACAACATTTAACAATGAAATGATTTTCTTGACTGATTTCAAAATCGAAAAATCTTTCAACAAGAACCAGAAGAAGAATCATTAGAATGAAAAAGAATTTCACATTTCACAAAAGGAAAATTTTTTGGTCAACAACTTCCTTCTCACAACTGCTTCATTTCCTTGGAGAGACTCAACATTAAAAAGTCGCCTAACCACCATACTAATATCAATTGCATATGAATTTGAATATTATTACAATCCTTAAAATCGACACTTAACATATCTCATATTCTTTTCCAGTCCGTTATTATTCTTTTTCGGGAGAAAGGATCTCCTTTGAAAATATCTCATATTCTTTGCGAGATTGAACTCGTTTGAATGAAAAATTATGAGGATTGAAATGAAAAAAAAAAAATAAAGTAAGAACTTGACAAACAAATGTGAGAAAGGATATCAAGTTTGCACATTACCTTATTTTTTTTGCAACTGATTCATAAAGGTAAAAGAAGGTGTTTGTCCTCGAGGCGAACGAAAAATTGCCATATAATCACCATTTTCGAAGAAAATTTACATGTTGACTCCTTGATCTCCTACCTGAAATGTGTTATCAAATGGAAAAAGATTATATAGATTGAATTTACCTTTTATCATATGCATACGATTATGCTTGAAAGAATTTATGAAGAATTTGGTAACAAAAACTAACCTTCAAGGAGTAAGAAACGAACCCTGTGGATGATGAGCAGAGAGACGGAAAGAGATTGGCAATTGCTATATGACAAGTAGTGTAACGCTGGAAGATGCGTCGGAAAGAGAGAAAGATATAGATTAGCAAAAGTGTGAGAGCAATGTTACAACCGCCAATAGAAATATTTCTGGATCAAAAATCTGACAACGAGCTATTTCGTCGTATTACACAGAAACATTTTAATGATCATAGGAACAAATGATATTGCAAAAGGATATTTTCAAACCCCTTCATAATTAACGACAATTTTTATTGAGGAGACAAGAATAAGATTTGCAAGCGTTGTAGAAAAAAAAGAGCGGGGTGAAGAGATTGATAGCGACGATAAGATAAGGTGGGAGACGCCAGATGGTGGGCCAAAAGGAGGGAGAACGAGCACAAAGAGAGAAAGGAAGAGTGATATAGAGAACAAATGAGAGCAATTCCATGAGAATAAAGTTAGAAAAGTAAGTGGAAGCATTTCGAGACCACAAGCCAAGTACTGAGGCTTTGTGTCGTTGTTCTCAGAAAAATCTTTCAATATAAAAAGGACAAAATATGTTGTGCAAGGACATTTTCTACCCCTTCATAATAAACGATCTTTCCCATTGACCGGACAAGAATATAATTTACAAGTGTTATAAAGTAGATAGAGAGAGCGAGAGAAACTGATACTGACGATGATCCAAGTTAAAGGACGCTAGGTGATGAAAGATGAAGCTAAAGTTCGGTGAAGGTCAAGGCAAAGCCAAGACCTAAGGTCAAGGACAATCCAAGATCCTTGTGAGGTTAAAGATCAGGTTAAGGTCGTATTGAGGTTTAGTTGGAACCAATTCATGCTTAAGCTAAGATTATACCATGGCCTATGACCAAATCAGTATTAAGGGAAAATTCATGAAATTCAAGGCAAGAACAAGAAGCCAAGGGCATTCGAAGTCAAATAAGGTTGAATATTTCCTTAATAAAAATTCTGGTCCGGTTTAAGCTGAATAGCAATTAAGGTCAAGTTCCAAATTCAGGTTTTTCAAAATAAGGGCAAAAGAAGATCACAGTTCAGGATAAAAGGCGGTCCAAGTAAATTTTAGTCAAGGTCAGTTAAGTCCAGCTTAAGTCAGCCATCGTTCAGTCAGTTTAGTTTAAGTCAAGGGTATATCGTCTTAGAATCAAACTCCATGTCAAAGCCAAGTCAAAAGGTTAAATCGAGCTTATATGACCTTAAATACAAAATGACAATTTCACTGAAAATGAGTTCACAGATAAGTTTGATCCTGTTTAACATGCTTATTATTGTAGTGTTTCTTTCTATTCTTTCACTTTATTATCACCTCTATAGGTCTGTTTTGATGTCAAAAATAGCACCTTTTGTCCTTTTGCCTTCTTTGACGAGCTTCTAGACATTCCAGGCCGCGAAGCAAATAATTCATTCAAATCTGATGTGTTTTTTCTCATACCTTCATATCCGCGTTACATTTTCCCGCGTAATTTTCTTTTATAAACACTTTTATTTTATGGAATATAAGTGTGAGGAATATTGTGGATGGACATAAAAAATCAGCAACACCATCCGAAGTGAATGAATGATAGCATTATATAGTTCAGATATGTCTCGGTAAAATACGTATTCCCTGCATATCATGTGATAGTGGGGTAGTGCATAAACATCTTTTTCGTTGTCCTTGCGTACAATTTGCATTCAAACAGGTTTACCACCACATACTGTGTGGCATAAAAATGTAACGTAAATAAAAATTATATAGTCAAGAGGAGCAGAGTATGGTATAAAGGACTCAGCATGGGAAATAATGTTAGGTGTGTTTATGCTAGAAGGGATTTTTAGCAAATTTTAAGCGAAGGAAACTCAGCAGGATATGTTGAGTTGTCCTTGATGGAATGGAGTCAGTCATTGTATTTTATTTGTTTCCTCCTTTTTATTATTATTATTACTTAGACTGTTATTTTTTCTATTTATCTTCATTACTGTCACTATCATAAGTTTTATGACTGGATTGTTTATAAAGATATCCTAGCGTGTCTCACCCTCAGTAAGCGCCCTCAGGTTATTCCGATTTACAATGTGGGTGCCCTAATACAAGCATTTCAACCTGCGATATCTTACTTCGAGATATTGATCACTATCAAGCGTGCTACTGACCAATTATCTGTCTCATTCTGTTTCGCTCCAAAACTCAAAAAGAAAATCCCGGGAAATATGCCACCGTGAATTTCCACGCTGATTTTGAAACAAATCCTTTAATTTCTTTCATTTGAATCTCAAGATAACTCTATAAGCAAACAATACAGCAAAAACTACACCAGACACACCACAAAATATAAATCACCAAAATTTTTCCACTCAAAAATTCCTGCGACATACATACACCCATATGTTACATGTTTTTCGTAGTCGAGTATGTTGAAAGGGAGAAAAAGGGAAAGGGTAAATCACATAATGTGTCAGACAATAATTTTTACTTGACTTTTTTTATGTGTTTCTCTTGTTTCCTGACCATTTCCAATTTTCAAGACTTTGGTAGGAACGAACTGCACTCAATCTCAGGTGTCCTTGCCGATGCCCGTTGTTTTTTCCCATTGCACTTGTGCGTTTGAATGGTACGAACAATGAAAAATGGGAAGTGAAACTTAAATGAAAATGAAGCTTTGTTCGGAATTTCATTTTGGTTAGTCGGTTTTGTCGAATTGTAACTTTCAAGGATTCAAGGAAAGTAATGAAATCAACTGTTGGACAACACTTCAGACTTTAGGGATGTTGTTTGTGCTTCAGGCTGAGTTTAGTTTTTATATTACAGCAATTTTTGATGGACAATAAAGATAAGTGTGATGTTAACTGGTACTAATTTGAACACATATTGTACAATCAAACATTTACTTTGAATAACGATAAAGCAAAGGATACAATTCTTTTTTCGAATGTTGGCATAAATGAATTTAGAAAAAAATCAAATTTTAGTACCAATATGACCTCTGCAATGATAAAGCTGCGGTTTAGGATGACATAAATGAGCATTATGAAGTGTAATTAATGAAGAAAGCTACATTTTGCTACGAATATCGACGACTCCTGAGTTTGAAGTGAAGAACAAGAAGGCTTGAAATACTCTCGTCAATGATATCCGAGGTTCGCTCCAGGTTCTGGCCAATATGGAATTTAAGAATAGAGGTAGAACACCTTGTGACAACGGAACTAAAATTCTGTTAAATATTATATTCATAAACAATGACACAATAACATTTAGTATTATAATCGGGAAAATCATTCTCGCGTACATTTAAGCTCAAAAACCTAGCCATCGCGACGCCTTTACTCACCAACGTCGTTTGATTCATAAGCTCCCTTTCTTGCAAAGCTCTCTATCTTGTAAAGCTCTCTATCTTGTAAAGCTGTCTTTATTTGCTGCATAGAGTATTCGTTTATATTTCTTTGTGGTTCTATTTCAGACGATTTGCGATTTTACAATGTTATACTACACTTCAAACAAACCCTCAATTTGATGGTTTCAACACTAAATGAGATAAATTTTATTAGTAATGATAAATTTTCAACCGTTTTTATGTAAATTTAGACAACTCCTCACAAAACTTTTCGTAAAAACAAAATACATACATACATCTACTAGTGCAGTTTCTTTCTCTGTCGGAAAGACGCTAGACCAGAGAGTTATACCCTTACCAGAGTGCACAAGTGTTATTTACTGCACCAGAGTGTGCTATACTGCTGTATATACTAACGATGTACTTTGAAGATATTCATGTATCCACTGAACAAAAATTTCATAGTGTGTTGGTACTGATAATCATCAACAGTGACATCGGTATCATTTGGCCTTGTCAGTTTAATAGCCTTTTTCGCTTTGAAAGTCCAGTAGTCTGTCTTATAACATGCCTCTTAGATTCTGAGATTATCAATTACATCGTCCTCTTATTGGGAACTTCCTGTAGTCTATTCCTGGCTTGGATAGTTAAGTCCAACCATCGCTTCTTTGGGTTTTCCACGTGTCTACATCTCTCAGAATTGTAGACCTACTGCACTGGTATATATTCAGTGTTCATAATTTTGTCATTTTAACAGGACTTCATATGGCTTGTTCAGAAGTTTATTCAGCCCGTAGTTGTACCTTAATCGTAATGATTTCAGTGAGGTTTGGACCTAAAATACAGTTCTAATTCCGCCTTTTGATGGTTTTTTGTGCAGATATTTGCTCTCGAGTCAACATCTTCCATTCATAGAATGTAAGTCTTATCGAAGCTTCCGAGCTTCACCCTGCTTTGTATGGAGTATCGAATAAGAGTTGACAAAACTTTGAATATTGTTTCAATCATAAATTGTATTTGCTTTTACTTCAGTTGATGAAGCGCCACCTTCCAAAAGTTCATTATACCCTCTTTTTAAGTCTGATATTTTTTGACCATTCTATTACTAGACCGGTTTGGTAACGTTTTCTCGTTTCTTTGGATAATGCTATAATTGGGCCTCACTAATTTGTAGTCTTCATAGAAATCTCGGATTTCACCGTACAGAAGACCCCTAAGGTGGACTTTGCATGAACTAGGTGTCAATCTGTCAGAGTTCTAAATACTCTGCGCTAGACAATCTTGAAAAAATACTTGAAATCTTACAGGTAAACTATAGCATAATTCAAACTGATCCTGGCAGATTGTTGAGACAATTCACAACCATGAATAAGAGGAACGATAATTCACCGACGCCGAAGAATGCAATGTTTTAGCAGAAAAGGATCTGAAACATTATGGGCTTTCAGCAGTAGATCACTACAAAATAATCTTTAGGTTGACTATGAACTGCATTTTACCTAGTTGTTAATGTCAGATGCAGATGGAAGATATTTATAAGTTCCTTTGGGGTTAGCATGCACGGTCGTATATAAGAGAGTGGACTCCTATTTGCTGACATATCGATATCCTCAAAATATTCTCGCGCAGGAGATGTATGCTAGTATGCTTTATCAATTTTTTGACCTTAGTCAACTTTCGTCTTCCTTTTTTTGTTACATTCTTTTAATATCTCTATGATTGAAGCGTAGCATTCTCCAGTTTTGTAGACGCATTTATTTTTGCCCTCTGTCAGCTAGATTCCCTCTGAAGTAGAAAGACTTTCACCATTATGCTACCAGTCGACTTTGACACCTTAAACTTCCTGGGTTCTGATATGCTCCTCTTGTGCTACTGCCTAGAGACTGTTGAGACTCGTGTTTATAGTTATGAACACAAGTCTCGTCTCCAGTAATCAAGTAACAATTTGGTTCAACAGTCCATCCTTGGTTTCATTTCAAGGCTCGAAAAACGAGTGAGAACACTACGTGGTGTGATAATTCTTGGCATCCATCTAGCCATCTTTGTCATGCTTAGATTATCGTGGAGAATTTTGAAAATTATCGTATATGACACTTCAACTATTGCCAAGCTGTTTTTCTTTAGTTTAGCTTCTATCAATTTAAGTTTTTAAACTTTTTGAATAATTTATGTAGCAGTTACTTTGATCGGCCGTCCAGTAAATGGGACGCCTCCTACTGAGTCCTGCCTTGTTCACGAGACTGTGCCACTTGTAAGCCATGCCTTCACAACGAAAAGTGTCCTCGTCAACAGACGATATCCTGGCCCGTATGGTTGCAAAGAACTTTCCTTCGTTGGTAAGGAACTGAGTTGAGTGGAGCACGCAAGATAATCAGCAGCAAGAGTATCAATGTTTTGTTTGTCTTAGATACTCCAAAGGACATTTTCTCTCCATAACAATGACAAAGAATTCTCCAGTTTAAAATTTGGTCTCCATTTTTTCGTTTTTTTTTTCTATTTTTCTAAATAAAGTAAAGATATGGAAGGGAATAAGTGAGGAATGAAGGAAAGAATAAGGACACTTAGGAAATTAAATTTATAAGACGAAATTCTTCTTTAAAGTCCGTAGCTCCTTCGTTTGCAAAAAGTTTTAGAGGTTATTCCTAGAGCGCATTTGACGCCTCCAACGAGTTATAGAATATAGGGGATGGATAGAGATGGGGAGGAGTAGATCACTAGTGAAAAAAAGCAACCATAAACTGTATGACATTTTTGACGAGCCAGGAGTCTTTTACTGCTTAAGGTGCTGTCACCTGCTAATGGGAAGTGAATGAAGAAGATGGCGGAAATTTAGGAAGTTAGCCGTAGGTGAAAAGCAAAGACTGGTAGGAAAATTCAAAAAATTTTGGCGAGACTTGATTGACAAGGATAGCGCATGCACCTCGGATTTACAAAAAGAATTTCTTTTCTAGTTTTGAAAAACAGTTTGTTTTTATAATGGCATAAAAGCATTTCTCATATCATGCTTATATTATGGGAAAATTGATCAGGCGAAAAAAAATTAAATGAGTGACTTATTCAAAATCCTGAGAACAGGACCAAAAAATATTCGAATTGATCAAAATGAAACCAAAGAATGTAAAACAGGTACAAGTGGGCACCAAAGACTTTTCCGAATTCCAGTACGCGCTAGTTAATTTTTCAATTTTTTTAAGCCTTCCTCAGTTCTTCCAGGAACAAAATCACCGATGCAACCCTCTCCAGAAAAAAATTAATTAACTACCTGTATAACACACTCACACAACCGTTTCTGACAACACCGAACAAGACAAAAAACATCATCCAACCCTTAGCCGAAAGCTCATTAAAAATTTCTACTATTCTTTCCTCTGCTTTCCAAATTTTAATTAATCCTCTTTGTTAATATATTCATTTTTGTATCCCGGAAATGATTGGAACGATACAGACCCAAACACACACACACACATACACACAGAAATAAAGATTGATTCAATAAACAAAAATTGCTAACATCAGGGCCCCTTCATTTCAATTTGAATGGACAATCATCCCCGAATAAGGTTGATATTTTAATTTTCAGTTTGCTTTTGTTTTCTTTTCAAACAGTCAACAGGACAATACACTTTTTTTGTTTTAATGGTGGACGGATAAATTTGGTAGTTAGAAAAATATCCATCGAAAAATTTTCCAGTCAGACAGGATGCAATGTGAAGCTTATCTATTAGGCAGAGAATGAATAGCAGCCTGAATGGGTTGAATGGTTAATTTTCTTTTATTATATGGAAGACTAGAAAAAACAAAATAAAGAAAAGGTTTGATAATATTCTGTCAACAATGGTTGGACACAGAAAATATAAAGAATCCTGCTTTGTGCAAGAGGAGAACCTTGAAAATAAAATAAAACAACTTGAAAGCTGATGTTGAAAGTCAATTAGCTGTTTGAATGTTTCTATGAAATTATTTTTTGCCAAAAGGGATTCATTTCGAAATTAACTGGTAGAATTTGATAATTGTTTAAGGACAAGAGACATTGATGGTGAACCCATGACGAGAATCAATTTTTTTTACACTTTTTATTACGCGACATTCTCTTTTTTTGTCTTCGATAAAATTGAAATCAAACATTTTCGATTTTATTAATAGCTTTCACACTTGGGGGATTTTTGTAGGACCAAAATTAGCCTAATTTTTTGTTATGCAGGCATATAGAAAACCCAAATAAAACATGAAAAATAAGTCGTAATAAAAGTAATAAAAGGGGTTTGATTTTTAGGTATAGAACTTTAAGCTGGCAATACTTTTTAGTGCTACGAATGGTGGGACAGCTGTCATATGTTTGATGGTTATTTAAATCTGTCATTTCACACATTCATTATAAGTTGACTTCAGATCAACGTTTACTGGTTGTCCAGATTTATTTCAAAAGAAACAATTCTGTTCGAGAAACTCCGAGCACTCCGTTGGTTATAGGGCCGACAGAATTGTCCATCAGAAGAACAATCAATTCGATTAGCCATAGATCGCTTCCGCACCATGTTTACTCTTACTGATAGTGCGCATCCATCCAGACATCGTACAGTGCATAATGAGGAAACTATAGCAGCTGTAAGGCTGTAGAGCGAAGTATTGATGAAGATCAAAGAGTGTCCATTTGATATCGTGTGCAACAATTTCACGGAACGATCTTACCTTGCGGGCTTACAAAATACACCTCATGCTGAAATTGAAGCTAAAAAACACTGGTCAGGGTGTAGATGCAGTTTGTGGGCCCTTCACATCCCGATTTTTATAAAAACAAAATAGGTTTAACGATGAGGCTTATTTCTAGTTGAATGGATACGTCAAAAAACGAAACTGCCACATTTGGAGTGATGACAGAGCAAGACAGGCGCTTGTCTAAACACCGTAACACCCGGAGAAAGTCACTGCTTGGTGTGATGGTATGGGGTTGTGTAATCATTGGTCCATATGTCTTCAAAAATGCTGTTGCTTCGATTCTTCAAAAATCAATGTTGACCGCTATAGAGTCATTATCAATAGCTTTCTTGTTTCGAAATTGTATGAAAATTGTTGTACAAGATGGCGCGACATGAGATGCGAACCATCAACTCATTGAAAGAAGCAATTTATTAGTACATAATTCTTTCTTTTAGATGGCCCTATAAAATAGCCTGCAAGATCTTGAAATTGATCAGCATACAGCACCATTTCTTACAGGGACGCGTCAAATTACTTGTCTAGACCCACAAGTCCGAGACACTTGACCATTTGGAAGACAACATTCACCGCGTTGTTGGCGAGATACGGCCCCGATTATTCGTGATAGCAGTAGAAAATTTGATCTCTAGTTTGGGCTTCCTGCGTGCCAGATGTGGCGCTCACATTCCAGAAATACCAAAGAATTATCTTACCAACAATACTAATTTCATTGCAATCAAAACAATTTATCCGTATTTTATTTCATTTTGAATTTATCGTTAAAAAGGTTTCCCCGTATAGACATGTTAAAGAAAATTTAATCACCACTCCTGTTTTCTTTGTTATCGTTCTTCAAGGAGATCTTTGATGTTAAAATATTTTTGGTGATACTTCCGACACAAGGCGAAAAATAGAAGATATTTCCAAGTTATTGCGATTAGAATTTAAGCCTTTGGAATCCCAGCAATCCTACAATATACTCCTAAAGGATACATCCTATATACTCCTATATGCTATATACTACAGACTCTGTAGAGCAGTGTTGGATTGATATCCTGTCAAACTTTCCTATTTCAGCATAACGAAAACTTAAATTTTCTTACACCACTCTACGAGAGTTTCTAGTCTTAAAATTACATGAAAGACAGACATATTTATCGCTAACGGCTGGCTATGTTTGAAAAAGGGAAGAACTCTATGAAATTTCACTAATAAATAACTGGAAGATAACAAGCTGATTAATTATAAGTGAAATTAATAGCGAGAAACATAGTCAGCCGGTCGAACATAAAAGGGGGCTGAAACAGCCAAAATCTAGACCCAATGTAACATTTATCCATTCTGTCACTCTTTCTCTCTCTCGTTCTCTTTCTCCGCAGTTCTCTTGTTCTCTTCCCGTCAAACAATAAAATGACGACTGAAGTGGATTTCATTTCAGAAGAACTGGCTTTCACTCATTAAGTACTTGATGATAATGAGGAAAACAACTTTTCAGGTTTCGAATTTCAAATAAATTCGTTCCCACTACCATAAGGAAACCCGAAGCACTAGGTGAAAATCGTTCGCCGACAATGAGCTAGAATGCAAGAGTAAGAATCCTCGTACAAGCGACTCACAATCTAACAAAACGAACAAATCTATTAGCTAAAATTTTCCGACAAATTTTCAACATCTAAGCGGCGAGTTTCCAAGAAATTCAAGTTAAAGAAATTCCAACTCACATACCTAAGAGAATTGATGTAGAACTTTATCTACTTAAATATACAAACATATTTCCAGCTTCGCTTACCAACTAACATCCACCCCTTAGTATCAGTAAGTTATCTATCTTTCCATCTCTCTTGGCTTGTATTGTTCAACGAATTATTGTGCAAGGGGTGGTAGACGTTTCCGGCGAGAAAATGTTTCACTTTGCAGCTGCTCACAAAACACCCTCGTCCTCGAAGAAATGTCTTATGCTTGTAAAAAGTTTTCGATGGAGCCAAGTTTTATGCTATTATTGTGAAATTAACGCAAGTAAATGTTAAACGCGAATATTTCCCCAAAAAAAAGAGAAGAAGAAGAAGAAGAAAAAGAATGCTTTTACTCACTCAGCAATGACGTTTGTAGTTCTTCTATACGAAGACCAACAAGGATGGTATTCGCAACTTGGGTAACGCTAATAAAACCCACAGAAATGGAGGAAAACTTGGAAAGCATAAATCTTGGAAAATGCGTTCATTTAATGTTTTTGGAACAGTTTGTTTCGGTTCTTTTATTTATTTATGTAGTTCTTCGACTACTTTCGTATGCCCTTGTGTACACGATGGTGTACAGAATATCCAGAAAAAGTAGCGTGGAATACCACACATTAGTGAAGTCTGATCAATCTTAGCTTGAGGAACAACCAAAAAAGCGTGTGTGATTCAGATTTTATTTACGTTCTATTTTCTCTTTCGTTTTTCCGCAAAAGTAGAATTAATTGCTGAATCCGAGAGATAATTAGTAACTTTTTGGTTATAGCTCCTAATGTACTCGTGCATGTCCAGAAAATATTCAAATGCATGACTTATAAGCTTGCGAGTAGTATGGTTTCCTAAAAGATCTACTTGCCTTCTATGTATTCGCACAGAAAGAACAGGTTTATTAATTTCCACCATCTTTGATTCTCAGGGTTCAAACTCCAATAAAGCCTATGATCACATCTTCCCTGGTCTTCCGATAGCCCTGCAACATCTCTTCCCTGGATTCTTTCTGACAATTTGTTTTAGAAGCTTAGAACCAGTTACAACATAAACTGCAAGCCAGATATGTCTAAAAACTAGGGAGACTTATATGTGACGTTAGACCCTCACGATCATCCCGATTGCATTCAAGCTTCTTAACATATGATCCTTGATAAGACGCTGTCATTCGTATTTCATATTTCAGCAGCATTATTGTTGATCGCTGTGAACTGATCTGTATGAATCGAAAGACCTCAAGCTACTGCGAACTCTGGGAACGAATTCTGCCTCGTAATTCGTAACGTATTTTTCAGGCATGTACTGAACAGAATAATGCCTAAAATTCATATTCTTACAAATCTCCTTGGTATTAACAATATCGCAACGCCAAGGACAGAACCTAAAATCAATGAAGACCTAAGTTTTTCTTAGGGAATTCAATTTAAAGCAACAACAGGACCTTTTCATACCGCTCTGTAACTTACCTAGATACCTCTACAAAAAAGCATGAAGAAGACGAGGACATTGCAAATATTCCTGTCAGTAAGTTCATACAATCAGTAGGGCTTATCGATCACCAAAATTCTTTCAAGCCTGGAACAGACGACGACGTTTGAACTAGTTCTTGACGACAAAATGATGTCAACGTTCAGAGCATATAGGAAGTTTTTCTGACGTTGACTTCATCCTAACATCAAAAACTAGTTTAAGCAGAGTCGTTTGTCAAAAGCCTTACGTAAAAATTCAAATTTAGAAGATGTATTTGCAAATGTCAAGTTAACAAAACAGGAAAACCCTCTAGAGATTTGACGATACTAACGTCAGATATATGAGCCATGAGGGAGCGTATAAATACTTCTGATGAAACTCAACCTTAGGACACTACTTTGAGATATTGACTCTTTTGTTGATTTTCATCGAGATGAAGGTGAAATGGTGCAATGAGAGGCACATTAGAATTCTGTCGAAGATTGACTCAAAAAAGTACCTTTCGAAATTTCTCACAATGACTTCCGCCTACAATTTTACGGCGGAAGCTTTTCTTACAAACACTTAAGCTCAGAAAACTAGCTATTACGATCTCTCCATTCTTCTAGGTCATTTGATTTTGCAGGTCTCTATCTCTATCAATTTTTAAAGGACATTTAAATTCGCAAAGTGTTTGTGCGAAACTTGGTTTGAATACGGACGTTTTTTTTGACGGGTCGCATTATTTGAGCGAATTTCGTGGAGAACCGGTCATACCTAACCTGTTTAAACAATGAAAATTTTCGCGAGAGATATCAGTCAAAAGCACCAACAAGTGAAAGTCCTGACCTGAAAAAATCATGTGAAACTCTGGCTCAGCTTTTCGCTAATGGACAAAATTGTTTAAGCATGTTTCATTATTTGTAATCGACTTCATTTTTTCTTTTTTCTTCACAAAATACTCCACGTGAGCAAATAAATAAAAGCTTCCTTTTAATTTTGTGTTTTTATTTTCTTTTCTCGAAACCGGTTTTCGACCGTAATCGTTCGGTCTTCTTCAGCGACTTAACTAATTTCTATGACAATTTCAGCTTATGTACTAACAGGTCTAAAGGTACTTAACCAAATAAAAGCAATAAAACGTAATATTCAAGGGGTAATTAGTGAAAATATGAGCAGATAAAGATTTTTTAATTACATTTTCAACTTTTTGAGAAAAGATTGTTACTTAATTAGTTGGAATAACCATGACCTGCAATTTCCCTCATCCTGGTTTATCAGCTTTTTCTTCTCCCGGCTTATTGCGAGGCTTTCTATGACGTCCAACTCACGTGTGTCCCTAGCTTCCTTGATGACCTTTGCATCCCCCATTGTTATGTCGTGCCCTTTCGTGATCATATGTTCCGCTACCGCAGACTTGAAATTTGATGTTCTTCCCTTCTTCTTTGCTGTTGCTGCTTCGCTTAGATGCTCCTTGACTCTCGTGCCAATAAGTCTCCTCGTTTGCCCTATGTACACTTCGTTGCAAGTTGAACATTCTATGCGATAAACGCCAGATTTTTCCTGTGTTTCCCGTTTGTCCTTCGTTGATCCGAGTATGTTTTTAAGCTGGTTTTTGCTGCTTGATTCGGTTAGTTGCACGGAATTAAGCCGATTGATTCTTCTTTTTATCCGAGTGCTGATACCTTTATGGTAGGTCAGTGCCTTCCAGTATATCCTTTCCGTGCTTGCATTTGGTAACGTTGATCGCTCCTGTCGCTGTCTGGTGTTTTGGATCTTCTGTGCCATTCTCCTGATCGTCGAGCGTTTGAATCCGTTTAATCTCGCTGTTTCAACGGTACTGCCATTCTTTTTCTTTAGCTTCCTTACTAAGCGGCAAATCGAGCATTCGGTGAATCATAGCTCTGTATGGGGAGACCTTTAGTTGTTGTGAATGGTTCGATGTGCTCGGGATTGTTCTCTGCGTGTGAGTTGCTTTTCGGTACACTTCAAAAATAAGGTTTGTTTGTGTCCTCTTTACGACCGTGTCCAGGAAGGAAAGTTTTCTGTCTTTCTCTTCCTCCATTGTGAACATTATGTTTTTATGGGCTCGATTTAGGTCGGCAAGCACCTTCTCCAGCTCACTCCTTTTCGCGTATGCAAAAACATCGTCCACATATCTTATCCAGCATTTAGGTAATTGGTTTCTATCTTGTAGTCCCTCTTCTAATCTCGTCATGAATATTTCGCCGAATAATGGTGAAAGTGGATTTCCCATCACTACTCCTCCTTTGGTCTTGTAAAACTTCCCCCTGAAGGTGAAATAATTTTCCATCATGCAAAGCTTTGCAAGCTGTATGTACTGTCTGGTTTTTATCTTCCATGACAGTGATTTTTCCTGGTGTGAGATCCAATCCTCTATGTATCCTAATGTTTCCATCACCGGGATACTCGGGAATAGAGCTTTGACGTCAAAGGATACCATAACTTCGTCTTGTGCTGGTGGACCAAACTGTAGAAGTTTCTCAGCGAATTCCTTACTGTTTTTGACCGAATTGCTGTTTATTGGTTTCATTCCCTTAAACTCGTTCACAAGCCATCTTGCCAGTTTTTGGGTGGGTGCATTCATTGCGGATATTATCTCACGCATTTCGTTACCGTCTTTATGTATTTTTGGCAGACACTTTATCCTTGGCAGTGTGGGGTTGCTCACTCTCACCTTTGTTAGGTCGCCTATCAATAGTTCACAACTTTTAATGGTTTTTTCGAATCTTTTAATAGATTCCTCCAACGGGTTCTGACGTAGCTCGAAGAAATTTCCGCTGCTTAGCTTTTGCATAACCGCCTCATCATACTTGCTCTTGTCCATCACTACAACTGTGTTGCCTTTGTCCGCCTTGATGAAGTAAACCGGTTTTTGCTTTAGCCCCGCAACTATGCTCGCCTCTTCGCTGTGTGTTACCTTATTCCCTCCTCTTATCGCTTCGGCTATATCATCCCTTGCTATCGTTTTCTGCGCATTGTTCCACTTGCAACGAAGTGTACATAGGGCAAACGAGGAGACTTATTGGCACGAGAGTCAAGGAGCATCTAAGCGAAGCAGCAACAGCAAAGAAGAAGGGAAGAACATCAAATTTCAAGTCTGCGGTAGCGGAACATATGATCACGAAAGGGCACGACATAACAATGGGGGATGCAAAGGTCATCAAGGAAGCTAGGGACACACGTGAGTTGGACGTCATAGAAAGCCTCGCAATAAGCCGGGAGAAGAAAAAGCTGATAAACCAGGATGAGGGAAATTGCAGGTCATGGTTATTCCAACTAATTAAGTAACAATCTTTTCTCAAAAAGTTGAAAAATCTTTATCTGCTCATATTTTCACTAATTACCCCTTGAATATTACGTTTTATTGCTTTTATTTGGTTAAGTACCTTTAGACCTGTTAGTACATAAGCTGAAATTGTTATAGAAATTAGTTAAGTCGCTGAAGAAGACCGAACGATTACGGTCGAAAACCGGTTTCGAGAAAAGAAAATAAAAACACAAAATTAAAAGGAAGCTTTTATTTATTTGCTCACATGTTTCATTAGTTACTTTTTGAGAGAGACCGCGAAAATGATTAGTTACAAAAAGATAAACACTGAGTATATTCCTCATTTGACTCTTTCGCTCAAGCGGAAAAAAATCTGCACATGTACCAATCTTTTGATGAAACCTATATTCTTCTGTGGACAGAAATTAAGGGCTTCCTTAAAACATCCTTTTTTGACCCATTTTAGCATCGAAGGACTTTGTATCGAAAATCAATTGTTTCATTTTAATGACAACCTCATCCAGAAAACTTGGTAAATTTCCAAGGACTAGTTCTACTAGTAAACATATTGGTCTGGCAAACAATCTCTGAATGGTGAATTACACAAATTAGATCTCAAGAAGAAATTCTCGGTTTCAATCATGAAAAAGAAGAAAGGTTGTCACGATCAAAGCGACTACAGACAATTCGTCAAAGCAAGTCGGGACGACTTTGTTTGTTTTGGGCCATTGTACCATTTATTGATTGTGGCGCTGGTATTAGATCCTTTTGACCATCATATACAGTGGGGTTTATCCGAGCTATAGTGTTAAATTTTAACACTATTTATCTAATGTGGAACTCTAACTTTTACCCAATTAATTGGCAAGGCATGGTCTATGAAAAGAAATGCAGTATTTTCCAAGAACACGCAAATGTCAGTCGCAAATTTTGGACCACGAACAAGAGACCAAAATTGTTGACTACGAACACGAGAACGAGGTAATAAATTAATACTTAATGTCAAAAACTCATGAAAAATGAATAATAAATAAAATTTGGCGTACGTAGGTCCTGGTTTCTTGTAGCCACTTTTCATTATACCTTTAATAACAAGGACAATTCCTTGGTTCTTTGGTTCCCTCTTACACTACACACTGTTCTAGTTTGAACATGACAAACCTTATTCCTTCTGCGACAAAGACGATCGCGATTTCTCTTGACCTCCTCGTGAGTGGGTTAGTTACACGGCTTGCTGTAAGAGAAGACAGTTTATGATCAGCGCTCTCTCAAGAAGATGGTGTCAAAGCCTTTCTGTTTCAGCGTTTTTTACCCAATGTTCACTGGAATAAGCCAATTTCTGACCATTCTTCTCGAGAAAGAAGGATAAAGTGGGTGAGCTGCATGCTTCTGCAAGACAGAAGAATGAGCCTTCGCTGAAGAAGACTCAGGCTTCTTGCATACTGGCAAAGGATCTGCTACTGGAACGAAAAGAAAAAGAATTGGTCTTATGCAAGTTAGGTGGACAAATGTCCGTAAGAGAAGACAGTATATGACCAGTCTTCGCTGAAGAGGACGATGCATGTCAAAAGCAACACTTCCTTCTATGTATGCAAACTTGAACCTTTTAACCTGATGTTCACCCTGCCAAAGGACTTGCTGGCGGTATATTCTATTTTTTAACCGGGCCCTCCGCTGTTTCAAACGGTAAGGCATTAGTCATCTGCGAGTTTCTTGCACGGCTGACTGTAAGTACGGTGGACGGTGTACGAAAAAATGCAAAAATTCTTTCTATATAGTTAATCTTCATCCATTTTACCCAATGTTCGCACCGCCAAAGGATCTGCTCCCAGAATGTTATCATGTCTAACCAGTTCACTGAAGATTTGAAATGATAAAGTACTCCATGTACTCTAAAGTAGTCTAAAGTAATACCATGTTTTGAAAGGGTCACAATGATTTAAAAATCCAGGGTCTTTTTTTATACCAAAGGAGGTTCCAACCAACGTTCAGTATGCAGCAGATGAATCTTAAATCTTGCAGCAAACAGCTTTCTGTAGTTGCACAAAATTTGAAATCAAGTAGCACCTAGAACTGATGGTGGAATGATAGGAGGTCAAATTAAGCAATGAGATTGTTTGAAGCAATCTTGAAGAATTTCATCCAAGTGGGACAACACTCGAGATATAGTAAAACTTGAAGAGTCCTTTAGTAAATATTCGATTGGTGATTTAATTCGGCGAAGTATTTAGTGTGAATCAGGCTTAAAATCTTCGAAAAATGGTCATAGTTGACCTTGTAAGTAATAAATACCAACACGTGAAAGTCATGGACTAAGTTTTTCCCCTTGCAACTGTCCAATGCGTGGCTGCGTTTATTTAGCGATGATCGTGCAGAAAAGAATGAATGAAACTCCTTTAGAGTCCCGAAAAACCGGTGACATAACCTTCCCGGCTTACAAGCAACTTCTGGCCTTTGATGGTCATGGCTCCACATTTCTTGCCCAACCCATACTATTGCTTATAGATTCGGAAGTATAGTGGTTAACCCACCTTATTTTGCACGTGTTAATGCGTTGCCAGAAAGTATGCCCTTCATTTTGGCAAGTTCCTTGCCGACACCTTTTGAAATTGGGTTTGGGTGGTCTGGGATTGTATTGTATTGTCTGGAATTGATTAATTGTTTTCTTGTAACACTGATTCTCGTTTCTTTATTGATTCCTGCTACAGCAGCGTGGCGCAAAAAGCGAAAAGCTGAAACGTTGTCAAACATTTTGCTGGAGCTTGGGCGTATTTCGTGAGTCATGTTTTCCTCTTATTCACGAATTTCTTCAGATTCGGCACACTAGCCTTTAATTTGTGGCCATGAAAGTACATTCTCCTCAAACTATGCACGCAAGCTGGCCTAATTTTGAGAAGATGTCTAAATGCCTTTCTTCTTTAAAAACGTTTCTATGTTGCGGTGAGCAACCGAAGAATGAACTTTTCTTTAGTTCATTTTAGGGACAACTAAAGCAATCGGTCAGACCGATGGCTGGTATCGAGTCATCGGTAGGAGATTCTCTCACTGCCCTTAACCCCTTTCCGACGCTGCGCTCATCTCTAGCACACTTTTCAAGTCATCAGGTATCATCATTTTAAGGTACATATTCATATTGAAAATGAACATCTGACAGCTGTCAAATGTGCTAGTAATTACACTGATTGCCAGGAATTTGCTATTCGGGCGAAACATTTGAGTATGCAATTTTCGGCAAACTAATTATGATTTCAATGTTTTGGGACTAAATAAGCCTTTTTTCCGTGGATTTCTGCCTCATGGTGAAACCATCAATTTGCAACAGCATAGAGAGACTCTCAGAAAAACTAATAAAGTGGTTTCACAAAAAGGGGACGGACTGATCAGATTAGTGTCCTTACTGCAAAACAAGTTCGATTATCACACAGTTCTTACTAGAATTGTACACTATTTTGGGTGGGACGTTTCCAGAGCACTTTTTCATTTTTCAACTTTTCCACTTGGGCTATTAAGGGCTATAGTTTTGCCACCATAAAGGCATTAAAAACTGATGGATGAGATCCAGAAATGGACTAATGAGATTGTTTTAATTTTTAAACATAAATTTTTTAGAACTAATATGAAAATGTAGCAATCTTTTTCGAAGGACATTCGCAATTGGGAACGTGCTTCGTAGATGACACAAGCTAAAGAAAAACATGGTGAAGCTTATAAAGATCCCTGAAGATTCGTATAAGCGAAAGCTATAAGGTGTCTGGTGCTAATTGTGGTTTTGATTGAAAAAGGAGCAGGTATCAAAGCATCAGATTCAAGGTGCACATCAGAGACGCAGGGAAACTGTGGCACACTGCAAGCTATAAGTTACGGATGACTATGTATATAACTCAGTGAGCTACAAAGAACATGTTGTCACTTTGAAGTTCTGCCAAAATATCATAAGCAAAAAACGGTGTCAAATGTAGAATAACAGACCGCACAAAAAATCGTCAAAGCTTCGACAAGATGATAAACAATGCTGGCATCCAGTTGATATGTTTCGATAGGGAAAGCCTGCTTTCTATACTGAGATTTTTCGAAAACATATTCAACTGTCAGCTTTGATGATTTTTATCCTTACAATTATTCTGTAGGCCTGGTGGAGTTTTATGCTGTGTAGTAAATGCTTCACAGCCTTAACCTGCCTTTCATGATTGCTCTAAAGGATGTGCAAATTGTTATATGGTTGGTGTGATCCTTCGTCGCTTCTTCTCGGTCCGAAATGTTTATAAGATCACTTATTTGTGATTGATAGAAATGCTGCCGGGAGCTCATGATTAATAATAATAAAAAGAATAATAAAAAAGTCTAAGCGTGATACTTACCAAATCTCCTTATACTCTTATGACGCAGACACAAAGTAGCTTTAGTATATCTGTAGCTTCAGACGCTAAGATCATGCAATGGTTACAGTAAAACTCCGGTCCCTGATTGGAATACATCCCCGGATTTAAAATCCAAGTCAAAATAGAAGGCTAAAATCTTAAAGTGAGAACCCAGGCTCTAAAGAAAACCCGAGTCTCTGATCTCGGGTCTGAAAGCTGAGGTCTGATTCCCAAAATCAGGCTTCAAAATGTACGCTTTGTCCAATTGTGATGTCTAGAACAGAAGTTAAGACCCAGATGTCATATTTGGATCCAAATCTTAAGGCAGGACCCCATCCAAAAAAAGTAGTTCAAAGATCAAACAGTTAGAGAAAAGCCAAGCCACAAACAGGAATTCCCATTTCAAAATAAATAAACACTATTACCCTCTCGATTATCATGAAATCAATTTGTTAAAAATGATATTCTTAACGGCGGCTTTGTCATTGATTTGGTCCTTTCTCCAATATTCGTTGATGTTCTTTCTAGCCCTTGGTTATTTTTTCTTTTCTACTAAATGGTTCTGCTAATAACCATTACATATCCTGCCATTCATAAAATTTAATGAAGATTCATTTTAAGCCGAAATACTAAATAATTTCTTCCACTCCATTTTGCTCATTCATATCCATTTCCCTTCCCCCTGCACCCTATACATTATCATTCAACATCGTCTTCTAAGTGATTTTCGCGTTCCCTACACATACGCACACATATGTTTGCAACCGTCGAAAACAGGAAAAAATTAAATTATGATGGATAAAGATTTAAAGATACACGAAGCACTTTCTTGCAATTGCGTTTATTTCCCGAAAAAGGAGCATCATATATACACATACACATACACATCGACACACAAAATAAGACCAGGAGGTTGTTTGGCCTTGGGTACCATATAGCAAAATCAAATCAAAAATAAAAGCAAAATAAATCCTTTGACGTAACTCATATGTGAAAAAACATGAGAGTGTGTTCCTGAATATTCACAAAGGGATCTGTAAAAAGGCATTGTGGAGAATATTACAGCCCTCTTTAATAAAGCCGACCTTATTTCTTTTTTGGCATAGCTACACACCAAAAATACAAAAAAAAATATTGCAAACGTTCTTAGATTGGTGTAAACATGAGGTGATAAATGGTGGTGTGTCACTTGTTATATATATTCAAGTGAAATCGGCTGTGCATGTAGTGGAAATTGAATTATACCTGTTTTGCTGAGTGAAAATATTGGAAGAGGGTATGCAGCTGGAAAAAGGACGTATTTGAGCAAAGGATAGAGATTTTGGCATGGCAAAAGTTACAGGGGCGCACATACAAAAAAAAAATGGTTTCACGCGAAAACGAAAAAGGCAAACGAGGACATTTTCATGATGAGTATTTCCTAAACACTTAAGATTATGAAAGAATTTGAATATTTACCGTTATTCAGGGATGATTTAGTGTCGCTGAAACGATTTTTGTGTTTACACGAAAGCTCTTTTGAAAATCTGAATGCAAGATTCGAGTTTATTGAATATTTTAAGGATTTGTTCTTCTCCCTGCTTCAGCGTTTGACTTGAAGATGTTCTGAGTTCATCTTATTGGTATCCGGCTTTGATTTCCTACATGGGTGGTTAGAAATTTAACTCACACGAGTCCTGCCGTTTGCAATTTGGATAAGGCTCGTAATTGACGGTAGCAGATGCATGTAGTTTAGTGAATCACGCTCCAGCACATTCCTGCGACTAATTTTCATATTATCAACTATCACAGCTCCTGCAGTTATCCTACTTTGAAAATCATTCGGCCAGGGTAAAATTCACAGCTTTCCTGCAATAACGTCTAAATAGCTATCACAAATGGAATGTGAGCTCTAAAACTTAATGCCGTGACGGATGGTGTAAACGACATTAGCATGGACGACTACAAAAACACATTCAACACAATTGGAGGCCAGAAATGCTTGCAACCATAGAATTTATGGAGTCCTTCTTCTTATGTAACGCTCCTTGTATCCTCTGTGCGAGTTCTATGCCAATGTATCGTAGTCGCTGGCTTTGTCTGTTTCGTTTGTTCTCTGTCAAGTGAATTGAATCAAAACCGAGAGAAAGTGCTGGTTTTCCCAAACTAAGGTAACACTTAAAAGATTATGACAACAACAACAACAAAAACAACGTTGCGTTTTGAGCAAATGACGAGGCACAAACAACCGCATAAACTTAATTGGCGCTTAGTAAGTTAATACAAAGCAACGACCCCGAAAACAACTACACAAACATATACATAGGCAAGCAAGAATACTCATATGTATATTAAGTTTGGTCAAACAAGGCACCGTGCCAGCCGTAAGGATAAAGGTTAGACTACGAGCCACAAATTATATTAGAATAAAACCTGGACTAACCTCTTCAACTCAACACCCAGATCGTCCTGAAACCAAACCTATTAGCCATGATTACCTAGCGTAGCATCCTGTCAGCATCATGGCAAAACAAATGACTCGTTGGAAAATGAAAGCCTTTCTAAGTACTTTCTCCCTCGCTTACGGTTAATGTACTGCTGATTGTGTTTGTAAGAGACAAATAGAAAATTGTAAGGATTCTGAATAGGCACAAATGATTTTTGTTTCTTTATTAGGTGTAATAATTTGCAGTTTTATGAGTGAGACTTCAAAATTAACACAAACCGATGAGGCAATTACTGTCGTTATGTGTCTGAAACGGAGTTATGGAGCCTAAAAGGACTAATTTCAAAAAGCAGACAGAAATTATCAGAAATATTTACATTGAATTCGAAACGGAATACATTATTTTTTTTCTAGGCCTAAAACGATTCTTCCATTTGATTTTTCGCGCCAGGAAATCGTTTCAGGACTGCATCTTTCGTTTTACTTCGTCAAGGTCTTCAAAATTATAAGACATCGGGAGCTGCAATGGCTACACATCTGCAGCAAAAGAACTGCAAGCTGATATACCCAAAAATGTATTCACAGGAACGCCCGAGGTATAAGGATCATTTGATATCCCAGCAATCGCTGCATGGAATCTGACGGGGAGACTGAAGTGCTTCATGAATTTTCAAATTGGAGGACGTGGTTAATGAACCGACTCAAAATTATTCGACCCAAAAGAGGTCCGAAATATGCCTGAAAATTTGTAACATAGAATAACCAAAACGTTACACCTCAAGCAAAACAATTGAGTCTAGAACCGTTTTGGGTTTCCAAGCTCAGCCTTACTCCTGCGTGAGGAATTACAGATACGGAAGATTTTTCGTCTAGAAGTTCGTTGACGTTTTTGCGGAATCCAAACTATAGCTTCGCCTCTCACTGAATACTAGGAAACCTGGAAACGAAAGACGTAGCGAAGACATGGTTTCGAGGGTATACCGAGGTATACACTCGGTATACCGAGGTATACACTCGGTATACCGAGGTATACACTCATATACCGTCTTTATTCCTTAGTTATTATCTAAGGGATTGCCTGGGGACTGACGACTTCTGCCCCTCCACTTCTGCTGAGTATAGAGCTGGAGATTACATAAAACGGTAGGGTATTCCTGACTAACTAGAAGATCCCTATAGTAAGTACAGCCGGCTCCTGACACATATGAGTAGTGCAGAAATTATCAGTTGAATAATTGGGCATGTTCATAGGGTGCAAGCTGAGTCCAGTAGACCAAATCAGGATATTAGCTGATAAGATTGTGTCGGCAGCCACATGTATCAATAAACAGATGGCTATTACTGGTGAATTTGAAAAAAGGGTGACTCTCAATAGCGAACTGTAATGAATAAAGCTAACACTCATGTAAAGCGATGATTTTTTTGTGATATGGGGTTGAAAGTTGTTTACGCCCCGAGTGGGCGTAAACAGCTCAAACGCGCAAAGCTTCAGGAGTACCTTTTAAAAAACCCACATGTCAACCTGAAAACCTAGCCTGGCACCGTTTAACAGATTATTTCGGGCTAGGCCTCTTGTTCCTACCCAAAGAAACCCGTATCCCTCCTTCAGCGAGAAAGAAGGGCATTGAAGGGAAAGCTTGAAACAAAATCCCTCCATCCCCACCGCCAACCGATATCTTCCGATGCTCCAGTATTTATTTTTCCAGTGAATAGCAGCCTCTAAAGGAAACACGAGACACTCATACTGGACCTAGCTACCAAGCGAGCTGTACCAGTGACTCCAGACTAGGTTTTCAGATTGACAGGTGAGATGGTGAGTTGACAGTACAGTTTAGATTTGTCACCGAACATCTGATGGTCAGGGAATAATAATTCCTTATTTAACAACTGCCTTTCAAACAGCTTAACTTATTGCTTGTGCCTAACACGCCCTTCCCGCCCTTTCTACAATCCGATAACTATTTCCCTAATCTAATGACAGTTCTGTATGTAGTTGCACAAGGACTTGCCCTAAGGTATATGTCAAATGTTTCCAGAATATTCTCTTAGATTAATAAAGGATGAATTTAGTGTAAAGTTCAGAAGCACTGTACGTCTGGGAGTCCAATATTCAGAATCTCCTGCCGCATCAAATATTATCTGCTCCGAAGGATTACGTTTAGGTAAGCGTCTTTAAGGACGAGCTTGTATCTTTTCTTTGTAAGTTTCAATGTTTATAATTAATAAAACTTTGATTTATAGAATTGTCTTGGTTACGTTTATTGAAAAGTTAGGGAATCAATTGAGCTCTGTGCTTGGTGTAAAACCAGGGTCAAGGTTATTTAGGGTCCAGGTTCTGCGTTCTCCCGCGAAGGCCTCTATCCGCTGTTACATGAGTTGATATACAGAATCAGTTTGGAACTAAGGTCCTTCTTCGCTACCTGCATTTTATAGGTGCCTTTCAATATTGAAACATGTGCGCAAATTTTTTCAAATGGAGTGGACTGTTTCTTGTTTCAAGCTTCTAGAAAAATAAGTTGACAGTCACACTACAATTCATGGTAGGATGTGGTTGGCCCCATGAAAGGTTTTTTTGAGGTCCGAAAATGAGGTTCAACGACTCTAGCTGGAGTTTCTCCTTCTTTGACACTCGTCGAAAATTTGATGGTAGAATTTGTCATCCATTCTTAATGTAACCAACGGGTTGCAAAACAAGCTAAATTTCGAATTAAATTGTTTTATTTGATAGAAATGATATATTGTGGAAAGGACATCGCAAGAGTGGAACGGGCGCCACAGTTTGGAGTTTGCTAAATTGATGATTATGAAGTAGCGAAAGATAATATTGTTTTTCTATTTTGTATTTGTTGGGTGTATAAGACCAAACGTACGTTCGCATTTTGCTAATTTCATCATGGACGGACAAGGACGTTCTCATGAATTTTTGTAACTTGCAGCAGTTTCAGAGTTTCTTTTCCTCTTCTTTTTTTGATGTACCCAGCAAACCACTCTTCACTTAGTGGTTTATTTGGTACTAGTGACGAAAATAAGAAGTGCTCACCCTGAATAGGAGGAGAATCCCCAGAGTAAGACCTATCAGTGTTGGAGAAGTGCTGGTTGATTCAAAGTCAGCTGTGAAATCCTGATAGATTCATAGATGAATTTTTCCTGTAATGACAGTCACTTGATTAATGGCCAACATAGGGTGCCCACTACATCAAGAAGATCATTCTTTATGAGCGCTGTGCAGTCGATTCTACTCTATGGGTCAGAACTATGAGGCGACGTTCTCAGCAAGGAGTTACATTGAAAGCGGTTGGCACTAGTGCAAGGAGAAGAAGTGCTGCAAAGTGCTGGAGATCGCAGTGCTGGTGATCACAGGGTTGATTACCACAGTTTTTAAGTGCAGAAATAATCACATGCGCAGCAGCGCAAAAAACAGAGACGACAGCGAAATGAGACAACGCTATCTCAGTGATTGGCAACAGTGTTGGGAGAAGTACAAAACGAGAAGGTCGACTGATCTTTACCCCTGATCCCTGACCTGGGGCTATGGCTTTGCCGAGCGCATGGTGAGATTGATTTCTACTACTTAAGCCGAAAACATCGTGGATATTTGTGATGTTACCTGCAGAAGATTGACACGTCATAGTCTCCCGACTGTTTATTTTGTAAAGAGTGGTGGATGACGCCTGGACACTTAAAAAATGCTTACTGGGGTGTTGAAAAGACACCGGGGATGGAGGGATCTCTTTTCTAGCACTTTTCCCATTTACCTTCCTTCCCACAAGAAAAGAGATTACCGTAATTAGAAGGCGCCTCTTGGCGTAGGAATACGAGGCCTAACAAAATGGCACGTATCGAACGGTTTCAGGCTGGATTCTCTGGTTGACAGAGGACGTTATTGGGTGGGTAGTCCAGAAGCACTGCGCGTCTGGGAGTCTCAAACTCAGGGAATAACTGCCTTTACAAAAAAATGACACAGATAAGCGGAACTCAAAGTTTGTGTTCCAATCTTTTCGATTTAGAGACACCAGAAGAATCGTCGTCATTCCTAGGTATTTTGGGACTTCAGAATATAATAAGGACGTAAGCCTTGAAAATGTTGACAAGCTTATGCATGAAGCCTTCAAGTAGGTTTTGAAAATTTTCGGCAGCTCGACAATACTTTGAAAACCTGAAGGCTCCAAACTAGAAAACTTTGTAAAATATCAACAAATTTACTGAAAGTTGTAAGTCATTTTGAAGGATCTCAGAGCGAAAATAAATTTCCTTTAAAAATCCAAAGATGAATTAATTTTGAAAAACTGAAAAATAATGAGTTATTGTTGTCTGCTTACAGGATTGTCGTTCTGAAGTCTGAATCACTGCAGAGAGTATTCCTTGAAGGCTTACATCTGATCTGGTAGATGTGGTGTTAAAGGAGGTAAGTTCACAGTTTATTCAATATTTATGACCATTAAATATGAAAAAGTTTGTGGGTTTTCTATAGGTATAAACTCAACAAAACATGCTTTTTATGTCGTTCTAACTTTTGTTTTTTCGTTAACAAAGACATAAACAATAAAAGATTGTTGTTAGATGAAATGAAATGGTTACTAAATAGGTAACCATTCTCTCTTCACTCATATCCTTTCATAACGAAAACCAGTTGAAGTGAGTGCAATTGTTCGTTCCATTTCAAGGCTGCAACAATGCATAGCACATCACGTCCACATCCCATAAAGACCCAAAGAAGATGAAAAGCGTGCGATGCAATGCATTAATACAAGAAGTGTTTACTGAAAACATTTCCCTTTTATCATAAGCTCAGCAGAATAAATGAACTGCCACGTTGCTGTAGTATTTTATAGTATGGTGCAACCACTTGATGTTTTGACTGCATTTGTTCTATATGTCGAAAACATTCCATTCATTCTGTTTGTCGGACTATATAAGATGTACGTTGACATCGTTTAGACTCGTCCGCATTTGTACACTATGGAGAAATCGAGCTCACAACTCAAGGCTATGCGTCATTTTAAAAGGATATAGAATGCACTGGACGAATGCACGGTCAGCTTAAATAAATAAAGTATCTTCAGCTGGAGTGGTTTGAATTGAAATGTGCCTTGGGCAAGAGGCTAACATGCCTAAATGAAGGACGTCCGTGTGGAATTGAAACTGTAACGGTTTAACAAACTTGTGGGCATTTAAGACATGAATATTATTCTGTTAATTATGTCCTTAAAATGATTGGCCATGATTCCAACTCGGGGCTCGAAAACTGCAACTCGAGCAATTTTTGAAACTACACTGAACCCTAACCTCTCATACACGTTACAAAAACAAAAATCTCGAACCATTAGTAACAGGGATTCACTCAAAGGATATTTTACCCTAAATTTAGAAACGCAATCGACATCCTCCTAATATACCATCCAACAACTACCAAATATGCATTGAATCCATTCCATAATCTGCAGTTCACCTGATACTCACTCAATTGAATTTAATGTGGTGCATACTGCAAGCAAGAACATTTTCAGACCGAACATCGTTTGTGACAATGTTGGTGAAAATGACAACAACGGTCCTGGAAAGGACCAAAATGATGATGATGACACTGTAAATGGAAATCAAATATCAATGTTAACGTTGAACGTATGACAACATATCCGTTGAAAGATTCAACTATGTAGATTCTATGTAGATTCTGTTGCATTAGTTGGTGAAAGAGAAAATGCACAAGAATTTCTCGAAAGAAACTCAACCGAACCACATGGAACTTCTTTTCCCCATGAACGACAGTTTCCAAAACATTATATAACCCACTAAGCGACCTTTGCAACAGTATCATCACTTTTCTGTCTGTTTGTCTGTCTGTCTACTCCTCAGTCTCTTTGTGATGTCTGGAAAGGATGCAGTTGAATGACATGTCATTTATTGGAAATCGAAGGTTTTGAAAAGTATTCAAGCGAGTAGGCGATTATGTTAGTGCATTTTCTCGCATAAGGATGAGAGCGGTTAAATTTTTCTATGGTAGTTACAGTTGAATGCTATTTGAAATCGTATGCAAGCTTCACTTAACACATATAAATGCAACTTCAAATGTGGCGGATCGATTAAAAGTTAAAGATAAAGCGCCAAAAAAGGAATGAAAATGTCAAGCTAATTCTTCGTATTAGTAAAATATACTTGAGAGTTTCTTTGGTGGAGTTGAAAATGTGGTGACCTGATCTGGAAGTTAATATAAAGGTGGTTTAAACAAGGCTCCAATTCATTATTCAACAAAGGCGAAATCCAGATAGCTCTAGGGTACACTTACGAAGGACACTTTTGGAGGACACTATACTATACACATCGAAAGTATGAGCTGGCATTCGTAGCAAAGAAATCATTCAAAAAGGCTGAAACTGATCCCTATCAGATCCAATTCTTGCGGGGCCAACGATTTCTTCAGTCTTTCCTGAGCAAGACTTGAAGGACACTATCCCTTGACTACGTGTATATTAAGGAGAAAGCGTGATGATCATCATCCTTTTTTCTTTGAAAATGGTAGAATAAGGATCTTCGTTTCCTCTAAAACTAAACTAAGGGGGCTTTCTCCGAATAATACAATCGGTAAAGATTGATCATCAAATTGACTGATGACCAATCTTCAGATGCTACAGAGGATCAAATCAGGCATCAATTGTCACCTGGAAGTATCCGAGATATACGGCGATACTTCACCCCTCCCTTCATTCTCCAAGAAATTGCGAGTCCTGTGCTTGGGCAAGTTTGACGCATAGGAAAACACCGAGTAGTTCAAAGCCTGCGATCGCAAAGTTGACTTGAAAAAGTGTTTCACTCTTGTGAGGATATTTTATTGAAACAAAACCGAAATTGTATGTAACTATTAGATTTATATTTTATTGCGCATCAATGCAAAGCTTTTCAGAGAGAACACCAAATTTACGCAATAACAAGAGGAAATTTACCAATTCAAACATAATTCCAATTATTTTGGTTAAATATCGCTAGCTAGGGAGCATCTTCGAAGTATCAGTTCAGGTTAGAAGCTACCCTATTGTAAGTAGTTTCAAAATGCGTTCAAATTTCGGACGGGTAACACAATGTTTGAAATGAAAACTCCCATGTAGCAAATAAAGTGAGCTTTGCAAAATAGAGAGCTTTTTAATGAAGCCATGTGGTTGAGTGAGAGCAATGCGATGTGAGAATGGTGCTCTGGAGCAATAGTATATGTCAGTCATTTTGTATGAATACAAAAAAGTTAAGAGAATATAAATTCGTTTCTCTCTATGTAACCATAAGATTGCATCTACTTTATTTTAACTGTCGAAGCGTGAGTTCGGCTTGCATATGAAAAAATATGAATTTGAGCCTTTGTCGTGGCCGAATCTACGCATTACGATCCTTGATCCAGACTCCTTTCGATCTGGATTTTGCTGGGAGTTATTCGCGAAAATAAAGTCAGAATCAAGGCAACGTAAAATTTGCATATAAAAATATGATAACAGTAATATCAATAATAATTAATAAATAAATCTAATATAATACAGTACATATTATCATAGTAGAAAGATGCCTTTCAAGCAATTGAGGAACTAATTAGAAAATATGTAGCTGCTAAAAGTTGCTCTTGGATTCAGTATGAGTTTGGTTTAGGTAATACAGAATTTATGGCACTCCAGTAATTATCTGAACGGTCCAGCACTGAACTTAATGACCTTAAAGTAACAATCGTGAAAATAACTTTGCTGATCGCCATTACAGCCAACAATACATCCCTTTTTTTCAAGAAAGTGCTGAGCAACAAATCATGTACCAAAACCTATCCCAAAATCCTTTCATCATCAATCCTTCGTCCGTGAACAGTCGAAAAAAAAATCTAACAGCCAATAAAATTTGGACGAAATTAACTTTCATCTCAGCGACCAATACATCTTGTAAAGGGTTTTTTTCTCTTCCTGCACTTTTTCTTTGGGTATCCGCTCCCGAAATTACCTTAGAAAAAACCGCACATACACAATAGCATCAAAAACTTTATCGATGTTCACTTTCTATTCACTCGACAAAATTCTTTTCACTTGACTCGTTACTAATGACAATGAGTTTGAGCCAAATAGAACGAGGAGCAGGAAAAAATGAGTTCCTTAAAAGAACGAACATAATACCTTCAACTCTTTATTGTGTCGCAATGAAGAACAGGAAGAAGAAAACGAAGATGACGAAGAAGAAGGAGTGGAAATCGAAAGAGTTTTGTTCTTTAATCAATGTCGTCTCAATTTGATGGAATGGCACATCATTGTGGTACCACTTTCCTCAACTCCCTCGAAGCAATCAGGCACAATGAAACCATATAACAATACAAAACGTATAGAAATAATTGTCATCAAACATATCTCGGAGCCTATCCGGGATACTATTCTCCACACACTCACGTGTTTCCAATAACGGGCATAAATAGCTCAACCGTCTTTCTAAGGTATACCAGCGGTTGAACAGTTGTGTGTCCGTTCCTTTATCTGCGACTAAATCCACCCAAACAAAACCTTTCAATCTTGTCCAACAAGAAAGTAGATTTTACGTTCCCATAGGTGGGCAAAAATTGAATTGTTCCCTGGGAACCGACGGGGTTGGCGGCAAATCATTCTTCTTAAACTCTGGCTCCTCTCTCGTGCCGCCGGTTGGGCTCTTTCTAAGGACTCGTTGCTATCATCAAATAGCCGGCGCCTAGGGTGGGAGAGTATCAAAGCAATCTGTCCTCGTATAAAGTACGAGATATGTTTGTTAGGCTCAATCTGTGGCAACGCACGGCGAGTGGAAATTACCAACGAATGTGTAGCAATCGACACCATATGTGTAGTGTCCTTTTGGGATGGTGGGGGTTGGGAAATGAAATAAAATTGAAGCACAATGGAGTGGTTAAATAGGCTTTTCTCGTTTTCTTCTTTCCATCCTCTTGATCATTGTTCCTGTTTGGGTATTGTGAAGAATGCTTGAGATGCTGCCCCCTTCCCAACCTTCGCCATCCGCCTGCTGCCCTACTATCGCTGTCAAGGGTATTACGTTTACGGTCATAAACACAATGTCGTAGGAGGTTTCCTGGTGTGTTTGCCTCGAACGATGATGGAAAGTTTAGGTGATGGCAAATAGCTTAGATAATTATATTTGAAGTTTATTTGAAGTGGGCAAAATTGAGAGGGTATGTTTTATGGCTGAAATGTGAGGAATTTACGTGTCTCTAATAAAAATTTGTAGATTTTAGCTTTGATAGTGGGTTGTACATTCTTTGAACTACGAAGGAATTTGAATAACTTTGCCCAATTATTTGGACATTGACTTAGAATTTTTTGTAGGTCGAATGACACTAAGATCTCCTCCTGTTACGCAGCATTCATTGCTCCAAAACAAAGGCATTCATTGCCTACCGATTCTTCACGTACAATCCATCAATATTCAACATTGTGTTGTATTATTTGACTGATCCCATAAATTACCTTTATTATCAGGATACTTGATTAAAAAGTTTAATAAAATGAATATTCTCCTACACATACGGATGTTTCCAGTTGCTACCCAATTATTTCTACGTTTAGTGGATGAGTTTCCTGTGAAATCGGATGTACCAGTGAATTGATTTAATCTTCTCCAATCCCGAAAAAGTGTTTTGGTTTTGGAATAGAATTCACAAAAGTCCTTGATACGGCTGTATAGATATTCAAAATAATCAACCGGTCATGCGCTACTCGTCCTGTAGTTGAGGAATCAACTGCGTTTCCTTGAGTTTTGAAAATCTGTAGAAAAATTTAAGTTTAAATCTGATATCTCAAATATTCTCCAACAATAATTTAATAGTAATACAAAGATACCACTCTCAAAACAAACTTCCAACCTAAAAGTATTCAACCTGTTGAACTTGATTGTTAATTGTAATAGTACAGCCTTGAACACTGTCTTATCCATAAAAGCAGTCATCACACTCTCTCATCCGTTCAAGGTGGTAAAATGATTGTGCTCTCTGTTATGCATGAGTTTCTTTTATTTGGTACATGCGGTATTTCTATCTCTTTCTCCGTGATACATCTCGAGAGTGTTAGAGCTGTTAACCATTTTGACAATTAGAGCGAAAATCAAATAACCGTCCAGGAGCATTGTATCTTGGCCTTTCTTAGTAGCCTTTCTGCATTTACGGTGATAGTAGAGCTTTCTACATTCATAGAGGAAAGAAGCCTTTCCAGAGTTAACTTGAAAGGCCAAGTAAGTCGTTGAAAATCCTAGTTATTAGTTATTTTTTCCAAGTTCCGACAACTAGCCTATCCAAAAAAACGTTATTTAAAGACATTGCTAAAGCCGTTGGATAAACTAAAGAGTCTTCAGAATATCAGGATTACATTTTCATTCATATGTTTGTGGACAACCTTATTCGTAATCTTTTGGAGAATGCCCTATCACTGTCCTGCTTTTGTGCAAATATTTCACCGTTTTACCGGCCGTAAGGGTTCTGGAAGGTTAAATTGAATCTGAATCTAAATAAGATTTATTTTTGATGCCTATTAGTTGTCAAAATATTCCTGCTTGAAAAAATTAAGTGGAAAAGTGATGCGGAAAGTGAGGAAAATAAAAAAGGTTTTCGACATTCATCTTCGTTGACTCTGCTAGTATGTGAAGAAGACACTAGTGCATCTGTTTGCTCACTTTGAAGCACTTTCCTGTGTGAGAAGTTACCAGGAAGCTACTTCCTTGTTCAAGAGGAGATGGAACGTTTTCACTCAAAGTAGATCATGAAATTTCTTATCAAGATCGATATTCCTTGACGCGCTCTTAATGCATTGTAAACGGCAAGAAAATAATCCTTTGATGGTTGACGTGCACTAAAATCAATTAATCAAGCTTGTGTCTAAAAACCTCTTAAAACTAGCCTTGGTAAGGGTTTGGACAATTAAGATTTGTTACTATAAACAAGTCTTGAAAAGGAGACTCTTTTCTTTTGTTTTTTTTTTGGGTAGGGGGGTGAAGGCTATTTACGCCCTTAGTGTCGGACTCCCAGTGGACCTAAAACCATCTAAAGTCTTGTTAATGAAAGTGTTGACAGCCTGGTGTTGGACATAATGGAACTTCTCAATTTCTACATCTTATATTTGAAGGATATTCCTTTATCCTAGTAGGACAATACAGGCATATTTGGTCTGATGATAGATCAACTGGCACGGGATTGAAAAGCCAATTCCTGGGACAGTAATATAAACCAACGTTTGATAATTTTCAGCTCGGAATTTGCTTTCTCAAAATATAAGCCACCACATTAGAATGACGTTTTCGGGGAAAGGAGGAAGCCTCGAAAGGAAACCACCATAAATACCTCAGGCTAACTCAACATGGAAGTATATTTCGCAAGGTGTCCTGCATTGGCATTTTTTATATAAAACAAACATTAAATTATGGTCCAGGAATCAAAAAAGAAGTAAACTTACGAGATTTTGACCCGTGACATAATGATCAATCACCATATAATGTATTTGGTGTGCTCTTTTTCCACTGTAGGATATTGAACTTCAGACTTGGTACCATCCCCTTGTTATTTGGTTCTTGAACTCTCGTTGAGCATCGAATCGAAGAGAATATCGGTCCAAAAA
The DNA here is from genome assembly GCA_954870665.1 of Stratiomys singularior. Lineage (NCBI taxonomy): Eukaryota > Metazoa > Arthropoda > Insecta > Diptera > Stratiomyidae > Stratiomys > Stratiomys singularior. The sequence continues at coordinate 100,630,581 of OX940879.1, forward strand.
AATCATCCTTTGGAAGCTATTTGGTTGCTTTGAAAACAAAAATCTGAAGCAGAAGACATATCTACAGTGGAAAAAACGTTGAAACCGATTTTTAAATAAAATTTCTCAAAATATTAATGTCTTCCTTTTTAATAATTAAATTTAAGTAATGAGATTTAAATTTAAATTCTTAGGCAAGCCTATTGTGGCTCACTTAACTACGTTAATTTAATCAGCAAATCGATTGGTTAAGTAACAAAAACTCAGTCTCAGTCACTCTCAGTCAAAAGATTTTTGACTGAGAGTGACAGAAATATTTTCAATTTGATGATGTGATCCGCATCAGAATCATCGAACAACTGTCAAAAATGTCTGTCTGTGGCCTGTTGTGAGTCTTTGAATTTGTCTTTCACATAAACCAGCAGCAAGCATTGGTTTTTGGCCCTTATAGCTCGCTAGAATTCGTCTAAACAAAAAGAATCTCGGGATCCGGAATATTTCCAGCTCTTTTTCATCTTTGCTGTTTTATGTCAATCAACTCATCCTTTTCCTGATAATATGGTATAATCTCTGATAAGATAGCTTGTATAAAATGGGTCTTGAAGTGGAAAACGATGTCTTTATGGCTTCAAGTAAATGCAATCCAAACCAAGTTTGAGTTGGAAGGATTATGCTTAATCCTCATTGGAGACTGCAACGCCATTCTGGTTTGTTTAAATTCTCTACAATCCCCTAGAATTTTATGAGGATACAGGAAATTTTTCCTTTGGTCGATCTCGTTTCATCGCCGAACTCTTCTGGGTCTGATAATAAAGTGAATGCTGGCAGCATACTGTCTATTTGATATTCTCAAAGCAGACCCTTTTTCTTTTTCAGTCATTCTGTAAAATACAAAAGCAAAACTCACGTTGCAACTAAACGTTTAAGGCAACATCCCTCTTGGAAAAAAAATATTCAACAAAAAATTTTGCATAAGATAAACTAAAACTGTGTCCTATTCCTACGATATTAGCTATAAACTTAGAAGACTAGAAGACTAACCATAACTAGCCATAAGTCATGATACATCACCACGCTAACTTCAAAATTTATACCAATTTCACTCAATATTCAAGACAATACTCCCGTTTTCACTTCCCCTTCCAGTTTTTTCTGAAAAAATTTAGCTGTTTCTTCAGATCCTCGCAAAAAACTAAAATGTGAATGGGACCATAGCTGTTAGGATTTGCTTGAAAAAAGAATGTACTATATGAAAGAAAGAGGTCTAGGGTCGCTGAGCTGTGGTTCAAGCAACGCCAGTATCTTTGTTTAACATCATTTCGATGGTCTGCCAACTAGAGTGTCCATTACGTCGACTCTTCCTATAGTTACCCAAACAATCACGCGCCTACAACACTACCTAAGCCTACAATGCCTATCCACTGAATACCGAGACATCATAAATATGTGTTTAAAAAACCTTTCTAAAGAAGTTGAATATACAAAACATAACGTATCAAAAGATAAAGACACCTCACTGCCAAAGAGGAGTCCACTACTGTATGGTCCACCACCGTGGGCTCTCTTTAATCCGTCGTGAAGATCAAACGTCGACTAAGTTTTTCGTTTGACTAAACTATGAGCAAGAAAGTATTCAAATCCGAAGACAAGTTTTAGAGTCCTTAAATGGAGACGGACTTTCGCGGACTGTGCTCGAAGATTTTTCCGAACGACAACCAGAAAGATAGCCACAACACCCCACCCTAGATTCATGTCGGAAACAAAAACCTGATACGGACTGTACCACCATGACAATGTCCCCTCCCAAGACAAAGTGCAAGTTTGCTCCGAGTCCACATCCGTATCCTTAATGTACTTGATTTTTCCAGAAGCACATCGCTGGTTAATTTCTTGGCACATACAGGTGGAAATAATCCTTGAAAAACAAACAGTCGCATGGTTGGTATGTCTGTCAAATAGGCTGGAAGAAATTCTTGAACTCTTTAGATATCTCTGGGTCTATGCATGTACTCGGAAAGAGGGTGTCTCTCAGGGACACATTTGGTAGTTTCAAAAAAATCGTGATAATGACTGCAGTCCATGATTACGGAAAGAAAAACAAAATATCTCAAGTCATTCGCAATTATCGAACATGGTGCCGGATGACCGATACGGAACTGACAAGAAAAGAGGTATCTTATCGAAATAGTAGCCCAGTTCCTGAATATTTTTTTGATAAGCACTTGTCAAGCGATTCGTCCTCTTTCTTTGATGTCGCAGGGTATATTTTCGTTACTGTTATCATTGGATTGCCTTATCTTAAGCCAAACTTACAAGAATAAACAGTTCCTTGAAACGAAATTCGTATTTTTGCGAAGGAGTCAGGATGCGTATAAAATCATGTTGATTCCTCGAGATCCAACTCCTTACTAAATTTCAAAGATGTGCTTGGACGTCAATTGAAAAGTTTGAAACCATTTCCAAATGTGCTCAAAATTTCAAGCTTTTCCTTCAATTCCTGCTAGAAATCTCCTAGTTCCCATTGCAAATCCAAATGAATTCGAGGGGAGATTGAATCTTTTCTGTTTTTCAATAGTCTAGTTATACGTTTCTGCATTGCTTAAATTTTCTCTCGAAACTATGACATCAAATTTTCGGTCCTTAGACAAACGTCTTACAGCAGGAAAAGAAAGATGAATTTCCCCAAGTAATACACCAACTCCCAATTTTGCACTCGCAACGGAAAAGTTATTCATTGTGCTCAATCTAGTACGACAATGTACTAGAACTGCATTCACTCAAACTGGATCATGCGCATTGGCTGGCTAGTCTAACCCTTATATCTCCCACAATTGTGTATCCTGCCAAAGCTCCGTTTAAAATCATCGATATCTTCCCTGCTTTTTTTGTTGAGCTTTTGAGCACAGAAAAGTTCCCATCATTCCGAGAGTGTTAATTCGAAATTGTTCGAGTCAGTTCGTCTGATAACATTTGTCGCGATGGTGAATTGAAAATCAACGTCTACGTCGTACACGTCGTTGTTAACCTCATTGTCGTCCTTCTGGAGTCGCTTTAAAATACATTCGTTCTATTGTCCTTGGACCCGTACCGCAAAATTTCTATGAGATAGCCGAAACGCAAGAAAATCGAATCCTGCAAGGTGAAAAGACATACCCCTAACCAAAAAAATATATTATTGGTACAAGCTATGTCCTTGCTTGCGTATCTGAATTCACGCTGAAGAAGAGAACGGTAAAAGCCAAAAATTCTGTTAAGCAGTCAAATGAGATCATGATGTCCTTCTATTCGCGACTTTAGCAAATGTCCTGCTAGTGCTGCTGCTGCGTGTGTTGGTGGTAAGGTAACCCTTAGTCTAGGACAAATCCTATTTCGATAAGGTTGTCCGTTTTCTTGTTGTGTGCTTCCGGTTGTGTGTGTTTTGTATTATTTTCCTTTTCTTCTTCTTGCATTTCTGCTGAAGACGAACGATATGATGATGACGGTTTTGTTCAGTGTAATGACAAGGTTCAAGTGATAAATTTTGAGTTGTTATTTTTTTTTCTTCTTGCCCATCATCATCTCCTTTCTTGTGTGCTTGCCTGAAGATGGTAAGTTGGGAAGTTCAGTGAAGAATGAGATTGCTGTTGTTGATCTTTTAAAGAAAAGATAATCTAAACAGTGACTTTAGCCCTATGAAGTGAGTTTGTGCTTTATGTAACGGAAATTGTTGGGTTTTGGTGAACGGTGTTGTTCAAGGATGCAAGGAAGGGTGTATTTATGGCTTAACGTAGAGTTGAGAAAAAAGTGGCAAATAGTAATTGAAGTTTAAACATTGGAAATTTTTCGAATAAAAGTTAATGTTAAACGGCTTTGCTGCGCTTTTTGAGGCTAGAAATCAAATTAATATTGAAACAGTGGCGAATTGATTTCGTTTCCTATTGCAGCGTCCGGATTTATGTTCAACCGAAGACTGAAAAAGGTATGTGAACATTATAACTAGAACTTTTTAAATGGCCTGTATTATATCCTTTATTATGCGATGCTCCCAACTAGGAATCAAGCAGTAGCACATTGACCTTTTCTTAAAAAATCTTATTGTCAATATTTATGATGTGCAACATCATTCATTGACTGCTTTAATGATATTATTATCATCCACGGCGTGACAGCCCAAATCTGTCTTTTGTTGCTCTTGTCACCTGTGAAAAAAGTGTCTGTAGTTCAAATTGGTTTTCCCTATTTTTAGCCCCAGAGTGATCGCTGAGAAGATTCTCATTTTTCCATAACTATGCATACACCAGCAACTCTGTTATCAGCTCTAACTCCAGTACCAGTATCATGTTTGCTTTTGGGTAAAATTAAATCCTGAAATCTTTGCGAACCCGATTTCTTCTGACTTAAAGTGAGAATTAGAAAATATTTGACGAGAATAATTAGTTATGAATACAATAATTGTTTTGTTGATATCTACTTGGAAAACTCTTTTCAAATGTTCAGTTCCATTTTATTCTATCTCATGTAAGTACGACTACCCTAGGTAGGTAGGTACGACTATGAAAATTTGAGTGCAATCAAATAATTTTCAGCCATGTTAAACTTTGGCCTATATTGTTTCAAACTCATTGGTCTTAATCTGTGGTCTTTTAGTTGTTTATTGAGATCTCTCTATTTTGTGGTCGATATAATGATTAGGGAGGGCCAAGACTAGAGCATGCGGTCAAGTACTCTTTTCATAACTAATTGTGTCTAGGTTTCTTGATACTAAAAGCAAATTTTTTGGTACTCAACTCAAAATGAGACTGAAAAAGCTCCAAAAGATATTCATAAATTATTGAATACAAATAAGCCCTGGGTCCCTTAATGCTGGACAACTGGACTACTGACTATGAATCTACCCTGTCATACCGAGAACCTAGCTTGGAACTGGAACTACCGTCCTATGATAAGTAGTAAAAAAAAACAAATTTATCTTGGAGGATTTATATGCTATTGAAACTGTAAATATAAGAGGCTACACGGCTCCTCAGTACTCATGACCCCACCTGTTTTCCTGAGTTTTCTTGAATGTTTTTAAGTTTTTTGAGTCTCCTTGTCTCAAGCCCCAATATTCTCGGCAGAGGGTACCTCCAGCAGAAGAATATCCCTGCCTCAGTTAGAGAGAATTGAGAGGATAGGGAGTTTTATGGGGACTCCTTTCCTTTTCTACCTTAATTTCTCTTCTCTTTCCTCTAACAAGTGAATTGAAAAGGAATCTTCATCCTTTTTTCTGAACCGAATCGCTTGAACGTAATAGAACCCATACTTCCGTTTGTCTTTTGATACTACCATCTTATTCGACAAATTTTCTAGAGTTAAAATATTTTTTCCTGCAGAAACAAAAAGTTGCCTCGGCAACAATCCGTATATGAAAAACGGAAAGATTTACTGGCGACCTTCGGACTAAACACAGCCAACCAACTGACCATAGCTTTTCAGTTTAGACTAGCTTCAAATGAAAATATCCTTGTTTGCTTTTCGGACGTATCAGAAAGTTTAGGCGAAGCTTAAACTGGACCACGGAGTCACTATAGCGTTTACTGATTAAGTACGCAGTCCAATTGTCGCGAATTTCGATCACCCTTCCCGGGAGGAAGTAGGAGTAATAAGAAGAGCAATGGCAATCATTAGAATAGTTGATTTGACGTAAATATTTTTTCCAGCGTTTGTCATTCCCTGTAATAATCAGAGAAACAAAAAAAGTAGGAAAAATAATAGTTGGTACCCACTCCCAATGATGTAGTAGTTAGTACAGTCCCATTCTAGTTAGTAGATCTTTTATAACAGTAAAATTCAGATTTATTAGGTTTGAGTACATGATTCCGATACCAGACTAGCGACTGAATTGGTTGCAATAAGTATCTTCAGCATATCATTCACGATCGAGTATCATTTTGACTTAATATCCTTTTGAGTGACTTTGACGTCTGCCTTTTGAGTGGCATTACCAAAGCCCTCTGCTGCAATGTGATCTTCTTTTCATCCTTAATGCCACCTGGAGAAGTTGGATTTCCTTGCATTCCAAAAAGAGATCCTCACAATAGTCAGCAGCAAGGATGGTGAATGACACCAACAAATATCGTGGAAGTTCTATGCTTTTGTCCACAAAATTCATGAAAAAAAAGTAAAAATCATTAAAATGTCCTCTCTAAAAATACTACCCTATTCGCAGTTCTCGAAAATTGTGAAGCATGGACTTGGAAAAAGTGGTAACGAAAGGTGTACACTTGTACAACTACGAGATATGCGACTTATTTGATAAAGCAAAAGCATGAACTTCAAAAATTCTAGTTGACTGACTTAATTGAGTTGATTTTTGACAAGGATTTTGAGCGGATTTCGAAGTCAATGATGATTTAACTCGCTAAATTGGCTACTCACTTCCCGTTCATGTTTTTTTCCGTAAGAATTCATCTTGACAACTTACTGATGCCCTAGACCTGTCACCAGGTTTTTAGACTTTACAGCTTCATTCAACTCTAGGCATTTGACATTCTTGTGAATTAGGACCTCCAGTCTAGAAGAAAGTATCGCCCAGTTTTTGTTAAAGCCGAGGAGTTAAAAAACATCCTTAGCACATGCATGTCTATGAAAACCGGGAATAAAAAAAACGTTTTAAGAACATTCATTGCCAGAATGCGTTAACCTTTTGCATGCTTTATCATTTGATTCGTTGACCTAAAAATTAAAGATCTTTTGCGCTACAGAAATTTTGTACTAACTCTGGGAGTTATTTAGGAGTTATAATTTTGATAGAGAGTCTAAATAGCTCGTTTTTCCTGCGATTCCCTGTCGAATTTTCACTTCTTTAGAGAATTTTGATCAACTACTATTTAACTACCGCTGGTGCAAGTTTGAATGCGTCCAGGCTGACTTCATTCCGACTTGCTGAGCAATAAAGGTAAAAGCGTCTTTTTCAAATCCTTTTCGATGGGTCGATTTAGATAAAACCTTGCTCCATCACCGATTATCCATCACTTCGAGACGAAGTCCTTTTAATATGTTATTTGCAATCCGAAACCTCTTCACAAAAATTATGAACGGAGTTTAAATACGTGAATAGAATAGAAATAAAAAGAATAAAAAGTTAATCGAAACATCCTTCATAAGGCTGAAAATATGATGTCCTTCTGATTGTGTTTCCGCGAAATTTCATAAAGTTGTAAAGCCTTTCTGTCCAGCTACAACAAAAAGCAGGTAGCTTTCATGTACTTCAGGAACAGCATACCAAAGTAATGACGTGTTATACGGGTCCGTGTAATGCTAGACCGTGCAACGTGAGTCCGTGTAATACAAGTCCATGTTACACGAAACAAAGAGTTTGCTCGAATGAGGGCTAGTTTGCAAATATATAAAGAATGCTTTTTATTTGATTTTATGAAACATTTTATAAGTCAGGTACAGTTTTCAACGTTGAACATTATGAATCAAAATGTGGCCTCCTCATCATTACAAAGCATTTTGAACTGAAACTTCCTTTCTGTAAGATGTTGTTATCTCCTGCACATCTTTGAGTTTCTGCATTATATTTGGATCAATGTTACACAATCTTTCAAAAACTCCTACTTGCTTTTTGGCAACAAAATCTAGATTAATCATTTTTGGTGGTACTAAGTTCCCAGAAAGTTCTCTTTTAAACTTTTTTCGTAGTTTATTCAAAGTATCTTTATGTGAGTATGGCATCAACTAATCGAGCAAGATAAATAATTATCTACCTGTGAAAATTCGCCTTTTTTATGTCACAAAAACTAGCCGAGACTTTCCCGTTGTCTGTGTTTCCTACTATATTGAATTTCCTTATCCTTATTTTTCCGGTTATGTAGCTGGCCTTAACACGTTGAAGTATTTTATTTTTTGTGAAATATTTTTCGTTGAAAACTGTTTGTGTTTATTTGATAAGTAGTAGTAGATGTATTTTTTGACGCAAGATAAAACCTCATTTAGGTTTTCTCGTTGCATATCAAATATCGAGTAACTTCCAGGTCCCCCTTTTTTAATGCTTTTTTAAAGAAGAATGTTCAGCTTTCGCATCTTCACTTATGATCCCATACACTATCATGGATATCAGAGACAACCCATTCGGATTTCTTAGGTCTGAAAAAATTTCACTTAAAATAATTTACAAATATTAATTTTGACTTTAATGCGTGTACTTGCTGAACTTTACTTTACCTTACTGAACTTTACTTAGCACATACATAACTCCGAAGATGACGTGAGTTTTCCTTATTTTCAGCTTTCCTACCCCTATCCACCCTAATTTGCGCCTCTCTGTTTTTACTCTATCGTTTTTGTTTCTGTCATTTTTTCGATTCTTGTTTAACTTTCTCATTTTATTACTTGTTCTCTTTTTGAAGCCTCCATTTTTTTCGTCCTTTTTCTTCTTAAAGCTTACTAGGTTTTCTGGGTTTTCTGGAGGGTAAATATAGTTCGATCGCTTTCCTTCCGAAGCCGAAGTTTATTCTTACGTTACAGGAGATATTTTGTTCAAAAACTTCAATAACTTGTTCTGTTTAGGTAAACCAGGCGCTGGAACACCTTCGTAGCTATTTGAAGTATCAGCATCACAATCGTTTTTGAGCCACTGATACCAGCAACGTAGAAATTGATCATGACATTTTTGCAAAGTGAGAATACGTCTAGAGGCTTGGCGTCTGCGGATCATGGTTGAAAAACTTTGTCTGGTATCACAACTTGACTAAAAAGGGATCATTTTACGAGTTTTCAATTTACTAAAACAACATATTTTCCGCAAGATTTGCCTGAAAAGTGCTAAAAAAATTTTTAATTTTGGAGTCATAAGCAAGTACTTGCAGCAAGAAGAAATGAAGTTTATTTTTAAGGATTTATAAGAGAAAGGATAGGATTTTTCAGGATTTATAGAAGGAAAAGAACAATTTGATAGCGATGGTCAATGACAGACACGGAGAATAATACTCACCAAAGTTATTTTAGTATTTCCTGCAAATGTCAGCATTTCAGTGCAGCTGGTATACGATGTGCGTCCATCTTGAAGCAAAAGTACCTTTCTTGGAGTAAAAATAAAGGCAAGGAAAGAAGCACTATTCACACAGGCAGACTTCCCTGACAATTTTCTTTCAGCACCATGTGCGAAACTCTTCATTGTCCTGTCTCAGTTTCTAGGTTTGAATCGCATTCTTAGAATCACTTAAAACAACTCCAGCTGTGTTGTTTAGTTGAAAGCCCATTTCATACGTTTACAGAATGTTTTCGGGCAGTATCTCAAAAAAAATTTTATTCCAAAACTTGTAGGACGTCGAAATTCCAAGAGATATCATGCCTTTTCATCCTGTTCTCTTTGGCAGTGCTTTCTTTCCCAAATTTCTGGATTACAGGATCAAGATTATGCATAAGCAAAGGATTGAGATAAAAAATGAATCATAAGCATAAGTGACATCCAAGTTCTATAAATCAATTCTCTTTTCTGCCCCCTCTCTCTCATCTTAAAGTAAATTGGTAAACAAATGTTTTTAGTCTGTCACACGATTGTTTTCAATTCTTTGAATAGAGATTCTGTACAATGGAATCTTCTTCATGATTCGGTGTGTTTTTTAAAGAAACTTATTGTTTCGCTACGTTCACATTTTTGTTCGACAGAGTGGAAAAACCTATGTGTTTGTCCTACCAATGAAGCTCTGTCCTTCCTCGTCTGTTTCATAGTATAATACACACACGAGTTTTGTCCTGCGGTTTGACTTATTGTATTTCAAACGCACAAGCTCCTATTCCTTGATTTGAAAACACCTTTGAAAACTTCTGACAACGACAGTAGCGCTCTCTATGACAGATCTGTCAAATATTTGCTTGACTTGTTAATACTATGTGCCTTTCCACCTTTGACTCATCTAAAGACTAAAGTTTCCTAGTATCCCTTAGTACATTTAGCTAGGAAAAATTTTTGTAGAAAATTCAGATTTGTTAATTTGTATTATTATTATTATTATTATTATTATTAGTTCGTTTACCCAAGAAACACAGAATGTTAATTTGACTTTAAAATAGAAAAAGGTTCATTTTTAACACCTTTGAATACATTTATTTTTGTAAGCGATTTTCAGGCAATCCTTGATGTAGAATCGATGAAATCAGTGCAACCAACCCCCCCCCCCCCCGCCATATTTTCCAAATATCTGAACCGTGTTATAGTCAATCCGTGTTTCAGAGAATCGTGTTATAATAGAATTATATTTAAAAATTCACCGAATCGGAGTTGAAGACTTGAAATTTTATCTTAACTATACGTACAAAGTACGATTATTAGGTTCAACATTCGTATCATTTTATAATCAATTTCTGAGAAAAAAATAAAGTGTGCTGTCAGGATTCAAATCCACGTGGAGCAGAAATTTACCGAGAAACTTCGTACAACTTTTGTTCATTTACGAATTGGTAAGACTAGTGAGCAATAAATTACAAGAGCTGTCAACCGAAACGAACTGAAAAGTATCCTTAGTTCTACATTTATCCGAAAGAAAATGATCCGAAAAACTCACAAAAACATACCAGTTGCTGCTTTCATACTAAAATATCCCAGAAGTAACGATACCTTATACAATTTAATCCTTTAGAACAAAAGTCTCGAACCACTATCAAACCTATATCAAACCTAAATCAGTTTGAATGAATCTTAAAGAATGAAAACTGAATCGAATTTCAATTCTCTTTGAAGAATTTTCGATTTTCTGCATAGACTAGAAATATGTCCTTCTTCGCCCGATTCTTCTTCTTCTTCGATCTGAAATCAGACATAACGATTTCAAACAACATTCAAATGAACTGTATAGGATTTGAACGCATTACAGACAGGCTTCATATCAATGTATGGAATTTATGATTGGATGAAATACACGGCTGACTTGCAGAGTCAATTCTATGGCATTCAAGTACCATCGCAGGAGGTTAAAGAATTTTTGAAAAAAAAAAACAACTTTTCGCAGATGAGTAAATCGAATTTGTATTCCTGCCTACAACATGTGAGAAGAATTTTTCTGATTTCAGCGAGAAAAAGGATCACAATTCACCTGTGAAGGCATGATTTAAGGTAGAAAAAATTATTTTTTGATTTGATGCGAATCCTTTGGGTGTTATTTACCATTAGGGAAAATTGCATCGATGGGATTTTCGGGATTTTACGTTATTTTCAAATGTAATTGAACTTTGAAAGGTTTTCAGACAGGACTGATGAGGCTCTTATGATTTAAAGTACTGACTGGAAGTCGAAAATTTAGCGTGTTATGTGTAGCAGTTAGTGGTTTATCCGAAATAGGATAATAAACGTGTTTTGCGTTCAAACACTTATACACAAAGCCACATACCCAAAATTGGGTATACGTGTTTAAGGTAATTTTTAAAATTGCCGTCCGTTCCGTCCTTTTTGTGAAGAACTTATATGTTTTACATGAACCATGTCGGCATCTCATTGAAACATCAACATCATTCAACTTAGCGGATGAATCCTATTTAAATGAAAGAAACCAAGATATTCAGAACCTATTCAAAACCAAGTACGAAAAATGGGATGTTACGCCATTGATCATCATAAATAAGATCCGCCAAACACCAAAAGCTCCCATAAAAATTGAACGGATCATCGAATAATTGAAAGCTGTTCCGGTGTGAACATTGGCTTACAGTTTTTCTTTTTCTTTCATTCTACATATCCTTAAATGTCTGTGACATATTGTCAGACTGCAATTGTCAAAAGGTTATACTGATTTTTGTTGTCGATCTTTCATAACTTTAAGCTGCTTTGATTGAATGACCCTTTTTAAGGTATCCGGAAGCATAATATTTGTTCGAAATCAGCTATTATCATCATTTCCAAGGATCCAACAGTTCAAAAATATTTTTTAAGGTTATTTCAATATATCAAACCAATCCGGCATCCCGAAATTTAACTTTCAGCTCCGTCGCCTAATTTTGGATCTTTTGATCAGCCATCAATAAGCGCCAACAAACTTTCGATAAATATTAACACTGATGTTAATATTTATAGAAATGTTAATCATTAAAGTACTAAATTTTGTCTTAAGGATGTTACGGTGATAAAAAGCAGACGCGTAGGAATCAACCTATCCTTAGGCTTTTGAACTAAGGACTAATAATCTGAAAAGCCAATCGGACCAAGCGTGGACTCATTTGGCACATTATTTGAAACGTGAAGACCATTTTCACATCACATAAGGCGTGAACAAGCAACAAGGATCCTCATTGAAATGTGGAGGAAAGCGAGCAGTAGATTTACCTGAAGATGGGCTACCCCAACTACCAGTGCCACGAGATGAACAAATATAAACAAACAACTCGACCATATTTCGCATCGAATTTTTTTGGGAAGGCTTGATGAAATTTCCTCAAGGACGTCACGCCGTTGCTTACGCCATGAATGAGACAAATTACGATAGAAATTTTTTACTTCTTACGTAATATACATAACTGAATGTCCAAAATGCAAAAACCTAAGACAATCTGTTAGACTCAAAGCAGTTTCACCCGGAATCCCACAATCGCCCATAATTTTGATACAGTCATTAGTATTGAAAATCTCTAAGAGCATGCTACCTTTCAAAAACGACACCTTACCAGTTGGTCTCAATTTATGTAGACTTTATAATCAAGAAATGAATTGATCATGACATATGTTCCCCACATCTGGTACAAGGAGCAGCTATTGGACGAGATCTGTTGACGCCTTCACCGGCCTTTGCTGACCTTTCATTGGTCGCAAAAAAGACTAAGGCTTTCAAGTGGTATCTCAGTGGTTTCTGAGAATCCATATATGCTCGAACTTTGACATTTAATAGTGTGAATTTGAGTGTTTACGCCAAACTATATTCAGTTGGAAACGCTGGTTGCTCTCATTTTCAGAGCAAAGCCTTGTGGAAAACATCGTCTCAAAAATCTGAATCAAATAGCAGGAAACCTGCAGGATCCTGAGCAGCTTTGCGAAACCAAGTTTGTTTTTTTCAAGCCAGAGCCATTTATTGGCCACACCAGATATTTCACAACTCGCGACCAAGGATGGATTATTGAGTGACATAGAAGGACTTGGTCTTTCCAGTCGATTTTCGAAATTTACATCAGGTGTTTAAAAACTTTGACAGTTTTTTGGAGGAAATCAGAACGCGCTTTTTGACAGAAAGTGTCATGATCAAAATTATAGGTCTGGAGACACGACTGTGTACCCGTTGGTTCACACTTACTTAAGGTGTGGCCAACTCTGAAGCCATACTACTGTGGAGACAGCTTTTAAGTTGAAAGTTAGCTCCTTATGAGGTCCCCCAGTACTTTTCCTACCGTGTGGAGCATATATAGCGGGCAGTTGGTATTTTGAGAGTTTCTTATTTCTTATGATCATACCTGAATATGCTAACTTTTTGCACTTTAGCGTGATCAGGCTTATACAGGACAGTCAGTTCAAGCCTAGGATTAAGACCGGTTGTGATCTAGCTGTTAGTTGCTCTGATATTTCCTCGCGTTGGTAAAATATACTGTTTTCTCCAATTAAATTTGTTTGAAAGCCGAGGATTCCTCAACTGTTTCATCGCGGACAGACTCGAAAGGATTAAAATGGAGTACTAACGTTTGATTTAATGGTGCGGATTAAACTACTGTTTCATCATCAGATTGAAAACTGTGAAAATCAAGTACTGATATTTGTTTGAAAGGCACAGATTCCTCTATTGTTTCATTATCAGACTCAAAGCGGTCAAAACTAAAAAAAAAAACAATAAAATGTACTGAAAATCAAAGTAAAATGTATTCTGTGTGAAAGCAAAATAATATTGTGCTCCCATTGATACATGGTTGGAACACCCTATGCGAATTTTATCAACATCATTCAGGCAGATATCAACGTTACATATAATTGTCAAAAACCGAAATAACGAGTTTGAAGAAAGTTTTTCGAGAAATTTCCAGAATCTGTAAGTTTTTTGACAAAAAAAAAATAAGCAGAAAGAGCAACTGAAAACAAACTTTCCAAAATGCCAGAGGAGCAGTGATGATGAAGAGAACAACTATACCACATGTTAATACAAAAAACCCATAGCAAATCGGTCAATTGTCCTGGTCATGTGGAAAAATATTGAAACCATTTTTTTCCAAACCGAAAAATTTGGATACTGTGTTAATCAACCGACTGTTAATGTTGTACCTACTTTTCTTGGAATACGTTTTCTGTGTGGTATCCATGATATACGTCAAGAATTGAATTCAAGTCAAGTCAAGAATTTCCATGAATTTCAACCGTCGGTAATATTATTATGAGTAGGTTAAAAATTGCAGCATAACATGCAGTCATTTTAGGTAGGGACTAGGACAAAAAAATTTACGAAAACAAAGTTGCCGTACATCAATCCTTTTGCTTTTTTGGGATAAAAGCGAAATACTGGCGGTCTCATCTGAAACGCTCTCTTCTGAGAAACTGTCAGTATCAATCAAACTTTTGACAGCTAAACAGGGTTGACAGCTTGACAGGGCTAAAAAAATAAGCGCGAAGAAAGTTGCCAGAAGTTTCTCAATTTCTTCCCTTTTATTTTTTTTTCATGTCCCTGTTTTGTCTTTTATCTTCACTCCCTCTCTTTCTCTCTCTGCTACTTTGATTTCCAGATAGTATTACAATGGAAGTGAGTAGGAATATGCATTTGTATTCAAGCCACACCGGTGAGAATTTTCAACGCATCATTCTACGTGAGTCTTTTGGTAATTTTGAAAAATCGGGGGGTTTTTTTTTTGTTTGGACTAACATCGAAGTGCTGTCAGTATCAACTGACAATTACTTTTTTTAGGAGCTGACAGTGTCAATCAAATTTCTGGCAGCTTATCTGCAGGAAAGAAGGTTTTGTGTTAGTTTTTTATTTGGTCTCACCAAGATTACGACGGTCTGAGTTGTCTTGATATGACCTGATATGGCAAACATGTCTTACTGAAGAACATAATTCTGTACCTACGTAATCTCTTTATAATTATAACGTATATAAGGGTTAAAAGGAAATCTTCACGGTTCTGTTCAGTTTAAGGTAAAAGAAAGCCGTCAAACGTTCTGCGGTCGAGCAGTCCTGAACTCGAATTTTATTGGTAGTCCCATACCTGAAGAGTTGCATATTTAATTAATCAGAATAGTATAGCAATAGTTCAAGAATCAAAAATGGCTTTCCGCCTAGGTGCCACATGTGAGTCCAACAGCAATAAAACATCGGTTTCATTCAGGACTAACTTTAGTTATTCTAAAAAAAAGCAAAGAGTTTAAAGAGTTGGCTACACAAAAATTTATTATAGATTATTTCTTCACTCATATCCTTGGTAAATAAACTTCCAGGAAACTAAGGAAAACAACTACAACAAAAAGGATCTAAAGTTAGATCGAACGATGGGTGATGCGCAATACCTGTATATTTCAAGGTTAGGTTAGCTGGCGAATCTCGGTTTCTTTTGTCAAATATATTTTCAGCACGAACATGGATTGCATATCTAGACGAAAATTCAAAAAGTTTTAGAATTCTTCTTTTTGGAATTTTTACTGTTGACGCAGACTCTTCCCTCCACCTTTAAACAACAAATTTTGGAAGAAAATTTGAATTGGCAAAGGAATAAAATCGGCAAGAGTAAGTCGGAATCACTTTGAGCCGTTCATTTTCGGAAATAAAATTTAACATAGATATCATATTTAGACGAAAAACGGAAAAGTACGATTTTTTTCAGACATTTTTCTGCCGCAGAAACTCTTCCCACCATTTTTTGCAAGCAAATTTTGGAAGTAAGTTTTCATTGTGAAAGGAAAAAAGAGAAGAACAAGCAGTAATCACTAAGCGTAGTGCCCTGGCTGTATAGGGTATGCAGTGGAGCTTTAAATTTGATCTCTTGGAGCTCTGACCAAAGTAATATAGAAGCGTTCAGCCTAGTACAGTACTAGTGGAGCACAATTCCTGTCGTAACGCTCAGTTTTGTTCACTTCTAACCAATTGCCAGCTACAACCGATCTGTATAGTTGTTCTCTGGTGCAAATTAAAGTAAGTGCCTGGCCATACGTCAACACCTTATAGTAGATTCCTTCCAACTCTGTGTAATAGCATAATCAACTTGGTCTCAATCATGGCCTTAAAATGGTCTAAATAGAATTGTGACTTTAGTCCTTTGGTGTCGACTTCTTCGCTTGAAAGACAAAAAAAAACCATACCAAAACCAAAATTCTGGGACATTTGAATGTAGTTTTTTCCACATTATAATATGAAAATTTTATGGGACTGTTCCACCAAGTCGTAATGAAGCGAAGTGGAATTAATTCTACGTACAAAACATATACTATTCTTCCTTCGACTGGTTCAAAATAGTCTTTAAATTCTGCACGTACTTGCTAAAGTCGTACCATGATCAGCCACAGTATCTTTATCACGTTCATTAGTATCATATAATTACTCACTGAACCCTCGCAAAACAAACATATCCTGCCCAACTACACAAAATCCACATATCTTATCACGTCGTCCTTATCCACCCATCAAATGTAATTATCTCCACATATCAATAGAACGAAAACATCACGCTCGCTCGCTAATCAGTAAACTCATTATGGCTACTGCAATCAAATTCTCTTTATCTTCCTCTCTGGTTAACCATCATAAGTTACACATAGTCCCCATTACAAATCAATCAGAATCGGGTCCTAAAAAGTATCAGCAGGAAGAGAACCCACAAAAAAAAGGCTGAAACCTTTCGTCCTCACGTTTCCCAACCTCAATGCAACCAAACACTAGAATCATAGATGAATATCCTGCGCGGTGGATAGAGAGGAGTTCACTATGTAAGCTGGCCGTGTCTCTTGGATCAAAAGTAAAATATTGCTGAAGTTAGCAAGGAAGCAAGCAGGCAGGAATGCCGAACAAGCTTCTAACCAGGCATGCTGTCGATTGTGCAAAGCAATTTCTTGATGTCTACTAATTGATAACCAGTTGAACATCAAACCATTTGTGGTCAGAGGTCGTTGCACACCAGTATACTGAGACAGATACTCCAGATCCACATCACAATTGTATATCTAGCAGGACTTCACCCTGGATGAAATCGTAGGAATAAAGCAAGCAGAAGAAGATGAAGTGGAAAAAAAAGGTGAATGTCTAACGAAGGGATCCAAACGATTTCCCGCTTCTCCCATTTCGCACTCGCACTACCGTTTCATCCTGTTGGATGGATTTCATCTGGAGAATAACGACTGCGAAACGATTGAGAAAGTCTTCATTTCATCCCTTCATGCACCCGCTGGTTGTATTGAATTCCCTCAACCGAATGCTCCAGCACACCGAAAATAGTCCTGACGAAGGCAAACTTGAATAACGACAGTAATTGAACATCCAACCCAAAATCCACAAAATGTTTCCTTCACGCTTTTATACGACTCTCTTGATCTGTGCCAGTGGTAATAATTCATGAGTCTGGGACACGAGGCAGGTAATAGCAACGACCTATCCAAATTGAGTAGCAAATGAAAACTTGGAAAGAAAATTGCATACAATCTTACACAAATGGAAAAATCCAGTTTTCCCATCCTGTACGAAACGTAGGTCGCACGTCATTGCTATGGGCGAAGCTTGGGAAATAGGAGCTGGTTTTTTTTTCATGTCTCTTCTCGTTTTTGGAATGCGACAAGATAATGGGGAAATTGGAAACATTTAAATTTTATTACTTCATTTATGCAGCAAATTAAAAGAAGTGAACAACGTTGCCACTGAGAGTGCTTACTAAGTCATTAATCTTACGTGCTAACACACCCTCGTGTGGATTGCGATAAGAGGTTGCTACACAAAGCGTTCAAGAAGATTTATTCAAGGATCTGTGGAAGCAGCACTTAAATTTAGAAGGTGCTTTGGTGTCATCCACTAGCATGCATGTTGTCAACATTACCGTGGAAAAGAACTCACTTAGAGTGTTGAGCAGACACGAACAGGACCTTCTCTAGTGACGATGTTTGCTTTCAGGAAGGTAGCAGAGTTATATGTTATTTCGTTACCAATTAAAGGACACTTATCGTTGTAGTTGGAAAACAGTGTTATTCGAACGACTCTACTGCAGATGAGTTAAGACTTTACAGTTTTTAAGGATATTTCTTGCATATTGCCCGATGACATTCCCATACAACCTAACTTATACTTCCACCACTTTTATCTAATCCCCGATCATCATTATTTCGACTGTTTATTACCATCGAAGTCAAGGCAACCATAAAATAAAATCACTTTTATCCACCAATCCTCCCGAGTGATACCACATTTAGTAAATCCTTCGGGCTGTTTATAATAATTTCCATAAGATGTATGGTAGAAAATTTATATCTACAACTCAGGCAAAGACCCACATAAACCTATAAACTTTTACAATATTATTTCACGTTATACATTGCTCGATACTGGTAGCTTGCTGGAAAGTGAAAAAAAAATACACATACATCTACATGAACCAGGCTCTCTAGGCACAGATAAATAAGTATATATATATATTATATTTCCTTTTTTTTTTTGAAATCTCAACTGAATCTCGTATGCAAAATTTTTCTGTTCTACACAAAACATTGTTGCTGTTAGAAAGGAAATGTAACGGGATGAGATGGGCCCATATCCTTCCGTCTTCCTGAATGTGAGGTTGTGAATAAATGCCGATAAGGCTTTGAAACTGAAATTTCTGAACATGTAGCACTTGTATACTAAATTGTAGAAAGGAAATATTTTTCCAGGATAACACCTAACGTTTGTTTTGGTTTTTGGGAATGAGATAAAAGCGATTTCCCAAATGAGTTTCTCTACTTAGTGGCTGAAAAGAAAAACGGTACGATATATTTTTTTTAAAGTAATATTAATGCGTTTTTATATTTCTTCAGTCTTGGAGAAGGATAAAGCGACAAAAGTGAAATTCTGAAAACTCCAATTAATTTGTTGTCAAACGAAGATTACTTTTGAAATTTGAATTATATTTCGGGCTTAGACATTTAAATAGACAACAATTCCTCATTCCGTCACCACTCAATTCAAGATTTCCTTAAATTATGTACTCGACTGAATTGAATAGTGTGGCTTCTACCATTACTTTTCGATAAGAGATGACAGTTCTTATTTAGATTTCATACAAATTTAAGCAGATTCATTACTTTCTCGACAATTTTTCCTGCTGGCCGAAGGATTCTTCTAGCTTCGTAGTGTTTTTTGGCAGAGGGACTGCAACGCTTAGTCTGAAGTGTTGAAACAAACAGTTCCAAGCTTTGTCTGCAACTAGATAAAGAAGGGTTGATTGGGTTGTTCGGTGACCGATGATTAAGCTTCCCCTTCGTATTATATAAATAAAACTTATCATGTTATTGCTTACTTTCGTAATCTTTCATCATCATCATCTCCAACATGTGTCCAAAAATTCTCCAAACTCACATGAACTCCAAACAAATGAAGCCACCTCCAATAATTTTGGTCATGCGATCATGTTCTCCAACATGTGTCAAAAAATTCTCCAAACTTTGCAGCTTATCACAAATATCTTGTCCCAAACTTCCTTCGTATCTCTTGACGTCCAAATTTGACATGCCTTGAGCTGTCATCGTCGATTGGAACTCAATCGACGTAACGATGAAACCAGTTACGAATAATTGCTTATGTGTTTTGTGGCGTACGTTGAAGTCACTGGCAAGAATATATGAGGCGAGGATATAAATCAGTTTTTTGAGCTAAAGAAATCTTTTTTTTTTGTGGTAGGGAGGTGAAGGCTGTTTACGCCCTGAGTGTGGGACTCCCAGACGCAAAATGCTTTTGAACTACCCACTAAACACCTCCCCTGTCAACCTGGGAACCTAGCCTGGAACCGTTTGACACATTACTTTGGGCTAGGCCTCGTGTTCCTACGCCTAGAGGCGCCTTCGAATTATGGAAATATCTTCTCTAACGGGAAGGACGGGAGAGGAGGGAAATGCTAGAAAAGAGATCCATCCATCCCCGATGCCTCCCAGCGTTCCAATAAAACTTTTTTCAATATCAGCACTGCCCGAGCATATTGCGCCACGCGATTCCAATTGTCAACTGTTTTCAGCATTACTCTGACGACAGTTTCTGGACAGAGCTCTCCAATTTCGCTGAGTAGGACCCCTCGCTGCTGGCTCCACCTTTTGCAGTAGAAGAATGTGTGACAGGCGTCATCCGGTTCCACTGCACAAAACACACAGTTAGGAGACCGTGCTCTGTCAAGAATCTTTAAAAAGTGTGGAATCGATTTTTGAACTTTCCCTGCTGCACGAACAGCGATAACAAGGAAGTTATTCTTTACCCATAACGTATAAGTTATTTGTGATAGCAAAGTCATGACTAATTACGTCTTAGGCATAGGCTTACCAGTACTGTCAAGCTAGTCAATCTTCAAATCTAGCTTGAAGCAATTCGACAAACTATTTTGAATACTGTATTTTTTCTGAAATTAATAGGTGCAACCCTTCCAGCTACGGAAAATGCTTCGCGAGATGGCAAGAAGCGAACAAAAAGTTGATTAATCCATCTTTGACGTTTCCTAAATTTTCAGTTTCTTTTTTCAGCCTGTCAGGATCTTTCGGCTATAACGGTTCATACAGCGTCAAACGGTTTTGTTACGTTCTCGGTTACACGGTTAAACACGGTTAAACGGTTAGATTGTAGTTCTCGGAGAAATTTCTCCATCTTCGCTGGGAGAGTTCCTGTGCTACTAATCGCTATTCTCTTCTCGTTCGGAAAAAACCGCTCGGTACATAGTTCAAGGAATCATCCAGATTTTTCGTAAGACCATACCGAACAGTAAGATTTAGTTTGACAGTGGTAAACATACTTTTCTACCGGTGATATTTGAAAACATTTATTGGCCTATGCGCGTGGTGCTCACGGCGTTTGTCTGGCGAGCGAATTTAAAGACCTCAGTTGGACTACGCACAACTGAGAAGGATAATATTCGTTATGATTAACTATGCTACTAATGAATGAAACCTAACACTTGTTGTGGTGGTCCATGGTTTCTGTAGAACTGTACAGATGGTCTCTCTGTACAGTTCTACAGAAACCAATAACATAAGCAGAACTCTGCATTGCCAGGTATACCAGATCTATTTTGCTAGATTCCCTTAACCAAGTAAGGCTTTGGTATGTCAAATATGAACGATCTAAAGTTAAATAAACTTCCTCGTTTCTCTTTTCGTTGGAGCAGGCATTGCAGAACTCTTTCGGATGAAAGTTAATTTTTCTTGGGCTATACAACTAGTGTGGTATATCATTTATTTCACAAGTGTTCTTTTGAAATTCTTGTTATTTCCCAGGACTTGCGTTACCCATATTTATTGATTTTGTCATTTTGTTTGTCGGTCGTATCCCTCAAATCTGGTTTTCAGTCCGGTCTTTCTTTACCGAAATCCTCGTTTCCTGATTTTTATTTATAGAGTTCCGATACGGTGTAAAAGGTCTGTAAGCCGATGATGTAATTTTTGCCCATGCAGAGGTATTTCTTGAGAAACCCATCTTAAGCTTCCGAACTATGGTTTCTACGTTTCACAGGCATCCTTAAACTTTAATTTATATCAAAATGTGTTCAATTGAAACAAATTCTTTATTCTTTCATGGCAATGAATTTATTGTAAGACCAATGGCCGACTATAAAACTCGGAAAAAATTAACGAAATTAAGGTAAAGGCTGTTTACGCGCTGATTGGGGGAGTCCTAGACGCCAAACGCTTTTTGACAACCTACTAAATACCTCCACTATCAACCTGAAAATCTGGCCTCGAACGGTTTAACGCATTACTTCTACTAGGCTTCGTTTTCTCACGCCTAAAGCGCCTTTTGATCACGGGAATTATGTCTCCAGTGCGAAGGAAGGAGGGGGGAGAGAAGGAAGTGCTAGAAAAGAGACCCATCCATTCCTCACGCGTGTTAAAGCACTTGTATGGCGTTTTAGGTATCAGCACTGCCCGAGGGTATTATGCCACGGGGTTCCATTTTTCAACCGTTTTTTTCCGACCATAGTTCACGGGCAGAGCTCTTTTTTTCGGTGAATAGGTAACTGGGCTGGTTACTCCATCTCTTGCAAGACAAAAATGTGTGACAGACGTGCTTGATCTCTCCTGTATAAAACGAGCAGTAAGGGGACCGTGACATGTCAATCTTGTTCAGTTAAGACTGAAAACATCTATGCCCACTTAAAAGCTAGGTCAAGAAGAAATCAGTCTCGCCATGCGTTCGGTTGAGCCACGGCCTCAGGTCGGAGATCAGCCGTGCAGTCCGCCTTGCCTTTATGTCTTGATCCCAGGACTGTTGCCAATCGATGAGAAAGCGTTGTGTCTCATCTCTGGTGACTTCTTCTCGGTTGTCTGCGCTTCTGCTTAGGTAAATATTTCTGCACTCTTTCCCAAAGAGGGCGATCCGTTACACCCCTGTGATTACCAGCACTGCCGCCCTGGAGACTGTTCAATATGCGCATGCAATTCGCAGTGCTCCTTGTCTCTACACCTGTGCCAATAGCTTTCGGTGCAACTCTTTCTGAGAGCGTCGCCGCAGAGTTCTAACCTAAGAGTATAACTGACTGGACAGTACTCATCAGGAATCTTCTCCTTCTTGTGGTGGGCCCCCCTGTGTTAGCCATTAATTGAGTGAGTAAATGGGGGCTGAAACCGTGTTATCTGTTACCATAATTTGTATGGAAAATCTCATCTTCAATATCAGTACGCCCAAGTTTTTCACTGCTGATCTCGATTCAACCAGCGCTTCTCCAACACTGATAGGTCACATTTGGGGAATTCTCTTCTTTGTCAAGATGACTACTTCGGTTTTTCGCCAGTAAAATGTCTTTCCATCTAGTTTTCTAGCACGGTTTCATATCATAAGTTTGTTGAATTTATCTCAAGTAAGGAAAATGCTTTATTTTTAACTGGAAAGCCATTACTGGCTTAAAGAAACCCCTTTTTCTTTGTAATAAAACTGTGTTTTGAAACAATCAAAAATAATTCAAATTGAAAATAAAAATGGGTCATATTTCAAGCCAAAAAGTTCTTTAGCTTTTCTATATTATTTTTCTATATTCTTCTTATTATCTTTTCTATATTCTAAAACTTTGTTTTCAAAAGAATAATATTTGAAATGTTTTTCACAACTTCAGTATTTAGTTGTTATACTGTCAAAGACCAGCCTTCAATTGTCATCCAGCACCACTTATTAAAACCTGGATCAAATTAAGCTTGTACCTGGTAGAGCTTTGTTTGGTTGGCTGCATTTCTACCTGCGAAAAATAACTCAAAAAAGCGATAATCATAGCCGAAGCTGTTCACATGTGGTGAATAAGAGCTTCAGGACGATCAAATCATGTCTTCTTTGATTTTCTTCAATGCGAGAACTACACAAACATTTTCTGTACCCTTTACATAAGTCTGAATCCTAAACTTCCTTAATTCAATTGAAAATACATTCTCATACCATGGAAAACATTTCTTCAAAATGTTTATAATCATTTCGCAAACTTTTGATAAAATAAGAGTAAAGCTCGCTACAATTTTACAAAATGAAAATATTTTCCTTTGCGCTGCATGCATTTGATTCAATTTTGAAAGTTGAAAAGTTCATATGGTAGACACCTATACATGTTTTTTTTTTACAATGGAACCGTCAAGGACTGCGATATAGAAAGTGAAAGTACTCCGAATCAAAATATATCCTGAATTTCATCTCGCATGCTAGTCGTAGGATAGGAAGCAATTTATTTGTTCATTATCCTGAAATAACATATCATTTTGAATTCATTGAAAACTTTGGTCATGTATTTCATATGTAATTATGCAGAAGGATAGTTCAACCTGACTGACCCAACAACTTGGGTCAGGTTAATTGTAGTAAAAACTTTTGATATTACAACATACATCATACAGCAGTTAGCAAATATTGGTATTGCAAGCGAAATGCATGTTGAATTTACACAATGTTTCTCAATTCTAAATCAACAAACGCATAGCCTTGTGTTAGTCCTTGAATCAAGTTAAATTCGAACCGCACACGCAGATATGAATATCAATGAAGCGTTTTAAGTGTCGACACAAATCATTTTCCATCTGTTGGTACAAGATGTTGAACGTTTCTGAACATCAATCCAAAAGGAATAAACTTGAAACTTTATTCAAAAAAAAAAAAAAGAGCAGCGCAGCTCATTGGCCTAAAACAAACTCATCCCAACCAGAACATAAACACTGAAAAACTGCCTGGCAAAGCAAATTATCGACAAATTTTCACCATCATGACTTTGCAGAACAAATGAACGGCAACATCCATAGAATTTATATATCTTAAACTGAAATTCTCACCCGTCATGCAAGAAATTCTCCGCACAAAGTCCTCAAAGTTTCCAATCACGTCCATTTTCGATTAACTCCAAACTTTTACCATCTACCATTCACTGCCACCAAGGAAGAAAACCAAAAAAAAGGAAGAAAAAAAAACAACAGCACGGAATAAATGAAAAAAATTTTGAGCAGTAACAGCAGTGGTAGCACAAGAGTTAGAATGGCGGAAGGCACTCCTAACCTGCAACAACAATAACGATAAAAACAAAAACAGCAACAACAACAAAAACTCCTACTAAACCCAGACGAAGAAAAACGAAATTGTCGACAACAAAACTCTTAATCACATTTACAAACTTCATCGTCAAATTGCTGGGCATGCCGTCGTCATCCACATCGTCAACATCATCCTTGTGTGGTCCTGGAGTCTCGAAAAGCTCAAATGCCAACGTTCGATTGCGTTGTGTATATCAATAATTCATTGTTTCCCAACACTTTCACAAATCAAATTTTCGGTCTTTTTCAACATGGCCATCATACCCTCCCATTCGCGGCGTGACTTTCAAAGGAATCTTTCACTTTATGGTTTCTTTTCGGTTAAAAGATGACTGGATCATGTACAAACAGTTCCAGAAGGAAAGATGAGAAAAATCGGTCCAGCCCGACCGACGTCAAACGTACGAGCGAGAGTCCTGCGGAGTTTGAATGTCCGTTTGACCACCTTTGATGGGATTTTATGTCGGGCGAAAGTAAATTGATCTTCCGATATAGAGATATATTTTTTTTTCGTACTCAATGGCCGGAACCTGCTCAGAATTGAATAAATGTGAACCCATCGAAGCGGCGGAGTGAAAGACAGTCATGTTTGAAGGACTATTAGATGTGTAAGGACGTTTAGGAAGGAACCGTGACATGAATGGCGTGGCGGCAAGCGTTTTCGGTTGCATGATGTCGGTTAGAATGTTTTTTCTTACGTTGGTGTTATGTCAAACATATGTGAAGCTAATCGAGTTATGGCTTGATTTCTATTACGAAACGTCAAACATTCTTTTAGTCCTACGCAAGACAAAAAGAAAATTGCAACGAGTTTTCTTTTGCATTATTTCATTGGAATTTCAGTCTGGGGGACCAACTTGAAGACTTCTCTTTTTTCAGGAAGAACTTACTCGGCTAGGACTAATATTATTAGCCCTACCACAATCTACATCCAGCTGGAACCAATAATTTCGTCTTGCAGGACATGCAATATCTTCGGTTGGATATTTTTAACATATTTCGATCCCTAGAGTTGGTTTCGTTTGAAAAAGCACTCATTACCCTCAGTGGATTCCCTACAAAGAGAACAATTATGCTTTCGACATTCATGTAAACATTAAAGCGCTCCTTGCAAATAATCACGATATCCTCACGTATCGCTTTATATTCTGTCCTCCTAGCATACATGTCACGGAAAGTGAAATAAGATTATCCTCCAATTAAGACAGGCCAAGCTGCAATACATTCAGAAGCCGAATAACAATGAGAGGAGAGGTCCTAATGCGATAGATTGAATTATATCCGATACATGACTGTATCAACCCACCGAGCTGCTGTACAATATCATAATGTTGCTGCCACCTAACCTCGATGCCCGAAGCATCATCCCATATATCATGTGAAGAAGACTTTCTCGCAACATTGAACAACTAAAATCCATATCCATAAAAAAAGTAGAAGAAGAATAAGGTTCCCCCCGAGCGATAAGGCACATTGGGGACAGATTTGCTGCCAACGTTACCATTGCGCGCCACTCCGGCAAAAGGAAACCGTGAAACGAATAGAAAACACAATTTCCCTTAGTTCTTCTTTCTAAAGTATCATTAATCTACTCATTAGACGACATAGCGGGATCAAATGAGATTATGAGAATATCTTCCATATATAGCTTAAGGCGCACATTAGACTGAATCAAGAGCATGCAGAGGATGCGACAAATCCTTCTTTTTCGGGTAGGATTTTCTTTAGTTTCAACTATATCACCTTCATTCGCATGGTATCTGTTTCTATATTGTATTTATCGTCACCTCTCACATCTTTTCCTTGCCATTCGCTCCCTCGTCACTGCTCCTCGGTCTGCTCTTCACTTGTTGTCCTTTTTTCAGTTTCAGTTTGGATATCGTCATCGTTTGTTCTTGACATGAGTGTGTACTTCAGTTAGCGTCCGCTTGGAAAATTCCTTCTTTTGCTGTATCGTATGCGAGATTGCCAACGGTCTTTTGTATGAAGAGACATAACACTAAAGAATATAAGAGGAGCAACAACAAACGAAGGACAAACAGAGAAGCTCGAGTCAGAGAAGTAGCAAAAACACTGCAGAAAATTGGAGCAACGAGTTGAGCAAGGGGCCTGCTATTTTGTTGAGTGGAAAAGTGTCATTGCATTGATTTATGCTAAAATTGTAAGACTCTCCAGCCGTTGCCTGCTTTTGAAGCTTGTGTCGCTGGGATTATTATCCTGTCTCTTTTTTTTTGCTTTTTTATATTGCTTGCATTCCGGATGAAGATTGGCTCGATTGGATGCAGAGAGTAAGTTGGAAAAAAATGTTTTATGCTGAACCATGCTGCAATTATAAGATTACGTTAATCAATTTCTTGTTTGCGCTTCCAGGCGTATGAGTGAGCATTGAATTAGCTTTTGCATTGGCTTTTATCGGTACGTCTTCCTTCTCCCAGAAAACGCTATGGATATATCCATTTCGTTTGGTTAGCCTGTACATTTGGTTACTAGATTCAACTTCGCATGGATGTTTGTGATTGTCACATTCAAATTTGGATTATACCATTTTAAATGCTCCAGGACAAACACCAAATTCCAGAAGAATCTTCCTTGGCTCACAGCCTTGCTAATTAGATTCCAAGCAATTGAAAGGATTAGCATCGGAGCCTTCCTTTTTCGGCCTGCTCCCAGTCAGAAGATATCAAAAATGTCCCGATAAGGGTCCCTT
This sequence comes from Stratiomys singularior, assembly GCA_954870665.1. Taxonomy (NCBI): domain Eukaryota; kingdom Metazoa; phylum Arthropoda; class Insecta; order Diptera; family Stratiomyidae; genus Stratiomys; species Stratiomys singularior. Next base: position 100,657,886 of record OX940879.1, read on the forward strand.
TAGCACGTGTTCACAATTATCACCTCGGTCAAACAAAAAAGTTTTTTTGGCACGGCAAAGCAAGGAATTAATTAGTATAAGGATATTTCAATCGATACGCTCGCATGCTTGCATCGAGTCATCGACAAGCAAATGCAAATGGATGTTATGCATTTCCAGTCCACCTGTTACACTGTCTATGTTCGGTGTAACAGAAAGGAACACAAAATATATCTGTCTCCCTCTGTTACACTTTTATCAGTGGGCTTCTGTCACTATCATTTTGCTATCGAACATCTTCGATAAATCCAATCGTGTATCCTTTCATAATCCATCTTCGTATTATCAGCTTAACTTCGCATAAAATTATCTCCAATTAATCGTTTGTGGGATGTACACGGGAGAGTTTCCACCGAATACTCCCAAGGCAATCTTTTCTCTCTTTCTCTTTCTCTCTCTCTCTCTCTTTCTCTCTCTCTGTTGCCCTTTGATATATGGAGATAGCATTTCTTTTTCGTCATTAGTTCTGCAGTGGTTCCTATGTCCTAGTTATAGTTGATTGACGCAATCTTAGTAATTTAATTATTCTTGTATTTATGAAAATTGAATTATCTCAGTTGTTTACAACAATTCGTTATCAATAAATTTCCTAATTAACGCTAAATATTCTGCTTAGCAATCAAAAATTAGAGTGTGGCAAATACGAAAAAGCTTTTCTGAAACATAGACAGCGGACAGGAAATCAAAACACCAATATATTCAGGCTCACTAATTCGTCGTCATAAGGCAATTGCTGCTTACAGTATCGATATCAAAGTGTAATCACTGTTCAGCGCTATATTAATGCAGTCTAGAGGGAGATATCAATGATACAGACAAGATCACCCCATGTAGCAAATAAAGAAAGCTTTGGAAGATAGAAAGCTTTGAAAGATAGAGAGCTTTAGAACTAACCGAAGCAGGTGAGCGAAGAGATTGCGATCGGTAGCTTCTGAGCTTAAATGAATATAAGAATTATTTTTCGGGTGTAATGTGAATCACTGGTATAGTGTAAATGAATACTTGTGCATACAATATTAAAGGGAATGTCAAACAGCATTCCTTCGAACCTTCGTCTCCATAGCATCTGGAATATTTACCTCGAGTGTCGTTAGTTATCCCAAGGTAAGCGCCCTTTTGTGGTTACGCAATGCTAAATATTATCGACTGTGCTGATTTTGAGTAGGGATGCGTTTCGTAAAAAAGCTTAGCTAAAGACGACTAGACGAATCCATAATAGATTTTTACTGATCAACCAATAGCGATCAGTGGATCTAGAAAATAAGTGCAAAATAATTTAGACTACAAAAATAATAAATATCAGGAAATAAATAGATGTTCGTGTGCTTTAAACTACATGCTTAAATGCTTGGACTTTCTAGGGCTGCCGGGTCATACAGACTTTGCTATCAAAACGTGTTTCGTGAGCATTGCAGTCATGTGCTTTGTCTCAAAAAAATCATAATTTTCCTTAGTCTCAAAAAAGTCAGAAACTCGAAAGATAGTGTGGTCGGCGTTAAACCTGATTTGAATTCTTACTCAAAAGGGACCCCAAAAGATCAAGAACGATAGCATTAACGTAAAAAAGTAGGCAACAAGGGAAATACTTGTCCCTCAAACCTGTCAAATTGGAAACGAGTGCACCTATAATTACGCCATCAATACTTCTTTTTCTAGCCTTTTGAGATCAAAATTTCTGAATAAAAAATCAGGATCGTTGCAGACAAAAGATGAATCAGTTATGTTACAGCTATTTTGCAGTAGAGTGATGAATGCTGTTTACGCCTTATGTATAGAGCTTCCAGGCGTGTAATCCTTATGGCTTAAATATTTATCACCTCTACTGTCAACCTGTAAGCCAAGCATCGAATACTTTGACGCCAAACTTCGAGAAAGACTGTGTTTCGTACGCCTAACAGCGCCGACCTATTAGGGAAGCTCTTTTGTATCATACTCTAGGGTCCATCATTCTGGAATATCTTCTGGAAGAAACTTGTGCAAATCAGATAGCTGGGTCAACTTCAAATAAGACTTGACATGTACTGAATTGGGTCCCTGGCTTAGGTCAGTATTCAAGACCCCTATTCTTGAATTTCACCCTTCGGGGTATGGTTCCAATCGCTAAAAGACTGCCGAATCTCTTCCTTGGTGAACACTTCTTGTTAATTTAAATCTTTGCACATTAATACGTAACCTTCTGCTTGTTGGAAGGTTGATAAGTAAAACCCCTTTTATCAAAAACAACGTCATCTCAGAGTCTGATGGATATACGTATTCGATTCGTGACAGTCCTTATCTCTGATTGATGGTAGAGCAATTTTTTCCTTCTAGCAAAACCTTACTACCTCTGCGGCAAGCGGAGTCCCACGCAGCACGAATCGCTCCAGCCAATTTCCTCTGAAAAACTTTTCGATAACTCTCCCGACGGTGTTAGCCGGACATGAGGCATTCAGATGGGAAGTCGGAATTTCTGTTTTCCTTCCCCATATCGTGCGTCAACACATCGATGCGCTCCGCAAATATTTATATTCGAATGCGTTAGTTAAATAGACCAAGTAGCAAGGTAGGGTAAAGGTTTGAGGTTATCTGTAGCACCTCAGCTGTAATTCAATTTCCTCCGAGAGCTTTTTATGACTTCATAGACAAGGCTGTATCCTCTAGTTCCATCCTAATAAACATTAACATTAAATATTTGTTAACATATTTATGCATACATTTTATAAGCTATCTAAGTAAAGATCCTGCTCACCTGATTCATAAAGGACCAGCTCAACAGGGAAACGGTGGCTACCCAAATAAAATTCGAATAACTTATTCTACTTTTTTTCAACAATGCTAGTTTATAGCCCAGACAGCATAGATCACTGGTCAAATCATCCATCAAACTGTACCACCGACTAGTTCTACAGCTGTTTATGAGCTTGTGGAAGTAGCTCCTTGCTTACACTGACCTCTCCGGTCCGTGTTCGTTGAGCCTTTAACAAGAGTTTATGAAAGTTTTCAGTGAAATCCGATGTCAGTCGGTTTGCTGTGCCTTACTGTGTACGGATCCTTGTAGGGGCATGGAAAACCTAGAGGCAGACTTATTAAAACACTGACCTGTCAGTTGACACTGACCGCCGTGAGTTTGCGTAGCATCTTATTAAGGTTTGAGAAAGTGTTCAGTGATTTCAGATATCCATCAGTGTATTGGGGCGTACTGTGGCAGGATCCTTCTAGCAGCATGAAGGGCTTGGAGGAAACACTGGCCTCTGAAGTCTGTGTTCGCTGAGGTTCTAATCAGAGTTTGTTAAAGTTTTCAGTGATTTCGAATATTTGTCGGCGTATTAGGATCTTTGTAGGCTCATGCAAGACTCATAGGCAGACATTATGATCCTATCAAAGTTGAGTTGGCTACATATTGAGTGTCCATTCTATCGATCGTGCCATAAGTACTTGGGCAAAAGCTCCACTTTTTCAGTATTTCCGCGGAACGTGGAAGACTTTTTTAGGGTATGCTGACAAAGGGAAGCAGCGTCATCGATCACAAGTACAATACACTCCTAATCACTGACCGATCAATCAAAAAGCACTTTTGAAGTTTTAACTATTTGTACTTAACGCAGCGCTGATGATTGGACAGTACAAGGGATGGTCAATGCTCAATTCATGTGTACAATTCTAGTTTCTACATTCAGGATCTGTATGGCACAATCATCTGATTTAGGCATAACACATCCAATTGTTCTAGCATTAAACTCACTTGGACGCAGATATTGCCTTCTGTGTTTCAACCAGAAACTCAAAACTGTCGAAACTATAAAACATTGAAGCTTGGTGGAACATATGACAAATCACTTTTGGCTTCACGTACAAGCTTGACAGCATAGTTTCGAAATTCTAACCCCAAAAAGCATCAATTTGACCTCAAGCTAGCACTAGAAAGTGGGTGCAGCTCCAAACCCAGGCTTGTATCTGATTTGACAGGAAATCATCTTTTTGAACTACTGGTCTAATGTGTATTGTTAGGAAGCAACAAATCGGAGTATTTATCTCTTGAAACCAATCCAGCGGATCTCGCGCGTTTGTGCTTCAATGCAGATTATTTTGAACGGCATTGATGTTTGCAGAAGAACTTTGGGTTAGAATATCTAAAATAACCCAACACTTACCTGTACCTAGGATTTGTTTAAAACCGTTTGATCTTGGAACAGTCATTTCGGCATGGAAATTTGTGCTTTTTTCCAAACATTCCTTCCTTTCATATTCTCCTTCACAGCAATTATAGTGCAAACAACTCCTGTTCGTGCCCTTACATTCCTGTGCGGTATGACCGCATTCGAAGTATTTGGAACACTGGAGCGGAGTCGTTTTTTGACTGTATCTGATATAGAGACCATTCTTCTCCGGTTTTAGTCTGCCTTACTAGTTGTTGCTCTATTGACTTTTTTTGCATTGTAACTTCATTTCAACTATGGTCATGTGTTACATCTAATCATCCGGTTTGATCAACTTAACTGCCATCCCATTTATTTTCAAGACATCGATATTTATACCATTTTTTTTTCTCAGATAAATTTCGCAGTCTAAGTCCCGAATTTCGAAAATAATTACAGAATTGAGTGATACTACGATTAAACTTTCTCTGAGAGCTATTTCGGCTACGACATAGAATGCATGTAATGCTTCTGATCCACAGGTTCTATAAATGAGTTGACCATGCAACTATGATTTTAATAAGGATATCTTTTGTTTACCCAGCCCCTCGTTTCTCTATCAACGTCATTTTCAGATGTAGTGACAGCGAGTTTGACCAGCCATGCCTGACAGCTGTAGATCGGGGTTCCCTGAAGCAATTGTTCGCCTTCTTGGCTTATTACTAAATTCTGTGACTATAATTGTCCAGATTCACTACTCGATTGGATTAGTGATCTGTTCAGGCAACTATTTGTCGTAATGGTTTCATACATAAAGAATGTTAAGATATCCAAGGTTGTATTATCGTGATTGTCAATTTTTTCAAAGAGTTTAAGAGCTCTGTGACGTATGCATTTGCCAACTGTTTCTAGTTGTAGTTCATTCTGTATGTCTATGTTCCTAATGTACCAGGGATATTCGAAGGTTCTCCTGAGAGCGAGGTTCTGACACGATTGAAGTGCTTCCTTTTTAGTTTTCGTCGTCTCGCAGAAAGTATTAGAGTGGAGTACTCGTAGAGTAGCGCCGATTGTATAATCTGTTTAAAAATGAGAAGCCTGTTATTTTATTTAAAAGTTTTGATTTTACTAGAGGGAGTAGATCTAGGGAGTCGTCATCACTTTGTTTGTATGTGTTCTGTCCAGGATGCTGGGTAGCGTTAGTCCAAGGTATTTAGCTGCCGTTTTCCATTTTATGTGTTTTTCTTGTATTGTTAAGAGAGGCAAACTTAGTTATATTGGTCTTGTGATAAAAATGTATTGACTATGTCTGCAGTGATTTTTTTCGTCAATTTGCAACAGTACCTAATGGATTGTTGCAGTTTTAAGGAGTGATTCCTGCTTATCTGCATTTATAATATATGCAAGTATAATCAGGACAGAGGGAAATTTTCATCAAAGATACGCCATGTTCATGTTACAAAGTATAGGCAAGAGCGGTGAACTTTGTGGGACACCAGCTTCGATTCTGTAGGTTGAAGAGAGATTGTTGCCACATCGGACATAGCAAAACCGGTGAATATCCTGCTGTTGAAGCCATTTTGTACGTGTTTCACTGGTTTTGACAGTCCTGTGGTGTGTTGGGGCATAGAGCCAAATCGTTCCTCTGGGATAGTTTTGCATTCCAAAACGAATTTTGACAACTTTTGGATTATTGCCTTGTTTACAAATTTGACTGGTGAAGATAAAATGTATCTGGGACGTCAGTTCAGAGGGAATGTTAATCTTCTCCCAAATTCTGGAACATCTGTAACGATAGCTGTCTTCGATGCCATAGAGAACCTTCGCAAGTAGTCTCCTGACAGCTGGTTTGCCACCATATTAGCTCTTACACTCACATCCGATGATCCTTTATTTTTCAGTTCCTGTACAGGTTCATTGATTTTTAATCTCAAGGCAGCCTTTTTGGGCGGTCCTCGTCGAATTCGTTTTGGGCTTTCAATGTTTCTTTATCCTTCACGCAACTTTTTGTTGGATCTGGATGTTGGGAAAATGGATGTTGAGCTAAGTCTTCGGCTCCCACGCATCAGGACTTCATGGAAAATACTCATCTGTAGTGTATTTCAACATTTAGTTACTTATTCAACTATTTTGTTACTCTTAATTAAATCTTTTTTATAATGAACATATTAGGACCTCAAGTCTCCTTCTGAGCAAATCAACGATGCTTTTAACCACGTGAAAAACGCCCTGTAAATTTTCCTACCATTAAAAATGTGTTCCAGCGAGCTCATAAATCATGCCCGGAAAATTTAAACTTCCTACATTCAGAAAGTTAAAACAGATTGAAAAACTTTGTTTCAAGAAACCAAAAAAAAACTTCCATTATACCCGAAACAAACTTGCGATAATTTCGAACCAACTGAAAATATTACATTTTCCGACAAATATCATTTTTGAAATTGCATTCTTGGCCAAATGTTACCCAGTTCATATTTCCCAGAAGAAAAAAGCAAAAAAACCTAAAACATTCACTACCATCGAGTAGTAACTTACACACCGAAAAAACAACAACAAACAAACATCAATTTTGTTACTTTTCCATCGTTATTGGCTTTTCCATCCATCGCGCTCTTGTGGACCATAAGTACAATTTCCGTTTAAGTTTCCTTTGTAATTTCCTTTTCAATACAATATATATATATATATATAAATGCACCAACATCTCTTCGATTGAAGGAAGAACACAACAGCACCATCACGAAGGGCTTGGGGAAATATTTCGGGGAAAGTATTTCAGTTATTGTAAGACTTCGGCAACAATTGCGAATTGGCCAAGAAAAAACTTCACCAACGGCAGCAACACGAAAATTAAATTTAATTTGTTTCCATTTCACTGTTCTACTTGTCCAATGATAAATTTTCCTTCGATTCCGATTTTATTTCTGTAACATATTTATATTTAGGTATTTTTTTCCAGTTCTGTACTATTACGTTCAATTTCATTTTAATATCGTCCTTGATTGCTTTCAAGTTAATTTGTCAGTGATGAAAGATTCAGGACGGTAATGGATTGAAGATTGAAGATAATGAAATGGGTGAAGTGCAGATGGACAAAATGTTAAATTAAGCGTAAATAACAAATGACTCTATTTTATGACATGATTTATTTTTCGTTAATTTTTAAAGATTATTTATTAAAGTGTACAACAGAAAGCAATTATCGACCACGACTTGCAAATTATAACAGATTTTCTTGACTTGATCCAGTTTGCAGAGAATTAATTGATGAATGGATTTTCTGACCGATCCTACACGCATCGCAAGGCCAGGATTTTTTCCCAATTTTTTGATTTCGATACTGTGATTAAATGACGTGTCAATTAAATTAAAATCATCGTGGTAAGGATATTAAATTAGTTATTCACTAGTGAATTTTCTATAAGATGTGAATAAATCGTACAGTATTGTGGACGGTAGGATGAAAAATTGATAAAGATACTTTATATTAATGTAGATTTGACCCGAAATACCCGTGAGGATTCGTGATGGCGGTTAAAAATGAATCGAAATTCAATAGAAAACTAACCACATACTGATTTATGATCCTGGAATCCCTTGACATAAGATAAAAAGATTTTAAAGGCATTTAGGCATAATTTTTATCACGCGTTTTCAAATAAAAGCCCAGTCTCAATGTAAAATGCCACAAGTTCCCGTTTTCCAAGCGAAGGGAGGATCTCTCACGACTGTACGGAGAAACCCTACGTATTCTTTCAAGGATACCGCCGCTTTTGCCTATTCTTTCGCCTGCCTGAGTCAAAATGTATAGTTGTCAGAATCCTTATCGCATGTGGAAAGTATTGGCCTGCGATTTCCGAAGCTTATGCAGGTAAAACTGATAAAAAATCAAAAGCTGAGTAAGATAGGAATAAGAATTGCCATGCATTGCATTGTACCGTGCCTTCAGAACTCTAATAAGTCCTACCGTCCATTGCTGGTAATTTATTTATATGCATCTAGAATTCTTGTAAGTTCTTGTGTGTATTTCTTTCCTCTTGCAGAGCAATGTATGCTCTGTTAACCTCACCTTTACACTTTTTATTTTTGCGTACTCTTATAAGCGAAATAATGTGTTTTTGATGAGTGTCGCACCTGCGGTAACCAGCACCACCGGTCAAAATAGTTCTCGATATGCACGAAACTCTACACACATGAATCTCAACGCGAGATTTTTTCCTGAAGACAATCTTCGAATTTCTAAGCGATGTAGCAGCATCGATGATATGGGCCTCATTAACAATCACCATTTTCTTGAAGGTGGCCTTTTCAACTATATATTGAAGTAAGTTGACCGCAAACAGGAAGAAACGTTCTCCATGAGACTAGCGTTTTTCTCTTTTTCTTGGAAAAATTTCGCCACGAGCATATCATGCATCTCAGGTACTCAATTACTTGATTCTGCATTCATCCCAAACTCCTCTCATGAAGAAAACTTGTATTCTTAGGAACTCCTTTTTTTGACAAGATGACAACCTAGAGTTCGATGCTAGGTCATATCCCTTGTATATCTCTACACTAAGCTGCACTTACTCAACTTCCAGCTTTTAGTACCAGAAATTACTTTCGTAGCAACTCAACTGTGACGTATTTGGCGGCTCAAATCTAAGTATCTGTTCGTACGAGATGTTGTACAAATCTGGGCAAAGAACGGAACCTTCGACAACACCTAATGAAATCTTCATTCTTCATTTACCTTAGCCTATGGCATACAAAAAGTTTCGACCCTTCAGGGAGTGCCTCTGAAGTCATACAATTTATTCTGAGATCAGTAAGTTTTCTTATCTTAGCGGATTATCCACTGATCCAGAGGAATCGAACGCATTTTCAGAATCAAACGTCACTAGCATACCAATAATAATTCTGCATAATTAGCTTGTGGCCTAAGTCTCATTGGTCCTTTTTAAAATCTTCCTTGACATGTTCCCAGCAGCGGGATCGCTATTGACAAGTGTTCGAAAACAACCTTAAGCTTGCCTTGTCTTGAGTACATTCCCATTTGAGTTTCCCGTCGTCCTTTTTGATACTCACCTCGCTGATCAGTGATTTAATTTGACAATCAGTAAGCGAACTAATCGTACTGGGTCTCCGACGGAGCGTAAGGTATTTTTTCATTGTGGGGGATCCAAATGTTATTGCCTGTAAAATTTCCCACTGCCAACATTTAATGAGAAGTCCTCGAGTACTCCCTTGTTGAGTATCTTTTGTAAAATAGGCTTTAACGTTAGTGTACCATACCTCCTCCACCACCGCCGCGTCAAAATTAAAAAAACAGGCTCGGAAGACAGATATATCTGAGGATGGCACGTGTTAGTAACGTATCAGTACATCCTTTAGAAAGATATTCTGCGTCAGCTTTAAGTTGAGTCTTTAATCAACCTTCGACCACTACCACATGCCATGTAACCATTCACGTATGGAAGAGCGTCCTGCAAAGCGTGAACCTGATTCATAAGGTTCGTTCGGTTTTAAATATTATCTTCAGAAGATGTTGCTTTTGACCACTCAACCTGACCGGAATCATCCCTTCCGGCATAGCTCTAAACTCATCAAGGTATCAAGCTGGTCACTTCTTGTTGCGATATTTTTTGCTAAGTAGCGGCGGATGTCCTTCGCGAGCCGCTGGATCATTTGCAGAATATGACTTTATTCAAGGAGTCTAATGACAGCTTTGCTTATAGTCTGTTCTAGATTCATTCGCTTTAAGTCAGATTTTTATTGAAAACTCACTTTTTTTGCCGTTTTTTTACTTTGATCGAGAAGCTCGTGTAGTCAAAGAATCTTATTTCGAAGATTACCATTGGCTCGAATATTCCTATCATTGGTTTTCCCCCAGAACCTTGTCAACTTATTGTGGAAGAAGTAATTGCTTGCAACCATTGTTGAGTGTTGTCTAAGTCGCAGCTATCTTGGTCTAAAGATACGTTTGAATTCATGGTTTCATGTTCATGGTTCCCCTGATTTCTCAAAGATTTCAGCAATTGTTCCGCCTCCATTTGGCTTCGTTGGCATGGTTTCTACCATGGGTCTTATGAGGTTCTCTTTCTCATCAGACCTGAAGTTGTTTTTCAGATTTAAAGTAACATCTAGAACGATTCCTTAATTTCATTTTTGCTTTTCGTTGGTTTGTACATTTTATCCTGGATTCAACCCTTTATTCCTGCAACCCATAAAAATTAGTATACCTTACTTTTTATATTTGGTCATTCCGCTCTTTTTATTAATTCCATTGCCATTCCTTTATGTTTGATAAACAATTTTTTGTTTAAGGGTAATTACACTTGAAATACTTATATAAGCTCCTGCTTTGAAGCTGCACTTCAGGCAGCAATAAGATTTAAGGATTCCAGGATCTGTTGCTTGAGGAATCGTTACTCAATTGGAGGAATTACACACGCAATAATCAAGTGAGCAAGGTAGTATTTGATCTCGTTAAAACCATCAAATTAGTCATGCACCACTCCATAGAAACAGCTTTCTGCTCCCGTCAAGGTATCGAATCTATTCTTGAATTTGTCTTAAGTGATGAAAATGTCATGCCGTCGGAACTCACTGTACTACAAGCGCAGTACTCTCCACGTCAAACGGTATTGTTCTCATTGCAGAAATTCTCCATATGCGGCCAGCCTTTACTACCATTTCTAAAGGTTAATAGGTACATACTACGTAAAAATATTAACGAAAACATTTTTCCTGCATAAGACAATCTGAATTCCTTACTTTCAGCAGGAGAACTTAAAAATACCATTCGGAGAGCAATAGACAATAATGCACCAAAATACAGCAGCAAAGTCCACACCATAGAACTCCTCGAAATAACGTTTAAGCTGATCTGAGCTCCCTACTCTCTACGAAGTCAGTGTCGAAGTCATCGTGACCTATCCTTGAAGACCTGTGTAAACTCTCTATCGAGAGCTACCACGGTCAAGATTACAAACCTCCGAAACAACTACTGGAACAATCGTCTCAGCAATCTTGACTACAACGCTCAAAAAGCCCGGAACCTGACAACAATACCGAAACAAAAATACCACAACCTTCCATATGCTGTGAAAGACGACAGTGACATCTACATTCATTTTTGTGAAGGGAAAGCAAAGTTACTTGTAAATTGTAAAGGCAATCATGCTATCATAGACTTCTCCTTGAGATACAGAACAAACCAACTTGAAGTACGAAGTCAACAATGAAAACCGCTCCTGCTGATGTTCCACAAGGTTCATGTTTGAGACCAATACTTTTCTAGGTATACACTCATGCCAAATCTGTCAATCAACAGCTTCTGTGGACGACACCTGCTTCGATATTTCTGGCAACAACCCGTTTTTCATCAGATTTCAGTTGAGACTATAGTCGTGCAGACGTCGACTAACGTCAGGTTGAGCTGTCTTATTCTCAAATAATCTGTGTCTGTACGTTACTTCTTGTCTTTTTCACGGACAAAACATGTCCTGTTTTCTGAATTTTGATTTCGATTCTAAATTAAACAAAACTGAAATCGAATAGGTATCGATGCTTATTTCGATGAGGACTTCGACAATTTTCAAATGAAAAACTGCTGCAGTTGTTTCTTCAACCCTTCTTAATTCGGTGATAATTTTTTGTCCTGGAACTGGCATCGCATCAACCCGCTAGAATTTCCACTAACAACTGCTTATTGCTTTGAATTGAAACCACGAACATATGTCAATCTAACTGGCATAAGGGCACATTTATGTCCTGAATAGTCTTCGCAAGTGTAAATGTCGGGTGAAAACAAAGCACTGCGTTTGATTAATACTAATTGCACTTCATACTAATTAAGTTCATTGTTTCGCGGTTTGATTCGACTGGTACAATTTGTGATAAACCGCATCACGATTAGCTGGAAAATGTTTCCTGGTTTGTTCACATTTTGTTAATAGCGTTTGATGTGAAATGTCTGTTTTCGAGAACATGAGGGTAGTAAAGGGAGAAAGCAGGTTATCCCATAAATGCATTGTGCTTTAGTTTGAACCTCATTGCTCATTTCTACAAAAGCTCTTCTTTTTTTGAAAGTATTCATAAGTGAGCTACAATTTTCTTCATTTTTTTAGATAACGTTAAGGTTTCGTGTTAGAAAAAAGCATTATTTCAGAAAGTGCAAGGATGATATCTACTTTTGGAATAGTGATAAGTCATCGACCAGCATATCAGACTGAAGGAGCAATATCTCTTTACTATCAAAGGTGGAGAAGAACATCCCATGGTAGCATCTCTGACATTTCATTGATTGAATTTCCGCACAGTCCTGATAGTCATCCGTTTATATGCTTTGATACAGGGATTATCTGGAGTAAAAAACAAACTTGTAGATGATTTGCTGTTTTGTTTTCTTCTGCCTTGTATCTTTCTTGATCTTGAACTTCGGTGGACATTGGCTCCAAGAATCTTTGTCAATCCACTGCGGCTTCAAGGACGATTCCACTATCTTCGATAGTTGTGTCCTGGATTTTCCCGTTAGTCTACGTCACTCTGCTTAAGCGCGCATCCTAGTTGCACATTTACGCCATCATCTCGACCCCATGAGGAGGTACGTAAGACGAGATGATTTGGCCAGTATCACGCTTGGCTTTGAGCTTTATTCTCAAAGGGTAATTTTTATATCTTAGTGCACTGGTGGTCCAGTAATTAATAAAATTCGCTCCCACTGGCAAGACGCTATTGCTGGTGGTCATCTCGTTAGTCTAATTAAGTAATCGATTTTATATCCTTTGAGTTATTTTGTACACGTCAACTGAAAAACTATCTATATGTTATATGACAAATTATATAATAAAATAGATATCCAACATTGGTTTCACCTGAAATTGGGTATGTTTTGTTGATTTCCCCGTAACATTTAAGAAAATTTGCAATTTTCTTCCGACTTCCCCAACATCTTCGTCCTTCGGTTAAATATTTCTCATTTCAACATGTTCAACATCACCGTGCAACATAGAAAGCCGATTTCTGTAAGTGATTCAAATCTCTTTTGGCTTGAAATCGTTTGATGTCCTTTAACATTTCCTGGAAAATCTTTTGATATGATGTTGCCTAAGATCCTTATTTCTGCTCGCTACTTATTCACGTTATATAAGACAAAATGAATACAAGAAGTGGAAATTCGATGAAAATCGTGCCAATTTCAGTTTCACAGCTTTTATCTTTTGGAAAATAAGCGAACAAGTTGACGGTGTAAATGAAAGGTATACTATCAAATTACAATAAACGATAAGATAAAATACAAAAACGAAAACGTGAAGAACCGTAAAATGCTCTTTTAATCAACCCTTGAGGACATTTCGGGCGAACTGAAATTTATAATACGAACACAAGACATTGGAAGGTAACGTGGGTAAGGGTTTTCATTTCAGAAAAGGAAATCAAATTGGTGGTATGAGATAAGGAAATTGTTTCAGATAGCAACAGCTACTGAAAATAGATTCTTAATCGAAATACTTTCTCTAGTTGAAGCTTTGTTAGGCATTTATCTGTTGAAATTTGTTAGTAGTTATCACAGTTTCCCTTTGATATTTGACTTTAAATGTTCACATTGGTTGCAAGGTTTTAACTTTAGAAGAGAAAATACTTTAATGTCCAACCTTCAATTTAATTATTAGTATGCATCCTTTAGGAAGCCTGTGCTCCGGTTTTGAGTTTTAGCTTGTTTACGAGACGGCTGTAAAACTATATTCCAAGTAGATACTTTTATGACTGGAGGAAGTTTTCCCGGCAATCAGGAAATGCGCTTCCTTTTTTTCTATCTTTCCATCCTAGTTTTTCCGGGCGTTTTTTATCAAACTGACTTTAAGGGGTTTCCCAACATTGGGTAGTTACTTAAACCCTCAGTTATATCTGTGAGCATGTTTCGTTTTGTTTCGTCCTTTTTTTTTCCAAGTTATTTCCATACAACGTCCGGACTTCCATCATTTCACTGCAACTCATAAGCTCCAGTTAATAAAACTCGACGTTCTCATTAAGAGGCCTTAAAAAGTTCAATACCGTCATCATTTCATATCGAGCCACTTCAAGTTCTGCACCGAAAAAAGCAATAAAACCAAATTTACATTTCCTACCAACCATTACAAATCCTTCGAAAACGTTTGCATGTTTATGGACAATTACAATTCCCGGCAAGCTTTATGTCTTTTGTCCGGAACCAACTCGTTAACTACTTCCGAAATTAGATGCCTTCCAAAAGACATACATACCAACAATATTTCCCTTTGTATATTCATTCCCATTACAAAACTGTCTATCCTTTTGTTTCCTGAACATCTCCATTCTCCTTCCATGTGTTCTTAGAGCACCCTTCTCCACACACTGTTTAACTAATGCATCCTTTCTATTTGCACGAAAACTTCACATTGCTCAATTTCCATCAAAAAGTTACACTTATCTGTACTTCTCATAACCACAACTGTTTCAATTTTTATCCTTTTTCGAGCAAACTTCAAATTCTGACAGTGTAGCCCCCACCCAACTTATGGTTGGACCCGTCTAACGGAACGTTAAACGAAGCGGTAAAAAGTGCATGCAACATATAACGTATGTGTCATCGTGCCAGAATAAGAATGAATGGGGTTGCATTGTATGTATACCACCATCATCATCCTGACGAATACAACGACTGACAAAGACTGACGAATGTGTGGAAATTGTGGATAAGTTTTTTTTTATTTTCTTTTGTTTTTGTGCGGAGGTAGAATAAAAATACTCGTAAATGTTTGCTCCTTTTGTTTTCATTCTGATCATTTGTTGCATAACCAGACCAACAAGAAGAATGAATGAAGATGAATGGAGGTGCAAGATGGAGGACATAAAGTTTACCGAAAAAGAGGAAGCAACAGGAAAAAGACAAAAAAAAAACAAATAAAGCATTTGTTTGCTGGCTTTTCACGAGTAAAGTGAGAGAAGCTAAACTATGTCTGCTTCGTTTGCCTTACGTTTAACGTATTGTACCCGATGTCCTTAACAAACCTCGGGTGCTTGCAAATCGAGCAAATGAATGGGTTGGCGACAACGAAACAAGAAAATATCCTGAAAATATTTAGATTCTTTGTGATTATCGCAACAAAGCGCGGATAAAAAAAACTCTTTATTTTTTCTTCCTTTTCGTTTAAACCGTTTGCCACACTAACAAATGCGGCCGAGTGTTGATGTCAGAAAAACGAAAAAGGACCAAACAATTTATGAATGTAATACATGTTTCGACCTTATATCGTGATACTCATAGACAAAAGTCACATCAACAAATTCGGTGCGGCATGATCAGGAGGCGGGCGGAAATGAAAGCAACAAATGAATTTTCCCATTCTCAACTGGCAAAACGAGGGGAAGCATACTCTACCTCAACTTACAAATTCTGACAGGCACCGAGTGGTAGTGAAAATGTTTGCATGTTTCAAGGATGATAAGACTCCGGCAAAATGGGAATATACGTTTGTATGTATTTTGCACGGGTTAAAGAACGAAATGGCTGGAATGTAGGGTGGTGTGCAAAAAGAAGTCATTTTAATTTGAAAAGGACAATAGGTTTAAGGACATGATGCATATGTTATGATGTAATGTTGTGTGGCAATGAGACATGTTTGGGATCATGAGATAAAATTGTAATATTCTTTGGCTACAAACGGTTTTTCCCGTATGTTTTTATTTGTACCGTCGGCATTTGTACGGAATAGAGAAAGGATAAATGCATGAATGCTAACGTGATAATTGTGTCGGGACCTTGCGGTGCTTTCCGAATGCAAAATACATGTGAACGTTTCAAAATGACGGCATTATTGTGTGTTGAATGAGAATAAATTTCTTATTATTTCCGTTTTTTCTTGTGCTGACCAGGACTTTTTTGATGAGCGTAAATTGAGCAAGTGTCCCTTTGAGTAATATCTTGGACTGGTGAAGTTTAAATCGAAAACCGCTGCATCTTGTGAAAACGGAGTTATGGAGAAACAATGAAACCTTTAGTTGAAGAAAGCAGAATGTAGGCGTAGTTGGCATGTAGTTAAACTCATCAGTTTTCGGTGCAACTAAGAACTTTTACTCCATTTCTGTTTGTGGGAGTGAAGGTTCAGCGGGCAGGTGAGCCAAATACCCGGAAGTTTTTCGAGCCTGTTGCTGATCGGAACATAGGATAAGCCTTGTTATTCCAACAGTATTTGCGATAATTCTTTTGACTTTTAAGCCCGTGTGTCAAAAATTTTGACTCGAAGTTTCCATTCGAAAGTCATTTGAAATATTAATGGTCCTGATTTGCTTAAAACATGAAATGCACCGAATTCCTTAACAGATGTCACACTCTAAAGTAGAAAGCAAGGACTTTCCTTGAGCAAGGCTCACAAGAAAGTTGTAGTATCAGAAAGTAATTATAACGTGCTGTCAACGTGAATGCGTCAGTTAGTAGAGGCGAGATTCGAATTTGAGGTCGATGCAGATGTATGTCCAAGAAAAAGTTTTGAACAGACAACCGTCACCTTAAAATTTAAGTTTTTAAAATGAAACTTTATAATTTTTTATGTTAAGTTTTCTTATCCCTAAAACTTTGGTCATGCTCTTTTATCCCTGAAACAATGGTCATGCCCTTGAACATGCTGCTCATTATCTGGCCTTTTCCAAGGGCTGTCTTTGTGGCTTATTCCACAGATTGTCAATGTTAATGTCAATGTCTATAGGTTAGATGGCAGCCAAGACTGTGCTTTGTGACGAATTCAAATGTTTATCAAGTCCCTGCGCTAAATCTTGTCTTACCAAGTACACCCTTGATCTCGTCATTTAAAAACCTTTGCAATTCCAATCAAATATTTTTCTCGTCAGATCCTTTTCTCAATGTCAGGCTTCATAAATTTCAAATGACAACTTGATTAAAAAAGGGTCTGCCTGGTGTACAGGAAACTTTAAAGTTCCTTTAGTACATCTTTTAATTACTTTAGTATATCCATACATATACAGTTCTAGCACTTGATTTTACCACAAAAACTTCTTAAACTTAGCAACTTTAGTTCGAACACTGTCAATACTACACGATTTCTTGTTGCTTATTCTGTCACATGCTACGTAAACACATGCTTTCATAGCTGTCAAAATTAAAGGTTTCTGCGCGGTTTGTGGTCAGAGGATAATGATTCATTGCTTGATAAAACTTTGCTTTGCCTTACATTACCTAAACTTGAAAGGGCTATCACCCGGCAAGTTGTGGTTACAACTGTATGTCTTTCAGCTTCAATCTCAGAGCAATGAGTGGATAAAAGAATGTCAATAAAAATATAAACTTAAAAAAATCCAAAAAATGGGTCAAAAAACATAGATTTTTCGTATTCATTTTTTGGATAACAGTGGATTTTTGTTTCATCACGAAGGAAGGAAAAGAAGGTCGCATGAGTGCTACCTTCTGTGTAGGGATTTCCAAAAACTTGAAGCAAGGTATAACCTGGTGGAGTGTTGACATATCTCAAAAACCCGCCTGTACATTGATCAGTCAAATAGTTAGCTTTAATAACTCTCAAGTGACTTATCTCAGCAAAAGACAGAAAAACCACAAGCCGATTTGTATTCGTATCGTATCTTCGCGGGAATTCGTAAGTTTCGTACGAATGCGGAAATTTTGAAACTTCATGATGATAAATAGGGCAACATTGGGTGTAACTTCTTACTCAAGTATGGCTTTACTCGTTGAACGGAGCCGAGGAACTAAGAGCCAAACTAAGTTCGACAGATCAATTCATTTATATAGTTCTTCATTGATTACTTTAACATTGTTTTTAGGTTTTCAATGAAGGCTGGAAACAATATTAAAGAAGGGCTTATAACGGTTAAGGATAAAGAATTATAAGGCTGGAAACTGAGAGTCATAAGAAAGTACAAATGAAAGGGGAAAAAATTCTATCATCTTTCTCTTCATTGATTGACTTTAGATCGTTTTTTTCTTCCTTTTATCACTGAAAGGTGGGAAAAGAATAACAAAGAGTTTATAACGGTAAAAGACAAAGAAAGGAAAGCCTGGAAACCTAGAGCCACGATGTATTACAAATAGATGGGATATCAATTCTTGCATCGAATTATTGAATACCGTCACATTGCTTTTAGTTCTCCTGTTTATAAGTGAAGGCTGGACAGAAAGGATAAAGAAGGGTTTCTAACGGTGAAAGAAACAAAAGGATAAGCCTGGCAACTTAGAGCTACAAGAAAATGAAAATACATGGGGAATCAATTCTTGCATCTATTTCTTCATTGCCTTTGCTATAGTATACTCGCTGAGCCTGAATTAACATACGCGAGTGTAGTTTGGAATAAACCTGGGGTTGTTTAGAGTTTGTTTGAATGTAATAAAATGTTGAGGCTTTAAAAACATGTTGCCAATCTACAAATCCTCTTAAATTCTTTCAAAAATGATTCATTGGTTAGTTAGAGTTTCTCTTATCGCAATTTCCACACATAAAATCATTTCCGCTGATCATTACACACATATGTGAACACATGCACCACCGATGGGAAATTTTGTAAATTATCCATATTTCATTGTAAACAGATACCATCTAATCATAGAACACTATTTACAAAACTACAATATGGACTAGAAAAAAAGGATGTAACTAAACTACAAAATTAGAATATTTGCCTTGCAACATTGTAACGAACCAAATTTAAATTTATCCTTACAGCACTCTATCGATTTGGAATAACCATTTTAAGCTAATATTGACTAGGGCATAAAATGGATATGCATTAAATGGGCTTAGTTCGTGCCAGAATGGCGGCATTAATACGATGAAAACTTCCAATGCACTTATCGTTTACAAGCGAATCCGATTTTAATTACAGCCTGACCTCAAAAACGAAGGCGTGGACAAATTTTTGAATTTGAGCTGGAAAATGACATTCGTTGGACAAACAAAACATGAAATAATTCAGAAATGTATCTACAATTTCTGAGTAATTTTATCTTTGGTTAACATTGAGTTCATAGTATGGAACACAGAGCCAATCATTGAATAAAGGATGTCTGTAGCCTTATATTCTGATTTCGATTCTATTTTGCTAATCAAATACCAAATTCTATGGAATTTATGTTTGAAAATCGTTCAGTAAATCCTAAAAGCTCCCAATAGAGCGTAATGCATACAATAAGCGAAAAGTGGCTCAGAGCGACAGCGGGTAAAAGGATGTATTGCACAAAATAGCTAGAAGTACGCAGAACGTGTAACAAAAGCTTATTGTCTAATCCGTTTAAAATCCGGCACAAATCCGATTGAGAGCATTGAAATTCAATAAAAAATACAAGTACTAGCAAAGAGATGTCAGATGCATCGAGAAAGAGAAAAAGAGAGGATAGCACAGGACGAGAGAGAAAGTGAGACAGAGAGGTAGGGTGAGTAACAGCGTCCGAAAACGAAAAGTGCTCATGATTAGGGCGATGAACAGCTTAAATAAGAGATTCAAGATTTGTAGACTTTAAACTCACCAGGATTCGGAGCGTAAATACTTTTGACCTAGATAAGTTTGTAGAACGATGCATTCATTCATTGAATTCAAAAGTTTTTCGACTGGATTTTGCAGTTTACGTGTCCTGGTCGTCTCGGAAGCTGGAATTGCTTATAAATTTTTCATGTTTCTAAAGATCGATAGCGCAAACTATGCAACATCCTGATTCTACTTAATCTACAATAAGCCTTCCGGGAACTTTCATTCTCATGAAATACATTAATTGCTCGAGTGTGGCGAGGGATTAGCTGTTCACATAGTAAATGAGGTGAGAATTTGCAATTATTCCACTAATATTGTTAGGAAAGTGTGAAAGTTTACTCTGGGTGAATGGCTTATTGAAATATCCAACGATATCCTGAATACGGTATAGAAAGTTGAGGCGAACGTAGGAAAATTTCATTTTGCAAACATGTACCCACTCATATGGTGTTCATGAATAAATTTCGCTGATATGGAAGAAAATTCTTTCGCAGTTGGAATCTGAGCTTCTAATTTCAATAAAGTGCTATCATCATCAATTCACGCATGTTTAAGCTTCATATATGACTTTCACACCGCATTCCATCCATCCGGCTCGTTCCAATTCGACATGAATAAGATTAATTCATCCTTCTGCCTTGCCTACTTTATCCCACCGAATTCTGTTCACAGATTGACTGACAACAGGATATTCAGTGTGATAAAGTTTAATGATGACAAGGCAAAATTGTTTCGTTATTCGTTGAATCGTTTAAGATTCACTCGAAATATGTTAAAAACATTTCGCCTGTTCTAATAAAACATAATTCCAACTTTCAAACTTATCCTTCGTAACATGCAATAGTAATAATCAAGTGTACTGCAGATGGTTCACATTTTCTCCTGTTCTTTCTCCTGTTGAAATCGTGTCTTGAGTTAAATTTCTGGAGTATGAAGCAAATTAATTGACGTTACTTTCTCCTTATGTTCATTGTTGAAAATTGTTATAGACTTTATAACAACTTTCACTTGTCTTGTGTATGCTTTCTAAATGTGCAATTCGTGGAATGTGTTGAGAAAATTTAATTGATCGTTCAAGCAAAGCAAAGCAATGGAAAGTTTCACTATTCCTTTCCTGAAACTTGTTTTTAACAAACGTGCAAGGAGCATGAAATTGGCAATTGCAAATTTTGCGGTGAGTATGAGATCTGTAGAAATTAGGTCGGTCTGTTTTGAAACTCTAACGAAAACTTCAAACTTGTAAAGTTTCCCCGAAGGAGTCTTTCCGTGGTCTAAATTGATCACCGTGTTAATGATTGACTTTCAGGTATCGTACTAGGTCATTTCAAAAACCAAAAATCACGGGCTAAGATAATCAAACAAAATGTCCTTCATTCGTAAAAGATATGTTTTCGAGTCCCTGCCCAAATATTCTCTTTTACTAGCGTACACATTCATCTCAAAGCATCAGTCCCGAGATATGTTTTAACAGTGCTCTCCAGCACATTAAAGTCTGCTCTTCTTAGTTTCATTAATATTCGTTTTCCCCGAATTTCAAAATCAAATCAAGAATCGTTTCAATCTGCGGACCAACGTCCAGTCCAGTCCACTTTGGTCCAGTCGCAAGGACTTTTGTCAGAGAAAGGGTGATGAGAATGATTAGGTTATGAGAATGATTATTATTGAACAGATAAACTGTAGTTGAAAAGTAGAAGCAATGTACCTCTTCCTCAATATTTCCTTGTGAGCATCCTTTAGACGTTATATTGAATGCAGCAAGCCTCGTTTACCGTACAATCTTGGATTGAGTATAGACTAAAAGTTTTCTGTGGGAATAAACTTTTATATTGCATCGAAATTGACAACGTTCTTTTGTTTCATTGAACCACTCAAACTGCCAGATCTTCTTTTCGATATCAAAAATATCAAGGACAGGATTCGAAGATTCCTGGACGGTGGTCCAGTTAATCAACAAATAAAGACAACTGTCTTCAAACAAAGTTGTTGTCATCACCACCCTGATCTGACTTCGGTCTGACTTAGCCTAACCATCTGGTTTGCCCTCGTATAACACTTAGGAACTGGCATCTTGTTCTTCTAATCTCAAACTTTTAAGGTTTAGTGGGGTCCTTCAGATCTTTCATCGAAGTCTTGTCAGCAAGTCTTTTTCATGACAGACCCTTGGCTGTTGGCGAAAAACATCCTTGGCTTTCCAAGATAGATGGATATATACATAGATAGATACATCGATAGATTGATAGATTGATAGATAGATATATATACAGATAAATACATAGATAGATATATAGATAGATAGGTAGGTAGGTAGGTACATAGATAGATAGATAGATAGATTGATAGATGGGCAGATGGATCGATAGATTTATTGATAGATAGATAGATAGAAAGATGGATAAATAGATAGATAGGTAGATTATAGATAGGTAGATAAATAGACGCATAGATGAGTAGATAAATAGATGGATAGCTGGATAGATAGATAGATAGATAGATGGATAGATTCATAGAAAGATGGATAGATATACAGCTAGAGATATAGATAGATCGATCGATGTATAAATATAGCTATTGAGACTTTTATACGTACATATTCTTCTTATCTGATAAGATATTCTAATGTTTGACAGCGACAGAATTTGTCCTTAGCTCAAAGGGCTTTTGCCTGTAACGGTGTAAACCTTAAACATTAAGTTAGTTCTACGCACTTTTTTCTATTTACAATCTAGTAGTGTTTGCTGTGAAGGTGTTCATTGGATTTAAGTGGGAAGTCTGCGTCTCGGCAAAAGTGGCACTTGAGAACTTTGGGGGTCTCTGCAGATTGCTTCGCTGGCATAATTGGTCTTCGTAATCAAAATGAAAGCTTTTTGCTGGCAAAAAAGGGGTGAGCAGTGGCCAACATGCTCTGCGTGTGCACAGGAAGAGGAGGGGTAAAGGGGAAGCGTATGTTATTGCAGGAGAATTGGAAGTAAGAAGTTCAATGGACGATGGTTCTCTTTTAAATTCAGAAAAACTAATTCCTTTTTTATAAAATTCGGGTGAGTTGCCAATTTCTTTAAGCGTTTGAAGCTACTATCATCCATATATTGTATTATTGGCGCAATTTTTGTTTCCCTGTGCGGAATGGTGCTCGCATAGTGTTTTTCGCTCAGCTTTATATGTTTGCACAGATATTTTCTCAATATTCTCATAGAATAAACTCATAGTCAGAAATTTTTAGCCTGTCCGGTAAGGTGGGGGAAATAGTGAGCCAAACAGAGCAGTGAGGGTTTTGTACATCGGAACTTATTGGCTTTTTGGGCTGACTTCTAAGAGAGCATTAGGGCTAGGACAGAAGAAGAAGCCTTATTGGCTTTTTCGCTGGCTCTACGGGCATGAGACGGTACTGGAACAGTACGCCCAAGTATTTGATAGAATTTTGTAAGAGGAATACAGGAACGATACCGATGTTAAGTGAAATTTCTTTGCTTTCAGCGCGGTTGGCTTTTTTGCAGATGCACTTGGCTTCAAAGTAAATTGACGAAATTGGCTTGATGTTGGAGAATTCAGCGAAGTTTTTTTGTTTTTTTTTTTATTGTTTCGTAAAAGAACAAAAATCAGCATACTGTGCTTCCTCAGCAATCCCGCACAAATCAATCCACGTAAATAGGTCAGCGTTGATCATTTTCGAGCGTCAAATTTTGGGTTGACCGAACGAAATACAAAAGTGTAAAATTTTTTTTGTAACGTAGCCCTTAAAAACGGTCAAAACAGTACAGAAACTCAAACTATACCCTAAGCATCCTTGAAATCGTCACAGTTTACAGAAGTAATGATTCAAACCTTTGCATTGTTGACTATTTTCTTCTTCTTTTATTTCTTTTATCTTCTGTCAAATTTGACAATTGGTGTCCTCTGACGAAAATTGTTGTTCTTGCTGTGGTCTTTCTTCATCACGGTGAGTTAGTTGTCTGTGGAGTTTGTATGTAGGACAAACTTTTTCTTCTGGTGAAATTGAGATATTTTTGTCCTTAGAAAACCGTATATCTGGAAGTTGTAGCGCTTAATTTTTTTATCTTCATTACAATGAACAAGTTGATTGTGAATTTGGTTGATTTATTTGGTAGTTTCAAAGTGTTCGAGCTCGTCTGGATGCACAAAGGCTGGTATGTTGATTTTCGCGTAAAAAAAGAAAACTCTTAAAGCTTTTACGTAAAGTTGTAATACAAATATAAATCTACTAAAAATCTTTATAAACGTTTGATTCATGCTATTGTGCGTTCAGCGCATTCTTTTTCTCTTTCTCTCTTCTCTCTCTCTTCTCTCCTTTCTCTCTCCCTTTTCTCTCCTT
This sequence comes from Stratiomys singularior, assembly GCA_954870665.1. Lineage (NCBI taxonomy): Eukaryota > Metazoa > Arthropoda > Insecta > Diptera > Stratiomyidae > Stratiomys > Stratiomys singularior. Next base: position 100,681,865 of record OX940879.1, read on the forward strand.
TCTCTCTGCATCTCACTCTCCGTCCTCTCTCTCCCATCTCTTGTACTCTCTCTTTTTCTGAGTAGCAGAAAAAATATCTATAATTTATATAATCAATATGTTTTCAATATACTGAAAAATATTGTGTTGGACTGAAAATTTCCATTCATTTGTACGTTTTACGCCTTGGGGATTTTTAAGTGGGAGATTCATTCGGTTAAATCCTACATTTGATTTTATGGGTTGCTTTCCGAAAGAATTTCAAAGAATTTCAGGATCATCTTTGGTTCGCTTACACCATGATGGAATTAGAATTGTGATTGGAGCCTGGAAAATTGTGAGATATTCGTAAGTGTTATGTATTTAAGTCCATTGACTGGAACAGGATGAGCTCTGATATGTATTTTATCTATTGGAATTTCTGTCGGGCTGAATTCTTTTGAAAACGGATAGAATTTCGAGTGAGTAATCGGAAAGTCTGCTAAGGTTAAAGTGCGTGTGATCTACGAAGTTATTTGTTGTGAGGATATTTATTGACTAGGCTTAGATACACACAATTGTAAGTTGAAGGATAGGGTTGTAGGCTTGATTGTGATTATGGGCCTCGTTATTCTCGCACTAATGGGTTGTCTGATAAAGTATGTATAAATATAGGCAGGATATGTAGGGTGTTGAGAGTCGTTAAATCTCATTCTGAATTCCTTCGAAATCCTTTTTTCATGGAAATTCTCCAGCGTCAAGTAAAAATTTCATCAAATTATAACCAATACTCCCTCTCATTCTCTTCTTCTCTAAACAAGCTCAACTGCTTGCTATCTTCCTGGAATATAACTCAAAACGGACACTTAAAGCACAAACATGATACATGCAGACGTATTTCCCATAAATTCTTCACTTCATCCTCTAAAAGCGTCAAAGAAAAATCCTGGTAAAAGCCCAAGATTCCCTTCATGTGAAGATTCTATTTGAATCATTCACTTTCTACCCGCTTTAAAAGGACGAAAAACATGAAAATTTCTTTTACAACATTTTACGCAGTTCGTCGTAAAACTGGTAGCATATTCATTGTCAGTTTGGTTGTGGAAGCTGCAGCCGTGCGAGACTGTAGAACGCTGGATTGGGAGAAGTTAAAAGGATCATGATGTTTTGATCTGGTTATAAAAGTCTCCATACTACTTGACGAAAATAAGTTTTAATAGTTTGAGAAGAAGGATCATTCTTACTTGCCTCAGACCTAATAGATTATTCTAATCTAATAATGCCATGGAATATTTTATTATGTAAGCGTGGTATTTGTGTTAAGCATAAAAAGGGAAGCACATTATCGATAATGGCTTTCTTTGAAGGATCTTTTCCATAAAAGTTTGCTGTTCAATAAATTCATGAACTTTTCTTAGTTGAACTGTTAAGTATACTTCCATATAGTAGACATGTCAATGCAACCCATTGAACGGATAAGTGATTTCCTTTTAACTGCACCATTCATTTTATAAATGTACCTCAAAGTGGAATAGTTGGTTGGACAGCATGTTTCGATAATAGTCCTTTTATACCAACATTGAAGCTCCATGGATAGAAGAAAAACACGACAATCGAAATCGAATTCTTTACAAGGAAACCAAAACCTGAACAAATGTAATGTGTTGATATCGAAAACAAGTTTGCACTCGTTAAAGGATATCCTACACCATGAGATGTGATGTGAATGTGCATCGTAGAGTGTAGTTTTAACGAGGTACCAAGTATTGAATGGTACATGTGTTACGTTTGAAAACGGATACAAGAAGATACATAGAAACAAGAAAGTATCCAAACGACAAGGATAACGGCATGCATGGATGAGCATGTATCCTATTACGATGTGTTCACTTGGGAAAATGACCTAAATACTTCTTCTTTTACTTTCTCGCTGGCCAGACTCTACCAGCCGTGTCATATGACGACCGGCGACTATCATTGAAAAGTTTTTCCGAAACATTCAAGCTCCAATTTGAGATTTGCTCCTGCTTTGTCCTACCTCCTTGTCTCCGCGCTACAACGGATATGTTTGCATGAACTTTATATATGTGGGCATTAGCCATATGGGATATGTTTTAGATTCGTCCTATCTGGCTGACGGCCTTGCAAATCTCGCCTTCTTGCCTGCCTCGCTGCCTGCCTCCTTGCTTGCTTGCAGGACTGCGTGTTTTCTATGCAACGTTTTTGTTGTTCGCTCGTCTTTGGCGTGAATTGAAGTTGTTTGCAAATACTAAAATCCGATATAATCGATGTCTGTGTAGAGTGGAAGTTGGCTTTTTTTTTGTTATTTGATAGGATCCTATGAAAGCAATTTAAGTGCACAATATGCAGGATTTGTTTTTAACTCAATCGCAGCAATAGGAAATGGAGCAGGGATATTAGATGTGTTTAGTGTTGCATGAATGTTTCTAGATTATGACTTCTATTTTTTGTTTGTTTTACTCGCACAGCTTGATATTATTTTCGTATTCGGTTTTCGGGCAACTTGACGAATAGTCCTTTTTCGTTCAATATGGTTGAATGAAGAAATGGGTCAGTGGACCTTCTTGAAATGACAAGTTATTGTTAGAAATTTGACTTTTGGACATATTAATCATACGTAAAAAGGACTTCTGCAGGATATGTTCCAGTCTGAATTTTATGAGAAAAACGCAGAAACAGAATAAATCTCCGCTCGAATTATATATTCATAAAAAGTCCAAGATGCTGATTGGCATATAAATTGGATTTTAGAATTTTTAAATTTGAAACAAAACCCTCTCCGCCATTGGAACATCAAGGACTAATCAAGTTTCAGTTGAAGCAGTTTAACTATGATACACATAGTTTTAATCAGACGAAGATCGTTTCGTGTATTTGTTTTGTCGAATTTTGGAATTATCTTGATCGTATTGATAAAATTTCTATGGATTCCATTTGCATTTCCATGCATTCAAACTACCGCCAAGGAAGTAACGAGAACTCAGTATATCATTTGGTTGCTGAGCCGTAGGACATCAGCTATCACAGTGCCGGAGATGATTAGTTTATAAATAGTATACTTATAATTCTAAATTTAATTTTAGCAGTTAGGTTTCTAAAATTTCTTATTATTTTCATCTTTTCTGGCTTTAGAGGCGAATCAAAAAAAACTAAAGCAGCTTAAACATGTCTTCAAATGAATTTATGCAAGGTCGGGAAAAGCGGAGAAGCTTAAAGATAAAAAAAGTTAACGAGAGCAATCAGTAATTGATGACAGAACGAAATATCTCCTCGTTTGACGTAAACAAACGGTCTGACATTTGGAGCCATCAATCTAGTAGTTTCTGTAGAAGTTCATTTCTTTCCAGCCGCCTACAAGTCGTTTGCCAGCTTATAGCTCCACCTGGTTAATTTTTGGTTATTTTTGTATCTAAGCCTATGCATCGGCTCTATATCGGTTACTTTCAATTGGTTTCTGGTTGAAAAAAGTGGGATCCTGAAAATCCTGAAAGTAAGATCGGTGAGAGAAGACCAAAAAATTTAAAACGACTTAATATAACATTTTTTCATCTTCTTGTCACAGAACCTAGTATCGTTTGTATTATTCCTACTTTTATTGCACTGTTTAGTCTGCTGAATATTTTTTCCGATTTTTTCCTTCCGATTTCCGTCCTTCTGAACCATAAATATTAAATATTTCTTGAATAAGACTTGAATTAAATAGCAAATAAAAGCAGTCTTTAAATGAGTATATTTTCTCCAATGTATATCCAATCTATATATAGAGTATATCCAATGGCTTTTTACGGCAAGCATATCTCCTTTTTTGATCATTTTCTGACGCAATCGCATTGATTTACGAACGGTTCAAGTTTTTTTGAGCGATCATTTTTTAAACGATACGCAAAATTTCGTTTAGTCATCATATTTTCTTGGTCCTGAGGATATAGCTGCACTTAGGCCGTATACTCTGTCTTGCTTGCAGAGTAAGATTAGGATGGTTGACGTTTAACTACAACGTCTGGTCAAGATGCGAATGTACTGTGATTTTCGCGAGCGGCGCCAATTGTCAACTGGCTGTCAACTTTATGCTAGAGTCACTTAAAAAAAACTTAGCTTAACAAAAAGTAATGACCGACACATATCTGAGGAACATCGGATTATGATCACTGATTATTTAAGCTATTTTCGGTCTATGTTTTCAACAAAGAGTGAGTTTACTTGCGATTTTTATTTTCAAACCGGCCTTTTCTTTTCTTTTAGTCTCACCAGGTTTCAGCAGTTCGTAATACAAAGGTCCCGTACTGTCCCACCAAATACACAGCAAAGTCTTCTTTCCATGAATATTTCGGACTGGTTGTGATGTTGTTGGCTGGCCTGGGTCTACGCATGTTTTTTTTTCGCTTGGTATTGTCGAAATAAATCCACTTTTCATCGCCAGTAACAATTCGATGCAAAAAAACCTTTTCTTTTCTGTCTGGGAAGCAAAATTTCACAAATGATTTTTCGCCTTTCGATGTCTTTTTCTTTCAATTGATACGGAACGCGTTTTCCAGCTTTTTGGATCTTTCCCATGGCTTCTGAATCGGAATCGCCCCTTTTAAATCTTTTCAACCATCGTTCACAAGTGTCTTGGCTTGGGACATGTTCACCATATGCTTCCACTAACAATCGACAAGTTTCTGCTGCCGTTTTCTTGAAAATGAAAGAAGGTTATTAGACTTCCCCGCAAAACCTCTTTTTCTGGCACGTAATTCGACATTTGTGAAGCGAAAAAAACTATGTTGTTTTGACAATCAAAACCTATGACATACTGGAATTTGTTGACAGACGTTTACCATCCAAAATGCCATATTAGTTATCCCTGACACAATCCATATGTAATGGTTATGCCATCTGTTATTAAAATACGCATATCATATTTATACACCTAATAAAATTTTCTAGATGATTCCAAGTACATCTAAAAGAGCAAATAACTAATAACAATACAATGATGGATACAACATGGCATCAGCAGCGTTTATTCAGTTATATTGTGGAAAGAAATCTGAAGGCGGTTGAATTAAAAGGGGCCTTAATTACAGAGGACGAAGTTCACCGTCAAACGTTACTATGTCCTCCTCTAACGTCCAGTTTAATTTGAATCATCATAATCAGCCCATTCACATCCTTTTCTCTATGTAAAGGAACGAAACTTATAGTTCCAAGGCACAATAGCTCTGCATGAAATCCAGGACGAGTCGTTACACCCACCAAAATCAACTTATTGGTGTGTCGTTTGTGATAATAAACCATTCGCGTCTTGATCGCAAATATCACCATGGTAACGACTATATAGGGATATAAAATATGTTTTCTTTTTCAAAAGTTATTGAGTACGTATCTCTAGCCTTGTTGATTCAGGCAGTGCTAAACCACGACTCATGAAGTGCGGTCTAATTAAATAGACTTGAATACATGTTCTTGAGCTGGATGATCTCCAGTTTCTAGAGTTAGAATTGGCCAAAAAGGTATCCTGATCAAATCGCATGAAATCCCTTAATCCTTCCAATAAGGCTCTTCCACATAATTTATTAACCGTAATGAATTGCGAATGCTTGAAGCCTTGAATGCCACCACTTTTCCCGTATTTTTAAGCCTGATTTGCAAGTATGGATAAAGTCCTGCTCGCAAAAGGAAGCAGAGCAAAATGCTCTGTTATTATTGGCACCAAAATAGGAGGCAATCCACAAAAAATGATTCTATATACCTGACGCTAGAATAAGAACTGAAAGTTTTTAAAAAGCTTAGCTTTCTACAAACAACACAGAAATGCGCTCAACATTCGGTATTTGCTTCAAATCTAGTTTGAAAGAGAGGTTGGTATGGCGCAACAGATCAATTCATAACTTTTGCCTTGAGATAGGTTAAAGATTTATTCCCTTCTAATCAACGAGAGACAGAGAGAGAAAGAGATAGAAAGAGAGGAAGAGAGATGAGATACGGTACGTTGGCAAATGGAAGAACTTTCTGCGAACAGGTTAAATATCTTCGGATATTCTCAACTGAAACAAAATCCTCTTGGATGTGAATCCACACAATGTGGATTACAACAGTTGGATGATTAAAGTTGTTGAAGTGCAGAAAATCGTAATACATCTTGTTCAGGCTCCACATATGAATGGGTCCTTCTCTAGCAATCCCTACAAAAAGCGCACTGGAAAAGTGCTTGTTACAACTGATAACGTCTTAAAGTATTGCCAAATTCTCAGGTCTTAGGTCTCTGTGTCAAAAACTTTCAGCCCAAGGTCGCAGGTTGACAGAAGAGAAATTTGGTTAGTGTACTCTGAGTAAATGAGAACGAGAAATGCTGCACTTCCTTCTTGGGCTGTGACTTGGATTTTTAAGCTATGAATGATCAGAATCCGTTTTTGACAAAAATGGCAATGAACCACTGCACAAGCTCGGTAGAGTACTGAATGTTCTGTCCTTACAGGGAGTAACTCCCTCCCATTTTGGTACTGCATTGGAAAGGAGAAAGCTATGCTGGTAAGCTTAAACTCATTTGATGTGATTCAAAATACATGAAGGTCTTTTTTTCTGAAAATTGTGATGTATTTTCAAAAAAAAAAAAAAATAATTAATACAATTGTTGCAACCGACAGGTCCCACCTGCAGCGAAGAAAAGAACAAGGTTAAAAGACTTGTCTTGAAAATACAAAGGCCGGATGATGGCGGCCGAAGGAAGTTACTTTTAACCAACTACCTCACCACGCGAACGTGAGGATATTAGACCATTATGAAAGCCCTGATGTTTTCACATCACACACACACACACGGAAAATTTTTATCTGTTCATATTTAAAAAAAAAAATTTTTAATGCAAATATAGTAAATAAATAGAAGAAATTAAATAAAAGCAAGTAAAGATAAAATATTCAATTTACATGAATTCTGCTGCGCTGTTTCTGACCACCTCTGCTCGATTTCGGGGACTTCACTTGAGCGTGTGAATTCTGCTTTGCTGTTTCTGATCACCTCTGCTTTATTTTGGGTCTTCACTTGAGCGTATGAATTCTTTCGCGCTGTTTCTGACCACCCTTGCTCGATTTCGGAACTTCACTTGAGCGTATGAATTTTGCTGCGTTGATTCTGACCACCTCTGCTTGATTTTGGGTGTTCAATAAAATTCTTGATTCTATATATATCGATACTTCAAAATTCTGGATTATTCTCTATTGAGGAATACTTCACTATTCTGGATTAGTCTATATTTATCAATACTTCACAATTCTGGATTAGTCTATATATATCGATACTTCATAATTTGGGATTATTCATTTCACTCAACATTTTACGCTCCTTCTTATAGCTAGTTGTTCACAACAAACAAGCGAATCATATTGACTGAAAATTTGTCGCAAAAGTGTTCCAAGATTTTTTTTCTGACACTATTTTTATTGAGACTTTTTTTGTTTTTATGTCGCCTACACAATGAAATACATAACAAAATAAATAGTTAAGATGCAAATTTGGCAACTTACTGCGTGTACTGGGTATAGTAGTACTTGGCTTCTTTTGTTTTAAGGATATCTTTGGGGAAATTTGTTTCTCTGATTTTAAAGTGGATGATTTACTAATCTACTTGTCATACCTCATTCAATTGTTCAAACCTCACGTTTCAGTAACTGATCTTGATAACCATCCTTGTTTTTGTCAAGAACAAGGATGTTGCCAAATTAGTGAGTAAAATGACAGCCCTTATCTGACATCTTCAATTATCTGACAGTATTTTTGTATATTCTCATCCAAATTTAATATTTATCTCGCCATATCCTACCTGTTGTAAGTCATCGTATGAGTTGAATCGTTCCTTTTTTTCTAAAAGAGAATTCGCTCAACCTTAAAAAGTCGGTCTTCTAAATAAACTTCTATTATTACTAACCTTGCTCTCCGTGTGATTTCAGTCTGAATCGTCTAAAAATATTAGGTATCCTTTCCAAAAGTTAGCTTCGTTCATTTTATGCTTCGATTCGTTCCAGCGCCTTAACATTCATATTAAAGTGAAGCGAATTTCTATAAATCAAAGAAATATTATAGTTACACATGGGTTGGAAGGAGAGAAACAACTTTGCAACGCATGGTAGCATTTATAATATCTTAATTAAAATTTTTCTTTCATCCACATCCTGACTTTTACATCAACTTCCACTCTTAACTTCATTCAATGAACGTTAGGACGAAATGAAAAAAAATTATCACCGCATACAACCAACGATGGCGCGAAGGCTCATCTACTCGCTCAATTGTTTTTTTATCCTTCTCGTCTTCAAAAAAAAAAAAAAATTCAGTCCAAAAAATAGACCAACACCTTTTCCTTTTGTCTCCCTATCATCTGTTCATTTCCTTTGGCTTTTTTCCTTCCACATTTCCATCGGCTAGATGAAAATTGTGTGGTCTATTAATTTTGAGGAAAAAATAACAAACCATGGAGGACTGAATAAAAAGCTGGTAACCGTCTGTTCAACTATAGTTAGCAAAAGAATCATTAGAACGAGAGCGAGAGACGGGCCAGGAAGTAGTCAGTAGGGGAGACAGGCAAACAGGCAGGACGAAGGCGGGCTTACAAATGATAATGAATAAAATGAGCGTGTAAGATAGTAGAATGGCAAATTATGTTCAAAGATTCATATTGGACTGAAGCTAGTGCAAACACGGGTATACTCATGCAACAAGGACGAATCAGTGCCAGTGGAGAGGTTGAATAAATAGACACGCGAAATCTCTTCAGGGTAAAACTTCTGACTCAAATCTATGTGTGCTATTATGCTGCGGACGTACGTTGGTTCAGGATGAATTATGAATGTATGTTTAGAAATTGTATTCTTCCTACGTTGAAACTGAAATGGACTTTCGACAGATGTTAGGTACAGAGTACAGAAAGGCTTTTATGACTTTTTAATAATTTTTCTACAGTTCAAACAATTCTTTTGGGCTAATAAGTTCATTGGACTTTTATCGTACGTTTCAGGCTTTTTGAAACGAGTTTCGGCCATATGGTATCCAAGAAACATATCCTATATAATCTGAAAAAAAAAAGATAGTCCAAAAAAGTTCTATGTGAAATCTAGATTATGAAGACGTTGCCACCCAATTTTCTTCTATATTTTTGTTTAAACTTGAAGGAAAGGTTGTCAAACATTATTAAATTGATCAAGTAATAAACTATAGTTGCCACATCTATAATGAGCTATAATCATGAACTTTTTACGAAAAAAACGCTTACTCAGTGAAGAAACGTGTATTTTCTACTTTACCTACCACTGAAGTCACAGTAGTCAGATTGGTTGTTCTGTACTAGAAAATTGGATGACACCTGTCAAACTTTGGCCAAAAAAACGAAGAGCTCTATTCGGAAAGTTTAATTAGATAGATCCTGAACTCGGCTCACTAGTAGACCCAGATGGTATATAATGCTGAAGTTATCCTATTATTAAAGAAGACCCAACTACATAAACTCAAGACATGAAGTTCGCTGGATTTCTCGCGTTCAATTCGCTGTCACTTTCTTCTGTATTGGAATATTGGTACCTTTAAATCGAAGGCACCAGTTAAAAAGGAAATTTTACCTTGGACTACTCTTGTCCAAGCTTGACAAATTGACCGTTGAATGACCGTTACATGTTACATTCTGTAATTGACAGAGGAAGTGCTTTATCAGTCGTCATGTTGACTTTGAGCTAATGGGGTCGCAATACCCATGGCCTGAATGGGCTTTAGCCTCCAACTGCAAATTAAACGCGTCTCGATAGATAAAGCCACGGCAAAATAAAACCAGAAGAACAGAACGGATGGTTTGCGAATCGCATTGTATGTCAAGCTTATATTCTCAATGTCTGACAATGTTTTCAATCATGTTAGTTCTGCAGTTTCTTTAATTTTGAATTTTTTTGATTTTCTTCCTTATTTATTTTTGGGTAGGGATAACTTCAGTGCTTCAAAAATCTTCAATAGTTTGTAGTAAAAAAGTTATAGAATAATAGCAATAAAATCAGGACTACAACTTTGGTTAGCGCTTGATTTTTCACTACAAGCTTTCTAGCGAATACCATAGGGAATTAGCTGTTTTGGGTAGTTGACTAGAAACACATCTTCATGGAATACCTCTTCCAGTCATGCGCGACAGCCCGGCAACAGCACATAAGCAGTCAGTCTAATACATATGTGTGCCAAAATTATTTTCAGGCTGTCAAAAGGTAGACGCTAGGCAATTGAAGTGAGGAAACTCGGCTTAGTTTTAGGTAATCCATACCAGTGTTATTCAATAAAAGGCAAAAAATGGACTAATGCCAACACACGTTTCCAAATAAAACAGATTAGGGCCAAGAATGAAATGAAGTATCTGTAATGTATTAAGGTCGTGTATGGATATCAAAAGCTCCCAGTGTACAGGCAAACCCAGTGTACAGACAAACCCAGTGTACATCCGGTACTCTGTAGTGGACCTAGACTATGATATTGGAACATCCCATGGTTTACAATGCAAGTCCGTGGGCATACAAAGACTCTGAATGTCAAACATCATGTCTCTTCATTTACACTGACATTTCCGGGAGTGTTTTCAACTTGGAAGCGGTTATTTGGATATCTGAGTAAACCTAGTTGTGCGCTTTATGGTTACAAACAACAGGCTGATAGTCTAGATAGATGGAAAAATCACATGATACACCTGAAAATACAATCACATACACAAATTCTCACACCCAGCAGATGACACAACAGTCACTTTTCATAGAGTTCCCCTTACTCATCTTTCTCAAAAACACTTCTGATTAGGTATACTTTATTTTTTAAGAACCCGCCGATTGGATTTTGTCTGTGGTTTTCTTTGTCTTTTTCTTAAATAATGACAGACGGTTTTCCTCACTGACAGAAATGACTAGATTAGAGTATGGAACCATTAATTTCTCTGGAAAATTCATCATAGAACGATTCGATATCAATATCTACTTTATCCATCCCTCAAACTATCATTTTTGTACAATACACGCTGAATCTACTCTTTGACATCAACTGGATCAAGGTTTTCCTTGAGTGACATTATAACTTGTGCAGTATCCTAGTGATTTGGATAGCAACTCTCCTTCTTACGACTATTAAAAGAATTTTTTTTGAAAAATCGCAAGTTAACCTCCCTTTACGCTGAATTAGTGCATTGAGGTCAATATCTTATGGTTTATATTACTCAGTTCTGTACTGTGATTTGCAAGTGCGAATTAGGCTTGTAACCTTGCGACATAAATAAATTACTGGCCAACAACTACCCTCTCTTTTAATATAGGTTTGATACTGTCAAGATCTTATACGAAGTAAAGCCATTCTGAGCCGGACGATTCCATAATTTCAAAGATAACATGAAAGAAACTTTCTGACATTGACACCTTGATTCCAATCAGTTCATGAGCTTGCTTTCTTTGCCATATTTAATTCAAACCAGGACACTATGAAGTTGCGTTACCAATTCCACCTGACCAAATTTAATGACCGATTTTATTGAACCTCGGACAAGGCTTATGTGACTAGCTCTTCACAAATTTTAATTTTACTGAAAAGACGTCACTTGAAGTTGACCGCTGGTGTCTAATTTTTCTAAGACTCTATTAGTGTTACACATATTTCGGTTCAGTTTATCAAAACATTGTGAAAATTTCACTGCACTTACAATGGTTCCTTTTGATGGATCTCAAGAATCTCAATAACTTATAGGGTATAATAGAGAACTCTGAGACATGTAACCGGCTGTCGCCTAAGTTTCCAAGATTTTCAGGGAAGTCTACAGTTTGCGTGGATTTCAAAATTTGCAAATTACTAAGGTTTTCTTTTTATACTTAAGAAACTTGATCTCAACATCTCAACTGAGAGCTCTTTCCTTCGCCAAAAAAGGATCTTCAGCGATCAGTAAACAGCTGGAATTAACTAAATTGCTGCTTATACCTTGCCTTGTCTAGAGAATATTGAGGCCTCTAGGAACTAGGAACTAAAACGTAGAAACATTTGTCTATGCAATGTTTTCATATCCTGCGTAAGCTTTTCTCTAAGGACAATGAGAAAAATATTTATATGATTTATATTTAAAATATTTATCAAAAAAATTGATTGTTAATATGTATATAGTAAATTTAAGTCTAAGGTGAATATGCTGAAACATTTATTTCTGAAATGTCCTGATTGATGCAAAAGCTTTCAGTAAAAGTAGTAGTTTTTTTTATAGAAAGAATGAAGTTTATTTGTTTAGTGCATCATTCATTCAATTCTTTCAATCAAATGTTATTCATGCCCTGAATGAAGGATTCAAAACGTTTCACGTTGACGTTTAGCTTTCACTTCCCGTGGATTTTCATATTTCACCAGCTGACTTACAGACATCTAACAACCGTTTATGTCTTGTTGTTCTACCTAGTTTCAACACGTCCTGCTTCGGCCTTCTTTGATTCGTTGTACTTACAAAGCGGTGTCCGCTCTAAATTTCCGGAATATATTATATTCATTTCATCTTCCCACTCACAGATGCATCCCCCTTCCCTTATATTTTTTTAAACTTGGGAAGACAATTCAGTTCGTTCTTATATTTCCATCTTGGTGAGTACAGACATGTCTGGCATAGTAGAAGAGGCAAGTTGCTACGAATTTGATGTACTCATTGCTCATGAGCTTTCAGAGGCTGTTTTGAACCTGGCTGGTGAACAGATTTGTTGAAGTCCGTTTTTTCACCTGACGCTCAATGTTTGAGGATCCTGATGCATGCATTTACCATGAAAACAGTCACTCCGTTCTAGCAACAACCCACAAAAAATGGTCTTTTCTTTTATTTGAACGTCTCTTGCCTGACGTATCCATAGCATATGGATGTTATATTTTTAAACTAGTCCTGATTCTTCTTTTTCAATACACATTTTTTTTTATATACTGAGCACTTTTCAAATTTTTCTTGAAACATGTATGTACACATGTGTATAGTACACATGTATGGGGCTCTTTAGGCTTATTGCATCTTTCAATATGAATGAATTTTGCATGATATGTGTCACAGTTGACAATGCTTTGACATTTGTGTTCTTAAAACATTTTCCGTTTTGATTTGCGGTTTAGTAAAGATGACATTTTGATAAAGTCTTCCCAAATTGGACAGCGCGGACGGCGCTGCCGTTATGGTGAATGGTAGGCGCTATCGGATCATTCTCAATGCATTTATAAAGTCTAGGAAATGAATTTCAAAAAGTTGATGAGTACATCGAAAACAATTAATTTTAGCAGTATGATAACAAATGCTACAAAGCCGCCAAAATAGATTAAAAAAACTGAAAAATAACATTATTTCACTAAAAGGTTCAGTTATTAAGCCTTAAATGTCGGTGTAAGTCCTTGGCTTGGCTTGACTTGACTTGAGGAAATTAGTTCACCTGTGTTGGAAAAATTTGCGAAAAATTGAGTTGATCAAACGCGCTTTACAGCTGCTAGTTATGGAAATCATCTTCTAAAAATCATTTTAACATATCAAATGGAACTAAATTCACTTTAATTTAATGACAAAAAAAAAGATCATCAAGAAATTTGTCCCGAATGATTCATTCCAGTTTAAAGCTCTGCACCTTCGAATAAACACATCCTTTACATTTTCGTTTACAACCTAGCAACAAGCACTTTAAATGAGTTGAAGTCAAATTTCTAAAATATTCAACCTTTACTGGTAGAAGTCCTTTTTCCGAAAAACAATGAAATAGATAATTTTAAATCATATATTAGCTGATATAAAGAATAACAATGTCTTAGGTACCTTAGGTTCATCTAACTTGGCATGGAGAGGTAATAAACCTCAGGTTTCGTGGAAATAATTTATGTGCTCCGCTGAAAAGTATCGTTTCTTGTCATTTAAGTAAACAACAACAATAATTTATGTTATACATAGATGCCATCCCATTTGATACCATGTTTACTCAATTTTCTTGAATTCAAGTTATTTTCCATTTCAATTTTTTATCACTAAGCTTCTTCCTGTTTTCCTCTAAACGTTTTTCAAGATTCATCGTCAAAAAAAATAAAGAAGTCCAAACTCTTCAACGAATAATTTACGATCATCATCCAGGAATAAGTCAATATGAAAAGAAACTCTTGAGAATATAAGGTGTAAGCAAGTTTGTCTGTTTTCAAGGATATGTATACACTGTATATGTAGATTTTTAGTATGTAGAACATACTTACATACATAAAGATAAACTCACGGAAACGAACGAGTCCTCCATTGAACAGATTCCAAATGTCAGCATGTCACCGGTACCTTTTCCCACGATTAGCTTTTAATTTTACAATTTCTGAAAGACGACGCATGGAGGCATCCTTATTTTCTCTTTTTGTTCAGATTAAATCACTTCCAGCAGATATACCAGCAAGGAGTGTTCTTCTTCTTCGTCTTCTCCTTTTTTTTTTTTTGTCATGCTAAAAATAGATACCGGAATGCACTATCATATCACCCTTGAAGGCTTTATCACAATAGCAGCACGATTTGTGTCAACCTTTTTTGAGATCCGTTTGAGTACAGACGAAAAGGTATTTGAAGTTGCGTATATATCTTTGTTGGATACTTTATATATCTATAGATTTTGCAAAGAGAAGGATTCATTGAGCGTTATTCGATGGAAGCATTCTAGTTGGGCTGGATTGTGAGTTTATTTCGTAGATGATTGTTGGGATTTGATTGATGCTACGCAACGAGAAAATCAGGATTATAGATTAATATCGGGGAGAGGGTAGAAGAAAATGATTCGTATGATTTATTGTCCTAACGACTGGTACTCGATTATGCGTTGGATGTGTTGCTGCATTTTGAAGATAATTATATTATTGTCTCGGTAATTCAGCAGGATATTCTAGGTTGGTGGTCAGTGGACTATGAAATTCTAAACATCTGGCAAAGTTTAACCATTTTAATACTTCAGTGAACGATAGGAATTGGAGCTTGATGTTTATATGCTTGATGTTAAATATCTCAGTAGGAGGATAGGATATCACGATTTTCAGTTGAGCTTATGACTCTTGGAATGAGAACAAACCAGAGGGCTTTGACTTTTAAGGTGGAAATCATTTCTGTCGAAATACCTGTATGGGATGGAGCATCGTTTGCAAATGTGTATTGTGTTTATGATTTCTTCATGGCACACCACGTGGACACGAACCTCAATGCGTCCTT
Source organism: Stratiomys singularior (assembly GCA_954870665.1). NCBI lineage: Eukaryota > Metazoa > Arthropoda > Insecta > Diptera > Stratiomyidae > Stratiomys > Stratiomys singularior. Next base: position 100,697,049 of record OX940879.1, read on the forward strand.
TGTTGGAGTGCTCTAGTAAAGATTTAATAACAGTTAGATTGCATTTGCCTTCGTTCTCGAAGAAAGTGGTTCTAACATAAGGAAAAGCTCACGTCAGAAAAACGAGCTGCCACGCCATTGATTCTAAGAAATTTTATTCAAGTACAATTTTCGAATTTCACACAAAGTAAAACTAATTGGACAGAAAAACATTCATAAATTCGACACTGAATTTATTACGAATTCAATTCTACTCTGAATCTGGAAAAATCAAAAAAAAACTCCAATATCCCATAATTATGCCCATCCAACCTAGAACTGCGAAAAAAAGGAAATAGAAAATAAATAGGTCAAACCGATTACCACCAGCTAGCACACTCTCTAATATTACCCACTAGAATTTTCCAAATGAATACACCCTCTCAACTGCCCATTTCATCGAATTGTTTTCAAAAGAAAATCGTCCTATGGTTAGTATTCCGAATTTGCCCCACTCGATATCACATCATCTAACCAACTGCGTGCACCATATTGAAAAATTCGATAGATCCTACTCCGGTGTAAAAGCGTTTGTTCATTCGCTTGCCAACCAGAATTTTTCCCAGATTTTCCTGCATTTCGTGGCGAAGCGATGATATCAATGGCGGAAGTATTATTTGTAACGATGTGATGTAAACGGATCTATACAACTAAAGTAATTGGAAAGAGCGAGAATTTTTTTAGGTTAGATGAAACGAAATTGTATCTAACGAACAGATTTTCATTTGAATTTAATCGAAAAAGCTAAAGCGAAAAGGTATAGGCAGATATTTCGATACAGTTGAAAATGAAATGGTGTGACGAAATCATGTACAATGTGAAAGGAATGTAGGAAAAAAGGATACGTTGTGTAGCGTTGCACATGATTTTCTATGACGAATGTTATTTCGCATGGATTAAAACTTTGGTAAGATGAATTATACGTCTTGATTAACAGCCAATCTCATTGGTGTTAGCATGATTGACGTTCGATCCTTAAAAAAGGGGTGTATTGGTTATTTATTGACTAGTGAGGATTTGACAAAGCTTTATAAACTTTTGAACAGCCCTATTATGTTCTTTTAAATATTGATTTTGTGATCCAATCTTTGCATTCAGTGTAAACCAGCGTGGATTCAGTTTGGACCAGCGTTGGTGGTCAGTTTCTTTGCGTAAAGTGGGGTCTATGCTTATGCTTTTTCTTGTTCCTCCACTGAAGCCAAAAAGAGCTAACATTTCCGTTGTCGCCAACTGTTCTATATGTCTGGTCCTAATCTTGTTCCGATCCGAATCCGATCTTGTTCCTCCTTTATTCAATCCAGTACTACAATACATGCTTGTGAATTAGATTGACGCAATCAAGGAGAAAGTGTTTCACGCTATGTTGCCCACCTTTTCGAATTCGGCATCTGTCATTCAGTTTCTATGTCCAGTTGTTTTGCATGTTGATCCAGAAGGTAGTGCACTTTTAGGAATGCTACTAAAGCCCCAGCCTTGGTTTTATTAAGGTGAGACTCAAAGCTGATTTTCTAACCCGTATAAAGATCTGTTTTTCGAAAAAGAGCTTGAAATATTCTAACGAGTCTTGACAAAAACAGTTGGCTGTATGTTATATTGTGCACATGTAAAATATGATAATACGTTTTTCCACAGTATAATCTTGTCGTTCTTAGCCTTAGAACCTTTTCGTCGACTAACACAGGTTAATTATCTTCATCAGCGCTTATTTCACACGATTTAGATGTCTCCGAAATCGGTGTTGATGCATGCAAAGTACCATTTGATTGAATTAATGCGGATATAGAGCATACAGTACCACAACAAGTTTCTCGGAAACGTCGTAGGTTACATCGAATTTTAAGAATTATGCGCCCTAGTTGGTTTATGTTGGCATCATGTTCTTCATCTATAGTCTGACAACTCCTTTCAGTAGGTGACTCAACAATGATAATGTTCTCGATGGTCTCATATTCTCCTTCGCATTCCAAAACTAATAAAATTTCATGCATCGACAACCTGCGAAAAGCAAGCAAACACAACACGTAACCGTATAGCGAACATAACGTCCGATATATCACAGTGGAACCAGAAAGTCGAAAATCAATCAATCATACAAATAAAAATCAAACTAACACTTGTGATACAATAATTAGCTTACATTTACGTAGTTACACACTATCGCGTCAAAAAAAAATTGAATTTTTACGTTTGAAAGGTGAAAGTTCATGAGAATAACAAAATTAAGTTTACGCTTCTCCAAAATTTCTCCGACCGTGATCTGCCATTTTCGGAAATGACAGATTGACGGATTGATTGACGTATGTTAGTCATTCATTGTAAATGGGGTTGCCAATGTAGAAAAATGCTATACTACGATCAAAGACGAAAAATGACCGAATCGATAGTTTTTTAGATAAATATTTGCATTTTATTTGCGACTGATTTATCGGACGTTTTGCTGTAATGGGTTTTCAATGAAAGTTTTTGTTCTGATTTGTAAGTTTATTTCACTCGAATGCTAAATTTAAAGGGTCAAGAATCGTTTAAATACTATTCGATCACATACAACCCAAGTATAACCTTTTCTTCCGAAGGGAAAGTTGCTATCAAAGAGCTAATTTTTAGAAAACCTCAATATTTGAATGATATTATGTGTATTTAAAATTAAGACCATTTTTTGGGACCATTTTTTCAATTATGAATCAAAATATCATTATACCATCACTAAGCTATACTCATTGTCGTCATGCGTATTTCAGCTTACCATCGTTTATATCTTTATCCTTGAAATATTCTATCATCGTGAATTGCAAATAGAATAAAGTAAATTCTTAGCGCTGATCACAAAAAATGATTCGAATACCTTTCATTTATGCCGAATCCAACCCATGAACATTCATACGTGAACCATATCAAGAAGAAGAAGCCATCCTTGAAGTCGTATATGCTCTCACAAAGTCATTTTGAAGCACATTCCCGTTTACTATATACACATCCTGCATATAAGAATGAAACAATGAAGCGCAATAGCAAATATCGTTTCATCGTTTTTGCAAAATGGTTCATGTAAAATGGTAATATTTTGATGAGAATGGTTCCATATGAGAGGTATGCAAATAGCCACTCACAGGAGCATCATATGCGACCCAAAATTCCCTTAAATGGTCTTCGTATTGTCGATTTGCTGAAGCAGAATAGAAACGGCAAGCAATTGGAAACATTCTGGCAAAATGATGATCACCAGTCACCACCAACATATCCTTCGTCCTGGTAAGAATCAATTTCAATGCTCCAATGCTCCTTCATAACAGTAACACGTAAGTATTAGAGTACGAAAAGCACATTTGTGTTGTCATAGAGGCAACAATGACGCCAGCTGGCAATGGGAAAACCCATCATAAAAACACTTTTCTATTACAATTTCCAAATCGTTAGATGTGAAACAATGGCATCACACTTGAAAGTAATGATATCTTCTGAGACTGCTGTTCTGGAAAATTTCACTTTGATGTTCGATATTACGGCGCAACATTCACCTTGTCTAGTGCAGGATTTGAGGAATGCAAGTGTAATTAAAGGAGTTCGTCTCAGACTGCCTTTGTATTGCCTCGAGTGGCTATAACACTTCACTGATGAGAGTTTGGAAGTTTCCATCGAAACATTTCAAAGACAAGTACTTTGACATACAACTCGTTAAGAGCTGATAATCTGACAATGCCTAATGCGAAGTAACCGTGGATGTTGAGAGAAAATCGATGTCCTTAATCTTGCAGAAAAATAATTTTTTCAATTTTACAAATCTAAGTAACATTAGACAAAGTCCTTTGGATGCACACTTGTGAAAAAACAGCTTTAAAATCTTTACAAGTCAATTAATATCCGCGTTTCATGCATAAAGGATAATTCTGAAATAAGAACTACGCACGCATAAATATCTTTTTTTCTGTTGAAATCGCCCTAATAAATGATTTTCCGAGATTTGTTCGTCGTGGAAAGATTCAGAACATCATTAACAACGGAAAAATATTCTGAGAAATATCATTAATTCAAGCTCGTTTGAGCGCATGCTAGGATAATATGACATTCTGTGTTGGCGTGATAGAATTCCTTCAAATGAACGCAAAAATTGAATTCCATTGATTCCATTACGAGCGAAATTCCATCAATCTTTCCCTTTCAGTGGAAATTCCAAAAATCAAAATCGATTATCTTTTCATTTATTCATTACTCTATCACTGTTAGAACCGGCCAGAACCCTTTCCTTTCCACCTTTCCGCCAGCTATAACACAAAAAAAAATCCTGCAAATACACCCAGGATCGCAATCAAATTAAACAGTTCAATGAATTTCAAATATCATAAAAGTGAAAATAACATCAGCATCGCATCCTTTGTGCCCTTACAAACCGAAAAAAAGGCATTCCCACCAACATACGAGCACACCCATCCAGCTATACAGTACAGTCATCAAACAACTTCTGCCTCCAATCTATATCCTGTCGACCAAGTATTTTCGTGAAAATAATTTTCCTTCTCGTCGTGAAATATTAGGTGGAAAATTCGCGAATTATAACATTTCATTTCGTGACATGAACTTTACTACAATATGTTATTTTTCACTTTTAACGTCGATACTGAGCATTAATCTTGCCAAGTTGGAAAAACTCTCTAAGCGGAGTGGGATGGGGGGGAGGAGTTAGACGACAGAGGTGATAGATCCATACGATGATGCTTACTCGATGGATGCTGGATATATTGTAGAGGGTGGAGATGGATCGGTTTGGTTGGAAAGATGCCAATAAAATGACATGAGTACTTTCAAGTATGGGCGTCAGACACGAGTCAGTGTCATATGTGGAAATTTGATAATACTATGACTTGTCAAAATGACAAAGGCGGGCGTAGTCGTAATAGGAGAGTGGTATGACGACAATACTCAATTGGAGAATCCTATGTGGTATATATAGACAGTATGACATTTTTGGGCTGTGAAAATGACATGGATTCGGTGTCAAATGTTGTTCCACGAAACTTACTATGCCCCTGTCTCTGTAATATTTCGTTGTTGTTTTTTTTTCAAAAATAGCAGCATTGCTTATGTTTGGGTAAATTTTAGTTTTAGTTAGTTACTGAGAATGCAAGTCGTGCATCTAATGGCCTTTGAAGTACATTTTTCGTTAGTGTGAAATTGATTGCAATAAACATAATATTGATATTTTTTCATCACGTGTCAAACAAAATGTTCCCAAATCTGATTCTACTTCACAGTAAGGCCCAACAATTTACAAAAAATCCAAAAAAATTTCAAAAAAATTAAAAAATCTTTTTATTAATTCTACCTATAATTTTCACTATCATATAACCACATTTTGATCCGATTTTTCGGTCGAATTTTAGAGATAATTTACCAAATGTCAAATTTGCCAAAATTTATCAAAATTTTTTTGAAATTTTCATTGCAAAACGATGAGTTCTATCTATATATATATGAGAATTCAATGTTTGAGTAACTTTGCGATGAAAATCTAATGGCTTAAGTTGCTTACGTTGTTCAAAAATACGAAGGTGGGTCGCTGGCTCATTTTTTTGGTTTTTGTTAAATATATCCTTTTTTCTTTTTTTGAATGTGCTGATTTCATGTTACGAAATTTTTATAATTTGATTTCAAAGGCCACGGTATCCTTGCACCAGCCGCAATTTCTGAGCCATGCAGTGACTTTTAGTGAAATACAAATCCACATTCAAATCATCGAAAAGGAACTTTCAATACGTTAGAAATAAGTGTGCCTTTCATACCACAGAATTTTGTTGCCTCGGGTCAATTTAACTAAAGTTCTAAAGTCCTGGCTCATCAAGGTAATTCGTTCAGTAAATTCGTCCTATAATATAGAAATTTTAAAAAGTTAAAAAATTTCCTCTTGGGGAACTACCCCTCAATCACCACAAGGACTTAGTATACAAGTAGGCTTTCGCTGAGGAGGATCGAAGGATTACACACCGATTATGACCGATTATGGATAATTGAAAATGGAACACGTGAAATTAAAGCAAGGATTTTTGTCATTTTTTAGATGTGTTTCGCGAAAATGAAACCAATCACGAACATTAAATAAAATTTAGGTTCATATGAAGTCCTTACCCTTTAATAACTGATAAGGAATTCGATTCCAGAACAATTTCAAATTAATTTAAATTTGAAAACTGTCCGAACGAACGTCGGTTCATGAATTTTTCTGAGATTGATTAGAGTCTTCCTTTTAAGACTTTTCTTCAAGTTTGAACTGGCTTGACACGGTATAAACGTGTCTTTAATTTCACCTTCATTTATGATAGGCATAGTCAACCGAACTGGCTAAGTTGCCGAATATCTTTTTAAACAGGATATAATAAGCATTAATTGAATCATCTGAACGATACAGTACATTGTTGCGCATGAAATGCATGATAAAATGGCTCATATAACGATTAATAATACAGACGGAAAGCTTTCCATATCCTCTGCAAAGGCACTGATCTAAAATAAAACGACTTCAAATTTGAATTTGAATCTGTTAAGATTTTTCATGTCCTTGCGCGTATTAAAAAGACGTATTAATTAGGTTTATCCTATAGGTGAACTTACACCGTAGTAAAAATGCTTAAAAATACACATTAAAGCTGATCTGTAACTACTCAGCAAAGACAGTTCCAAGAAATCACTAGGATTGTATCCTAGCGATTCTTTTGAATGAGTTTGGAGTACTGACCACCTCTGAATGCAGGATCATGGGTGAAATGATGGTTTTCCATGTTGTAGACGGACATTTGTAGTGTATACTATTACTACTACTACTACCGCTACTACTACTACTACTGTTACTACTACTACTACTACCACTACTACTACTACTACTACTACTACTACTACTACTACTACTACTACTACTACTACTACTACTACTACTACTACTACTACTACTACTACTACTACTACTACTACTACTACTGCTACTAACGCTTACCGAACAAAATTGTTGTTTCAAAATTGCTTCAAGCCGAACTTAATTTCCGTTGGCACTATCTACAGCTCTTGCGTTGTAGATGGTGCCATCAGACGCTCATGTATGTTTTCATCGGAGGGAACTTCATCTTTCGAGCCACTGACAAAGTGATGTTTTGAAAGAATTTGAAAAGATTAGAGGCTTTTCTCTTGGACTATAATCTACAGTCCTAGAAAAAGGACTATTAACCCGTTCTCTGGGATTAAAAAGTCGCATATCGTGATTTCGTTGCCAGGATTCGCTGAACTGGGTACTGGTTATGTGCCTACATTTAAAGATTGAATCTCGAATGAAGCCACTGCATATAAGTCGCCAGTATTACTTTTCACAAAGGTTTATCTCTAGCGACAATTTTGGGAGTACCTAAAATAATGATCATCAGAAACTTTCAGTTGAGAATCGCGATGGTACTTCCTATCATTCTTGATCTTTCTGCATGTGAAAAAAATATTTAGATTGCTGACGTCTAAAGAACGTCTGACGTCTGAAGAATCAGCCTAGAAGCAAGAAAATGACAGCATTAACAAGCCATTGGAGTACTCTGCCAGAAAACTATGGTCAAACAAATGTTGAAATTGGTGGAAAAATGGAATCGTATGACACAATATGAGCAGTGCTGATACTTAAAAAGGCATTCTGAAGCGCTAGCAGGTGTCGGGGATAGAAATCTCTTTTCTAGCACATACTCCTCTCTTCCCTTCCGCTGGAAAAGGGATCCGTTGAATCTGAAGGCGCCTCAGGAGCACAAGACTTAGCTATAAGTAATGCGCCGAACGGTTCCAGACTGGGTTCTCTAGATGACTGGGGGTATTTTGGTGGGGGGTCCAGAAGAATTACGCTTCTGGGAGTCCAATACTCACGGCTTCTCTTCACCTCGCTACCATAAAGAGTAGCCACAACTTGGTAGTCTTGCAAGTAGGACTGGATGATAGAAACGTCTTTATCTGTGCTGGACGATCAATATATCCTAGCCTCTGCTAGATATGCTGGAAGTGGCTGAAAAAGCATTCGAATTTCAAGTTTGTCTCTTGCCATTCTGAGGAATGTGTGCGATGAAATGGTGGCACAACGGAACAAGGTAAGCTATGAATGGAACACATGGTTTCTTTCCAGACAACGGTTTTGACCTGAACAAGAATAGGACAAGACACACGCACTGCATCACGAGCTTTCAATTGGGTCACAACTTACCTTTCATGTCTGATTCGCTCCAATTTATTTCCTCACTTTCAAAAACATGTGATCCACTTTGAGTCGAATGGCCTATGGACCGCATTGCAGTTGAAGTTTTGCGTTACTTTCCTTTGCCTGATTTGTTTCTAAGTTTCCCATTGTTAAATTAAGACATAATAGTCTTCACTTTTAGCTCAAGTCATCAAGCCTGCCAAGCCTCAATTGATTCTGAATGTATTGTCTATCGTTATACGTTCGCTATTCTTGATCTCACGCTTTTTAATTTCGTTTTCCCTTAACGTTATCACATTCGTCACTAATATATGCGGCTTTAGTTTCTGAAAATCAGGCAAATATACCTTCACCTTATTCAACGACGAGGTTTCGCCATACGCCTTAAGATTTTCTAAGTAGAACAGCTTGGTTCTCAAAGTAACGCCAAGTTACATCGCCAAAATTCTGGCTTAAGTTTTAACGGACATGAAGGACACTATTGGTATCTTCCGCTTCGTTACCTTTGCAACCTCAGTGCGTTTGATCGACAGCTAAGGGCCACGCTTAGTCCTCTATTGTTCCATTGTCTTCATGATTCAGTTAATTCTATGTTGAGTGAAGTCAATTTATCTGCCTTATCGAACCTACCAAGAAAATATTTATATATATTATCCAAAGCAGGAGGAAACCTCAAGTTTTGTTTCGACCCATAATCTGTGCCAAATATTATAGGCATTTGTTCGTTGCTGGCGCTTAAATTTAGTCTGAAATCATGAATCTGAGGTAGTTCTACATATAGACCATGATGTAACCAGGAAAATGAAACTTGTCCACGAAAGGTTACAGTTCGTATATCTTTGATAATTTTAATAATTTTCCTACTATTACTAATACTATTACTATTGCTTCGACTTCAACTACTACTTCTACTACTACTTTTATAATTACTGCAACTACTACAGCTACTAGTTTTATTACAATTACTACAACAAAAACAACAACGACAGCAACTAATACCACTTAGCGGGCATGGGTATTTTCAGTCTTACTTGCACAAGATTGGTAAATCACGGTCCCCAGACAGCATTTTCTGCCCAGGGGAAAGGGATGACGCATGTCACACCCTCTTCAACTGTAGATGGTGGAACAGGGTGCGGCAGGACTCCAGACAATCTGGTCGGAGAAATGCTGAAAAGTTTCGACAAATGGACCTGCGTGGCACATTACTCTCGGGCAATACTTATTGCCAAAAAATATACGATAGATACCCTGGGGCGCGAGGTCTAGGGAGGTCTCCTTTCCAGCAGTCCTCCTCCATCCTGCCCCCTCCCGCTGTAGGGAGATTTCTCTAGACTGACGGCGCCCTAGCGCGAAGTAAAAAGAGGCCTAGCTCGAAGTAATGTGTCAAACGGTTCCAGGCTAGGGTCTCTTCACAGGGGGGGTGTTCAATGGGTAGTCTGGTAGCATGCGCTGCTAGGAGTCCCACACTCCGGGCGTAAATTGCCTTCACCCCCCAACCCAAAAAAAAAAAAATTAATATCACTAATACTCTCACTACTATGACCACTAATACTGCTACCACTACGGTGACTATTACTACTACTACTACCACTACTACCACTACTACTACTACTACTACTACTACTGCTGCGACGAGAGATAATGATACTGAATGATAGATTTTATCATCTGATTTTTTCTGATTTTTGGAGTTGCTCCGAGAGAAAATGACACTATAGTTCGGCTTAAGTCAATTTTTCGTCTGATATTGTCATAATGGAGGTTTGTATTTTGTAGTAAGGATGTGATGATTGTTTTTCTTTTTGTTCATTAACAAGATTCTGTCTTTGAAAAAATTTGGGTTTGTTACGGAGTTATCTACAAAAATAATCGCATTTTAATCTTTTCAAACATAAAATTTACCCTGAAATTATTACTCAAATATTCCTTTATATTTGCAGAAACGCTGAAAGAACGTTCATTAGTTGGAATCACTAGCTTCCAAATCAAATAAGGCTATCAACTTTAAATTTCAAAAAGCCGCTTCAAAGCTCCAATTCACAAATGAATGCCGCTTAGATATTGAATGAAACCTATATATAAAGTCATATACGACATAAACATCCTTAATATAAGTTTTCTGCATCAGGAGAGCTTCAACCATTACGGATTATATCCGTCTTTTGAATCATCCACACCTCTAGTGAAAATAATGCCTCATGCAGTTTTTCTAAGGACACCAACGAAACAGATCCTCCTTTGAGATAAAGAAGGAAATTTTCTTGACTGATTACGATATATCGTCACAAAGGATATACGGAGCAACGGCGAAAGCTCCTGCATTTAGCACAGAGTGTGGTTTGTGGTCAAATGAAGTCGGGACATCTAACGACGTTTCATTGAGAAAAGGAAAGTTTATTGATTTTGCACCTAGTTAAACAACAACAACAACTACCCAAACGTTGCAGTTGGAGTTAAAGTAAGGGAAGCGTTATTGCTGAAACTCTTTA